>JAIUZE010069937.1:0-606840 GCA_022085475.1 Heliosperma pusillum | reverse complement strand
TTCCCTGAACGCATACACGATTCAATCCATTTCGTATATGTAGACTAATGTCCTCCTGGTAGGAACGATAATAAAACGGCTCCTAATCTAAACCTGGCCAGATTCTCGAAATCACATTTTCCGATTCGACATGCGATGACATTTCGCATCCAAGACTCGGTCAATCATAGACGCCGAGTACCCCAAATTCGGTAGATCAATTCACGAAAGAGGCGGAAAAGAGCACAAGCCTCATAACAAGCGGTACGCTACATGAAAATAACACCACCTCGCAAGTACACAACATTTGACGGCCGGGTAGATCAACGCAAAGCGTTCAACTCCCAACAACGTCGTCGTATGCCCACTAACAAATGCATTTAAGCAGTAGGATACCTCTCCGTTCCGACATTCCAGCCTTACGAACGGGAAGGTAGCCAAGGGAATGAGAGTACAAAGCACAAGACAAAATAGTGCTCAAACCGTATCATTTGTAAAAACGACTCAAAGTGGAAACATACCAAAAACCGTCACAAAACATGAGAAATGGCATTCATAAATGTAACTATGATAAACATGAATCAATACATGATACATAAGCATTAGACCAAGTTTAAGAAGCATAATAAATAGGAAACATAGATACCTCTCCAAAACAACAAGTTTGGAAACTAACTAAAACAAGGGTTCACTTCAAACTGTCATAACTAGAGTTCTAGACATGAAAATACAGAAATTCCAAGTCGAGGTGATAGCTTATCCTCTTACGGTTCCAACGATAGGTCACAAGCCCAAAACAAGCAAGTAACGAAGGAGATATGATCATTTTACGAAAAGGGGTCAGTGCAGTGAAACTGCACAAGTCACGACCGTGACTTGTATTTCACGCCCGTGACATGAGTTACCAGTTCACCCGAGAGCCTTCAACATACATTCAAACATTTTCACTTTTCATAATTCACTTCTAACAACTATCAACAATCAATAATCATCATCAAAAATCATCAACTAACAACAATCATTATCAATACTACAATTCCTAAGCTTTCTAATCGTATTCTAAATACGAATTTTAACATAGAAATCATGTAAAATACGTAAATGATATCGGGTAACCCTTCACCGTTACCTTTTCGCGTAAATAATCGATTTCTAAACCTTCCTAGTCTCCACCTACATACAATTAGATAATAAAAGATGAATATCATTCACCTTGAGAAAGACGGATAATTTAAAAAGCGAGAAAGACGGTAATTTTATTACCAATACGGATAGAGGAAGCTAAGAGGGGAAGAATAAGACAAACCTAGATGAATTTGAGCAAGAAATGAAAGCGTAGCGATGATTCGAAGATGGATCAAATATGGAGGCTAGGGATTTGGGGTTTACTTAGTGATGAAGTAAGAAGAAGATTGAATGAGGGTGTTAGGGTTGTGAGGGAGTATATGAAGAGTAAGTGGAAAAGTCAAGGAAAAAGTCAATAAAGTCAAAGACGGCTCAAGACGGGTTTTTCTTGAAATCTCGCGGAAATTCCAAATACGAACTCCGAAATTCTAAATTCGACTCGGAAAATTAAATTCTAAATTAAAACTTAAATTCGCTGAAAAGTATCCGTAAAATATTTTCACTATAAAAATAGGGTACATTTCCCGGTGTTACACTTACCCGGGTTCTATTTTATTTGACAATTCTATGTTCATTAGGGTCATTAGTTCTACGTTCCAAAATCGTCGCTCTGATACCACTTTGTAACACCTCCATTTACCAAAGAGCCTTACCAAGACCTTTCTTAGTAAACAATGGCGTTACCATCTCGGTTGCCCGAGATAGTATATATCAAATAAATCATAATGAAACGACATTTATTAAGATAACATTTAATATAAATACATAGTCTCAAAAAAGAATAATCAAATAACGTCTCAAAAGAATAATCAAGTAACGTCTCAAAACAATTATCCAAAACCCGTCTGAAATAATAACTCATAAATAAAGTTTAAGACACAACAGAAGCTAATGT
Source organism: Heliosperma pusillum (assembly GCA_022085475.1). NCBI lineage: Eukaryota > Viridiplantae > Streptophyta > Magnoliopsida > Caryophyllales > Caryophyllaceae > Heliosperma > Heliosperma pusillum. The sequence goes on along the minus strand of JAIUZE010069937.1, from coordinate 604,841 downwards.
CTCGTCATCCAACGACATCCCTTCCAATCCCAATGCATGTCCAATGGAATACCTGCTAAATTCCTGGGCACAATTCCCCAATGGACCACAAAAGGTTTGAAAACATAAACGGGGTCAATACAATCATATATCAATCAATGCATAAAAAAACAACAATAATCATCTCAAAGTAACCAAGTAGCCAGTATCCAATAACCAGTATCATCTCCAAACTCCCGTAACCGGGTTTCCGCCGAAACGGTAACCCCTGCCAGCGTCAGTCTGCAGATCTGAACGCCGTTCCACCTACGAAGCCAGACCGCAGCACTGGACATCAACATGCCCTCTCATCACAACTATAGTTCTCGGAACATTAATTTGCACATCCCACTCGTGGCAGGAGAGCCACGAGAGGTGAACTCAGGGTGTGGTCCGTCTCCCGAATGGACCACCAATATAGAACCTGTAACCAATCACAATCACAATCACAAGTACATCTTCATCATCATCATCATTATCATCATCACAATCATCATAGTATCAAACAAAAACCATATCAACAACATCAATCAATATACAAAGATACTGAGTAAGGAAACCCTGCCTCTAAGCAATTCCGCAACAGTGAATTGAACTCAGAAATCTTTCTCTACGAAGTCTCCTCCTACCAAAAAGCAATACTTTCATTCAATAAATAATCTAATCTCATCCCTAAAATAGGTTAGGGTTTCAAAAGACTACTCAACAATACTCAATTAAGTTCAAAGTAGAGATACTTACGATAAGATTAATGCAAAAAACGATTCAGACGCACTAGCAACAATAATCCAAGCCTTAAGATGAGTTAAGATGATTAAGATAGGGTTAGAGAGGGTTTAATAAAGTTTTTAGATTTTAATAATGATTAGAAATTGACGGAAATCTGTGTATACCTCTTAATCATCTTAAATCAAAATCGCTTGAAAAACCCGTCAGACCGGTGCACTCGGTCGAGTGAAAAAAACACTCGATCGAGTACAATGCACTCGGTCGAGTTTCCACTACATTCGGCAAAGTGCCACCTAGGCAGAAGGTTGCCTAAGTGACACCATCGACTACTCGGCCAATTGGCCTCTACTCGGTCGAGTACATACGCCACTCGGTCGAGTGCCCCCTACTCGACTGAGTACCAGACAATCAAAATACGGAGTATTACAAAATGTTTGTTTATATTTATCAATAAAAAAAGTTTGGTTAACAAGTCATCCATTGTATGTACCATGTGTGTTGCGTTTGAGTTTATATTTCGGTGAGTTAGTTTTATCTAGGTGTAAAATATAGAAATAAAAGTATGTGTTTTTCCTCCGTTTTAAATGCATCTTGTCAGTAAATAGTTCTGTGTTACATGTAATTTTCGAGTACATGGTTTAGCGAGCAATTTTTTTGCTGATTGACACTCCAAAAGTCGATCTCAAAGAATTTATTAATTATGTGCAAGACACGCCTAAATCGAAAGCACGTGCTATAATTGTTTCAACTGAAATTAACACAGATGGTTTGCAAAAAGTTAGGATAAAAAAAAAATCGCGAAAGTGGTAGATTAACCCCTCTACTTTGCTTACTAGTGAAATTCACCCCCTTAACTTTGCTTCGTAGTATTTCACCCCCTTAACTTTTATTTTAGGTGAAGTCAAGCCTCTTTTTTTTGTTCTAGGCAAAATCTCGCCGGAAGTCAATATATCTTCAATATCTCGTCGGCAATTCACCATCAAATACAATTATCTCAGAGGAAAAACAACAAATATATTTCTATAATAAAAATATAGAGTATACAGGATATGTACGTATATTCTACAAATAAAACAAAACCATTCTTTCTCCCAATCTACTAACTTTCTTCTCATCCTAAAACTTAATTGCTTGCCTCTGCAATACAATATCTCCCATGTCTACACTCTCTCCAGGTAAATCGATTACTTTCCCTACTTTTTGATTGAAAATTCTTTGAGTTTCCTATTTGCGTACTTGAATTTATATATGCATAATTAGGGTTTGAAACCTGTAAAAACAATCAAAATATACAGAGGATTAAAATTTTGTACCTTTGCATTCAGTATACAAAAATCAGTTTAATAATATGGTCTTTATGCATAAAATTTGTAAAACTTTGAAAAATAATGAGAACTACAAAAATGCTCAACACCCACGTATTAAACTGATAGTACTAATACGTATTAATGATAGGTAAGTGTATTTTTATATTATTTGAGTCATGATAAATATGAGATATTGGTGAGATATTGAATTTTTGGTGAGATTTTAGTTGGAGATGCAAAAGGGTTTGACTTCACCTAAAATAAAAGTTAAGGGGGTGAAATACTACAAAGCAAAGTTAAGGGGGTGAATTTCACTAATAAGCAAAGTAGAGGGGTTAATCTACCACTTTCGCCAAAAAAAAATCTTACGCATCAACAAGTATGACGTAAAAGGCTAGACATTGTAGACAAAGTCATGTATAGAACGTCAGGTACTTACTTAACTATCGTTGTTAGAAAACAAATGAAGTTCTTTGTGGTTAGTAACAAAAATTACACTAATAAAAAATATTCGGCTTCGATTTATCTTATTTTCCATTATTTGGTGGCTTTTATAAGAAGTTATTTGTTTTTGTACACTTATACGCGAAAGAATATTTGACATATATCTTCATATTTCGTGCATCGAATACATGGCTTTAGACTTGCTATACTATTTCAACTTTCCGCCATTTTTTTGTTATCAGATTCTGAAAGTCATAATTTAGTAAGTCTCCTATGCGACGGTCTCATTCCCCACTTTTTTGCAAAATGTGACCACTTTTTGTTAAATAGTTACTACCTTGATAATAAATGTCATTTTCAAGTCATAAAAGATAGTTACTGTTTATTAATAAATGGTCACTATTTATCAAAAAGTGGTTACACTCAACCCGTCGCATATGCGACGGTTGTAAACAAGAATTTGTGTAATTTAAGACTTATAAGACAAGAGTATTTATTATAGATGTTAACTATTGTATTCTTCAGGTTTCTATAAATTGTTTCTCTGAACATCAATTGTGAGCATACAAATAATTTCTCATTAAAAAAAACTACCTTTTAAAAGCATTTCTATTAACATGAACAACTACATTTAATTACCTTTATATCATTGATGTTTCAAGATATTCAGGTTTGCAATGCAATTTTTTTTGTTAGAATTTATATGTAAAAAAAACATTGTCTTCCCGCTTTAAAAAACATCGTTTTTTTAGGCTATGTCATATATCGTCGCAAAATAATTATTTATTTATAGCTATAGAAACTTAGGTTAATTCTTTCGACATATTCACGACTAAAATCTAACTTGATTTGTAACAACATAATGTCCAACAGTGTGAAATATATATGTTTTGTGTTATTTGAGTAGTATGTTTAATCTCGTCCTAAACCTTTATTTATTTATTTTGTAGTATCTGATTTTTTTTTATAATGTCTTATTAGCGTGCGTCATAAAATGGATATTTGTTTTGGATGTAGGAATAAATATGAGTAAGTCATCAAATATTGCTTCAACTTCTCATGCTCAAAAAATTTCAGAAAATAATCAGCATGACAATTGCGCCGTGGTTGGTTGTAAAGGTTTGTTACATTTATTTTATCTGTAATTTGATGGTGTATGGATGTATAAGAATAACTTTTCGATAGTTGTGTTGACGCTGTTTATTTGTTGTTAGTTTTTTTGTTAAAAAAAAACCGCCAAAAAGACCATATGTTTTTCCTTTTCCCACTGTATGCGCATGTTATGGAGCAAAATTGTTTAGGAACGAATCTGTTAACTTTTGTTGCAGTTATGGCGATATTCGACTTGCACAAAATTTTGTCTATAAGTTATGCGTCACCTTTTCTTAGGAAATGACGCTAATGCGAATAATTTTCGCAAGTATGTATTGTTTTACAATAGTTCTTTCGTTTTTACATCATATTGAGTAAAAAAGGATCATGAACTTGATCATAAAAATCACGGAATCTACACATTCCGGGTTCAAGGATAGTTTTACCATTTCATAAACGACGTACTTCCAGCACAAGACCAGCCTCGATATATCTAATTTTATTTCTTCGACACTAATGTAGAGCTATGGCTTCGTTTACAAAATTTTTCTGATCTTATGCAAACTGTCGTTAGCACTTTAATGAGGACTATGGATGTTAATCCTTATGCAGTTTTTTTTTTCCGATCTTTGAGAGAGCTTGGTGTCAACTAGAGGTGTACAGCGGGCCGGGCTGCAGCGGGCCGGGCCGGGCTGGAAGCGGGCCGGGTTGTGGGAGAGGGAGCCCGAGCCCACACTGCGGGCCAGAGGGGTGCGGGCCAGGCCGGGCCGGGCTGGGGATTTGGTGGCCCTGGACCGGCCCGATTGGGAAAAAATGGGTGCGGGTCAGGGTGGGCTGGGCGGGCTGGGGGTGTGGGCCGGGGAAAATGGAGCCCGGGACCGGCCCGGTTTGGGGGAGCGGGTTGGGCGGGCTGGGGTAGCGGGCCAGCGGGCCGGGGAAGTTGGAGCCCGGTTAGGCGGGCCGGGCCAGTGTGGGCCGGGCCGACCCGCAATGTTGGCCAGCTCTAGTGTCAACAAAGAAAGTTGCATTGTTATTTGTGACAATTCAAACCAAGATCAACGTACTCATAATGCACCTACTACAATCTCAGGTTGCCGCTATTTGGGTTGAAGTTGAAAGTTCGTCTGAACCACTGAGACATGACATTATTATTGTTGTTATGACTTATGACCCTTTACAATATCCACTTTTTTTCCTTGCGTTGACACAGAATGGCATTGTTGTATCTCTCCTTATTAAAGCAGCAACCATAGAGCTGAGATGTCGCTCTGTGGTTGAAAGTCAACTTTTCAATGATCAATTGTTTATTGCTATTTTTTTTTGTACCCACGTTCTTAGCATCATTTTATTTGTTTCATTTGTTTGCTGTTTCAATTGATAACGATCAATGGCTTACTTTATTAAAGAAAATACAGTTATATATTCATCAGTAATTAAAAAAAATTAAAATCTGGTGAAAATATTAAATGCTACATAAAATAATACTACCAAAGTTGAGAAAAATAAATACTACCTAAAATAATACTACCAAAGCTGAGAAAAATAAAAATCATTTATCAAATTAGACTGCCTCAAGAAAACTAACAGTAATGATAAACAAGAGTTGGGAAATTGTCACATAAAATATCCAATAAAAACCAATAAATTTAATTAAAAAAATATCAAAGCACAACAAATGAAGAATTCAAACAACGATAAAAATTTCAGAAAAATTACTGACAAAAATACTAAAGTTAAATAATAGAAAAAGGTTTAAATGAAAAAGCATATTTTTATATAAAAGCAAATACTTTACAAATTATAAAAAAAATTCATAGAACTACTATTTTTCTACTTCCATGAAATATTTTACTTAAATAAAAGTCAGGTAATTAATTATGGTTGAAATTCACAAATAAAAATAAAAATATGAAAAGACAACGAAAAAAATATAGTAAAATAAATCTGGAATAAGTAAAAATTAAACTAAAAAATTGCATATTTTTTTTTATGAAAATAGCAAACATTAAAAAACCTACAGATTGGATATAAGTATATAACATGATACATATAAATTGAGATCCATAAATATTTGATGTGAGATAATAGAGGCCAATATACAGAGGGAGGAACAAGTTGAGAGAGCTTTGATATTTGTATAAATGAATTCTTGAATTTTTACCATTTAGATGAACAACGATTTAATATTGGAAGAGAAAATTCTGGAATCAAATACTACGGTGTTGCGGCGCACAAAAATGAAGAATGAGCTATTTGAAGATGAATAAGCAAATGGAATTTTACACAAAATACTAGCGGTATACGAGTACTTTAGAATGGGCAGGTCACTTTTATTGGTAGCTAAATGGATTAATGAGCAAATGGGCTTACATAAGAAGCTATTTAATAGACTTACTCAACACAACATATTTGACACTATTATTGACTTAGACTTATTGCATGGATGAATAAAAATAGAGAAATGGTAATACCATACACTCACGATAATATAATACGGAGTAATATAAGTAAAGTCTAAGGCGTGGTATTTACTCTCTCACAGGAATGAGTGATATTAGTAATTTCAGAGTGACATTATGTCCTTTCTAAAGATAAGTCACCTATGCACACAGATATCAAAGGGTGGGCAAATGCAAATATTTTGCGGGTCAAGTATTTAGCTCTAATTTTGTACATTAGATATGCTCATATAATGAAATAGATTAGGCTTATCTAGAACTGTCAAACGGATCAAATGAACGGATACGACTTCAATTATTCCGGGTTTGGATATAATCACAATCGGTCAATTTAGAGTTTGTACAAGTCGGGTTAATATATATGGGTTCAACTATTTTCGCTTCGGGTCAATTTTGGGTTTGTAAAATACGGAAAAAAAAAAAAAAAAGGATCGAGTCAATTTCGGATTTGCCAAGTCGAGTTTATAACGGTTACGGTCAAAAACGGGTCATATTAATGCAATTCTACAAAGGTTAATATTCTTTAATTTAACCACAAACATATACTCCTACTCTTAATTTTTATGATTGTGTAGTTTAATATAAGAAAGTAGTAAGAAAACCGATTTTTCGCCTAATATATTCGATCATACAACATTACACGGAGTATTAAATTAATCAATTGTCACACATATGTAAGAAAAAGTGACTATATTCATATGCTAACTACTTGTGAAATTAATCATTTGGTAAATTTATGATTAAAATATATCTAGACATGCTTTATTTAAACACTCTAGATTTGTAGATTAGTTTTATTTGCTTTAAATAAACATATCATTACATTTACCCATTTCTTACTTTTCGTATTAATTCAACTATTTTAGTTATTTTTATCAATTTTCCATTAATTTTCATGTATATAATTCAATGTCATCTTATATAAATCATTTTTTTAACCCGTTGAGTAAAAAAAATAGTGGCATTTTTTTCTAAGCGGGTCAAGTAAGAAGATAAAGATAATATTAAATGTGACATTTTCAAAAGTTATTTAATTATAACAAAATTATAATAAAGATAATACTTCTCATCGTCGTAGAGAAGTTTGTCCTACATTTCCTATAAATGAGGTTCTTGTTCAAACAGCTGACGATCAAGGTTTGTTTCTATTTTGTATAAAAGTACTCTTGTATGGACTTATAATTACATATCTGCTTTAATTACAAATATATTTTTATATTTTTTAGATTCCAGTTGTAAATTCTTCGGAATCCGAAAAAAAAGATTCTTGTAGAGAGTATTATTGTTACCGACTGCAGATATGTCCTAATGATTCGTCTATTCTACTGCGTTGCGGTCAACTTCTTCAACAATACGTTGTTGATATGTATATAAAACTTGAATCAACCGGCTTGCTTTCATTAGGGCTAATCAAGTGGTTATTAAAGCCGAGCTTTATCAAGGCGTGATTGATAGCTACAATGCTGGTCAGACATATGGTGCTAATATAGGACAACGTTATATTCTTCAAGCAATTTTTACAGGTTGTGGCAGAGACTTGCGTTGTCGATATCTTAGTTCGATGTCAGTCGTTCATCGGCACGGCAAGCCAAACATATTTCTTACCATTACCTTTTAATCCTAAATGGCCAGAAATAGAACGTGATTTGCTGCCATATGAAGAAGCACATAATAGTTGTGTTCTTGTTACACGTGTTTTCAAATCAAAATTTATTGTGGTTAAGAAAGAAATTGTCGAGAAAAACTGTTTTGAAAGTGTTGCTGGATACGTTTATGTAGAAGAATTGCAGAAAAGGGGATTACCGCATGCACATTTCCTCATCATATTGGATGCGCATAGAAAAGTACGCTCCCCGGAACGATATGATGCGTTTGTGTCTGCTGAAATTCCAGATGTGTTAGAAAATCCTTAACTTCATGGCGCTGTTTCAAGACACATGATGCATGACCCATGTGGGCGAAATTTTATCACAAATCCGGATGAAGAATGGAAAATGTAAAAATCATTATCCGCGTGATTACGTTGATATGACAACAAACGATTGCAATTCATATCTATATATCGTATACGACAAAATGGTAGAACTACAATAGTTCGTACATCGACACTTCATAATAGGTGGGTTGTGCCTTATAATCCTTTTTTGCTGGCGAAATACGACTACCACTTGAATGTAGAAGTATGCCCAACATTAAAAGCAGTTAAATATCTATATAAATATATTTACAAGGGGCATGATTATGTTTCTTTTACGGCTGAAGATGGCAGCAATCGACGTGAATATGATGAAATCAGTGCTTTTCAATCTGCATGTTGGATATCGCCACCTGAGGCTACATGGAGAATATTTAGGGTTTGCCTCCTAGTTTTTATCCTTAGCCGTGGCGGCTAAGGTTAGGTGCGGGCTGAGCGCGCAAACTAGGCCTCTATATTCTTGGGCCTCATTTTCGTATTCTATATCAAACCAACAGTAATATACATAACAGCCTATACTTTCTGCAATAGGAGTGTGATAGAACAGTGGTCAAGCTATGCACTGTTACCCAAAGCCACCCGTGTTTGAACTCTTCAATAAGCATTTTTATTAATATTTTTGTTTTTTATGTGTCCTTTGGTCGATATGATATCACTAGTAGAGTTTCTTATTTACATTATTTGTTTCGTCTTCTATTTCTTTCTATAATATCCAACACATATTATCGACTCAAAATTTAAGGGCCTCTGTTGCATTGTTGCACGGGGCCTCTAAATGTTTCGAGACGATCCTGATCCTAATGGTGCCTTTGCAAGTCCATCTTCCAAATATGCAGACAATATTCTTTCCTCCTTATGAAAGATTAGAGAATACTGCAAATAATAATAATCGCAAGAGAACCATGTTAACAACTTTTTTTTGAAATAAATCAAACTGATTCTTATGGACGTACTCTATTATATCAACACTTTCCCGAACATTATGTTCGCTTAGGGAAACAAGCAGATAAGTTTTGGATTCGTCGGAGAAAAGGATATGTTGTTGGTAGGTTAGTCTAAACAAACCCTACGGAAGTGGGCGCTACTATTTGCGCCTGTCACATACAAATGTGTGAGGACCGCGATCATTTGAAAAGTTGCTAACTGACAACAATCTTAGGCTCTCTTCCTTTCACAAAGCAGCATATAAACGAGGCATTCTTGAAGATGATAATTCCGTCGAAAACAGTTTATTAGAAGCTTCAAATTTTCAGATGTCGTTTTCTACGAGGCGTTTTATTGCTACATTACCCATTTATTGTACGCCGAAGAGCCCTAAGCTTTTATGGGATCTTTTTTACTCATCATTATCAGAGTACTACACATTAGCATTTCCTGAAAACTCACGTAAAGTTTTTAATCTTACTCTTAGAAGCATATGTTACATCATAGAGTCAATGGGAAATAATTTCAACGATTTGGATTTCAGAGGCCTAAGATTAGAAGATGATGAAGCTGGCTGAGCGCGCAAACTGGGGCTCTATTTTCGTGGGCCTCAATTTCGTATTATATATGAAACCAACAGTAATATACATAACAGCCTATACTTTCTACAATAGGAGTGTGATAGCACAGTGGTCAAGCTATGCACTGTTACCCAAAGCCACGCGTGTTCGAACTCTTCAGTAAACATTTTTATTGATTTTGTTTGTTTTTTATGTGTCCTTTGGTCGATATGATATTGACATTATTTGTTTCGTCTTTTTTTTCTTTCTATAATATCCAACAAATATTATCGACTCAAAATTTGATGGCCTCCGTTTCATTATTGAACGGGGCCTCCAAATGTTTCGAGACGCCCCTGATCTTAAGGTGGTGCCATTGCAAGTCCATCTTCCAAATTTGCAGACAATATTCTTTCATCCGTATGAAAGATTAGAGAATACTGCAAATGCTGATAATCGCAAGAAAACCATGTTAACAACTTTTTTTGAAATAAATCAAACTGATTCTTATGCACGTACTCTATTATATCAACAAATTCCCGAACATTATGTTTGGTTAGGAAAACAAGCAGATAATATTTGGATTCCTCGGAGAAAAGGATATGTTGTTGGTAGGTTAGTCTAAACAAACCCTACGGAAGGTGAGCGCTACTATTTGCGCCTGTTACTTACAAATGTGTGAGGACGGCGGGCATTTTGAAGAGTTTCTAATTGACAACAATGTTAGGCTCTCTTCCTTTCACGAAGCAGCATATAAATGAGACCTTCTTGAAGATGATAATTCCGTCGAAAACAGTTTATTAGAAACTTTAAATTTTCAGATGTCGTTTGCTATGACGCGTCTCCTTGCTACATTACCCATTTATTGTACGCAGAAGAGTCCTAGGCTTCTATGAGATGTTTTTTACTCATCATTATCAGAGTACTACACATTAGCATTTCCTGAAAACTCACGTAAAGTTTTTAATCTTACTCTTAGAAGCATATGTTACATCATAGAGTCAATGGGAAATAATTTCAACGATTTTGATTTCAGAGGCCTAAGATTAGAAGATGATGAAGTTGAAATACGGAAGTCAAACAAATTAAGGAAGAGCGCATCATTCTTATTACACAAGAAGAGCTTAACGCAATCAACTTACTGAATGTTGAACAAAAAAGCGCGTTCGAAATTATTTACAATCGGGTTCTAGGAAAAAAAAACCAAGTACTTTCTTTGTCAACGGACCAGGTGGTACATGTAAAACTTTCCTCTACTCTGCGCTTTTTGCACATTTGCGAACAAAGGGCATTATTGATCTAACAATTGCGAGTATCGAAATGTGGCGTCAAACAATTTGGTGGAAGAACAGTGAACTCTCGTTTCAAGAATTTCTCTTGATCTTGAACAAGATCAAGGTAGTAAAATTTCAATACAATGTTCGCTTATTGCATTAATAAGAGTTTGCAGATTGATTATCTGGGACCAGGCGCCTATGGAAAAAAGACAGTCAATAGAGCACTTTGAGAAGACACTATGTGACATTGGCTTAAAAACTTAGCGTTTGGAGGAAAAGTTGTTGTGTTTGGCGGCGATTTTCGACAGTACTACTAGTTATTCCCAGTTTGATAATGTCTTCGTTGTGGCCGACGCTTGGAAAGATTCGCTTAACTATCAATATGCAAGCCATCAATGATCCATGCTTAAGTGATTTTGTATTACGTATTGGCGAAGGTTGTTCGCCCTACGAAAACGGAAAGGATATTACGCTACCAAGAGATATTGTGATAAACGACACCCAACATTTGTCTTTGTTGCACCAACTTATTGACGTTATTTACCTAGATGTAGATGACATTAACTTAAACTCATTGCTTATGACGAGAAAAGCTATATTAACCCCAAATAACGAAGACAATGAGGTTATAAACTCTATTTTGGTTTCTCGTCAACAAGGTGCAACGGTTGAATATAAAAGCTTTGATGAGGCTGTAGCTATCACTACAGAACAATACCCTGTGGAATTTTTAAATACTCTAACTGCAGGCGGACTTCCGCCACACCTTCTAGTACTGAAGAAAAATAGTCCGATTATTTTATTAAGGAACCTCAATCCAACTTCAGGTATGTGTAATGGAATCAGATTCATATGCAGAGCTTTTTCGAGAAATATAATTGATGCTGAAATTGTTGTTGGACATCATAAAGGAGAGCACGTTTTTATACCTAGAATACTTTTACAACCATCTCCGGCTGATAAATATCCCTGCAATTTTAAGAGAAAGCAATTTCCGATTAAACTTAGTTTTGCGATGACTGTTAATAAATCGCTAGGACAAACATTGGATAAAGTTGAAATATACTTGCCCCAACATAATTTTTTTACACAGACAAATATATGTTGTCCTATCTCGAGCTAAAAGAAGTTCTGATGTTGTTGCTATAACATCACAGAGTTCAACAGGTTGTTCGTTGAAAACCAAAATATTGACTGCTATGCAATACTGAAACGCGCGGGTATAATGTAGAATACCTAAATAATGCATCTCACAAATGATTTGTTTTGTGTGTAATAGTTTTTTTATGTATAGATGTTTTATATCGAAAGTGTACTAGAGTCTTATGTACGTGTTTGCTTATAAAGCGTATTGTTTTGTATATAATTTTTTCTTTAAAATATTATGGAACATATTGCTTTTTTGTTTGATAGTTAGTTACCGTTATATCTGTAAAGTAAAAGGCTACGAATTTGAATTATATAATGTTACAAAATAGTACTCAAAATATATATTTATCCATTACATACGACAAATATAACAATCATAAAAAAATGATATTTTTTTTTTTATATTTTTTTCAGCTGATGTATACCAATGTGTTCTAATAAACCAAAATTATAAGCGGAATCGATGCACATTGAATGTATATCTTCAAATTTCGATAGGAACCTATATTAGGGATATGTAATGAGTCATCATGAAAGACTGTTATTCGACATATACTAGCCACGTGTATGAATTATACAGTCTTATATATATATATATATATATATATATATATATATATATATATATATATATATATATATATATAGAGAGAGAGAGAGAGAGAGAGAGAGAGAGAGAGGCAAGTTCTAATGAGTCCACCTTCAAAATTGAGTCCATGAGTCCTCATCTTGGTCATTGGATGAAGAGGATGAAGGGACAAGATTAGAACAAGATGGAGGGTCAAGATTAAAAGAAAAATGGATGGACAAGATTAGAATAAAATGAAGGGACAAGATTAGAACAAAATGAGTGGGTTTTATTGACTTCCACCTACATTACGAGTGTAACTTCAACCATTATTTTTGTAACTTCAAGCTAAAATGTGATTTTGACTATATAAATTTAAATTTATGTAACTTTAAACAAGTTTATGTGATTTTAGACTTTTTATGAGTATAACTTCAATCATTATGAGTGTAATTTCAACCTTTTTTAGTGTAACTTTAAAGCAAAGTGTGATTTCGACTATATAAATTTAAATTTATGTAAGTTTAAGATAAGTTTATGTGATTTTTGCCTTTTTATGAGAGTAACTTTAGTCATTAAGACTGTAACTTCAACCATTATTTTTGTAACTTTGAACTAAAATGTGATTTCGACTATATAAATTTAAATTTTTATAATTTTTAAACAAATTTATGTGATTTTAGTTTTTTTATGAGTGTAACTTCAATTCTTAATTGTGTAACTTTAAGTTAAAATATTATTTAAATTGTGTAACTTTAAGTTAAAATATGATTTAATTTTAACATTTTTATAAGTGTAACTTTAACCTTTATTACTACTGAAACTTCATTTATTAATTGTGTAACTTTAGTCAATTATAAAGTAAATTTATACAAAAATGAGATTTAATATATTAATTTGAATTTTTTAAGACATGTTTAGGTGACTTTAGTCTTTTCTAGTGTAACTTCAGTCTATACTAATGTAACTTTAGTTAATAATAGCGTAACTTCAGCCCTTAATAGGGTAATTTTAGTCCATAATTGTGCAACTTTAGTCCATAATTGTGCAACTTTAGTACATAATGATGCAACTTTAGTCACTTTAGTACATAATGATGCAACTTTAGTACATAATGATGTAATTTTAGTACATAATGATGTAACTTTAGTACATAATGATGTAACTTTAGATCTGAAAAAAAATATATATAAAAAAATAAGATCTTGAAATAAAACAACCATACTAATGATGTAACTTTAGTACATAATGATGTAACTTTAGTAAATAATAATGTAACTTTAGATCTCGAAAAAAATATATATATAAAAATAAGATCTTGAAATAAAACAACCATACTAATGATGTAACTTTAGTACATAATGATGTAACTTTAGTAAATAATAATGTAACTTTAGTAAATAATAATGTAACTTTAGTAATTAATAATAATGTAACTTTAGTAAATAATAATGTAACTTTAGTACATAATAATGTAACTTTAGATTTGGAAAAAAATATATATAAAAAAATAAGATCTTAAAAAACGAATCTACAAAAATATTATTAAAAAAAATAAGATCTACAAAAATAGTGAATCTCGAAAATAAAAACAAAGTATATCTAAAAAAAAAAAAATATATAAAAATGAGATCTAAAATAAAAATAAAAAACAAAAAAAATCTAAAAATTGAAAAACGAGATCTGAAATGGTGGTAGATGATTCTGTTTTACCCATTTTTTTCAGATCTGAAATGGTTGTGATTTTTTTGTCCTCCACCAACAACCAAAAAAATTTAAGAAAAAAAAACAAGATCTTAAAACAATAAAAACGAGATCTATAATAAAAAAAAAAGAAAATCATAAGAAATTTAAAAAATGAAAAACGAGATTAAAAAAAATAGATAATCTGAAAAATAAACAAACTAGATCTAGAAAAAAAAAATATAAAATGAAAAAATGAGACTAAAAGAAAAATATAAAAACATAACAAATCTGAAAAATAAAAAACGAGATTTGAAATAGTGGTAATTTTTTACCCTTTTTTCAGATCTAAAACGAGATTAAAGATTTTTGATGATACAAATTTGAAAAAAAAAAAAAAAAAAAAAGAACAAGAACAAGAAGACGAGAGGAGGTTGGCGGGGGAAAAGGGCGGCGAGGGAAGAAGGCGGTGTAGGGAGCTAGGAGGAGGCGGCGGCGGTTTGAAGATGGCGGGTGGGGGTGGTGTTCGGTGGGGTGGAAGGTGGCGGCTGGGGTGAGAGAGGGGGTCGTGGTGTGGAAGTGGAGGAGCGGCGGTAGCGGGGCTGGTGGTGCTCGGTTGTAGGACCGGTGGTGCTGCTGATGGTGCTCGGTGGTGCTGCTGGTGGTGCGCGGTGGTGGGTCTCGGTGTGCTGCTGGCGGTGCTCGATGGTGGGTCTCGGTGGTGGGGCTGGTGGGTCTCAGTGGTGGGGAGAGAAGAGGGTATTTTTTTTGGGTTTTATTTTTGAGAGGTATGTAGAGAGAGAAAGGAGGTAGAGAGATAATGAAAAAGTTTAGAATGAGAGAAATGGTGTGAATAAAGGGTATAAGTACTAGGGTTTAAAGAAGATGGATTGGGTGTGTCTCACAATCTTGACCCTCCATTTTGTTTTAATCTTAGTCATTCATCCTCTTGATCCAAGAGCTTGGATTAGGACTCAAGGACTCAAAAGAGAAGGGGAGACTCATTTGAACCTAACTCTCTCTCTCTCTATATATATATATATATATATATATATATATATATATATATAGAATTGGGATCCGGTGAGAACCACTAAGATAATGAGAACCGTGAGAACTCCGCCTTACAAAAAATATTTGTTAAAACTAACGAAATATTTGGATTCGGCGTAGAATATTATGGCTAGATAACATATTTCTTGGCCGAAAATTTATAAGCTACTGACAAAAATCGAGTCGAAATAAATTTTACTCTTTTTAATGCACCTAGTAGTCAGTTTCACGTATCTAACAAATTTCATGCACCTAGTACTCATTTTCATGCATCTAGAGCTAGTTATTTTCATGCACCTAGTAATTGTTTTCATGCATGTAACAATTTTCATGCACCTTGTGGTCGTTTTCATGCATTTAGAGTAGTTTTAGTTTACCTAATTGAATTTATGTACATTAAGTACATTTTTTTTTAATATAATCAATAAATTTTGTTTACTTATGCAAATATTTTGATTGAATAAACTAAACTAATTGTAAATTATCCATCAAAACTTTCGAAATAAGATTTCGTGGAGATTTAGTGAGAGTTCTCACGGTTCTCATTATGTTAGTGGTTCTCACCGGATCCTGACCCTATATATATATATATAGAATCAGGATCTCGTGCGAACTATAAGTTTGGTGCGAACCTACGAACTAAACAACAATAGATATATTAGAAGTCAGCGGCCCACGTTCACATCTCTTCCTCGTAAAAAAAACAAACCCAATTGAACCAAGGAATAAAAAACAAATTTTTAACTACTGTCATTATTATCTTTCATTTTTACTTCTTGCTTTTTCAAACATCAGGCCCCACCTATCTTTATTGCTTTTGTTTCGTACGTTCACATTTCTTGCTTCTTTCCCAAACATCAGGCTCCACACATCAAAACATTACACTCCATATTTCCCAAATTTTAGTAAGACGATTTTAATTTTTGTTTTGGGACCATTTCACAAACACACTAGAGTGATTTCCACAAGCATTATTAAATCCCTCTCATGAATAACAATTTCGAGCCTTTTTGGCTCTCGAAAACAAAAGAAACAGCCTTTAGAAATTAACCTAAAGATAAGATCTTTTGACAAAAATTCTTAAGTGCCACATCATATCTTTAATTTGCTATATACACTTCTTTAAGATACGGATACATAACTTTAGCTAATTAGATACATTCCCTTAAGTTACTAGAAACATACCTTTATCTAGCTAGATACACTCTTTTAAGTTACTAGATACATACATTTAACTAGCTAGATACATACTTCTAACTAGCTATATACACTCGTTTAAGTTTCTAGATACATACCTTTAGGCTTTACCTAGATAGATACACCCCTTTAAGTTAATAGATACATAACTTTAACTTGTTAGATACAGTCATTTAAATTGCTAGATACATAATTTTAACTTGTTAGATACATAACTTTAACTTGCTAGATACACTCTTGTAAGGTAATAGATACACTCTTGTAAGGTAATAGATACACTCCTTTAAATTAGTGGATACATAACTTTGACTTGTTAGATACACTTGTTTAACCTGTTAGATACACTCCTTTAAATTGTTAGATACATAAGTTTAACTTGTTGGATACACTCTTTTAAGTTGCTAGATACATAACTTTAACTTGTTGGATACATTCCTTTAAATTGCTAGATACATAAATTTAACTTGTTAGATACACTTCTGTAAATTACTGGTTACATATATTTAACTTTACTGGATAAATAATTTAAGTTGTTAGATACACTCATTTAAGTTGCTAGATACATATCTTTAACTTTTGCTAGACACACTTATTTAAGTTGCTAGATACACTTTATCAAATTACTAGATACACTCTTTTAAGTTGATAGATACATAAATATAGTTTTCTATATACACTATTTCAAACTACTAAATACACTCCTTTAAATTACTGGATACATATCTTAGATTGAATCTAAGTTGCTAGACACATAATTATAACTTACTAGCTTTATCGAATGATAATTTAAAATAATACACATAAATGCTTTTACTGCAAGTGCTTAAAGATCGAACTAACACGCAAATGAATAAGTTGACCACGGTATGATAAAGGTAGTTTAACATGGCTTCATTTCCATGTATTTCAATGAGCAAGTCAACGCATCAAACAAGTGACCATCTTATATTCACCACCTGCTTCTCCTATATGGCTATATCACACTAGGCCACTCAATTCTGATGCCCAATTCGAGTAGCTCTGTTGACCAGCCTTAAGAGAAACGTCACTAAATCAGAAGACGAGCACTAGCGACCCAGCAAACTTTGAATCCATCACAACACATACAAGCAACTCAAGACACCCCTCCTCCGCTGCCATGTTCAGCCACCACAAGAGTAGACCACTACACCATCAGCAGGCGATATTGACTCGGAAAACGATGTGATCCTCCACAAGCACTACGATAGGTAGAAACCATTGCTGCCCCTTTAATTCGAGAAACCCATGGCTCGACAAGACCGCAGCAGTGGCAGCACCAACACCACCATTACGACTCCCCTGCTCTTCCTATTACTTCGTCGGAGTTCCAACATGATTCTACTCATCCTCGTCACACATCTCAGCAGGATAACATGATCAGCCACCGCTGCTCATTCTTTTCTTGAAATTTCGATGAGCACCATTGGTCAACCCAGAAACAAGACTAAACCCCTTCTTCTTCCTTGAAATCAACCGCGACGATGGACCAATTCACGTGATCATATCCACCAGAGCGACCACCATTCACCTCGAAGCAGCCAATCGATCTGTCGAGGTCGGTTTTCTATATTCTTCGTGGACCACGAGCACCTTATCTCAACCGAACCCCATGAATTCGAGCAAGAAACAACAGAAAGCCAGATTATATCTGAACTAGTATCAGCTAGAAATTTGATAATGTCAACGCACCATGGTGGAATCTGGGGAAAATCACATAAAAAATAAAAATAAAATATAGGCATAAGAATCGATGATGAGGACTGTATGTCTTGCTGGGTTTCAAATTCACAAACAAAAATCACTTAATCAACCAAGCAAAATCAAAACTTATGATTTTCCAACCCCTAATTTTTCCGATTAGACTAATTTGTTTCACTTATCACGATTATCACAAAATTACATTAAAATGAAGAGAATTTAAAAAGATCTAAATTCATAATTGAACTAACCTCGTTTTATGATGAACTTAAATCGAAATGACGGTTCGCACCAGATCGAAATAACGGTTTCGGAAGCATCGTTTGTTAAGCTTTTGGAAGGGAGCAACTCAATCTCCGCTCGTGGTCAACTTATGGTTGCCCCGGTGATCCTAAATGGCCAGAGATAGGCGTTGGGGTAATAATTATGAAGATGATAGGGTTGTGCGTCTGTTAGATCAGTCGTCTTCGCCGGAGGAATGAGTCCGGTCAGGTGCGCCGCTAAACTACGTTCTTCGACGTAGGTGAGGCCGAGCCTTATTGGTGGATGCCTAATGGTGGTAGAAGAGAGAGATACAAATGGTGGGGGGGGGGGGGGGGGGGGGGTGGTGGGTTTGTTATGCGAGGAATTGGAGATCTAGACCATTAATATTTTCATTCTATGGATGTCATCGTTATTGATTTGGGCAGTTCGTACGGAACTGTAGTTCGCACGGGATCCCGCCCCTATATATGTATACATATATATATATATATATATATATATATATATATATATATATATACATATATATATAGATATAGAATTAGGATCACGTGACTATACCCTATCTTTTTGAGTCCGTGAGTCCAGGATACAATATCACAAGCTATACTAAACAATATCACGGGATATACTATACAATATCACACCACTGAACAACTTTTTCGCCCACTATTACTAGCTTTTTTTCATACTTTTTTTCACACCAATTGATTCCAATACCAAAATTCTGACAAACACCATCATTTCTCTCACCCTTTCATGCGACAAAGTCACTATTATCGGTGTTTCACCGAAGTTTTTTTTATTTAACTTCTATTATCATTTTTCCTCTCTATTAAAAATCTTTGCCTCCGGCGTTTTTCTTCATAGCCGACGATGAGACCCGTAATTTAACGATGACAATGACAAATATTATTGTGATTGGGGGTGGTGTGAGCTCCGAGTAGGAGTGATGTGTATGGGTGGAGGAATATGAAGATTTAAAAGAAAACATGGGATAAATAATGGGTGACGACATTGCCAGATAATTGTTTGCTTGTGTGATCTAGGTGCTTAGATATCTCGCCGTTATTGGTGGGTGGGTGGTCGTCAACGACGAGTAGTATGGCATAAAGTATTTTTAACCCTTTTGTGCTGTTTTTTTTTTCAGTGATAATGTTTAGTATAATCAGTGATATTGTTTCATGCAATCCGTGATATTGTATTACTGGACTAACGGAATCAAATATTTAGGTGGACTCACCGGATCTTGCCTCTATACATATATATGTATATATATATACATATATATATATATATATATATATATCTATATCCTATATATATATATCTCTATCGGGGAGATTATATATGATATATATATATATATATATATATCCTTACCCCTTAAAAAACCCAAACTTCCAGCTACTGTTCGTGGAACAGTGTCTTTGGTTGTTTAGGACTATTTTACCCTTCCTTTTATTATACATGCAATGCTTCTTTCCATCTCCCTCATATTTCATCTTCTGAGATTACCTCCCCAAATTGCCATCTCTCTCTCTCTACCTACGATTCTCTTCTAATCTGATCTCATGCTCCCTAATTGATCCATTCTCTTATTTGCATGCCCATTTAACCTCCGTTGGTCTTATTCTCTACATACTCCGATGCTCTTCTCATCTCATCTCCATTAACTTCTTGGCCATTTCTCACCCGCACTACCACTTTGCTTATTTCACTTTCCAAAATTTCATTGATTCATTCCTACATATTCATCATATTTTTATTTTCCAAATTAATTAAAAAGTGTAAATAATGTAATTTATCCTTTTTGTTTCTTCATTGATTGATTTTAGCTCACAAACAGTAGCCATCTTTAGGAGTATTAAGATTCATCTATTACATATATAATTATAAGTTGATCGGAGTGTAAAGCCATCGATGGTGCGGCGAATGGATGAAACGGTCATGTGAATTAAATTTTTTTCTTTAATCCCTAAAATAAACCAATCGAATAAGGTAAGTTCGTTTGCTTAATTTGATTTTCTTCCTATATGAACTGTTGAGGTGGGATATTAATTTGTGAATTAAATTAAATAAGTTCGGGTTTAGTGTCTGGGTTTAAATTGATTGCATGCAATAATGTTGGGATTTTTTAGGCTTAAATTGATTGCATGCAATAACTTTGGGGCTCAAAAGAGTAGGCTTTACTATTCCAGTTTCAATTCAATTTCTGGGTAATTTTGGGGTTTTTATTATGGGCTGGTATATTTTTGTTTATCAATTGGTTCATATATATATCTAAATTATTTTGATTTTTTTATTGTGGTTCCTAGGTTTGTTTGAAGTTGGCATTCACTTTATTATGCGTTCTTGTGTTTTTTTTGCAGAGTTGATATAGTTGCTTCCTCCATTTTTTTTCCATAAAAGCTATATTCCTGGGCATACATGTCAATAAAGATGTGAATTTATCAGGTATAAAGCCATATTATTGGCAGAAATTACAATCGATCATTTTTTTCCTGATTAATGTTCGATTTGTGATACTGCTCAATTGATTGGGGTTTCACATCAATCCCTTACTTATCCAATCTTCATGCCATTATCATGCTTTTTTGTTGCCTTTTCTCCTTCGTCTCCTTTTATTATATTCTTCTTTTACACATATTTTCTCACTAAATATATTCTATGATCTGGTAATAAAAATAACACTGATAGAACAAGGCAAAGATCGGCGATGATCATGTTGGAGAGACAAGGTAGAGACAAGGTTGTATACATAGGATATATGACAGTTTACGTATAGGAATGAAGACTGTTGGCAGCAGTGAGGTATTATAGACGTCTCAGTTACCTTACCTATGTTAGATATTAAGGTAGAGCTTTGATTGTGAATTGTTTAATTATAGAAATTCATTTAAGTCTACATTTCTTTGGTATGAGACGGACCCATATTAGTGCATAGTTTTTGGTGCTTAGTGTTTTTTCAATCACTGTGTAGTGTGTATATAAGCGCAATGCCTTAGTCTACTAAAGACGATGTGTATGATTATAAATTTATAAGGGCTTCTTTGCATTTTTAGGCGAAGTTAGTTCTTGACTGGTCACATTAATTTGTGTTAAATTGTTTGTTATTGAGCTGTTTCGGTTTTGATTGAGTTGAATTGTCGTATTCTTTGGTTTTGGATTATGATAGGAATTGTTTTTCGTGTTTTGTTTGGTTGAGTTTATGTTATTGAGTTGTTTCGGTTTTGATTGAGTCGAATTCTCATATTCTTTGGTTCCGGATTATGATAGGAAGAAATTGAGTGGAGTAAATTACTGCATTGGTTGCATTTTGTCAATTCATGATATATGAGTATTGTTGTATTGATGTGTGATTAGTTTACTTTGGTTTTGACGGAGTCGGATAGTCGTATTCTTTGGTTCAGGATTATGATATGTGGAATAAATGAAACAATGTGAATTGTTGAATTGTTTGAGTTTTGTCAATTTATGATGTTAAGGAAGCATTGATGTGTATTATTATAGCATATTGAATTGAATTACTAAATTTGTGACACCCTCAAATTTGCGGAAAGAAAAAAAAATAATTTAACTAAATAAAAGATGAGAATACGTTTCTAATAGGTTCACTTTAGTGAAAATCGGTACATTTTAAAACCGGAACCTACTATTAAATATATTCATCATAAGACGGTGTCTTAAATAAAAAGGTTCATAACAAATACGGAAATAATATTATACAATAAAAAGTATCTGAAACGGGAGACATATCTCCCGTATAAATACAGAAATAAAAGAGTGTATAATAATATACAATCCTAAGACCCGAATATAGGTCCAAGGTAAATACTTCGCTCGCTAGCTCGTCAATGTACCCAAAGTATGCATCACAAACCTGCCAACCGCATTAAATATAAACACGGAAGCCACAGTCAGTGGGGAGTAACTCCGAGTTCTCCCAGCCACGAAATGTGGAGTTTAATTAAACATGAATAACATAAAAGCAATGTATATGGAAAATACAAAACCTTAACATATATGATATGCTTTTCATGTTATGAAACAATTAACTAACATATAACCTATCATGTGAAAGCTATCATGTGAATCCGTTATCGATCTATAACAAGAGGTAGGCAAGCTGGTATGCTAGCTCAGAGGTTACCTTTAAAACATGGCCATGATACCCTCGACCCTAATTCAACACGTAATCCTGTGAAATCATTAACAACCTGTAACCAACCTCTATCACCTTAGCCGGCTGTGCATCTCCACCTTCTAATATTCATAGATCATCAAACATGAAAGACCAATACTTCTACAAACAGCATAAGTCTTAGGACAGTCAATAGAAGACTTCTGTAACTCGAGTCTATACCACGAGGTAGAATATACTTAAATATTTAGGCTCAGCGGTCACTCTAGTAACATGGCCCAAATACCAAGCACACATCTAGGCTCAGCGGTTACACTAATAACATGGCCCAGATCCAAAGCCCATATCTTAGCTCAGAGGTTCCTCTCAGAAACATGTCCAAGATACGACTCAACCCTAATCCTAGACTGCGCAGACCCAGAGAAATGCGAAGATCCATCGCATGCAAGACCCATGATACAATCACATGAGTACACCCTAAGAAGATCCATCAAAGGGGTTGGCTAGTACTTAAACTGGCTCCATTTCCCCAAAGTGGAAACAATGGCAGCCATACCCCGACTTGGATATAAACCCACCAAGCCGGGACACAGAAGCTATCAAGCGGCAAACTCCATATGCTCGTTAAAGATAGTACGGCCTATCAATGTCATGGTCCCAGATACTCATTTAGAATTAGAATGGTCAAGACGCCATATACTCATAATTCTCTATGGGTACTTAGTCAACACGACACCAACCATATAATTAAACAGTCACGGGAAAAAAAACTTCCTATCATGTGACTAATTGCATCAAAATCATATTCAAATATCATATCGCCTCATATCTACTAAGGCTCGTTCATTCATTCATTAAATCAAACCTTACCTGAAGACAAATCCCCGACCCGAGTCCCGCGACGGGTCATCAGTCAAAACGTGGCTGACTAGATCTTAGTTTGACCAAACCCGTTTGGTCAAACCGGCTAGAAACAGAGTCTTAGCCCTCGAGGCTTGAACATAAGAATATCAAATTCATTTCATGTTATTTCATTCTATTTCTAACATGTGAATTATTAAAATCATACGAAAACCCGTTTAACTTAACGGATATCAATTTAAACTACCATCTCGTATTATAATTTCTAACATGTGAGAAATAGTAATTTTATGAAAAACCTTTTTAATTAAATATTTTACTTATTAATATTTCTCACTTGCTAATTATTACAAAACGCGATATAAATAACGATAACTCAAAAACCGTCACAAGTCCCAAGGTGGGACCCACGGCTGATTTTGGGCCGAGACACACCTGGGCCTGGACTGGGCCCCACGGGCTGGTTTGGGCCTGTTTTGGCCTTTTTAACGATTTTACTAAAAACCGTTTCTAATTATTTCCCGCATGCTTTAACATAATTAAAAACCCGTCAAAACAACAATATAACAATCAAACATCGACACCACCCAAAGACCAAAACCCGGACCCACCATGGACCAACCCAGACCAAAACCCGGACCCACCATGGACCAACCCAGACCGGGTCTGAACCGGCCTGGACCGGCTGGTTTGGTCCGGTTCACAGCCCTTTCCCACGGTTCACACAACCACACTTCCAAATTAATTCTAACATGTTTTTAATTAACAACATCCATTTTTAAACATCCAATTCACCCATCAATCATACAAAAATCATGATTATGAAGAAATCATAAAAATATGTCAAGAACACTAATATGTTTATAAATTCATACAACATAATAAAATTCACAACTTATCATGTTACTAATTAAAAATCATAAATAACCATAACATGAACAAAACTAAAGATGAACCAAAAACTAAAGAAAACAAAAGCTAAAGGCTATGTTACTAACTAAAATCATAAAAACCATAACATGAACAAAAACTAAAGGCGAACCAAAAGCTAAAGAAAACAAAAGCTAAAGGCTATGTTACTAACTAAAATCATAAAAACCATAACATGAACAAAAACTAAAGGCGAACCAAAAACTAAAGAAAACAAAAGCTATGTAACATATATTCGTCGAGTAACTCGGAATCGTTACCTTAGCTAGAAAAATCAATTAGCACCAAAATAAGAAGTATAAACTAAGAAACCCGTCTTCTAATCTTCCCCTAATCTATACGAGTCTCCAAACTCGTCTTCAAAATCTTCCCCTATAAGAAATGACAAGAAAAACATTATTAGAATTAAAACTTGATTTTCCATAATTAAAGTGTTGAAAACGATTTTGACGGAATTGAAAATAAACCGTACTTGAAGATGGAGAGCGAAGAGGAGCTTCTAGAAATATAAGTTAGGACGGATTTAATTAAGAAATGAAGGTTTTATGATGATTTTGCTCAAGAACGACGAAGAACGAATGAAGAACGACGAAGAACGAAGAGAAAGATGAAGAAGATTAATTAGATATTAATTGATTGATTGTAAAATGAAAAAGGTTGTTGCGTGAGTAATGAAAGAAAGAAAATATCAAGGCTTAAGAGGGGAAAAAGAGACGTGTGAAATGGTGAGAAATCGGGTCTGTTTTTAAGCGATTTGCGGAGTTTAAATTGACAGACCGATAACGTTACAAATATCTTAGATATTTTTATTAGTTTAATCATATTAATTAAAAGATCTAATATGAGTGGAAAAAAAGCGACATGGGGCGTGTGACTCATGTCAAAGTCGTGTTTCGGAACTTAAGTTGATCCGGGAATAGTTAAATGACGTTTGGGTTAAAACCGTAAAAGTTATTCTTTAATTCCGAATAAATTCTAAATAATTATATTAAATTATCATAAATCCAAATAAATCTTAATAAAAATAAATTAAAAATATTATTTTTTTAAATAAAATTTAGGTCTTCAAAATTACAAGGCGAGTCGGAAAAAGTCAACGAAAGTCAAAGTTGACTTAAAAATCAAGAAAAGTCAAAGATGACTTAAAAGTCAAGAAAAGTTTATGACGACTTAAAAGTCAAGAAAAGTCAATGACGACTTTAAAAAGTCAAGAAAAAGTCAAAGACGACTTAAAAGTCAAGAAAAGTCAAAGATGACTAAAAACGGTCTTGTCATGAAATCTCTCAGAAATTCCAAATACGAACGCGGAATTTCAAAATAAGACTCGGAACAAAAATTCCTATTTTAAAAACTTAAGTTCTACTGAAAAGTGTTAGTAAATATTTTTACTAGAAAAATCGGGTACTTTTCGGGTTGTTACAATCACCCATCCTTTTAAAAAGTTTCGTCCTCGAAACTTAGAAGAAGGAAAGTAACATATATGTAGGTCTATATCAAAACTGTTTAAAATATATTCGTAATAAAATACAGGGTCTTATCACTGGAACGGAAGGTTCTCGTCCGCGGTTAAGAACATCGACGTCCCAAATCAAAGACTCAAAAGATACATTTTCGCATCAATAAATGAGAAAACTAGTTATCGAACGTCTCCAATAACAAGTCTCAACACTCCTTGACGGTAAAATACTTGAAATCATAAAATATTTCCAAAAGCTTTTAGTTCAAAAAAATTTATAGTAAAGGTAATAATTCTACTATCTATGCCTAAAATTTCTAACTAAAGCTTCTAGTAATAATCTACTTATAAATACGACATTCGATAGAAGGACTGGAATATTCGAAAGAATAAATCGAATATAAAGAGAGAAAAGAGAGGAATGAATCACCATACTATCTTCCTTCTATGATACTTCAAATGTCTATCGTAACTCAACATTACTAACTGCACTAGAATCTAGTCCACAAGAGAGTGCAATAATCCTCAACACTTTCAATCCTCCGATTCCTACCAAAATATTTCATAAGCATGACACATCAAGTAATAACTCCCAATTATTCAAATTCAGTTAGAATCTTCTAAGGTCCATCAAAACTCTTATTGGAAACCACCATCAAAATATGTATAATTAGGGAAACAATGCCGCTAACAACCCCAAAGTAAAGGAGACTTACTATGAAATCCTTTGATCCAATTTATTCAAAAATTCATTATCTTAAGTTATTAACAATTAACTTTCTCACCTTCAAAAGTTAAAACACAACTCCTCAAAAGAGATTAGTCACCCAATATCATTTCACTTAACTTTTGCCAATCATAGGGCAATGCGACCGTAAATCATTTTATTTAGCTCCTTCAAACACTCAATACATCGGTTTTCGCTTATGACAATATTCCTCAAGTTGTTCATCCTATCCTAATTTCACAAAGTAATTATTCCCGTTAGGGTCCAACATTTAAAACAACTATTTTTCCAAGTAACCTTTAAAGAACCACTAAAATCCTTAAACACAACAACCAACCACCATTATGCTTAATTCGATCCTCAAAAGAAATGATATTGCAACTTCAAGTTTTCATAGTCTAAAACCACTAAGAGACTTTCCTCCTAAGTTTATCCTCAAATCCTTATAATCATCTAACCACGGAACTAGCTTAATAGGATGGCTAGGTACCATATTCGAAACTTCTTATTTACTCCAAAATAGACATATCATAAGCATGGTCTTCAAACCAATACTAAACTTCTAAGTCCAAAAGACTAAATTACTAATGAGTTAAGAAGTAATAGCCAACTCATTCGACTTTATACCATCGAATATCATGAACTATTTACTCACAAGTCATGACAAGCATCCAACAATAAAATCATTAAACATACCTTACCACACCTTCCTCAAGGATACCAACTCTCACCACCATAGGGTGAAATTAGATCTATACCATTTTCCTCAAATCACAAGTTCATTCTAACAAATACTAATATTCCACAAGATTCAAAGATCTTCCGACTAAGTATAATATACCACAAACCGATGGTTATGACATCCATAAAAATGTTACAAGAGGGAGGTAAGGATACCAATGGTAAGATGGAGGAACTATCTAGAGTAATTTCTAAGAGGCAAATAGTTGGAAGAGAAATAAGCACCTAGATGGAAGGAAAAGGGCATAATACTATAAGGACGAGAGAATTCAAAGATGAAGAAGGAATTCACTTCAATTAGGCTTATAAATCTTCAAATTTTCGGTAGAGGATACTCCTTCTAGGTAACACAGATCTCTTCTACACGAGGTCCAACCATCTTCATAAGAAACAAAACAAATTAAGTTACTCCTAACAATTAGCATAAACAAATAGACTACAACAGAAATCCTAATCTACCCATCCTACCATACTATCTCACAAGTTTATTATTTTATTAAGGTCAAGTTATTTATACAAGGGTACACAAACTTGCGTCGGGAGCAAAAATGCTCTGATACCAACTGTGACACCCTCAAATTTGCGGAAAGAAAAAAAATAATTTAAATACATAACGAAGGGTGTCATAAATAAAAATGGTCATAACAAAAGGAAAATAATATTATACATAAGAATTATACAAGACGGGAGACATATCTCCCGTAGAAATACGGAAATAAAAGAGTGTATAATAATATACAATCTAAGAACCGAATATAGGTCCAAGGTAATACTTCGCTCGCTAGCTCGTCAATGTACCCAATGTATGCATTCACCACCTGTTCGACCGCAGTAAATATAAACACGGAAGCCACAGTCAGTGGGGAGTAACTCCGAGTCCTCCCAGCCACGAAATGTCAAGTTTAATAAAACATGAATAACATAAAAGCAATGTATATGGGCAATACAAAACTTTAACATATATGATATGCTTTTCATGTTATGAAACAGATAACTAACAAATAACCTAGCATGTGAAAGCTATCATGTGAAACCGATAATAAACTATAACGCGAGGTAGGGAAGCTGGTATGCTAGCTCAGAGGTTCCTCTCAGAAACATGGCCATGATACACTCAAACCCTAATCAACACGTAATCATGTGAATCAGTTAACAATCGGTAATCCAAACTCTATCAATCCTAGCCGGCTTGCATCTCACCTTCTAGAACTCATAGAATCATACAAACATGAAAGACCAAGACTTCTACAAACAGGCATAAGTTCTTAGTACCGTCCATAGTCGATTGTAACTCGAGGCTATACCACAAGGTAGGAAAACATCCTAGTCCTAGACTGATCAGACCTAGCGACAACAGCTATTCCCTTCCCCGTCCCATGACATAACCGTCTATGAGAAACTCTACTAGGCGACCCCCTAAGCAGAGATGGCTAGTACTTAAGCTGGCTCCAGTCCCAAAACGGATCATGCAGCCATGCCCCGACTTGGAGATAAGCCCCCCAGGCCGTGACACAAAAGCTATCAAGCGGTAAACTCCGTATACTCGTTAAAGTTGGTAAGGCCTATCGATGTCATGGTCCAAGATACTCATTTAGAATTAGAATGGTCAAGACGCCATATACTCATAATTCTCTATGGATACTTAGTCAACACGACACCAACCATATAATAAAACAGTCACGGGAAAAATATCCTATCATGTGACTAATTGCATATCAATAATAATCAAATATCATATCGCCTCATATCTACTAAGGCTAATTCATAATTAAATACAACCTCACTTGAAGACAAATCCCCGACCGAGTCCCGCGACGGGTCATCAGTCAAATCGGGGCTGACTAGATCTTAGTTTGACCAAACCCGTTGGATCAAACCGGCTAGAAACAGAGTCTTTATCACATAGACATAAAATCAACATATTCATTACATGTTATTTTAATAAAACTTCTAACATGTTAATTATTAAATCTTACGTAAAACCCCGCTTGACTTAAAGGATATTAAATTAAACTACGATCTCGTCTTATAATTTCTAACATGTGAGAAATAATAATTTAATGAAAAACCTTTTTAATTAAATATTTTACTTATTAATATTTCTCGCTTGCTAATTATTACAAAACGCGATAAAAATGACGATAACTCAAAAACCGTCACGAGTCCCAAGGTGGGACCCACGGGCTGAAATGGGCCGAACCCAATATGGGCCTGGATGGGCCCACGGCCTGTTTTGGCTCAAAATGGCAGATTTTTACAACTTTCATTAAAACCGTTTCCTAAAAATTCCCGCATGCTTTAACATATTTAAAAACCCGTCAAACAACAATTAAACAATCAAACATCGACACAACCCAAAGACCGAAACCCGGACCCACCATGGACCAACCCAGACCGGGTCTGAACCGGCCTGGACCGGTCTGGTTGGTCCGGTTCTTAGCCACCAATTTCGGCCCCCACCAAATAACAACCCCAAATTAATTCCAACATGTTTTTAATCATCAAACAAACATTTTAACATCCATCCTTACAAAAATCATTATTATTAAAAATCATCAACATTTGTCAAGAACACTAAAACAACATAAAAATCATAACTTAGTAAAAATCATTAAAATTCTTCAAGAATACTAAACTTGTTAAAATTTCCTAAACAACATAAAAATCATAACTTAGTAAAATCATTAAAATTCTTCAAGAATAGTAAATCATCATAAAAATTTCCTACAACTGGACAAAATCAAATCACGAACCCCATAAATCATCATAAAAATTTCCTACAACTTAAAAATCATCAAAAATCATAAAACAACATAAAAATTCCATAAACATAAAAATCATCAAGAATCATAAAACAACATAAAAATTCCATAAAACATAAAAATCATCAAGAATCATAAAACAACATAAAAATTCCATAAAACATAAAAATCATCAAGAATCATAAAACAACATAAAAATTCCATAAACATAAAAATCATCAAGAATCTAAACAACTAAAAATTCCATACAATATAAAAATCATCAAGAATCATAAAACAACATAATAACCACTACTTAACATATTACTAACTAAAAATCCATAAATCATAAAAACATGGACCAAAAATAAAGATGAACCAAAATCAAAAGAAACAAAACTAAAGACTATGTTACTAACTAAAATCCTACATAACCATAACATGAACATAAACTAAAAGCTACAAAACAAAACTAAGGCTATGTGACATTAATTCATCGAGTAAAACGGAATTGTTACCTTAGCTAGCCAAAATCACTTAGCACCAAAATATAAGAAGTATATAAATAAGAAAACCCTTCTACTAATCTTCACCCAATATATACGAGTCTCCAAACTCGTCTTCAAAATCTTCCCCTATAAGAAATAACAAGAAACCATCATTAGAACTAAAAATATGAATTTCCATAATTAAAGAGTTGAAAACGATCTTGACGGAATTGAAAATAAACCGTACGTGAAGATGGAGAGCGAAGAGGAGAGTCTAGAAATATAAATTAGGATGGATTTAATTAAGAAACGAAGATTTTATGGAGGTTTTTCTCAAGAACGATGAAGAACAATTGATGAACGACGAAGAACACGAAGAACGATTAAAGAAAGTGATGTTTTGATCTTTATTTGATTTATTGTAAGATGAAAAGTTGTTTGTGAGTAGTGATGGTGTTGTGTGTGCCGTGAGTTTATAGACCAATAAAGGTGTTGAGTTTTGAAATTGTTGTTCCGTAATTGACTCGAGTTTAATAATTATTTTACGGTAAACGATTAAATATAATTAACGATAAAGTTAATTATACAAATATCTAGATATTATGATTATTGTATCCAAAAGAAATGAAAATATCAAGGCTATTAGAGGACTTTTTGAGCCGTGTGGTATGGTGAGCATCGGGTCTGTTTTTGCTCGATTTGCGTAATTTTCGTTAACTGATCGATAAAGTTGAAATATCTAAGATATTCTTATTAATTTAATCAAAAGAATTAACCTATCTCATGTGAGTGGAAAACGATGACATGGGCGCGTGACTCATGCCAAAGTCGAGTTTCGATTTTGTTGCGCGCATTACGATGCGTCGGGAATAGTTAAATGACGTTCGATTAAAAACCGTAAAAGTTATTCTGTAAATTCCGAATAAATTCAAAATAATTATATTAAATTATGATAAATCCTAATAAATCTTAATAAAAATAAATCAAAAATATAATTTTTTTAAATAAAATTTCGGTCTTCAAAATCGCAAGACGAGTCGGGAAAAGTCAACGAAAGTCAAAGTCGACTTAAAAGTCGAGAAAAGTCAAAAATGACTTAAAAGTCAAGAAAAAGTCAAAGACGGTTTAAAAGTCAAGAAAAGTCAAAGATGACCAAAAACGGTCTTTTCATGAAATCTCTCAAAAATTCCAAATACGAACGCGGAATTTCAAAATACGACTCGGAACAAAATTTTCTATGATAAAAACTTAAGTTCTACTGAAAAGTATCCATAAGCTATTGCTTAAGCAAATTGGGTACTTTTCGGGTTGTTACAAAGGCACTGTGCGGAACTTCAAGTGGCCGTGCGAAACCAAAACAGGGAGGTAGTGACCGTGCGCTTCCGACCGTGCGGAACTCTCATCTCCGTGCTATCTCTAGTGAATGGCTGAAGATTGATTTTTGGTCATTAATTTGACCATTGTCTTTGGTCACGTGAAGTTGGCTGAAAAGCCTTTCTCTTTTTTATTATTTTTATTGTTTTTTGTCTTATCTCTTAACAAGACCTCATATTTACATTTTTGCATTACTTTCTCTTTTATATAAATAGAAGAAACCCCCAAAAAATTGGGGAGCCTGCATAACTTTCATATTTTGCTCCTTCATTATTATTTTCTCTCATGAAAACTCCATTAATATAGTATAGGAGTAGATTAATTTTCCTCAAAGATTCAATCTTTTGCATTGTAATCAAAATTCAAGTCTTAATCTAATTATATTTCTTTTTCATCTCTTAATTCCTTTATAGTTGGTAATAATTTCTTTCTCTTTACTTTCATTTATGCTTTTGTTTATGTTTTATGTTCTCCAAGTTTGAATGTTTAGATTACTTATAGTTAAAGTTTCCATCTTTGAGCTTATTGTTTATTTAATTTTAGTCTAATTGATTGAATTGCACCATCTAGTTAGTAATTGCATGCTATCAAGTAAAAATCTCATCTTTATCATGTTCAACATTAAAGATTCAACCTTTATTGCTTTTGAGTGCTTAGTAACCATGCCTAGTGAGTAGTAACCCTTTCTAGGGTCCGATTAAGTCTAATAATGGGTTTGATTGGTGACTGGTTAAATTAGCAAGTAGTGGTTTATGGGTGATTGTTTTTGGTTGGAGTTGTTTTGTATTGACCCCTTATTTGACCCTTTGTTCAACCCTAAGAGGCTATCAGTGGGAGTTGGGCCGACTTAGGGGCTACTTAGACTATCAACGGGAGTTGGGCTTACGGTAGTGGACTTGGGTAGATAAGTAGATTAGGGGATCGACTCTAGGTGGGTCATTCACGGGAGCGAGACCCCTTAAAAGAGACTCTACCTTTTGGCTAGGGGATTTCATCCGCGGGAGTGGGAAAGACCCTAGTTGGGACCTAAATGTTGACCCGAAATGTCTTGGACTCGTGTAGGGGTTATCCATGGGAGTGGGACCCTTTATCGACCCTAGAGGCTACCTATACTCGGGAGGGTTAGGTAATTAGTTTAGATGATATTGTCCCACTTGAACCCATATTCCACCGCTTGTTGATAGACCACCCACCGTTGTAACCCATGAACTAAGACTTGATCGGATCCTAGTTGCCTTAATTTTGATTAAATCCCGTATTTTCCATAGCTTATTTGTTTAGTTTACATTTTAGTCTAAATCTTATTATTGCATTTAGTTGTCATTAGTTGAATTCAAATTTTCCCCTTCTATCGACTCAGCTAACACCCCTTGAAACCGACTAGTAATCGCTTTGCTCTCCGTGGAAATCGACCCTCAAGTCCTACTTTGACGACCGTGCACTTGCGGTATTTAAAAAACACATCAAGTTTTTGGCGCCGTTGCCAGGGAGACCTAATATTCCACAATCTTTCACCCTAGCTTTACTAGTTTTTGAATGGTAGCGCGGGTGCCTAATCGATTTCATGCATTTGTAAGCGTAATTTTCTTAGATTTTTAACGGAATTTCTTAATTAGATATTTGACTAACTATTTTAGGAATGATCGGATGAATAAAACCACTTACTTGTTGGCTTTGGCCATTGGCTACCTAGATGAGGAAGGTAGTCATTTTGTACTTTTGTGAGCCGTTTATTGAATGATTAATTGCTTAATTGTTTGGTTCATCCATTTTGTGCAAGACCTCACTTGCCTTGCAAGTCATGCATCTTTCTCATGATCATTGACTATGTGAGTTGAAAGGGCGTTGAGTGTGCTAAAACTCATTCGACTAATAGTAGTCTAATAGTTAAGGGGTGCTTATATCGTGCACTCACTTTTAGTTTAAGAGTCCGTAGTTAGTCTTAGTACTTACTCGAGGACGAGTAAGAGATAAGTGTGGGGAGATTTGATAACACAATATTTTACTCGATTTTACCCTACATTTTATCTCTTACTTAGTCTAATTAGTGGCTCGAGTTTCTATTATTCTGTAACGCCCCGAAAAACAGACAGGCAGCTCAAAATAGCTCTTTTTATTATTAATAATGGCAGCGGAATTACAAGGCGTCACCGCCGTATTTCCCCTTCGGAAAATACAAGGCTTATACAATAAAGATATAAATACACTTGAAAAATTAAAACTAAAAACTCTATTTAGTTGAATTATACATCTTATACAGCTTATTTACTATATGAAATTTCTCACACTTGACCCTCCCTGGTACTGAAACCTGAAAAAGATTGAATATGACAGGATCAGCCAACCACAGGCTGAGTATGACTCCGGTCACCTCCACCGGCCCTACTTTCCTGAGTTTAATATTTTACTTCATTCACATCTCACAAGTATGAAATAGGTCATATGAAACATAGTCCAATAATTATTATAGAGTCCACACCAGTCATCATCATGCAACATGTCATTCCACAATTTATACCGATCTACCATTACTGGAGTGAGACACATTACGGAGTAATTACTCCCCTGGGCTAAGCCCTCCTCCATGTACACAGGACCATATACTTTTTTTTATATGTAACCCCTGGCACTTCCACCAGTAATAACCAGAACCGCAGTTCTCATATCATGGAGCCGTGCTCCCTTCCATGTACATAGGTTACGTTTGTAATGTCATCTCTCTCCTGTAATCGTATCCCGAATGCTACAATTGGCCAATTATACATTATAACAAAAGTACCAATATGACAAACATTATGACATATAAGACATAAATATAACATAGACGGAGTATAACAGTTATAACATAAAATTTACGATAAACTTATGATCACCAATTATTTCTAACATTGTCTTATTTTAAAATAGATACTTAATTATATCGATGAAGGGTTCCAAAATCATACCTTTTTCTTTTATATAGAGTAATAGACTTAGGGTGTACGTATTAAGTGCCTCTGCCCTTCTCTCAATTCTCTCTGTATTCTATCTTTTTCTTTTGTTTCAGTGTACTCTTATCAACATGAATGATGAAGGCTATTTATAGTACTTAGAATTAGGTGTGTGTATGTGTGCATCATGTTAGTGTTGTGTTTTTATTTTTCATCTTCTAAGTCTTAATGGTTAAGTTATGTAGTGATAGTCATCTTAAAAGATTAGATCAACTTATCAACCTAGGCCTTATCACATAGCATGCTAATATTTGTTCATGCATAGGTATCTTATTAAGACAAATGTCTAATATGGAGTTTCAAGATTATTATTATAATTATGATGAGTATATTATATCATTATTATTACATTTTATAAGGGGTTCATAATATTATATCCAAACACATTAGTATATTTAGTTAGGGAATCATTCATAAATAAAGTCAAATTTAGTCGGATATTACTCTATACGTGAAACAATAGCCTTAGCTCTAACTCTTAGTACCATACTTGTACTCTATATTATTTGATACTAATCCTTTATTTCGAGGATATTACATTCTACCCTCCTTAAAATAAGTTTCGTCCCGAAACTTGAAAATAGAAAATGAAGAAGTTAACACTTCGATTTTTTTTTTCAAACTCAAGAGAGTTACTCAAATATTATTCAACAAAAATCCTTTATTCCCATTTACGAAGTGAGTAAAAAAAAACGTATGTCTTGTATATTGGAATGCAAGAGTTTTCGTCGCGCGAACAAAAATTCGAGTAATCCAATTCAAAGAAAAACTCAATCATGCGTTAGTAAGTGTCAGACTGGTTATTAGACGTCTCCAATAAAAAGGCCTAACACCCACAACCGCCCAAAGCCAAATTAAAATAAAAAGTTCATTTTTCAACTTCTCAGTAAAGTTAATATATTTTCAAATACAACATAAAATTTTGATAAATACATAAAAGACTAACTCGTACTAGTTAGAAATTTTCATAACACGTGAAACAATTTGAATATCAAAACTTCTAAATCACGGAAAAACCACCAAGATTTACTGATCAGAATGACAAAGGGACGACAATAGAATGTCCCCAAAATTGAATAACCCAGCACACACAAAAATGCATATATCATGAAACTAACAATTCAAGACAACGTATGCACAAAAATATATAAATAAAATAAAATGAAAACTATACAGCTTTAAGTCAATGTACATATTCATAACCATATCACATAAATAAGAAATCCTAGCCATTTTATATCTACTTCATATTCTAACACATAATTAATTTCTCCTGATACTATTTGATACAGACTTTACTTCAATTACGTTAAATTTTAACATTTGTGTCACATAGCTAAATTGAAGTGTCAATATTTTGCTTATGAACCTTACGCTTTTTAAGAGATAACTTATTTCCAATGACAGATTATAAACTTTTCACGAAATTGTTCTCCCCTTTTTCGATAAATCCCTGAAATTACGATTTATTATTACTGAACAAGTTGATGATTACTATTACTATTTTTTTTTTTGTTGAAACTCTATTTCAAAGAAAATCTAATTTCAAAATCTTTAAATTGCCTTTAAACAATAATTTAATATAAGCTTTAATTTAATGAGTATTTTTAATGTACGTTACCTAAAAGATTTACTGTCTCGTCTATGAGAATCTTTATTTCGATAATTTCTCACTTTAATCATTTGAATATGTTCCGGATATTTTATCATTGTTCATAATCAAATTATTCAATCCTGAATAACAACTGGAATCCTATCTTTACAGTAAATTAATTACAAATTCCATTTTACAATGTATTAGCTTATATATATTTTTTTTTTGTTAATTAGATCACTATTAGTTTTTACAACAATGCAGCTTTTAACAATTTCAAGCTTTTTAATATAAATTCTAATTCTAATTATTTTTCAACCCCTAGAACAATTTGCATTATTCTTTGTCCTTAATAATATATCCTCTGTAACACTACTTGTTACAAATTAATTATCTGATCACAATGCTAAGCTATACACACCAACATTCAAGATAACGAAATTGGCACCTTATTTGAAATAAAGATATTTTAGAAACCTTAAGACCACTTTTCAAACCTCGTCTATATAAGAGGAAACAAGAAGTATTCTCTAATTTTACGTTGTTTAAAGAGGGAGACTAACATCCAATTGCTATTTATAGACGTAACGGGACTATAACACCTTTAGGAAAAAAAAAATTTTGGTTTCCAAATATCGCTGAAAACCACTAATTTTGAAGGTTATTATCCACGGTTTTCGGGACAACTGAGCCTTGAAATAAAATGTCTCTAATATCGCAGTGTAATATCTCTAAGACATATAATAATGAATCAGGATAACGAAATTGGCATCTGATTTGAAATAAAGATATTTTGGAGACCTTAAGAGCACTTTTCAAACCTCGTCTATATAAGAGGAAACAACAAGTATTATCTGTTTTTACACTTTTTAAAGAGGCGGACTAACATCCAATTGCTATTTATAGACGTAACAGGTCTATAAACGCCTTTAGGGAAAAAATATTTTTGGTTTCCGAATATCGCTGAAAACCGCTGATTTTGAAGGTATTATCCACGGTTTTCGGGACAACTGGGCTTGAAATAAAATGAATCTAAATTCGCAGTGTAATATCTCTAAGACATATAACAATGATTGACGATAACTAAATTGGCATCTGATTTGAAATAAAGATATTTTGGAGACCTTAAAACTAGTTTTCAGACCCCGTCTATATAAGAGAAAAGAAGAAGTATTATCTGTTTTTACGTTGTTTAAAGAGAGAGACTAACATCCAATTTTTATTTATAGACGTAACGGGTCTATAAAACCTTTAGGAAAAAAGAATTTTTGTATTCCGAATATCGCTTAAAACCGCTGATTTTGAAGGTTATTTATTATCCACGGTTTTCGGGACAACTGGGCCTTGAAATAAAATGTCTCTAAATTCGCAGTGTAATATCTCTAAGACATATAATAATGACTCAGGATAACGAAATTGACATCTGATATGAAATAAAGATATTTTGGAGACCTTAAGACATCTTTCCAGACCTCGTCTACATAAGAGAAAACAAGAAGTATTATCTGTTTTTACGTTGTTTAAAGAGGGAGACTAACGTCCAATTGCTATTTATAAACGTAACGGGTCTATAAAGACCTTTAGGAAAAAATTATTTTTGGATTCCGAATATCGCTGAAAACCGCTGATTTTCAAGATTATTATCCACGTTTTTCGGGACTACTGGACCTTGAAATAAAATGTCTCTAAATTCGCTATGTAATATATCTATGACATATAA
This sequence comes from Heliosperma pusillum, assembly GCA_022085475.1. Classification (NCBI taxonomy): domain Eukaryota; kingdom Viridiplantae; phylum Streptophyta; class Magnoliopsida; order Caryophyllales; family Caryophyllaceae; genus Heliosperma; species Heliosperma pusillum. The sequence goes on along the minus strand of JAIUZE010069937.1, from coordinate 566,657 downwards.
AAATGTCTGCGGATAACGAAATTGACATCTGATTTTGAAATAAAGATATTTTGGAGACTTTAAGATCACTTTTCAGACCTTGTACGTATTATAAGAAACAAGTAGTAATCTCGATTTTACGTTGTTGAAAAGGGATACTAAAAACAATTGTTATTTATAGACGTAACGGGTCTATAAACACCTTTAGGGAAAAAATATTTTTGGTTTCCGAATATCGCTGAAAACCGCTGATTTTGAGGGTTATTTTATCCACGGTTTTCGGGACAACTGGGCATTGAAATAAAATGTCTCTAAATTCGCAGTGTAATATCTCCAAGACATATAATAATGACTCAGGATAACGAAATTGGAATCTGATTTGAAATAAAGATATTTTGGAGAACTTAAGACCACTTTTCATACCTCGTCTATATAAGAGGAAACAAAAAGAATTATATGTTTTTACGTTGTTTAAAGAGAGAGACTAACATTCAATTGATATATATAGACGTAACGGGTCTATAAACAGCTTTAGGGAAAAAATATTTTTGGTTTTCGAATATCGCTGAAAAACGTTGATTTTGAAGGTTATTATCCACGGTTTTTGGGACAACTGGGCCTTCAAATTAAATGACTCTAAATTCGTAGTGTAATATCTCTAAGACATATAATAATGATTCAGGATAACGAAATTGGCTCCTGATTTGAAATAAAAATATTTTGGAGACCTTATGAGTTAAGACCACTTTTCATATATCCCTCGTCTATATAAGAGGAAACAAGAAGTATTTTATGTTTTTACGTTGTTTAAACAGGGTACTAACATCCAATTGCTACTTTTAGACGTAAAGGGTCTATAAAGACATTTAGCAAAAAATTATTTTTGAATTTCGAATATCACTGAAAACCGCTGATTTTCAAGATTATTATCCACGTTTTTCGGGACAACTGGACCTTGAAATAAAATGTCTCTAAATTCGCTATGTAATATCTCTAAGACATATAATAATGTCTGCGGATAACGAAATTGACATCTGATTTGAAATGAAGATATTTTGGAGACTTTAAGATCACTTTTCGGACTTTGTCTGTATTAGAGGAAACAAGAAGTATTCTCTGTTTTTACGTTGTTTAAAGAGGGAGACTAACATCCAATTGCTATATATAGACGTAACGGGTCTATAACACCTTTAGGGAAAAAATTATTTTTGGTTTCCGAATATCGCTGAAAACCGCTGATTTTGATGGTTATTATCCACGGTTTTCGGGACAACTGGGCCTTGAAAAAAATGTCTCTAAATTCGCAGTGTAATATCTATAAGACATATAATAATGACTCAGGATAACGAAATTGTTATCTGATTTGAAATAAAGACATTTTGGAGACCTTAAAACCATTTTTCAAACCTCGTCTATATAAGAGGAAACAAGAAGTATTATCTGTTTTTACGTTGTTTAAAGAGGGAGACTAACATTCAATTGTTATTTATAGACGTAACGGGTCTATAAACACCTTTAGGGAAAAAATATTTTTGGTTTCCGAATATCGCTGAAAACCGCTGATTTTGAAGGTTATTATCCACGGTTTTCGGGACAACTGGGCCTTCAAATAAAATGTCTCTAAATTCGCACTGTAATATCTCTAAGACATAAAATAATGATTCAGGATAACGAAATTGGCACCTGATTTGAAATAAAGATATTTTGGAAACCTTAAGACCACTTTTCAAACCTCGTCTATATAAGAGGAAACAAGAAATATTATCTGTTTTTACGTTGTTTAAAGAGGGAGACTAACATCTAATTGTTATTTATAGACGTAACGGGTCTATAAAACCTTTAGGAAAAAAGAATTTTTGTATTCCGAATATCACTGTAAACCGCTGATTTACAAGATTATTATCCATGTTTTTCGGGACAACTGGATCTTGAAATAAAATGTCTTTAAATTCGCAATGTAATATCTCTATGACATATAATAATGACTGCGGATAACACAATTGACATTTGATTTGAAATAACGTTATTTTGGAGACTTTAAGATCACTTTTATGACCTTGTCTGTATTAGAGGAAACAAGTACTAATCTCGTTTTTACGTTGTTTAAAAAGGGATACTAAAACCAATTGCTATTTATCGAAGTAACGGGTCTATAAACACCTTTAGGGAAAAAATATTTTTGGTTTCCGAATATCGCTGAAACCGCAGATTTTGAGGGTTACTTTATCCATGGTTTTCGGGACAACTCGGCCTTGAAATAAAATGTCTCTAAATTCGCAGTGTAATATCTCTAAGACATATAATAATGACTCAGGATAACGAAATTGACATCTGATTTGAAATAAAGATATTTTGGAGACCTTAAGATCACTTTTCAGACCTCGTCTATATAAGAGAAAACAAAAAGTATTATCTGTTTTTACGTTGTTTAAAGCGGGAAACTAACATCCAATTACTATTTATAGACGTAACGGGTCTATAAACACCATTAGGGAAAAAATATTTTTGATTTCCGAATATCGCTTAAAACCGCTGATTTTGAAGGTTATTTATTATCCACGGTTTTCGGGACAACTGGGCCTTGAAATAAAATGTCTCTAATATCGCAGTGTAATATCTCTAAGACATATAATAATGAATCAGGATAACGAAATTGGCATCTGATTTGAAATAAAGATATTTTGAAGACCTTAAAAGCACTTTTCAGACCTCGTCTATATAAGAGGAAACAACAAGTATTATTTGTTTTTACACTTTTTAAAGAGGCGGACTAACATCCAATTGCTATTTATAGACGTAACAGGTCTATAAACGCCTTTAGGGAAAAAATATTTTTGGTTTCCGAATATCGCTGAAAACCGCTGATTTTGAAGGTATTATCCACGGTTTTCGGGACAACTGGGCTTGAAATAAAATGTATCTAAATTCGCAGTGTAATATCTCTAAGACATATAACAATGATTGAGGATAACTAAATTGGCATCTGATTTGAAATAAAGATATTTTGGAGACCTTAAAACTAGTTTTCAGACCCCGTCTATATAAGAGAAAATGAGAAGTATTATCTGTTTTTACGTTGTTTAAAGAGAGAGACTAACATCCAATTTTTATTTATAGACGTAACGGGTCTATAAAACCTTTAGGAAAAAAGAATTTTTGTATTCCGAATATCGCTTAAAACCGCTGATTTTGAAGGTTATTTATTATCCACGGTTTTCGGGACAACTGGGCCTTGAAATAAAATGTCTCTAAATTCGCAGTGTAATATCTCTAAGACATATAATAATGACTCAGGATAACGAAATTGACATCTGATATGAAATAAAGATATTTTGGAGACCTTAAGACATCTTTCCAGACCTCGTCTACATAAGAGAAAACAAGAAGTATTATCTGTTTTTACGTTGTTCAAAGAGGGAGACTAACGTCCAATTGCTATTTATAAACGTAACGGGTCTATAAAGACCTTTAGGAAAAAATTATTTTTGGATTCCGAATATTGCTGAAAACCGCTGATTTTCAAGATTATTATCCACGTTTTTCGGGACTACTGGACCTTGAAATAAAATGTCTCTAAATTCGCTATGTAATATATCTATGACATATAAAAATGTCTGCGGATAACGAAATTGACATCTGATTTTGAAATAAAGATATTTTGGAGACTTTAAGATCACTTTTCAGACCTTGTATGTATTATAAGAAACAAGTAGTAATCTCGATTTTACGTTGTTTAAAAAGGGATACTAAAAACAATTGTTATTTATAGACGTAACGGGTCTATAAACACCTTTAGGGAAAAATAATTTTTGTTTTCCGAATATCGCTGAAAACTGTTGATTTTGAAGTTTATTATCCATGATTTTCGGAACAACTGGGCATTGAAATAAAATGTCTCTAAATTCGCAGTGTAATATCTCCAAGTCATAAAATAATGACTCAGGATAACGAAATTGGAATCTGATTTGAAATAAAGATATTTTGGAGAACTTAAGACCAATTTTAAGACCTCGTTTATATAAAAGGAAACAAGAAGTATTATATGGTTTTACGTTGTTTAAAGAGAGAGACTAACATTCAATTAATATATATAGACGTAACGGGTCTATAAACAGCTTTAGGGAAAAAATATTTTTGGTTTCCGATTATCGCTGAAAACCGTTGATTTTGAAGTTTATTATCCACGGTTTTCGGGACAACTGGGCCTTCAAATAAAATGTCTCAAAATTCGTAGGTTAATATCTCTAAGACATATAATAATGATTCAGGATAACGAAATTGGCTCCTGATTTGAAATAAAGATATTTTGGAGATCTTAAGACCACTTTTCATATATACCTCGTCTATATAAGAGGAAACAAGAAGTATTTTATGTTTTTACGTTGTTTAAAGAGGGAGACTAACATCCAATTGCTATTTATCGACGTAACGGGTCTATAAAGACCTTTAGCAAAAAATTATTTTTGAATTCCGAATACCGCTGAAAACCGTTGATTTTCAAGATTATTATCCACGTTTTTCGGGACAACTGGACCTTGAAATAAAATGTCCCTAAATTCGCTATGTAATATCTCTAAGACAAATAATAATGTCTGCGGATAACGAAATTGACATCTGATTTGAAATAAAGATATTTTGGAGACTTTAAGATCACTTTTCAGACTTTGTCTGTATTATAGGAAACAAGAAGTATTCTCTATTTTTACGTTGTTTAAAGAGGGAGAATAGCATTCAATTGATATATATAGACGTAACGGGTCTATAAACAGCTTTAGGGAAAAAAAATATTTTTGGTTTCCGAATATCGCTGAAAACCGTTGATTTTGAAGTTTATTATCCACGGTTTTCGGGACAACTGGGCCTTCAAATAAAATGTCTCTAAATTCGTAGGTTAATATCTCTAAGACATATAATAATGATTCAGGATAACGAAATTGGTTCCTGATTTGAAATAAAGATATTTTGGAGACCTTAAGAGTTAAGACCACTTTTCATATATCCCTCGTCTATATAAGAGGAAACAAGAAGTATTTTATGTTTTTACGTTGTTTAAACAGGGTACTAACATTCAATTGCTACTTTTAGACGTAAAGGGTCTATAAAGACCTTTAGCAAAAAATTATTTTTGAATTTCGAATATCACTGAAAACCGCTGATTTTCAAGATTATTATCCACGTTTTTCGGGACAACTGGACCTTGAAATAAAATGTCTCTAAATTCGTTATGTAATATCTCTAAGACATATAATAATGTCTGCGGATAACGAAATTGACATCTGATTTGAAATGAAGATATTTTGGAGACTTTAAGATCACTTTTCGGACTTTGTCTGTATTAGAGGAAACAAGAAGTATTATCTGTTTTTACGTTGTTTAAAGAGGGAGACTAACATCCAATTGCTATATATAGACGTAACGGGTCTATAACACCTTTAGGGAAAAAATTATTTTTGGTTTCCGAATATCGCTGAAAACCGCTGATTTTGAAGGTTATTATCCACGGTTTTCGGGACAGCTGGGCCTTGAAAAAAATGTCTCTAAATTCGCAGTGTAATATCTATAAGACATATAATAATGACTCAGGATAACGAAATTGTTATCTGATTTGAAATAAAGACATTTTGGAGACCTTAAGACCATTTTTCAAACCTCGTCTATATAAGAGGAAACAAGAAGTATTATCTGTTTTTACGTTGTTTAAAGAGGGAGACTAACATTCAATTGTTATTTATAGACGTAACGGGTCTATAAACACCTTTAGGGAAAAAATATTTTTGGTTTCCGAATATCACTGAAAACCGCTGATTTTGAAGGTTATTATCCACGGTTTTCGGGACAACTGGGCCTTCAAATAAAATGTCTCTAAATTCGCAGTGTAATATCTCTAAGACATAAAATAATGATTCAGGATAACGAAATTGGCACCTGATTTGAAATAAAGATATTTTGGAAACCTTAAGACCACTTTTCAAACCTCGTCTATATAAGAGGAAACAAGAAATATTATCTGTTTTTACGTTGTTTAAAGAGGGAGACTAACATCTAATTGTTATTTATAGACGTAACGGGTCTATAAAACCTTTAGGAAAAAAGAATTTTTGTATTCCGAATATCACTGAAAACCGCTGATTTACAAGATTATTATCCATGTTTTTCGGGACAACTGGACCTTGAAATAAAATGTCTTTAAATTCGCAATGTAATATCTCTATGACATAAAATAATGACTGCGGATAACACAATTGACATCTGATTTGAAATAACGTTATTTTGGAGACTTTAAGATCACTTTTATGACCTTGTCTGTATTAGAGGAAACAAGTACTAATCTCGTTTTTACGTTGTTTAAAAAGGGATACTAAAACCAATTGCTATTTATAGAAGTAACGGGTCTATAAACACCTTTAGGGAAAAAATATTTTTGGTTTCCGAATATCGCTGAAACCGCAGATTTTGAGGGTTACTTTATCCACGGTTTTCGGGACAACTCGGCCTTGAAATAAAATGTCTCTAAATTCGCAGTGTACTATCTCTAAGACATATAATAATGACTCAGGATAACGAAATTGACATCTGATTTGAAATAAAGATATTTTGGAGACCTTAAGATCACTTTTCAGACCTCGTCTATATAAGAGAAAACAAAAAGTATTATCTGTTTTTACGTTGTTTAAAGCGGGAAACTAACATCCAATTACTATTTATAGACGTAACGGGTCGATAAAGACATTTAGGAAAAAATTATTTTTGTATTCCGAATATCGCTGAAAACCGCTGATTTTCAAGATTATTATCCACGTTTTTCGGGACAACTGGACCTTGAAATAAAATGTCTCTAAACTCGCAATTTAATATCTCTAAGACATATAAAAATGACTGCGGATAACGAAATTGGCATCTGATTTGAAGTAAAGATATTTTAGAGACTTTAAGACCACTTTTCAGACCTTGTCTATATTAGAGGAAACAAGTAATAATCTCGTTTTTACGTTTTTTAAAAAGGGATACTAAAATCAATTGCTATTTATAGACGTAACTGGTCTATAAACACCATTAGGGAAAAAATATTTTTGATTTCCGAATATCGCTTAAAACCGCTGATTTTGAAGGTTATTTATTATCCACGGTTTTCGAGACAACTGGGCCTTGAAATAAAATGTCTTTAAATTCGCAGTGTAATATCTCTAAGACATATAATAATGACTCAGGATAACGAAATTGGCATCTGATATGAAATAAAGATATTTTGGAGATCTTAAGACATCTTTCCAGACTTCGTCTACATAAGAGAAAACAAGAAGTATTATCTGTTTTTACGTTTTTTAAAGAGGGAGACTAACATCCAATTGCTATTTATAAACGTAACGGGTCTATAAAGACCTTTAGGAAAAAAATATTTTTGTATTCCGAATATCGCTGAAAACCGCTGATTTTCAAGATTATTATCCACGTTTTTCGGGACAACTGGACCTTGAAATAAAATGTCTCTAAATTCTCTATGTAATATATCTATGACATATAATAATGTCTGCGGATAACGAAATTGACATCTGATTTTGAAATAAAGATATTTTGGAGACTTTAAGATCACTTTTCAGACCTTGTATGTATTATAAGAAACAAGTAGTAATCTCGTTTTTACGTTGTTTAAAAAGGGATACTAAAATCAATTGTTATTTATAGACGTAACGGGTCTATAAACACCTTTAGGGAAAAATAATTTTTGTTTTCCGAATATCGCTGAAAACTGTTGATTTTGAAGTTTATTATCCATGATTTTCGGAACAACTGGGCATTGAAATAAAATGTCTCTAAATTCGCAGTGTAATATCTCCAAGTCATAAAATAATGACTCAGGATAACGAAATTGGAATCTGATTTGAAATAAAGATATTTTGGAGAACTTAAGACCAATTTTAAGACCTCGTCTATATAAAAGGAAACAAGAAGTATTATATGTTTTTACGTTGTTTAAAGAGAGAGACTAACATTCAATTGATATATATAGACGTAACGGGTCTATAAACAGCTTTAGGGAAAAAATATTTTTGGTTTCCGATTATCGCTGAAAACCGTTGATTTTGAAGTTTATTATCCACGGTTTTCGGGACAACTGGGCCTTCAAATAAAATGTCTCAAAATTCGTAGGTTAATATCTCTAAGACATATAATAATGATTCAGGATAACGAAATTGGCTCCAGATTTGAAATAAAGATATTTTGGAGATCTTAAGACCACTTTTCATATATACCTCGTCTATATAAGAGGAAACAAGAAGTATTTTATGTTTTTACGTTGTTTAAAGAGGGAGACTAACATCCAATTGCTATTTATAGACGTAACGGGTCTATAAAGACCTTTAGCAAAAAATTATTTTTGAATTCCGAATACCGCTGAAAACCGTTGATTTTCAAGATTATTATCCACGTTTTTCGGGACAACTGGACCTTGAAACAAAATGTCCCTAAATTCGCTATGTAATATCTCTAAGACAAATAATAATGTCTGCGGATAACGAAATTGACATCTGATTTGAAATAAAGATATTTTGGAGACTTTAAGATCACTTTTCAGACTTTGTCTGTATTATAGGAAACAAGAAGTATTCTCTATTTTTACGTTGTTTAAAGAGGGAGAATAACATTCAATTGATATATATAGACGTAACGGGTCTATAAACAGCTTTAGGAAAAAAAAATATTTTTGGTTTCCGAATATCGCTGAAAACCGTTGATTTTGAAGTTTATTATCCACGGTTTTCGGGACAACTGGGCCTTCAAATAAAATGTCTCTAAATTCGTAGGTTAATATCTCTAAGACATATAATAATGATTCAGGATAACGAAATTGGCTCCTGATTTGAAATAAAGATATTTTGGAGATCTTAAGACCACTTTTCATATATACCTCGTCTATAGAAGAGGAAACAAGAAGTATTTTATGTTTTTACGTTGTTTAAAGAGGGAGACTAACATCCAATTGCTATTTATAGACGTAACGGGTCTATAAAGACCTTTAGCAAAAAATTATTTTTGAATTCTGAATACCGCTGAAAACCGTTGATTTTCAAGATTATTATCCACGTTTTTCGGGACAACTGGACCTTGAAATAAAATGTCTCTAAATTCGCTATGTAATATCTCTAAGAAATATAATAATGTCTGCGGATAACGAAATTGACATCTGATTTGAAATAAAGATATTTTGGAGACCTTAAGACCACTTTTCAGACCTCGTCTTTATAAGAGGAAACAAGACGTATTATCTGTTTTTACGTTGTTTAAAAAGGGATACTAACATACAATTGCTATTTATAGACGTCACGGTTCCGTAAATACCTTAAGGGAAAAAATATTTCTGCATTCCGAATATCGCTGAATACCGCTGATTTTAAAGGTAATATCCACGGTTTTCGGGACAACTGGGCCTTGAAAAAAAATGTCTCTAAATTCGCACTGTAATATCTTTAAGACATATAATAATGACTTGTCATCAGATTTGAAATAAAGATATTTTGGAGACCTTAAGACCACTTTTCAGACCTCGTCTATATAAGAGAAAACAAGAAATATTATCTGTTTTTACGTTGGTTAAAGAGGGAGACTAACGTCCAATTGCTCTTTATAAACGTAACAGGTCTATAAAGACCTTTAGGAAAAAATTATTTTTGGATTCCGAATATCGCTGAAAACCGCTGATTTTCAAGATTATTATCCACGTTTTTCGGGGCAACAAATCCTTGAAATAAAATGTCTCTAAATTCGCTGTGTAATATTTCTAAGACATATAATAATGTCTGCGGATAACGAAATTGACATCTGATTTGAAATAAAGATATTTTGGAGACTTTAAGATCACTTTTCAGACTTTGTCTGTATTATATGAAACAAGAAGTATTCTCTGTTTTTACGTTGTTTAAAGAGGGAGAATAACATCTAATTGCTCTTTATAGACGTAACGGCCAACGGGTCTATAACACCTTTAGGGAAAAAATTATTTTTGGTTTCCGAATATCGCTGAAAACTGCTGATTTTGATGGTTATTATCCACGGTTTTCGGGACAACTGGGCCTTGAAAAAAATTTCTCTAAATTCGCAGTGTAATATCTATAAGACATATAATAATGACTCAGGATAACGAAATTGTTATCTGATTTGAAATAAAGACATTTTGGAGACTTTAAGACCATTTTTCAAACCTCGTCTATATAAGAGGAAACAAGAAGTATTATATGTTTTTACGTTGTTTAAAGAGGGAGACTAACATCCAATTGCTATTTATAGACGTAACGGGTCTATAAACACCTTTAGGTAAAAAATATTTTTGGTTTCCGAATATCGCTGAAAACTGCTGATTTTGAAGGTTATTATCCACGGTTTTCGGGACAATTGGGCCTTGAAATAAAATGTCTCTAATATCGCAGTGTAATATCTCTAAGACATATAATAATGACTCAGGATAACGAAATTGGCATCTGATTTGAAATAAAGATATTTTGGAGACCTTAAGACTAGACCTGGCAAACGGGTCAACCGGATCGGGTTCAGGTCGGGCCAGTTCGGGTCGGGTCAGATCGGGTTTCTCGTTGATTTCGGGTTAATTCGGGTCGGGTCGGGTTATTTCGGGTTTCGGGTTTGTTTCGGGTTTGTTGTCGGGTTTGTTTCGGGTCAACCAAGTAGGGTTATCTCGGGTCGGGTCATTTTCGGGTCAAAGAATAAGATACAAAGGGTCATTTTAAGTCTTTTTGGTTCAATTAAAGCTATATTTTGTCGGGTCATTTTCGGGTTGAGTGATTTTGAATCGGGTTATTTTCGGGTCGGGTCAGTTACGGGTCAAGAAAGATCGGGTCATATTTGGGTCGGGTCGGGTCCAATCGGGTTTCGGGTCAAATTCGGGTGTTGTAGTTCGATTTAATTTTGGGTCACGGGTCGGGTCATTCAGGTCGGGTCAATCGGGTCGGGTTGCTTTTGTCAGGTCTACTTAAGACCACTTTTCAGACCTCGTCTATATAAGAGGAAACAAGAATTATTATCTGTTTTTACGTTGTTTATAAAATGAGACTAACATCCAATTGCTATTTATAGACGTAACGGGTCTATAAACACCTTTAAGAAAAAATATTTTTGCTTTCCGAATATCGCTGAAAACCGCTGATTTTGAAGGTTATTTATTATCCACGGTTTTCGGGAAAACTGGGCCTTTAAATATAATGTCTCTAAATTCGCAGTGTAATATCTGTAAGAAATATAATAATGACTTAGGATAACGAAATTGGCATCCGATTTGAAATAAAGATATTTTGGAGACCTTAAGACCACTTTTCAGACCTCGTCTATATAAGAGGAAACAAGAAGTATTATCTGGTTTTACGTTGTTTAAAGAGGGAGACTAACATCCAATTGCTATTTATAGACGTAACGGGTCTATAAACACCTTTAGGGAAAAAATATTTTTGGTTTCCGAATATCGCTGAAAACCGCTGATTTGGAAGGTTATTATTATCCACGGTTTTCGGGACAACTGGGCCATGAAATAAAATGTCTCTAAATTCGCAGTGTAATATCTTTAAGACATATAATAATGACTCAGGATAATGAAATTGGCATCTGATTTGAAATAAAGATATTTTGGAGACCTTAAGACCACTTTTCAAACCTCGTCTATATAAGAGGAAACAAGAAGTATTATCTGTTTTTACGTTGTTTAAAGATGGAGACTAACATTCAATTGCTATTTATAGACGTAACGGGTTTATAAACACCTTTAGGGAAAAAATATTTTTGGTTTCCGAATATCGCTGAAAACCGCTGATTTTGAAGGTTATTATCCACGGTTTTCGGGACAACTGGGCCTTCAAATAAAATGTCTCTAAATTCGTAGTGTAATATCTCTAAGACATATAATAATGATTCAGGATAACGAAATTGGCTCCTGATTTGAAATAAAGATATTTTGGAGATCTTAAGAGCACTTTTCATATATATCTCGTCTATATAAGAGGAAACAAGAAGTATTTTATGTTTTTACGTTGTTTAAAGAGGGAGACTAACATCCAATTGTTATTTATAGACGTAACGGGTCTATAAAGACCTTTAGCAAAAAATTATTTTTGAATTCCGAATACCGCTGAAAACCGTTGATTTTCAAGATTATTATCCACGTTTTTCGGGACAACTGGACCTTGAAATAAAATGTCTCTAAATTCGCTATGTAATATCTCTAAGACATATAATAATGTCTGCGGATAACGAAATTGACATCTGATTTGAAATAAAGATATTTTGGAGACCTTATGACCACTTTTCAGACCTCGTCTATATAAGAGGAAAAAAGAAATATTATCTGTTTTTACGTTGTTTAAAGAATGAGACTAACATACAATTGCTATTTATAGACGTAACGGGTCTATAAACACCTTTAAGAAAAAATATTTTTGGTTTCCGAATATCGCTGAAAACCGCTGATTTTGAAGGTTATTTATTATCCACGGTTTTCGGGAAAACTGGGCCTTGAAATATAATGTCTCTAAATTCGCAGTGTAATATCTGTAAGACATATAATAATGACTCAGGATAACGAAATTGGCATCCGATTTGAAATAAAGATATTTTGGAGACCTTAAAACCACTTTTCAGACCTCGTCTATATAAGATGAAATAAGAAGTATTATCTATTTTTACGTTGTTTAAAGAGAGAGACTAACATTCAATTGCTATTTATAGACGTAACGGGTCTATAAACACCTTTAGGGATAAAACATTTTTGGTTTCCGAATATCGCTGAAAACCGCTGATTTTGAAGGTTATTATTATCCACGGTTTTCGGGACAACTGGGTTTTGAAATAAAATGTCTCTAAATTCGCAGTGTAATATCTTTAAGACATATAATAATGACTCAGGATAACGAAATTGGCATCTGATTTGAAATAAAGATATTTTGGAGACCTTAAGACTACTTTTCAGACCCCGTCTATATAAGAGGAAAGAAGAAGTATTATCTGTTTTTACGTTGTTTAAAGAGAGAGACTAACATCCAATTTTTATTTATAGAAGTAACGGGTCTATAAAACCTTTAGGAAAAAAGAATTTTTGTATTCCGAATATCGCTTAAAACCGCTGATTTTGAAGGTTATTTATTATCCACGGTTTTCGGGACAACTGGGCCTTGAAATAAAATGTCTCTAAATTCGCAGTGTAATATCTCTAGGACATATAATAATGATTGAGGATAAATAAATTGACATCAGATTTGAAATAAAGATATTTTGGAGACCTTAATACTACTTTTCAGACCCCGTCTATATAAGAGGAAAGAAGTATTATCTGTTTTTACGTTGTTTAAAGAGACAGACTAACATCCAATTTTTATTTATAAACGTAACGGGTCTATAAAACCTTTAGGAAAAAAGAATTTTTGTATTCCGAATATCGCTTATAACCGCTGATTTTGAAGGTTATTTATTATCCACGGTTTTCGGGACAAGTGGGCCTTGAAATAAAATGTCTCTAAATTCGCAGTGTAATATCTCTAAGACATATAATAATGACTCAGGATAACGAAATTGGCATCTGATTTGAAATAAAGATATTTTGGAAACTTTAAGACCACTTTTTAGACCTTGTCTATATTAGAGGAAACAAGTAGTAATCTCGTTTTTACGTTGTTTAAAAAGGAATACTAAAACTAATTGCTATTTATAGACATAACGGGTCTATAAACACCTTTAGGGAAAAAATATTTTTGGTTTCCGAATATCGTTGAAAACCGCTGATTTTGAAGGTTATTATCCACGGTTTTCGGGACAATTGGGCCTTGAAATAAAATGTCTCTAAATTCGCAGTGTAATATCTCTAAGACATATAATAATGACTCAGGATAACGAAATTGGCATCTGATTTGAAATAAGATATTTTGGAGACCTTAAGACCACTTTTCAGACCTCGTCTATATAAGAGGAAACAAGAAGTATTATCTGTTTTTACGTTGTTTAAAGAGGGAGACTAATATCCATTTGCTATTTATAGACGTAACGGGTCTATAACACCTTTAGGAAAAAATTATTTTTGTATTCCGAATATCGCTGAAAACCGCTGATTTTCAAGATTATTATCCACGTTTTTCGAGACAACTGGACCTTCAAATAAAATGTCTCTAAATTCGCAATGTAATATCTCTAAGACATATAATAATGACTGCGGATAACGAAATTGGCATTTGATTTGAAATAAAGATATTTTGATGACTTTAAGACCAGTTTTCAGATTTTGTCTGTATTAGAGGAAACAAGTAGTAATCATCAGCTATCGCGAGCTGACCCCAAATCATTTTGGGATAAAGGCTCTGATGTTGTCATCGGCTATCGCGAGCTGACCCCAAATTATTTTGGGATTAAGGCTCTGATGTTCTTGTCATCGGCTATCGCGCCAGGGCACATATCCACCCAAACACGACTCTAGAACTTGAGAGTAGCATAATGAGCCATGCGATGTGTAGTTACTTTGGCAACATGCTTTGCGTATTTTTGACCTTTGTTTTGAGCTTGGTTCTATTTCTTTTAGGGCACTTGCTTGTTTAAGATGACTTATTTTCAATTTTGTGATTATTTTATGATCAAATGTAATCACAATGAGTCTGCTAGTATTACAGGTTATGGTAACTTGTTTTAAAAAAAGTAGTCACATTTTGCACTAAAAATAGTCATAAATTTCCTGTCTTTATTTTAGACCTAAATAGGTCGTCTGAAGAGATACCAACTCTTCTTTTAGTCCAGGTAAGTAATTTTAAGTTGTCATTATATATAAATCATACGAGTATATTTAAATACTCGTATAATTGCGGGTGTATTTACAAATCATACAAGTCTATTTTAAGTTGTCATGATCACAATTACGGTGTATCTAAATAAATAACTAAAGTTTTTTTTCCTTCATTTATTAATACAAATCTAATTTAAAAAAAAAAATCTTATTTATAAAACTTTTATTAATGTCTTAATTACAGTGTATATCTCACTTGTCCTCCAACTTGTCTTTTTTGTGAGAGATCGACAACCCCACCCACCTTCATTTTAAACGGAGATATGCATATACCCATCTTTAATGAGAATTTATGATATTTAAATTAAATTAAGATCCGATCTTACAAACTATAGACAACCAATAAGGCAATAACCTTGTTTTTCCTTAATAAACACACATACAAATTAACTTAACTTAATATTCTTACCATCGTATTCAATTAATCCCTATTATGCTAATTTAGTATAATATTATTCTTCACATAATTTATTAAATTAAATTATTAAATCCATAAAATATACTCCATTTATTCTTATACTTAGTACTTATATAAAGTAAGAATGGGCAGAGCGCGTAAATGAGTTGGACGAAATGATTGACCCGTCACAATACGTCCAGTTAAATTCTTCCACTCTTCTTACACTTTTATTTATTTTATTTATTTAACCCTTTTTTCTTTTTCTTTTTCTTTCATATATATATATATATATACACCATTTTCTCTTCACTTACAACTTCACAATATATATATTCTTAATAATATATATATATATATATACTCTATACTACATTTATTCATTATTTTTCAAACGTAAATTTATAGAGACTTCTAGTATTATATTATATTATACTTAGGAAATGCGGAAGATGGTAGAGAAAAATATGATGGAAGAGATTGAAAATGGTGGTGATCATTTGTTTGATCACATTGACGACTTTCTTAAGTTTCCTACCGACGTCAACGTCGTTGACACCGAAGTTTTTGGCTCCGCTGTCGTTGATTGTGTCGGTTTTCGGCCTACGGTCTGGTCAGAGGACTTACCTCAGTATTCTGGCTCTTGTAGTCGTAGTACTGCCTCCGACATTTCCACTGAGCTCTTTGTTCCGGTAAGTTGTGTTTCGAGTTAGTCTTTTATAAGTCGGTTTTATCTATAAATGTCGAGCAATTACATCATTATACTCATTAATCATTATGTTAGTGGGGTTTTTTAGGTAGATCGAATATCATTTAGTTTTCCGATAACAATTGTGTAAAACAGTTTTATACTCATATAAGAATTGTTGCAGAGTTAAATAATGTTAGTTATACACCGTAGTATGTAATTTTACTTAATTTTTCTAAGGGTATTCAGGTTAATTATTTGTTATTTTCTAAAATCGTCTTAAATGAGGGTTTGTGTAATATTATTTAGAAGCACTTGTTTAAACGGTTTTATATCTCTAGACGAAAATTGAATGTAGTTTAGTAGAGTTTGTGTAATATAAGGGTTTTATATCGTCTTAAACGAGGGTTCGTGTAATATAATTTAGTAGAGTTACTGAATGTAGTTTACGTATATATCTCTAGACGAAAATCATATTTTTTTTAAATAAATAGATGTTTTAATTATAATCATATCAGGGTAAAATCGTTTTGTACAATTACTTGTGACATGGTATCCATTTTCTCAAGGAATAATATATATATATCATATGGAGTATATCCTTAATCATACATTTGATTATTTGTTCTTTTACATAGTTTTATTCGGTAAACTATAATTATGGTAATTGGTAATATGTGGTAACTGGTAATATGTCGACGATATGAAGTGACAATAATTATGGTAATTGGTAATATGTCGACGATATGAAGTGACAAGTAATGGTGCATGGTATGGGACACCAAATGAAATACTATTTACGACATGGATTAATTAGGCATAATATAATGTTATCTTAATTATCTTATTCCACTACTGGTTATTCGCATCCTTCAAAGTCTCCCTCACATCGACACATACACGTATAAATTACCTAATTAAAAACTTTTTTTTAATGAAAAAATGATGTCTTTTTTTACCCCTTCGGCTCTTAACTATTTATTTACTCTTTTATTCTATCTAAAATATCTCAAGCAAACATAAACAAATGATCGAAACGGAAAGAGCTATTTACAGCGGAAAATAAAGAAGAAAAAAAAGACGTGGGGAGTAAATGCATAGGACTATAAAAGTAGTCGGTAGTATGTATTGAACATGTTTGTTGAACTTAAATGTTTGATAAGGTCAATTGAATAGTAGCCATCATGTGAGCTATGTAATGTGGGATCATCATTATTGTAGTAGACATTGTGTGCCCTTTTTTGTTATTATTTCTTTGTTTACATTGATTTGGACGTCTCTTAATGTTTTTAATAATAATAATAACAATAATAATATTAATAATGTGGCATTTTCTTTTGTTTTTACTTTATGTTGCTTCGACTCTTCAATATTAATCGAGTATTCATGTCAGATAGTCGACACTCAGACAAGTACATGAAGACGGGCCTATTAGATATGGTGAATTGTATTTGAGACTTTCAATCGAGTCTTAGTAACGTCTATAGTGTAATTTGTAAAATCAATTTTTTTTTTAAATAGTCTTGACTGACACTTCGGAGAATTACATTTACAGTATGAAGACATTGTTCAGTTGGATTGGCTGTCAACGTTTGCCGAAGACTCGTTCTCGGGTGGGGGTCGACAAACGACACCCGAGAAAACTCAAACAATCTGTTCTGAGAACATAGACTCTTTTCAAAACCGATTTCAGACGTCGAGCCCTGTATCAGTCCTGGAGAGCAGCAGTAATACTTTCTCAGGATGGAAAACACTTCCTGTCAGTCATGAAAAGCGTGCTCGGAGTAAACGCCCTCGTCCCGCTACTTTCTCCCCTCGGTCAGTCGTTCCACTCATTGCACCCGGTCAGCCTGCCCCGGTCACGTCTCACCCGATAAAGAAGATCAAGATTCTACCCCCATCAATTCAGGTTCAGGAACAGAATCTGAATGCTGCTGCAATAACTATCAGGAAATGTAAGCATTGTGGGATTACAAAAACGCCGCAATGGAGGTCCGGTCCAATGGGTCCGAAATCCCTTTGTAACGCGTGTGGGGTTCGGTTTAAGTCAGGTCGGCTTTACCCCGAGTACCGCCCTGCAGCAAGCCCGACTTTCGTTCCGTCTTTACACTCCAATTCTCACAAGAAAGTTCTTGAGATGAGAGGTTGCAACTAGATTTAAAAGGGTTATAATATAATGCAAATTTTTTAGTCCTAAATTAAGTTCTTTGATTATAGTTAATGTTTAATTAGGGTTATAATAATTAAGTTAAACATATATAGCATGAGTTTTCTTCATTGATCTTTGATTCTTTTTAATCTTTTAGTTTTGTATGAGTATTGTTTTTGCAATTAACTTGTAATCTAGGAATTTTGTTGAAATGAGAAGTATGGTATTTTTTTTAGCTACTCTCTAAAATCTAAATTGTAAGCATAATAATAACATTATAACAACGTTGAGTATCTGATCGTACGCATCTTTACCTCTATTAAAAAGGCATATATATATTTCGATATTTACCATGATAAAAATTCATCGAGAATTACATCTATCTACCCCAAATCGTTATAAATCTTATCATATCCTCTATAGAAGATACACCACATTTCTACGAGTACCACAATCCGAGCTCGATTAATTTTTTTTTATTAATTGCTCCGAAATTTAAATTAACGACTTTACATTCTCAAATTTTCTGACTACGCCACTGCGACCATTGAGCCTCATTGCAAAGACATAATACTCTTTTCTCACTTGTCAGAAATAACTTTACTTAAGGAAGACTTCATATTGTGCATTACTCAATGTTTTCATAATTATGATTATGAAGGTGGTTTGATGCTTGTGGTCCTTTAAAAAGTAAATATAATAATATGTAGATTGAAATATCCTTTAGCTTTCTTAGTTTGATCGAACACAAGCTAGTAGGTTATGAATAGGATAAAAAGCACAACTTTACTTGTTAAAACATGATTATCAATTACACCAAGACATGATATCATTTAGTGGTACAATGTCACTCAATGAGTCAATGGTGTAGGGCTAATTGCACACAAAAATTATAGAAATAATATATAATAAATGTAATGAAGTTTAGCTAATTGAACTCATTTCCTTTTCTTAGAATATACCTTAAATTTGTAGTTACATTCGTTTTTCTACAATCGAGATATATCTTCTAATTTGTCGCCTCTGCGGTACGGTAGACATATATAATAGCTGGCAAATCGTTAGTGAAGCACGTTAACTCTCTGTTCTTCAGTTACGTTTTTAATTGTTTTCTTGCATCGACGAAACACCTTCTGTTAAATTATGTCTAATGGCTTTCCAGAGACGATGTTATTGATATCGTGAAACCATAATAAAGTCAGTAATATATAATGTTTAGAAATCTAGTTACACTCCAACAAATTCACAATTTTTTTTTAAAATTTTCAACAAAATTAAACATACAATATTTTGAATTTTTGCCAAGATTATGACCATTCTATCTTTCCCAATATTAATGCCATCTACCAAAGTAACAATAATTGATAACCACCAAAAAAAGGATTGAATATAAAATTTAGAAGGAAAGCCAAAAGGTGATCAAACCTCACATGTTTGGTCATATGCCAATGTCACCAAGGTTGGCACATGTCCACCCTTCACAATTCTCACTTGCATGTCAGGCTCAACTACACTTAACTATTAATCTTGTAACTACTTACATGTTACTATGTATAATTAAATTAAATTATAAAGTTTTCTAATAGTTTTAACAGATTTGATTTGAACATTGCAAGATCTAGATTAATTAGATTTATTGATTTATTGATCTTGTTTTATGGGATATTCATTCAATTATTTGTATCAAAGTTTGACATAATTTTCGACAATACTAATTATAATAATATGGTTAGTATAACACGATTTTGATAATGTGAATGACCTATATGTAAATCTGTAATAAGTGGATAACTATTCAACTTTTTTCGAGAAAATGCCTAAAAATGTGATGACGGCAATTTTCATGATCTAATCAGTATCGCACATGTTGCAGAATGACTCAAAGCCTCCTGTGTATACGAAAAAAAAAGGGTTCAATATGCGGTAATAAAAACATATTATACGGATTTTATGAACATAATAAACGACAAGTAGATTTTTTTTTTTTGTAATGGAAAAATATATACTTTAGTATCCAATGCATCACTTGAGTATGAACTAGAACCAAAGTGAAGTTATAGTTTGTGGTATGCAACTATATGCATTGTATCTTGTATCGATGACTCCGGGAGTTCCCCCAAACACTTCAGTAGGATACACCTATCGCATTCTTATGCTTAAAAACGCGGTATCCCATTGAAGCGTTTAGGGGACCTCTAGGAAGCACTCGATGGGATTAAACGACTTCGATTTCAATTGCATAAAAATATGTTTCTCAAACTTCTATTTATACATCTAAATTTATTGCATTTTCCTAATTCTATACTCTTAACATTTGAATGTATGTAGTTGTAAATGTAGCTTGTATAGACATTTGATATAGAACTTGGCCAACAATAAGGCTACTAGACCAACTTATGTCATTTTGACCCTTTTCTTTTCTGAAGGATTATATTCTGAATTACAAGGAATAAAATCAAAAGAAATAAAGTTGTGCTTGTTCTTCGAATTTTCGACCTGAAATTTAAGGCAATTTGGAATGTCCATGACTAAGAAAAAGAAAAAAGACGGGATTTCGACAGTAAAGGTCGAAAAATTGCAGGAATATGCTAAAACTTTGCATTTCAGATTATATTCTTCACTCTGACTTTAACAAAGACACATTCCTAGCTAGGTTCAAGCTGGACAAACTGATTTATAACTTCGTTTCTGTTTTTACATGGAAGACGGAAGAATAATAAGTCTTTGACTCCGTTTGCAACACAAATGACTAGAGTTACGATTTGACAAAGTAGCAGATTAACTAATACAAAAGGCAAACAAATACTTTCCGCGGTTCCAAGTAGGGTGAAACTTGGCTAGCCCAACCGAGTACCCATGTCCAACATACACGCATCCATAGCTCACGGACGCACCACCATAGACCGTAGCCCCTGTATTGTACGACCATAAAATCTTCCCAGTCTTGGAATCCATAGCATATAGTGGGCCCGTAGGCGCGACTGACCCCGCAAATAGTAAGTCGCTAACCAGGGTCACCGGACCGTGACTTGTCTCGTTGCTTGGATTAGCCGTAGTCCATAAGACTTTACCTGTATGGCTGTATTTGCATCCAATGCAACCCATACACCAGCTGTTGTAGTTTCGTCTGATGGCGCAAGCTTAAAGCTCACTCGATTAGTGTTGACAATATTGGTGTATATCCGCCTTCCGTCTGTCGCTGCCCCCCACACTCCGCCTCCTTCTAGACCTCCTGGTCCTGCAACCTATAGGATTTTAAGAAAATCATTATAGATTATTCACTGGCGCGGTGAAAATAGGACAATTTTAAAAATCTACGAATCTTGAAAAAAAGAAAAAAAATCGTAAATTCTTTAAGGGTGGTCCCCTCATGGAAAAACTAATTTTTTTTTTAGTTAAAACCTACTCCGTATTTTTTTTGGTGTAAAGGGAATTATAAGAGTAATTTTAATGCTGACAGGATTTGAACCTAGGTCATGAACACCGCCTCTTGTGACTTAACCAACTAAGTTACGCCACTATGTAAACTCGACTTGTTAGACTAAAACTTGACACGTTCCACCGTAAATTGATCTTAGACCTCTGTGAACAAAAACCTTTGCATTGGTCAATGGTCAGTAATAAAAAAATTCGAGTTCACTTACATTAAACCAGACAATTTCACCATTATCGCGATCAAAAGCCCAGACAAATCCACTCTTTTGAACAGCCACCGCAACATCACGTCTCACACCACCAGGAAAAATTGTCAACAACATAGGTGCCTCACCAAAATCAGCATCCAAATTCGGTCCAGGAGGGCAATTTGGATTATTAGGTACTAAACATGCAAAGTAAAAGACATCGTAACCCCCGAGTTGGCGTGCCCATATCATGTCCCCAGTCGTTAAATCGAGGGCAATAACGGATCGAAATGTGCATCAGGTGAAGTACATTGATCAGGTTGAGTTGCACTTGACTGATTATTCTGCTTTTTTTGACATTCTAGTACATCAGGTGGTGCTATGTATAGGTTTCCTGTACCAACATAGACTTTGTTTCTTATAATGTCGACTGCCGGGCTGCTGCCCCATATCGCAGCACCTGAGTAGCCCCCGAGTTTTCCTCCATTGTCGAGAAGCGTGTAGGTTTGCCATGTGATTGCTCCGGTTCGTATGTCGAGCCTTGACAAGCTTCCCTGAAAAGTGCAGCATTCTGTAGGGGGTAATAAATCTTCTAGGGATGATACGCCTACGTAGAAGCCGCTGTTGAAAGCACATACATTACTTTGTTATTTTATCAGACTGTCTATATTCGGCTTATTACCGACCTGATGTATTAAAATAACGACTGATATAATCTGTCGCTGATTGTCTAACTCCAATGATCCGTAAATTATTTTACTTAACCGATGTATCAAAATACTGATTACCGGCTGATATAATTGGTTGCTAGCAGTCCAACCGACTTTAATCAGCCGTAACTTAATCTACAGACAGTTTCCTGCAGACAGCAAAACGACATTTTAGTCGTTATGCATTTACAGGCATTTTAGTCCTATGCATTTACAGACAGTTTCCTGCAGACAGCAAAATCTGCAGACGGCAAGACAACAGATTTAGTTGTTAATAAGACACGTGTTTCTGTTAATTCAGTCCCTCTTACATGGCTATTTGCGAGAGGAGAATAACTTACTTGAGATAAGCAGTACCAGACAAGGTGATTAAAGCCAGAGGATGAGGGTCAAGCCTAGTCATCCAAACAAGCCGACCGGTAAACAGATTAACAGCAATGACAACAGCTGGGCCATAAATGCCAATGATCAACAAATCATCGGCAATTATTCCCTCCATGGTTGAGCCACTATGAACAAAGAAAACATCAGAAAATCGACAAGTGTATGTGATCAGTCAGTCTCTTGAAAGACGGTCTCATGCTAATATAAGAATTAATAGGTCTTGAGTAAGACGGTGTTACAGTAGGATGGTTAGTGAGCTAACCAAAATTCAGATTTCAGAATGCATGTTATAATATACTCCGTATTAGGATCGGATTAACAAAATTTAAACCATTGCAATGCAAATAAATGCGAGGTACAGGAAATGATTCTTACGCTTCCAACTTGGGCTCTACATGTTTCAAAAACAATCATCAGGCACAAAGCAAGAAAACACAGATTATAAAAGTGAGCATGAACATTTTTGTTACAATCCATTTGCAATGAATTAGTTTACAATCATCAAACAATGTAATCTTTATCTTATATAATGAAAATGTCATGCTTTTCATGACGATAAAATAGTTAAATGAAATCGACCCGTTGGAAATAATATCAGTTCTAGCAGCACACTGATGGTTAGCAATTAGCATGTTCATACAGGTTTTTCACAACTATATAGCTATATTTCCGGACTTTTAACTCAGAAAAAATATTTATAGCTGATTATTAATGCGAAGATTTTTTTTTATGTAAGACTGTTCCACGATGCACAAGTGCCCATAATAGCTTATGCAACTCATTTAATCACAAAGCGAAAAAAATCAACTGTTAAAACATAACAAGTAAACAAACTGCAGTTTTATCAATAATACTGTTAAATTTCCGTGATTTGCGACCAATTCTGCGATTTAATACCGTGCTTATAATCGACAAACAAACTAACATGCATGTCAGAAATAAAAAAAAACATGCAAATCTAAAACAGAAGTGTAAGCAAATGTGACAGAACAAAAAGGTTGAGATAAGGATACCTAAAAAGGGAATATTTGCCACTTACCACATTTCTGACCTTATGTTTATGACTCTTCTAACTTAGTTCAGAGACATGGCCAGGTTCAAAATGGTGTCATGTTTTCTAAAATGGAATATTTTGTTGAGTAAGTTAGTAGAGGCTTACTATAAATAGAAAGTTTACCGTTAGTCGAATGCATCAAACATCATTCATTGGTAAAACATCAAGTGTTCCCTAGAGTTCCTCTTAACACTTCATTGGGGTTACTTTGTTGAGTAAAACGGCTCTACTGAAGCGTTTGGGGGAACTCCCGGGGTCATTTGATTACACTCTCGGAAGCACTCTAAGATGGAGATCTCGAGCGACAATGAGTTAGCCGGAGCTTTTTGGTGCATCAAACTTCATTCATATCAATGGCAAAACATCAAATGTTCCCAAGAGCTCCTCTTAACACTTCATTGGGGATGTTTTGCTTCGCAAAAAACAACTCTACTGAAGCGTTTGGGGAACTCCCGGGGTCATTTGATTACACTCTCGGAAGCACTTTAACATGGAAATCTCGAACGACATTGAGTTAGCTGGAGCTTTTTGGTGCATCAAACATCATTCATATCAATGGCAAAACATCAAATGTTCCCAAGAGTTCCTCTTAACACTTCATTGGGGATGTTTTGCTTCGCAAAAAACAACTCTACTGAAGCGTTTGGGGGAACTCCCGGGGTCATTTGATTACAACTCGGAAGCACTTTAACATGGAAATCTCGAACGACATTGAGTTAGTTGGAGCTTTTTGCTGCACCAAACAACATTCATTGGCATAACATTAAATGTTCCCTAGAGTTCCTCTTAACACTTCATTGGAGATGTTTTGCTTCGCAAAAAACGACTCTACTGAAGCGTTTGGGGGAACTCCCGGGCTCATTTGATACACTCTTCAACGCACTCTAACATGGAAAATTCGAACGACATTGAGTTAGTTGGAGCTTTTTGCTGCATCAAACACCTTCATTGGCAAAACAGCAAATGTTCCCAAGAGTTCCTCTTAACACTTCATTGGAGATGTTTTGCTTCACAAAAAACAACTCTACTGAAGCGTTTTGGGGAGCTCCCGGGCTCATTTGATACACTCTTCAACGCACTCTAACATGGAAAATTCGAACGACATTGAGACTTCCCTCGGTCATTGGTAATTTGGTATGACTCGGTAAAAATTTACAATTACTATTTTTTGCTACATTTCATTTTGTATAACATTGTTCTTCTAGGTAGCAGATTTCAGCTGGACTAGAAGAAACAAAGAACAAGAAACTCAGAACTTTTATCTAAGATGACAAATCATGGGATTCATTGAAGTGCAGGGTGATTTTTCACCAGAGAAAAATCAATTGCAATTTCAAAGGACGGACATTGTTCTAATTAGGGAAAATGTCTTCGATAAATGTTTCACGTAGTTTATTTTTCTGTCATTAATAAAGTAAAAAATTCCGATATCTATCTAATCACTTTGTTCGATTTTTGAAATTCTCGTTTCTGACTCTGCAATTATGCCGCGTACCATATCATAGAAAAAAAGGACCAAGGAATACATCATGCAACAATGCCACCTTCCTGTATCATTTTTTCCAGACCTTACCTTAATAAACGAGGCCGAAATGAACATTACAAATTTAGTACTGCTACAAGAGGAAAACGGACAAGGAAATAGAGCATGCGAGAATGCCATCTTCCTGTATCATTTTTTTCCAGACCATAATAAACGAGGCTGAATTAACATTACAACGGTAGTACTGCTACAAGTATCAATACTCAATATCAGTGAAAATGCTACAGAATGAAAATCAAGCAAATAACCCGAAAAAAAATAATTTACACAGTGACACTAATTTCTTAATGTTCTACAGACAAAACCCAGATAGCTCTACGATTACATCAAATGTAATGCTTAATTAGGAGTGGATGATTTTCAGATTATTCTTAAACAGTATCTCATAAACTCGTTATGCTCACGCCTATCACGAGGTAAATAAACTCAGACGTATGAAGTCTTATTCCCGTGTTGAAAACACATAGAGAATGTATGAAAAAAGTACAGAATGTTGCATTCACTGATTCCATTATTCATGGTCTACTAAGCGGCGAGTGTGTATGTGGTTAATGCATCGCAAAATATAGAGAATGTTGGGCTCGTTTCTCACATACCAGGGTAAATATTGTTTTACCCATTATTATCAAGCTAATTACTCAAACTTCATGTTCTCTCAACAAAGTACAAGAGATGGCTGCAAAAATAGGCTATCTTGTGGGGGGGTATTTATCGCTTTAGGCTATGCCTTTTAGCCTTCGAGCCAGTCACCTGGTACAAATGGTGGTTGACCTGGTATATGTGGTTTGCAGGCTATCACGTATACTCGAGGGTTTACCCCGGTGGACAACAAAGTTACAAGGTAGCGGCTGCCGGTTCCCACGTCGTAAAAAAAAATATTCATAACACTCACTACTAGTACCTAACTATATGAATTCACGCAAAAACTCAACCTTCATGTAGGTAAAAGGGCTAACTAAAGAAGGATGAAACATCAAAGTTACCAAGATATAATAACTTAATAACTACCATGGCTATAATCAACAAACCAAACCAAACTAACCTGCATGTCAATGAAAAAAAAAACAGTTGAACATCATTATGTGCAATGTAAAGATAGACACCATTAAAAAGACGGACCATACATAAACTATGTGAGAGGGTGATACCGAGACTCGGTCTCATTATTCCTGAAATATAAGGCAATGTGACAGAAGTCACATAACAAAAAGGGTGAGATAAACATAAAGATACCAAAGAAACAAAGGTGAAGTAAAGAAATGGAATATTTGCCACTTACCAGATATCTGACCTTATGTTTATGACCCTTGTATAAGAACATCTATAACTTAGTCCAAAGACATGGCCAGGTTCAAAATGGTGTGATGTTTCTAAAACAGAATATTTTGTTGAGTAAGTTGGTAGAAGCTTACTATAAATAGAAAGGTTACCGTTAGTCGAATGCATCAAACATCATTCATTGGTAAAACACCAAGTGTTCCCTAGAGTTCCTCTTAACACTTCATTGGGGATAATTTGCTAAGCAAAATCAACTCTACTGAAGCGTTTGGGGGAACTCCCGGGGTCATTTGATTACGCTTTTGGAAGCACTTTAACATGGAAATCTCGAACGACATTGAGTTAGTTGGAGCTTTTTGCTACATGAAACATCATTCATTGGCAAACCATCAAATGTTCCCTAGAGTTCCTCTTAACGCTTCATTGGGGATATTTTGCTAAGCAAATAACGACTCTACTGAAGCGTTTGGGGGAACTCCCGGGGTCATCTGATTAAACTCTAGGAAGCACTCTAACATGGAAATCTCGAATGACATTAAGATATACCTCGGTCGGTGTTACAAATCAGTAAGAAATTACATTTTACTATTTTCGCTAAGTTTTGTTTTTTACAAGGTATCACTGCTCATTTTATGAAATTATCAGGTATCC
The DNA here is from genome assembly GCA_022085475.1 of Heliosperma pusillum. NCBI lineage: Eukaryota > Viridiplantae > Streptophyta > Magnoliopsida > Caryophyllales > Caryophyllaceae > Heliosperma > Heliosperma pusillum. The sequence goes on along the minus strand of JAIUZE010069937.1, from coordinate 539,383 downwards.
TCAGATATAGTAGCATTGTTACTATAGGTACGGGATTTCAGCTGAACTAGAAGAAACAAAGAACAAGAAACTGAGACAAGTCATGAGATTTACTGAAATGCAGGATGAATTTTCATTAGAGAAAAATCAAATTTCAAAGGACCGACATTGCTCTAGTTAAGAAATACTCCCTCCCATCCAGACCAAACTACCCAGTTGACTTTTCACGGTCTACGAGACGACATTTTGACTACGTTTTTCTTCATTTATATATTACTTTTTTGCATCGAAATAATATTTTTCCGAAACCTCTTTTTATAATACTGGTAAATATGTCAATTTTATATATAAATTTTAAAAATTTGACTACATATAATCAATGTCAATATTTATCAAGTTTGACTTGAAATAGTGTATGGGTAGTTTGGTTTGGATGGGAGGAAGTATGTGACAGGAGTAAAATGTTTGATGTAGTTTATTTTTATTTTTGTCATTGATAAAGTTTAAAACTTTCATTATATCTTATCCATTATCCAAACACTTTTTGAAATTATCGCTTCTGAGCTCTGACTGCGATTATGCGTAAAACGTCTTGCCTGAAGAAAAAAGCCATACAGAGGAAAAACAACAAAGAAACAAAACATGGAACAATGGCATCTTCTTGTATCAGTTTTCTAGACCTTAATAAACGAGGCCGAAATGAACATTACAACATTAGTACTGCTACAAACATCAGTACAAGTGAAACCAGCTACCTAAGAAAGAGAATCAAGCATATAACCCGAAAAATCTAACAAAGATTATATCAGTCCTAAGTTACAGGATGTACACAGTTGATGAGTGACACTAATTTCAGAATTTTCTTATGTAGAAAAAAGGGTGCGGGAGAAATTTATGCACAACCTCTCACCATGCAAATTAATGAACCAAGAGTATATATCCTAACAATAACATTATCCCATAAACTCAAAATCCTCACGCCTACTACGATGTAAATAAACTCATACGGTCATACCTATGCAGTCTTATTTCTGTGTTAAAAACGCTAGAGAATGCTTTGGATGACCTATTATGAAAATGCAGTAGTACTTAATATTGCAGTCAGCGATTGCATTATTCATGGTTTACTAGGTGATGACTGTTTAGTGATTAATGCTTAGCCAAAAAAATATAACAGCGATAAATATTGTTTTAGACATCTAGTGACTCGAACTTCATGTTCTCTGCAACAAACTAAGTTGACACAGGAGATGACGGCGAAAATAGGCATTTGAAACTCAAACTCCAAGTAGGTTAAGGGGGTAAAGAAGGGCGAAACAATAATGTTACCCAGATAAAGTGAAAACGGAAAATCATGTTACTCCTTTATAAGGGAAGAAACTTCATATAACTGTTGCATGAATGATAAATCGCGCTACTTTTGAATCGACTCAACAAATTATATTGTGATGCATCATGTTTCAGACATCAACTAACTTAGTTGGTAAAGTCATGACCTAGTTTCAAACACCGTCCAGCATCAAAATCGCCCTTGTGTCTCCCTTTACACCAAAAAAAATGCAAAATTTCACCAAGAGTAAATGCATAACACAACTGTTGCAGGGAATGTCAACTGGCGCCACGCTTGAATCGAACCAGCTATTTATCTTGTGATGGATGTAGACAGTTACAGGAGAAAAATGCATAAAATATAGACATGTACATAATAAAAAAGCGAAATTCCGCCTTGAGTAAATGCATGTTTAAAGAAAAGGACATGTTGAGAGAGAGGAGCATAAAAGGCGAAAACGGAATAACAAGGCATATTTACCACTTTACTGCAGATCTGCCATGATGTATATGAAGACCTCTAATCTAGCCTGGGAGTCTAGGTGCAAAATGCTTTGAGCTTTATGTCAACCAGAACTTTGCGAGGCATATTCCGAGAAACTCCCTATAAAAAGTGAGATGAACTTAGAACACTGAATTACTCATACATGAGAAAATAAGGAAATGTTATGGTAAAAAGGTATCAGGTGAACCCTAGAGTTTCTCTTAACACTTCATTGGGCGTATTTTGCTAAGCAAAAAACGACTCTACTGAAGCATTTGGGGGAACTCCCGGGGTCATTTATACACTCTCAGAAGCACTCTAACATGGAATCTCGAACAAAACACAGAATATTTTGTTGAATTAGTTAGTTGGAGCTTTCTACTACATCAAACATCATTTATCGACGCAATATCAAATGTTCCCTAGAGTTCCTCTTAACACTTCATTGGGGATATTTTGTTAAGCAAAACCGACTCTACTGAAGCGTTTGGGGGAACTCTCGGACTCATTTGAGTACACTCTCGGAAGCACTTTGACATGGAAATATCGTACGACATTAAGGTTTCCCTCTGTCAAAGGTACTACTCGGTAAAAAATTACAAGCACTATTTTTTTGCTACATTTCAGTTATATAATATTACTGTTCATATCCACAGATATAGCACTGTTTCAGCTGAAGTGCTGCACTAGAAGAAAAATAATAACAAGGAACTGAGAACTTTTATCTGATATCAGAAGTCTATGGGATTCATTGTAATGAAGGATGTATTTTCACTAGAGAAAATCAATTGGACTGTAATTCTTTGTTATTTTACATTTGAGAATATTGAAATTTCAAGAAATTTATCCAACCACCTTATCCATTTTTCGAAGTTGTCTTTTCTTACACTATCATTATACGTAGAGCGTATTGGCTAGACATACCATAAGAATAAGGATACGGAAACAGAGGGAACAGGGGAAACGATAATGCCGCCTTCCTGTATTATTCTTTCCAGAGCTTAATAAACGGGGCCGAAATGAACATTGAAACTGCAATACTGCTACAAACATCAATATAAGTGAAAATGCTACCTAAGGAAAAAAATCAAGCAAATAACCCGAAAAATCTATCAGACAACACCTCAGTCATAAGTTAAAAAAATGTACATACAGTATGATTGTATGAATACTCCATCTCCAATTAATCAGTGACATTAATCTAGTAATGTTCTACAGTCAAAACCCAGATAGCTGTATAGTTACATCAGACAATAACAACAACGGAGCCTTATTCCAAAAATGATTTGGGGTCGGCTAACATGAATCATCATCTGAAACCGTCCAGGGCATCAAATAGTTACATCAGATATAATACTTAATTAGGAGTGGATGATTTCGGATTAGAATGGTTTTCACTCACAAAACAGTAACTTTGAGGGTAAAGATTCAGCTATCATAAACATTAAAAATAAAAAGTACATATCCTCATAATAACATTATCTCATAAACTTAAAATGCTCACGCCTATTACGAGGTAAGCAAAGTCATTCCCGTGTTGAAAACGCATAGAGAATGCTTTAGGAAGACCTCTCATGAGAACAGTACTGATTATATTGCATCCACTAATTGCCTTATTCATGGTACTAACTACTAAGCAAAGATTGTTTAGTGATTAATGCTTAAATGAATACAAAAAAATAGGGAATGTTTGGATCATCATCAAGCCAGTAACTCGGACTTCATGTTCTCTGCTACAAACTAAAATGACACAGAAGATGGCAGCGGAAATAGACATTTCAATGATCATTAACTTTCGTAAAACGCTATACTAGTTCCTACATGGCTACATGCATTCAAGAAACGCAAAATCATGTAAACTCCTTGTTAAAGGAAGAAGCATAATACAACTGTTGCAGGAATGTCAACTGGCACCACGCTTGAATCGAACCAGCTATTTATCTTGTGATGCATGTAGACAGTTACACGAGAAAAATGCATAAAATATAGACATATACATAATAAATAGTGAAATTCCGCCTTGAGTAAATGTACGTAAGAGGATAAGGACATGTTGAGAGAGAGGAACATAAAAAGCGAAAACAGAATAACAACGCATATTTACCACTTTACTGCAGATCTGCCATGATGTATCTGAAGACCTCTAATCTAGCCAGGTACTTGGCTAGGTGCAAAATGCTTTGAGCTTTGTGTCAACCAGAACTTTGCGAGTAATATTCCAAAAAACTCCCTATAAAGAGCCAGATGAACTCAGAGCAAATCATTCATACATGTAAGAAATGTTATGGTATAAGCCTATAAGGGTATCAGGTTATCCCAAGAGTTCCTCTAAGCACTTCATTGGAGAGCTTTTGATTCTCAAAACGACTCTACTGAAGCGTTTGGGGGAACTCCCGGGCTCATTTGATTACAGTCATAAGAAGTATTCAAACATGGAAATCTCGAACGACATTGAGATTTAATGTTGTAAAACAGAATATATTGATGGGTGGAGCTTCTACTACATCAAATATCACTCATTGGCAAAACATCGAATGTTCCCTAGAGTTCCTCTTAACACTTCATTGGGGATATTTTGCTAAGCAAAAAACGACTCCACTGAAGTGTTTGGGGGAACTCCTGGGGTCATTTGATTAAACTCTTGGATGCACTCTCACATGGAAACTTGAACGATAAAGATTTCCCTCGGTCATTGGTAGGCGTAAAAATTTACAACTACTATTTGCTACATTTCATTTATAAGGTATTGCTATTAATTTTCTGAAATTTTCAGGTATCCTCAGATATAGCACTGTTTCAGCTGAAACAGAAGAAGCAAAGAACAAGAAACTGAGAACTTTCATCTGAGATCAGAAGTCTATAGGATTCATTGTAATGCAGGATGAAATTTCACTGGAGAAAATCAATTGGAATTTTGTGTAATTATTTGTTTTTGGACAACAAAAATGACATTTCCATGAAAATGTATAAGAGAATATTGAAAAATTCAAGATATTTGTCCAATTACCTGATCCATTTTCAAACTTGTCTTTTCTGACTCTATCGTGATACGTAAAGCGTCTTGGCTAGCCATATCATGATAAGAACATAGAAACAAAGGGAACAGAGGGGGCGAATTCCTGTATTGTTTTCTCCGTAGCTTAATAAACGAGGCCGTAATGAACATTACAGTTGGTAGCACTGCTACAAACATCAATAAGTGAAAATGCTACATAAGAATAAAAATCAAGCAAAAAACACGAAAAATCTATCAAACATCACTTCAGTCATAAGTTAAAAACATGTACATACAGTTTGAATACTCCATCTACAATTAATTAGTGACATTAATCGCGTAATGTTCTACAGTAAAAACCCAGATAGATGTACAGTTGCATCAGACAACAACAACAATGGAGCCTTATTCCAAAAATGATCTGGGTCGGCTGACATGAACCATCATCTGAAACCGTTTAGGTCATCCAATAATTACATCAGGCATAATACTTAAGTAGGAGTGAATGATTTCGGATTAGAATGGTTGTCTTTCACAAAGACAGTAACTTTCAGGGTAAAGTTTCAGCTTCCATGCAAATTAGAAAGCAAGTGTACATATATTCACAATAACATTATTTCATAAACTCAAATGCTCACGCCTAGTACGAGGTAAACAAAATCATACATGTCTTATTCTCGTGTTTACAACGCTTAGAGAATGCTTTCGGATGACCTAATATGAAAATAGTACTGAATATTGTATCTACTAATTGCATTATTCATGGCACTAAGCAACTACTGTTTAGTGATTAATGCTTAAAAGAATGCAAAAATATAGGGAATGTTTGGCTCATTATCAAGCTAGTAACTCGAACTTCATGTTCTCTGCAACAAACTAAGCTGACGCAGGAGATGGTGGCGGAAATAGACATCTGGAGGATCATTAATCTTCATAAGTCATAACACGTAAACACGCACTACCAAGATATATATTGTTAAAAAGTGAAAATCATGCATATGTCAACCGGCTTAATTGGTAAAGTCATGAGATGTGGTACTCATGACCTGGGCTCAAATCCCGTCAGCATCAAAATCGCCCTTGTGACTGACTCCCTTAACAAAAAAGGGAAAAAAGGAATAAGATAAAAAAAAGAAGTGAAAATCATGTAAACTCCTTGTTAGAGGAAGAGGCATAATACAACTGTTGCAGGAATGTTAAGTACGCTTCAAATCGTTCGTCATTTATTTTGTAATGTATGTAGACAGTTCCAGGAGAAAAATGCATAAAACATAAACATGTCATACATAATAAAACGCAAAATTCCGCCATGAGTAAATGCACGTAAAAAGAAAAGGACATGTTGAGAGAGAGAAGCATAAAAAGCAAAAACAGAATAACAAGGCATATTTACCACTTTACTGCAGATTTTCCATGATGTATATGAAGACCTTTAATCCAGCCAGGGCCTTGGCTAGGTGCAAAATGCTTTGAGCTTTGTGTCAACTAGAACTTTGTGAGGTATATTCCGAAAAACTCCCTATAAAGAGCCAGATGAACTTAGAGCATTCAGTCACTCATACATGAGAGCATACATCAAGAAATGTTGTGGTATCAGGGTATCAGATGATCCCAAGAGTTCCTCTAATCACTTCATTGGGGATTTTTATCATAGACTTTACCCTGCTGAAGCGTTTGGGGGAACTCCCGGTTTCATTTGATCGTAAACTCATCACCAAGAACATGTACAGGTATGTATTGATGAATGTCATTGCTTAACATATTATGTTTCCTGCAGTACAGAGATGACAGACATCGGACTACAATGTTCCGGTAAGATTTATAGAAATCTCTGAAGAGGAACCAAACAAAGCATTCAAATGGCAAGCTAGGCTTAAAACTAAGAATTAAAGTTGGTTGAATTAGTCTTGCTTAAGACCGTCTTAAACTTGCAACTACATCTCCTCAATTCCTCAAAGTTAGACCAAGCAAACGGGTCAATGAGTCAAGCATAGACCGGCTATCTTGGGTTGAGTCATTTCGCAAACATCAATGTTACAGCCTTTGGGTGAGCTGTTATGACTTATGGGTCATTTTTTATCGTGCCTATTAGGTTTTTGTTATTGTTGAAGTAGACGTTCTTAAGTGTAAATTCAATCACTCATTTCGAATAATTTTGGTTCAGTTCAAGTCAATATTGAGTCTGATGGATTCAGGTTAGGTAATTTCATATTACTCGAATATAGGGTCCAAAAATATTCGGTTTAGGTCTATGTCGAGTTAGGTCATTTTGTATTTCGGGTCTTAAGTCTCAAGACGGGTCAGCTTTACCAAACGCACTTAAGAAAAAATTAAAAAAAACACCACCATCAACCCCAATTTCACAACATCACCAACAGCAGCAGCAACTCCCGAAAAACTCCTTTTAATTGCGGGATGAGGGAATTTGGGTGTACGTAACATTTTCGTAGATATAATGGCAGACATTTTAACAAAACGTAAATAAAAACATCCTCAAGAAACACAAGGAAGCAGTAACTGAAATATGAGAACTGAAATTGTTGAAGATTTAAACCAAAGAACCAATGGTACAAATTAGACACAAAACTAGTGAAGAAATACACAGAGCTCTTACATAACTAAACACAGATACAGAAGACCAGAAATCTGAGACCGCACCCCAAAAATAATTTATGCAATGATAAGAATTACAAAACTCAACTCCTCTGAATCAGATTCAGAAAAAAGGGCAGGTGACAGAAACATATTACCTAAGTCCGAAGCTGTAGACCGTCTTGTATAGGAGTATAATATATACATACAGCAGTACATGTTGGAGGATTAAGATGAAGGTACAAAACAAGCATTTAAGTGGAACTGTGGAAGTAATCGTGTTGGAAGATCATCGAGCTTGAGGATTGCGCGATGGCAATGACAACGGAGATGCTTGAACGGTAAAGTTCATTGGAGAACGTTGGTGTCTCGGAGATATCATGGAACTAGATGTGTTCTTGGGACCCACAGGGGAATTTCGGAAATCTTTTTTCTGGTCTTGCAGCTTCACGAGTTCCTCTAATACCTCCGACATTTTAGGCCTTGATCTAGGTTCAGGGTCTAGACATTGTACAGCAAGTGAAGCAACTTTGAAAGCGGCTTTTTGGGGGTATTGACCTTCCAGTTTGGTATCCATGATTCGGAATAGCTTTCTTCGATCGCCTAAGTACGGCTTTGCCCAATCTACCAGATTCTGCTCGTCTGTAACTTTTGATTTGTCAACTGCACGGCGGCCAGTCAATAGTTCTAGTAACACAACCCCGTAACTGTAGACATCACTCTTAGCTGACAATCTGCCTGTTCAAAATACAATGGTAGATGTTAGACATCATGCTTTATTTGTTCTGGGTTGTGACGAAATAAAGTAAAATGTTTTAATAAACTTGCTGCTTCTTTTATTTGTATGTTGCTGTCGTTTATGGGATCCTTACCCCGTAACGCGCCGTTTATGGGATCCTTACCCATAAACATCAACTCACAAGTATTAACCATACACAAATGATTTCGGGAGAAGAAACCAAACTGGGTACCTGTAGCTACATATTCCGGTGCTGCATAACCCTGAGTTCCCATGACCTGAGTTGAAACATGAGTTCGATCTCCTGTAGGCCCTGCCTTTGCAAGCCCGAAATCTGATAGCTTGGCATGAAAGTCCTGAAAGTTGAACGCATATAAATACGGAGTAATAGATTTGTAAAACGGTAGAAACCGAGGACAAAACTTATTAGCTCATCATCATACCGCGTCTAATAATATATTTGAAGCCTTGAAATCACGATATATGACTTGTGATTCAGCATCATGAAGAAATGAGAGCCCTTGAGCAGCACCTATAGCCACTTTGATCCTCGTCGCCCAAGAAATTGGCTGAGGCCCCCCTGTAAGACATTATGTTCACCAAATTATTCAGGCTTCAATACCAAACACTAAAATACAGTTCAAAGCAACATCTTTCAAATAAGTGAGAGTGAATCCAGAACCAGAATTATGAGGAGGATACTATTGAAGATGCGTAAAAAAAACATTTGTTACTCCATATTTTATTAACGATTTGAGATAATAAGTTCAAGAGTTCAAGGAATAAACCATGGTGTACTAGAACAGCCCTTAAATATTTTCAGGATGAGGCATCCTAGAGTCAAACTCCTTAGTGATCCGTAAGAGAGAAAAAACGGCCTTTGTGCATATATATATAGAAAATACTTGGTATGGGTAATTAAGGTACTTACGTCTAAACAAATGATTCTCTAAGCTTCCCTTGGGCATGAACTCGTACACCAAAAGCCGATGTTCACCCTCCACGCAGTAACCAATAAGTTTTACTAGATTGGGATGATGGAGTTGACCAAGATAATTTACTTCTGTCTGCAGTAAATCATCTGTCAGCAACGACACAGAAAAAAATATTAAAATTCATATTTAACCAAAGAAAGCAGAAGTGCATACCAACCACTCCTTGTGGCCCTGAAACCCTTCGGGTTTAAGCCTTTTAACAGCAACAACCATCCCCGATCCCGGTCTTGAAGGCAAGAGTGTTTGCCCATCAATCCACCCTTTGAAAACATAGCCAAAACCGCCTTCTCCAATAAGGCTGTCAGGGCGGAAATTTTTGGTGGCGGTTTTAAGGTCATTAAAAGAGAAGGCCTTTAATCCAGAAGAAGACAATATTTCATGTTCAGATCTTGGGGTCGGAAGACCTTGGGAGCTGCTTTTCACACTTGGTCCTGAGACCGTGAAAGAGCTTGATATGCTTGAGTTGCTGGTCCGGCTATCACTGGTAGTTTTTGAGGCACCTGATTAAATGCCATGGATCAAATTCGTTGTTTAAAAGAGAGAACAAGGGCACGGAGGATCGCTAAATTTGGAGACAAATTTAAATAAACAATTTGGAGGATCGATAAATATGGAAACTTCATCAAACAATTAAACAGCAATGTCACCAACTCACCATAGTGAGGTAATAGATACTGTCAGTCGGCCTTACCCATCTTTTAAGAAAAACATAGAGGTTTATCCTTAATGACTCAAAATGAAAATTACATCGAGAATTCCATCAACTACCTATAATATACTCTTTATCAGATGATTTTACTTTTGCTTTTGGACCGGCTTTTCACTTGAAGAAGTGCAAGCAGGTTAGCTCAACATCCACTTTCCATTATCTAAACCATGTCTAAAATGAAAATGTACAATTGGAATATGTGAACTATGCGAGAGTTAGACAGTGGAACTACGTCACAGGAACACAAAGCATAGACAATTTAGTGAGCCATTTTCTTTTATTCCGTCAAATTTCCACCCAATAAACCAAAATCAACCTTTTTTTACCACACCACATACGAAAAGCATTCCAAACGGCAATGGTTAAACCGGTTCTATTGTCAAAATTAACACAGCCACAAAACCCTCAAATTTCCAATTTATGAAATCTCCAAAATTCTAAGTTTTACTATGGTCAAACAATCCACCACAATCTATCTACTTTCTAAAGAACCCTAACCAAAGCCTAAACCACTCCAATCCGTCTTGCTTGTGACCGTCCTCAGCTCACAACCCCTTTCCTACTTACCTCCCCCACTTGCCCTCCCACTTACTCTTTGTGAGAGGTCTCTTCGTAGACACGATTTTGTCCGTCTTCATTGAGAATTTGTGAAACCACTAAACAAAATACCCTCAAAAATCCAAAAAATCTCAAGCACCACCAAATTACCATCAATAGCTAATACTAACATAAACAAGATTACCATACATAAATACCAAAGATTAAACCTTTTCAACTACCCACATGTAAAAATGCAATAAATAAGCTAAAAATACACAAAATGCTACATATTTACCAAATTACAAACAGTTATTTACCTAATTACCAATTGTATAAGACCAACTTAAACAAGAATTTACCAAATTACTAAAGGTAAATATAACTTACCAGAAGTAGGTTGAGACATGAAAGAATCCACCTGTGCAGAAGAAGAAGAAGAACCCAAACAATTTCCCATAATAATTAAATTTTTTTCAATTTATTTTTCTAAAAATATATTTGCAATAAAAATATAAAATGGAATTAAAACCACCAAAATTCAATCAAATTTCTTATTATTATTACACTCCATACAAAGCAAGAAAACCAATAATTTGAGTTACCCAATTCAATGTGAAAGGAATTGTGCCAAAAACAAACAAAACAAAAGGGTATTTAATAATATTATTAGTTTAATGTACTAAAATTAACTAAATTTTTAGTACCCACTATTTAATGATTGATTTGGTGATTAATAAATGTATAAAGTTTAAATCTTTGGATAAATTGAGAATAAATTATTCAAGACTAAGAAATAGGAAAGTCCTTAGAAGTGTCAAAGAAGTAGCTTAGCATCATCTTTTAGTTTAGTCGCTTTCTCTATGTTGCTCTTTTCATGTGCTTTGACCTTTTTCAGCATTTCTTTTCTAAATGTTCACACTCTTGACTATTGTGGAAACTTTTCCAGTTGCGTCTCTTGTGACGGAAATATCCGTTTTTGAGTAAATAGTACGGAGTACTTTATTTGGAGCTCATATAAATACATTCGGAAAATTTATTAGGATGCTTGAATTGTTAGTAATGGACGAAGATACTCTAAATTTATAATAAAACGGCATTGATAGGTTGGAAATTAAAGGGCAAACCGGTCATATGAAATATAAAGGGAGTCTCCCAAAATATATTGGAGTGTATTTATGGTCGCCTTTTATTTGTACAGATGAGGACTGACGCAAGTATATCCTGTTTTTATCTTCGATATCATATACTCTGTATGAGTTGTTTTGAGTTAAAAGAACTGATATCCCCGTCATAAAGGAGAATTAGTGAAAATTTAAGGGATAAGATGGTTTTTAATTAGTTTATGAAGAGAGAATTTCTTTTTGTGTTTTTTATGAGTTTTTCTTATCGTGTTATTGTTGTAAATTGACGTAAATTTTAGTTTTGTATAGAACTTATTTTCATAATTTGTGTTTTATAGTTGAAATTGACCACTTTGGCAAGTGACATACCATTTATTACGATACAACTCGTATTGCTATTAGTCAGTCTGTGATTACAGGTCAAATATCATCTCACATGGCTTATAAAACAAATCTTTTACTATTTCCTATTTATTATACTTTTGTCTTATTTCTTCCACATAAGCATATTTTACTCATTTTAAACTTAAGACGGATCACGTCTTAAATGAAATTTACCTTAAGGAAAAGTTGTAAATGGTATTAAAAGAGAACCGAAGAAGAGTTAAGAAAATCCAGTAAGAATTCTCTTCATTTCGTTCTCTCAATTTCTTATTATTACCTCTAATAAGTATATTATTATATATTTTACTTACACATTATCCAATAAGTGGATTGTACCTCTGAGGTACTACCACATAAAATATAGTTTTTGAGCTTTATAATAAAGTTTTTGAGTATAGTATAGTTTTACTATAAAGTTTTTTGAGTTTATTAATTTAAAAATTAAGCTCAAAAAATTTACAATAACACTCAAAAAACATCATATATAAGATATAAAATTTAATTTATTAACTTTAAAAAGCTCGAAAAAAATGTACAAAAACTCAAAATCATAATACTCTGAGGTAGTACATCCGATGTATAATCCTTTTTCTCCACATCATCACCCATTACTTTCGTTTGTGACTGTTTGATCATGTTATGAACTGATATAACGGTAAGTCTGTAACTAATATTAAATGAATTAAATATAGCATCAAATAATCAACATAGCCAAAATACATTAAAAAAACGTCAAAATGTTTTTCAATAATTTAACGATGCATGCTATGATGATTGGTGATACTATGCTAGTCAGCGATGGCCAAAACATATTGACCACTTTATTCTATTCTTGGTCAATATTTGGTTACATGATTTATGGCGAAATATCCTCTCGAGTTGGTATCGTCTTAAATAAAAGTTGATGTTCTATTAAAAAATCTAATATAATCTTTGTTTTGAAGCAATTTAACGATCGATTGTTTTGAATAGAAGAGAAAATAATAATTTTATAAATTATATTAAAAAATGGTACGGAATATAAAAATAAATTGAGAGAAAAAGGTAACGGAGACGATTACACTTTATGGACACAAATTGAAGACTTGCAAGTGTTTGGCCGTGTGGTTTTTGAAGCACATTTCTCTCTACTTGTCCCCCTACTAACATAAGATCGACCTCAATACTTTGTCAACATTTAGCACAAAAAAAAAAACTTTGTCAACATTTAAGGTGGTAGAGTAATAATAATGTCATAATAAGATGTAACTTAAATGAATAAGCCACGGACAATATTAGATTAGCAGTTGATGATGTTGCCTGTTGGTCTCCCTTATGACCGTCATTAAGTTATGATGGATAAAATGTAAATATTTGATGATAAAATATAAACGTCGGTTTATTATTAGAAAGTGATTCTTTTATCATCGAATGGTCCCTTTTTTTTTATTAAAAATGGTTACATTTTTTCGTCGTAAGTTAAGATCGTCATAAATGATAGTTTTTCACTTTTTCATAAGATTATAGGTTTGAACTTTCTAGAGTGGCTTAGTGTAAACCTAGCAAAACTAACTCAGCCGTATGATCCGAGACACGCTATTACAAATCAAAAGTGGCCCAAATTCTGAACCGACCAACCTAAATCGAGTTTTGTCGATCCCGAAAACGATCTGCCCCAAATGAGGATTTGAAACCTATTAAACCTCCAAAATTATCCGAAGTGACTAGAAATCATAAGATAATCAACGTAATAAATAACTTCGTAATAGTGTAGGATCGTAGTTCATGCAGTTAAAAAGTTAAGTTATCTTTCTTCAAATTAAATTAAGTTAAATTATATTAAGAAGTACCAAATCACACCAAATAAAAACCAACATGACGTAGTGACCTACGTACTGGATTGCGTGCCCCCGGGGCCATCATTTACAAATTGTCAAAAGAATGAAGCAGGAGCTTTGACTTGTGAAGTGACTAAAAAAGGCAAACGGTATATTCGTTTTAAATTTAAAACAGGTTAAATATCTTATTTAAGATGTAAAAGACAAGTATAATATATAGTGAAAAGTAAATGATTTATCATATATATTAATGAAAAATGGGATGATATTTAGACTTGTCAAACGGGTTGGCGGGCGAGTTTCGTGTTCAGGTAAAATAGAGGTCAGATCTATTTCGGGATTGCAAAATACAGGTTGTACGAGTTCGGTTTATACGGGTATCAGATCTGATTAACATCTACTTACAAATATTTATTTTCTTTAATTTTAATATAAACATATACCGAGGATAATTTTAATTTTTATGATTATCAAGTCTAATACATAATATTATTAAGATTAAACATTCTTTGCTCAATATATTATTACCAAAGGTTAACACAACCAAAATCTATAAATATTAACACATATAACTCGAATTTGCAATAAGTAGATGAATAACAAGAGTAAAAGTCTGTCCAAACTAAGATCACGATACTATAATAATGGATCGATCGATCATTGGTACCAGTATGTGAGAACTGAGAAGCAGAACCATCGTCAAACGTTCATGCCCATCGTCAAAGATGCAAGAGTTTTACCAATCAATTCATTGTCACAATCGCACCCTAACATTGTCCTTCACAATTTCATGATCACAAAGCCGATCACTTAAAGCTACATGCATTAATTTAATGCAAAACTTCTTGGATCGATCAAATTCCAATGTAGAAGTATTCGTTACAACAATCTCTATACTAATATTTCTCCGTCAGCCTGAAGTAGTACAAATCAGGACATCCAATCCTATAGGAAGAATAAGATTTCAAAAAAAAAAAAAAAAAAAAGACTACCTATACGGTAATACGGCCATCAAGTAGCTTTCCGCTTCTTCTGCAATCTCTGCAACTTCTGCCATTTCAGATAAATTTGGTAGGAGAGGCCAGAGAAGACCATGGCGACACTACTCCACTGAGAGGTGGAAAGTGGATTACCGGTCAGAAGGGAAGAGACAACGATGCTCACAAACTTGCGAGTGGTAGTGATAGTCGTGTTAGCGAGGGATCCAAAACGGCTGATTGTCAGGAAGATGAAATTCTGGCCAACTGCACCACATAGGCAGTAGAATAATATATCCCATGCTGCTTCTGGGTGGTGTTGGCAGAATCGAATGGCTTCATATCCGCTTGCTTGTGGCCATCCGAACATGAATACCATGTTGTATATGGTACCCCAGAGATTCATTCCCAGCATTATTTCCCACGCGCTGGTCTTCGGATACCTAAGAAAACCGCAAAACAAAAGAAAAAAAAATTAAAATTAGTGATCGTCTTTGAGCTAGTTTGAGTCACGTAGGTTATCGTCGGAACAAATCGTAGCATCTAGATTGCGAATAATGGGAGAAATGCCAGCAGTACCTAGCTGTGATTGAATCCTGTGTAGCATTTGTAAATCCATCAAAAGCGAGATTTAAGAAGCAGAGCCCATATCCAAGAGGTGCATTGGGGTGTGCCAGCTTACTGATGGTCTTTGAGCTAGTCTGAGTCACGTGACATAAAATGTTAGACATTCTAGTTCTGACGGCTGAAGAGGATGATCAAAACAACAATATCCTCGCGTTAAAGATGTAAGTTAATGAAAAATTAAGTAAAACACAACAGAGATTATAGATAATTCTCACCTTTGAGAGTGCGAACATAGACACACCTCCAGCTACAAGAAATGTGCATAGATACTCCGAAACTGTGTATCTTATGCCATATACTAAAGCGCCCATAAACATAACTGTAAAGGAAGAAGCATGATATTAAAAACTGTTTGCAGTGAAAAGGGATCGTGTCACTTATATTACCTTTACGCAAGGATTTGGGAACAGATAGAAACGAAAGATCTATCCTCGTTAGCACAACTGAATATCTACATTACAAATCATTCTCTAACTTAAAATATTCTAGGAATCCAAACTGCCAAGATTGTCACGACTCTAAAAAACAGCTAGAATAAAGGCCTTCTATTTATACTAAGAACAAGTTTCAAAGAAGAAACTACTTGCGTCATAGATTCCATAACATTTCCATGAATTGAAAAGATAAGTTAAGAAATATCTTATTACCTGGAATCATCTTTGATGACTTGGCTAGGACCTGCGTACGAGATAGCACTTCATCAAAAACAGCACAAACAGATGTGTTACGGAAACACACCGATGATTTATGTTGCTCGGACTCGGTTAGAAGTATCCAACACGGGTGAGTGTTCAAGTGTCGGATTCGGCTATTTTGTGAAAAAATTACATGTTTTTGGTCTAAAAGGAAGTGTCCGAGTGTCCTACCCATGTCCGAGTGTCGAGTGTCCGACACGGGTACGCGAGGTAATATTGAAGAGTCACTCGATACTAGATATGTCATACAGATACAAGACACCCCTCATGGTTTCTACAAGCAAAACCCAAATCTAGTAACGATATTTTACTGATTAAAACAGTGCCTTTAACTTCCGCGTTCTGTCACAAATACAGTCAGAGAGAATGAAGTGAATACCTGAGCAGGATAGCTAATGTACTTCAAGGCTTCGATCCCCATTGCAGGTCCAATCGTGTTCGTTATTCCTGCACTCCAATAACTCCACCATGGAGCACCTCCCTTACCTCCTCTCGACCAAATATTAATCACTGCAGATGTCCCACAAAACCAAATTACATTAAACCCATGTCAACTACACTCCATGTTACCACCTAATTTAGCACAAAATCAGCTTAATCTTTTCGTTTAAGAGATTGAAGGATAAAAGAGAAGCTTACTGATAAAGGACCAGATCAAGCAAACTACATTTTGCGCCAAATTCAGAAATGCTAAATGCTCAAATCTCTTCTTGTCTGGTCCAAATCTCTTCGTCGACCTGCCCACATTATACATTACACAATATGAGCTCACAACTTCTTGTGTTTCCCATCCCACATTCAATTTTCAACATCAGTGATGGACTAATGGGTGTCAGTTAGCTCGACTAGCCGCCACACCGATAATGTAAAGTTCAAATCCTAACTCCGCCACTAGTCCACACCGGCAATGTAAAGTACGAATCTTTTGGTTATAATTTTCAGTAATTCTTTCCAAATTACTTTATTACATTCCTTCTCTTAAAATTATCAATCTACTTATACCCACGCTAGTTTTAATCCTAAATCCGCCACTACTCAACCTCGACAATGTAAAGTACGAATCTTTTAGTCAAAATTTCCGATTTCTTTCTTTCTAAAAGCACCCACACTAACATTTGCAATCAACTTTTACCCTCACTAACTTTGAATCCTAGCTCCGCCACTAATCCAACAAAAATTCCAACTATCAACAAATTCAGACAACATTAAACCCTAATTAACAGCTCAATACATTACACAATTCAACAAAATCAAACTAAAAATCTCATAAATTCCTAATAAATCAACAAATTAACAACCAATAATCATGATCCAAGACAAAAAAATAGAGATATATACGATTCATTACAGATTTTCCTGAAGAACGCCTTGAGAAATATAAGCAGCCCAAATTCCGGCAACACAAAACGTCAATAAAAGAACTCGCCGGAATCCTGACGCATGTGCTTCCATTTCCGGCGAAATTAACCGCCGATAATTTCCGATCACGGAATTTCCCGACCAATTGAGCGAAACCCTAGAAAAATTAAAGGAAAGGAAAAGAATAATTGAGATTTGAAATTCAGTTTATTGTTGGTTAGGGTTTTGAGTTGTTATAGTAATTAAGAAATTAAAAGGGGGGAAAATATGTTATATGCGCGCTGACGTAGAATGATTATGTGGCGAGAGTTGATTGGTAAGATGACAGTGTTAGTTTATTTCTATTGGTTCATTTAGCGCAAAGTTGTTGGAAGAGGGGTCACCGGGTGAGTGAATATATCAGTGAAATGGTCAGTGGGATCGGGTTTGGGTGGATCACTTAGAAGCGGTCGTTTTTGAGTCAATAATTATCAGGTTGAGTCGGTTATTTTGGGTTGTTTGGATCATTTGGGTTATTTGGGTTACGTCAAATCGAGGGGTCTTGGGTCAGCCTATCAAGTCGGATCAGTTTTTCCAGGTCTAGTGTCAAATAGAAATGGTCAAATATTTCGGTCTATTCGGCCCAACCCGCTACTCGGGACACTTTTGGCACGGCCCGACGCGACCTTTTTTCGAGCTGGTTCTGGGTCCGTAATATTAAACTCGGACCGCCCGAAACCTGGACCCACCCTTTACATGCCCAAAGCCCGCGCCCTCGGGTTCACAAATTACCCGGCCCGACCCACCTCCTAACCCGAGCCTGTTCCAAGCCTCCCGGCCGTTTGACCAGCCTTAGTGATAAAAAGCCCGCTCCTTTAACCCCAAATCCCGAAAATGACCCGACTTAATAATAACCCGCGCATTTTGGGTCAAGACCGCTCGACCAGACCCGCCCTAAAAATAATAAACTTATTTCAAAAATTGTATTCACGGTAAATAAAACTAATGTGAAATTATAAAATTAACCTAAAATGTAGTTTTGCCTTATGATTAATTATTCAAGTGATATATTGATCGTTGTATTCAATTTTCAACAAGTCTAACTGAAAACGGTCATATTTTGTCTTTTGCTGAAGACGGGATAAATGAAATTGTACTGATAAATTGAAAATTAAGGACTAAAAAGTGGGGTTAGAGGGAGATAATGTTGCATCCAGGGAGTCACTTTAGTTTGTAAGTTTTCCCTCCAACTTTTTCCCTCACTTTAAGCTTTATTTAGTTATGATCACTACTATATACAGTACCACTTACAATTTTCAAAACTTAAAATTACAAAACACACACAAATGTTAAGTACAGAAGAACTAAATCATTCAAACACAGAGAAAGAGAGAGATACAGATATGGGATTAAAAGAGCCAGACGTCTAAAGCGTATTGGTTTACCCAATTGTCGGAAAAAAAAAACGTCAAGGCTGTCGAAAAAATGGCATCTTGAAGTCCTTCACAGCTTCACAGTCCTGTTGCTTACCAGTTACCAGTAAGTTCTACCTTTGTTTCTGTAATACTGCTGTTAGCTTAAGTAATTATCGAAAACAAAGTTGCCATTTTCTGCTGAAACCATGTACAGCATAATAAAAGGAAAGAAAACCATGTCCAAACACCCTTCAGACAATTTCTTTTCTTTTCGAACTCCTGTTTTTTTTTTTATTATTACAGTACATAAGAAAAGAAAACCAAAAAAAAATTATTCAACTAAACAACTAAGAGGATATACCGTTCCATTGGTGATTCCTCCATGATTTCATGATACTTTCTATAATGTATACCTATTTGGATCGACGAGACGAGATGCCCACGTGTAAATCATCAGGTTGCTGTACAAAGAACAAACTTTTGCCAAATCTGGCTGGGAGATCAACTATCCAAATTTGATTCCCATAAAAAAAACAAAAAAATGGCATGCATACACAGTTGACTCACACTCGGGTAAGCTACACGCACCCCGAGAGTGAAACAGAAAGAATTAAGGAACACGATGACAATCTGAAGTGTGGATCTTGGAAATGCAGATGTTAAAAGCCTCTCAAATAAAACTTCAGGCCTATGTGGCTGCAATGCTGGAAAACCTGAGAAAGAAAGAAAAAAAATCTCGATATTTTGATTGCCCGTGTTTTGCAGGCAGGAGTAACAGACTGAGGTTAAAGGCCTTGAAGGAGTGCTTTTCTGCACGGTGGTGGTTGCGAAGGATTGCTGATATTGTTGTGAGCTGGAGATTCGATTCCGAGAGTTTTCAGTAAAAAGTGCCTTTCCTGAAATACGTATAAAGGTAAGTCGTCAGTCAGTAGTACAGTACAGTAGTACACTCAAGAAAGATACTGTATCATATACTGAGTACGACTATATTAGTGCTAGCACCATTCGAAGCACATGCATTTATCAATACTCTTTAACAAGGAAAAAGAAGAGATGGCTTACACTCTCTGAAAACTGTGGGCTCGGGATTGTTGATGCCATAGACCTGAATATTGGAGTTACTTGGATTGGGGAGGTGCTCTCTGCGATTACAGGCCAGAAGCAAATCAGAAAATGTTCTGAGCGACAATGTAACCAGATCAAGCAATCCCGCTTTTTTGTAACAACCGCGCCTCAATCCCAAATTGAATTGAGGTCAGCTAACATGAACCATCACTTGGAACCAACAATGACGTACAAAAATGGGAAGAAAATGGAAAAATAAAATAAAATAAACGAAAGGAAAAACACAACAATACAGTATTATGGGCAGCGAGCCAGCGAGTACAAGCAAATGAAATTATAAAACAAGTTATTAGCATCAACTTTATTTACCTTGATCTACTGCTGCACAGGAAATGTGCTTGTTTCCAGGCATGTCAACACAGCCATTATCTCCTGCCTCTAAGGATTGTGTTCCAGCTTCAATCTCGTCATGCATTGTGCATATTTCGGGTTGAGATTGTTCAACTTGATCATTAGCAGCATGGGAAAAGCTAGTTGATCCAGTACTATACTCAGAACTGCTTGAAGATTCATACATATCAGACTCCCTGCAAAGCACACAACTTGTCAGATGAAAATGTATATGAACATAAAAAGTCAGTGAGGGCAAACCTAAAATCCGTCATCAACTGGTTTTATTAGACATATAAAGTACAGTTCACTTAAATTTAAGACCTTTGATGTAATTGAATGCCCTTGTTACTTCTCAAATCCTTCATCAACTCTTTGAAGTCGTCAAGCTGGAAACCCACATCTGTTATTTTGCTGTTAAGCCGATCACTCGGTTTGTTTTTGTCAAAATGATTCTGAAGTACCTGCAAATGCGTTTCAATCAGTGTCGGCAAACATTTGTGCACAAAGTGACAATTACACTCGCCGAACGTGGTAATTAATCGTTCTGTCCATGAATAACTTTAAAGGGGGTGTCCATAAATAAACTTTCCTATTTTGCATGTTATTTGTGGTCAATATGGATGTCAATGCATTTTATGACGCAATTTACATTATGGTCATTCATAAACAATCTCATGGGTAAGGCTGCATACATCTTTCAGAATTTGCATTTCCACCCACATTTTCTAGGTTCCTTTATTTTTACGAAATGGGATTGTAAGACAAGCCACGGAAATTTAACCAGCGCAAAGTTCTTACTTTCCAAGCATTCTCAAGGCTTTGTTCTGTATTATCCATATTTACTTTTACTGCAAGAGAGCTAAGTAACTCCGCTTGCTGCACCAATGCAGCTACCTTCGGATCATCCTTTCTAAGATATGTTCCCTCAACTTTCTTGTTATCTGTTCACGCGACATTTTGTATGATTAGCACTGTTATAATCAAGAAAGCATGTTACTCAATCAACAATAGTATTACAAGAAAAAAGACTTCTACTTGAGTAAAAAAGTCAAGGTTATCAGCTTAAATTCAACATTTAATACAGAAAGTTGAGCACTAGATAATTCAAAATGCAACTGTCAATGTCATGTACTCATACCATTAATAACAATCTCCCTGGTTGTTGAAACCAGTAAATTATCAACATTGCTGTCATTTTGAGCTAGCACTGCAAAAGGGCGTCTTAATAGCTCCGTCGTAGTTCCAGAGTTCTTATGCAAAATGTTTCCAGAGACGAAATTTTCCACACGGTTAAGGATGTGGGACCTCCTACATTCATGAAATAGTATCAGGATCAGCATGCAAAACTTTTGCAAGAAATGAAATCCAATGCAAGTTTATAGTGTACCTCAACTTTTTGAATGGGGATGCGGTATCAACCATCCCCGGTGAACAAAACCCGTTGTCGACCAAGACCCTTTTGTTGTTTGCATTTATAGATGTGCTGCTATTCTCCTTGGCCAAGGCTTCACGCTTAGCTTTCTTCTTGCACAGGGTAGAGAAGCGGTTTTTGACAGCATTATCAGTCCTATAAATTACAGTTTTGCAAACACATATCAGCATCACTAATCCAATTTCAGACACAAAATGCAATAACAACACGTCAGTCCCATGTCCCGAAATGATTTGGGTCAGTTAACATAAAGGATCATATGAAACCAGCATTTTCAGACCCTAAGATGCAGTTCCCAAGTGTCGGAAGCACAACACATAATGAAAATTATGTCGAAATCATATAGAACGAGTGCTACTCCATATTTTTAATAATATAAGAAGCACATACAGTTTAACCAGTCATTATCAATCCCCCAAATTGGCAAATCCCAAATGTCAAAAGAAAAATCAATTATGAGAGACAATTTAATACCTTGTGTCGAAATCATTTAGACTGAGTGCTACTCCGTATTTGATAACATTAAGAAGCGCATACAATTTAACGAGTCATTTTCCATCCCGAAATCCCAAATGTCAAAAGAAAAATCAATTATGAGTGACAATTTAATACCTTCCAGAGACCACCTTGGCAATTTCAGTCCACCTGTTACCAAATATCTTCTGGGCCTGCATATAAACTACTGTCACTGTTACAACTCCCAACTTTTATACTAAATATATATCTTTATGTACTTATAAAACAACTTTTAACCAAAAAAACTATTAACTTGTTAATTATTAGTAGTTAGTACTATCAACACTCAATTAAGTTCTGCTAAAGTACACAGTAAACAACAATCATCATCAAATTACCTCACATAATAACATATCTTCCTCAGGTGACCAACCTCCTTTTTTGAAATCGGAATTCAGATATGTATACCATCTGCAACCAATGTATGCGAATATAAGGCCGTAGTATACATACAACATAGTTACAATAACTATCATAAAATGAGGTTTCACGGGATCGTCTGCATACAACGGTCTCATTTGAGTTTTTGCGCACCTCAGAATTCTCACAAAAAGGCAACACTTTGAGACTTTGAAGGGGCCAATTTACTCAAACTATACATATAACGGTCTCATTTGAGTTTTTGCGCACCTCAGAATTCTCACAGAAGTGGCTACTCAATAGTAACAAAAAGGCAACACTTTGAGACTTTGAAGGGACCAATTTACTCAAAGTTGCAAACTTTTGACACTAATAATAAAAAAATTAATAATATTATAATATTATCATTTGTTTTACTAACCTTCTTCTACATTGCCTTGTAGTCTTATCCTTAAAATTTGATGCAATAATTGCCCAACTGTAATCAATCCAAAGAAAAACACCCAAAAATCATCAATTTCATCATACCCACAAAAAGTTAATCAATACCCATTTCATCTAATCCCCCAAAATCAAAATTAATTCAATCAAAATTAAATTTTGATGAAAATTCAATTGAAAGATGAAGAAGTATATCATACTTTTCAGTCCCATGTATGCTTATTTGGTCTCTCAATATATCATCTTCCTGCAAATCCAATCCATATATTTTACCAAACAATAATACTATCAAATATCAATATCAATCTTAAAATCCATTACGACTCGATTCTTTTGGACTTAAATCATCTGAACTGAACTGAGCTCGAGCCGTAATACAAAATAAACAATATGATGATTATGATAATACAAAAAAAGTAAGAAATAATCAATGATGCTAAAAGAAAGTTAACCTCTTGAGTCCAAGTAACAATACGACGTTCTTTAGGTTTATAAGAAGCATTAGTTGATGAATCTTCATTATTATGTTGCTTCATCATCATAAATCTTTCAAGTAACTCAAAATTAGCATACTTAAATCAAGTATTTGATCAAAAATGAATAAAAAAATCCAACCAAAATTTAAATTTCTATACACAAAATCAATCAAAATAAACAAGTTTCGATTAACTAATATTAAAAAAGGAAAAAGATTGAAAATTTGAGGTGGGTTTTTAAGGGAATGATCAAAGTTTGGATTTTTAGAAGAAAAAAGTTTAGGACTTTAGGAATTATTTGGGTATTAGGATTACGGGTTTTTGAGGGTACGTGTTAGAAAAACCGATTCGATTTGATTAGTTAGTTGGGAATGATGGAAATGTGAGAAAAAAAAGAAAGAGAGAAAGTGTTTAAGGAGTATATAACGGAAACATTGTAGAGTGGGCGGGGATATATGATCGATGAAGAGAGGTTTGAATATAAATCTCTGAATTTTATGTGAATATCATATAGTTTTGGTCACATGCATATACATGAGAATATGAGATGATTAGGGACATTTGGACAAAAGGATGCTTCTATTACACTTCAAGAATGATTTTGAACAATTACTTATATTGATCAATTAAGAATTTAAGATGGATAGTTAATGTAGATGGTGTAAATTTGAATTATATGTTTTGTATTAGTTTTAGTCTTAGTTTATTGGAGAACCTTAGTTATCTCGAGAAAGGATATGAGTGTTCTAGTTCGTGATTCATTGCTGACCACTTAAGTTTCATATAGTCATATACAAGTATATTTTAGTGAGAAAATGGTTACTCGATAGTTTATCCACCTTGACTCGGTGGCTTAACATAGTATTCATGCGTTAATCGTTGCGTTTAGGGCAGATAAAATCGAAGCAATGTTAATATGGCTCATCCCCCGGTCCACTGCTTTACCTTTACTTGATCATCGGTCCACAAACTTTGGCTTGGTTCGGTCCGGGCTTGAACCAATATATGTAAGTAATTATATGGAGTTGGTGGAGAACCTTAGTTATGTCGAGAAAGAATTAGAGCGTTCTAATTCCTGATTTCTTGTTGACCACTTAAGTTCATATACTCGTATATTTTAGTGAGAAAATGGTTATGGAATAGTTTACCCACCTTGACTCAGTGGCTTAACATAGTATTCACGCGTTAATCCATGTGTTTAGGGCTGATCAAACTCGAGCAATATTAATATGGCTCAGCCCATGGTCCACTGCGTTACCTTTACTTGATCATTATCGGTCCACAAAATTTGGCCTGGTTTGGTCCGGGATTGAACCAATGAACCGCACTGCTATTGCGTTCTAAAATCTTAGGTTTGAATTGAGTCACTATTACATTAGTGTGATTTTGTATTTGTTTTAGTGTTAATGATAATGTAATATGGAGTTAGTGGAAAATCTTAGTTATGTTAGAAATTAAAGGAGTCTGAATATTGTTGACCATTTACGTTCATATAAATTTCATTGCACTTAACCCACGTTAATAGGTGATAGTATTCAATATTCACACACGAAGTTAGATGTTCAAATATTGACTCCCACCTAGTTTTTTCATTTCAAAATTCAACTATGGTACGATTATGTTTTTTTAATAGAGAGATCATTGAATAAATATTATAATTATAATTATAATTGTTGTTATTCCTAGTTGTATAATATTGTATTAACTTGAAAATACTACTACCATCAAATTAGATATAAGTTACGTTAACACAAAATTTTTGTAACATATCCGACTTAATTTTGGCTCATTTGGATCGGATATGGACATTAGTTTTAAATAATTTGGATATCCCATTCAATACTGACATATATGGTTCTATTATTATTAATTAATATGTCATTATTATTATTTATGAGTATATTTTAGATAGTGATTTTCATCATACGATCTCTCTATTTTTTAAACATGTAACGCTATTTGAAGTATGATCATTGAACTAGACATTTTAGGTGATACAATAAACTGAAAAATAGTTAAAATATAAGAATAACATATAATTAATTAGTACCAAATTTTGTTTGTCGAGATCGTTGAAGTAGTGAAACAAAAGCAAAACATCATATAAGATGACAAAAATGACATCGTTTCAAACTTAATCTCGCTCAAGTAAGTTACGAATAATGGATATTTAATGGATATCTGCAGCGATTAATTTTTAATATTTGAACATTAGATATCCACAAGAATTGGATTGGATATTGATATCTAATTTCAGAAATTCCTTAATTGGATATCTGATCTGAACTAATACTTTGAATCGAATTTTATTCCTAACTTTAAAAAACTTAAAGCTTGTCAAAATACTTGAGTTTCACTTCGGATCCAATATGTATTTAGTCGAACAATCGAACAATATTCTTAGTTCTAATTCATGAATCATGCATGAGATATTCTTCCCTCCCATTCTAAAAATTTTGAATATTTTGAGAGTTGATGTGAGTAAATGTTAAAAAAATGCATGGTACAATTCGTGACTTTAACCGCACCAGATTCATGTGTAATGCGTTTCGTTATGTATTGTTTCAATTGAATGCTATTTTGCAAATTGTTCTTATTTGTATGTTTTGTTCTCATTTTTATATATCTTCGTTTAGGAATTTGTTCAAGTAAAGGTGTAGGACCACCCTACCCTTATTGTTTACAAGGTTGATAGTAGACATATAAACGGGATATACAGTATGTTTTTTCTTCTCCGTTCCGGCTATTTATTTACCTATTATATTTTTTAACGTCACATTTATTCATTTATTTAGTGCTCTCATATTAGAATAGACGTATTTCTATTTGTTAGTTGATTTAACCAACAAGGGTTGCCGCCAATGGTAAAGAGTACACCTGAAGTTAGTGGTTCGATTCCCATTGAGTTAAATTATAGCCCTGTTGGTAGGCAATCTGTAAACACCACTATAATCTCTCAATGAGGCCGATGGTCTACCTTGGCCTTAAAACGAGTAAGACTTACCCTTAACCTAAAGTTAATTTGATATATCACATTCATTATTATCCACTTATCATACAATAACAATAATCTGAATGATCTTCTTCTCTTTCCTTAATTTCTTTGTTAAAAGTAAAAGTTAAATAAATGGCCGGAAATGTAGGTGTCATAATGATACTTCCTAAATCATATCACTCTTAAAATACTTATACCATATTTTTATTTTTTTAATTTGTTTTAGTTCTAACCTTATGAGTATTATTGAGTGTCGTAGTTGATTATGGAGTGACGTTCCTCCTGTTCTTAAGTCGATTGAGTTGTTGTCTACTAGGACTACCGTTCTACATACCCTTTTGATAGCACATATACACTGTAAAGCGGTTTTACATAAACATATTATAAAACGAGTTAATTAGTAAGTATTTTCCAGTCGTATAAATGATGTTTCTTGATTATTGGTGGGTGGATCCGTTTTACACAAAATGATTATATATATTTATTATAATCTCTAAATGAATACTATATGAGAAGCATAAAATGTTTATAAGATGAGATGTAAATGTGTAATATGTATGATCTCATTAATAGAGAAATTAAATCCTTGGTGGTTATTGGCTCCTCCCATCTTTCCCTTGTCCTTCACTTTCACTTGTGCGTGGTGATGGTAAATGTGTGGGATTTCCTTTTTCAATTTTTTTCTCAAACCAAATGATTATCTTAGATATATAGTGTACACTCTACAATGTACTAGTCATGTGTGGACAATATGGATGCATTTAAATGAATCTAGTTTTATTTCTTATAAAATAAATAATTATTTGCTTTTTAAATGTGTTACATGCAAAACTTTGATCGTTTATAGACTTTACACATTTAAAAAATATATTTAATTATGATATATGCTAAAATATTTACATTTACGGTTCAAAAAGCTTTCATAAAACAATATTTTTAAACAAAATATAGAAATACAAATATATATGATCCAAGTGGCGCATTGAAGACCATGAAAAAGTAAATGTGAAGAGAACTATGAAATGGAGGGAGTATACTGTTAATTTGCGGAGCTAATAAAAGAAAAACACCAAAAAAATATGAAATAAAAAAGGCTTTCTATATAAATATTTTATGAACCGCCACAAATAGATGACAAATACTCTCTTTATTTATTTTTATGCGGAGTATATGTCATTCTTAATTTTCGAGATACTTCATTCTCTCTCTTAAAATATTAGAAAACAATATCATGGAATATATATACTCATACGAAAACTCTTTTCATAATTAATTTCATGTAATTATTATACTTTTTAAACTACTATATTTTTGTAAAAATTAAAGTCAAAGGGACAACTCGAAAAACAAATACGGCATACGGCATATATACAAAAACGGAAGGGGTATATCTTTACACAATTTTAAGAAAATTCTGTAATTATTGTATATGATCGTTGTATATACTACTGTGGAATGATTCTGTATGTTAATTCCTTATTTATTGATCATAAAAACTAATGAAGTATATGTTTAACTAATTATTAAAAATGGTTTTTAGCATGGTAAAATATTCATATTTTATAATTTGTGCAAAAGAAATTAGGTGAAGATTGTGAGAGAGGTCCAATTTCCAAACAGTAGGTCTTGCTTAAGACGGGTCGGATCTTGCAACGAGTATTTTGTGAGAGGAAGGTAGAGGGGACAAGGTGGGCACCCCCCATGTGCTCTCCACTCACCCTTGATGGGTATTTTGTGAGAGAATATGGTATACGTCTTAAGTTTAAGACGGATACCTCCATCTTAAATAAGAATTTGTGATTTCCAAAAGAGATTGATGGTTAATTGACGCTCTCGTTACTTCTTTTCGTCCCACAATGTGTGTTGCACAAAAGACCTCATGATACCAACCCGCGCGTCCACTTAATCAATTAACCTGCGCCACCTGTTTTTCTCTTTCTTCTACCGTAAATAACGGGCACTATCCGTCTTCAGCTTGTGACGAATTGAATAGTATACCTCTCACAATATGTAAGTGTCCGTCTTCACTCTTCAGTAAGATTTGCTGATGGAACACATTCCTCGTATAATATTATGCTACACACGTATTAAGCTTGACTGACTTACTAGTCACTATATAGGCATCAAATTGTCGAGTGAATTTGTAATTACCGAGGAAAATACGTAAACCAATTTTATTCATAGTCATTGAGAACTCATGTAAATTTGGATATCCCCATTTTCTCTATAGAATGACACTACCGCTACCTCGATTTTCTCATGTAAAATGATTTCACACCTAAAACATACTCCCTCCCATCCACACCGAAGGTAATATTGGGTTTTTCATACTTGTCGAGGCGCGTTTTGCAACGTAAATATCTTTAGTTACACATTATTAAAAATTATAATAATTTGATATTCTTGTAGCATTCATGATTATGAATCAAACAAGATCTCGCATGACTATATTTTCTCTTATATATTACGAATAATACTAAAGATTCTCCGCACCCATGAATAGTGCAAAAAGCCCAATGTTACCTTTGGTCTGGATGGGAGGGAGTATGTTATTCCGTGCATTCGACATACCACTTTAGTAACTATTACGGGGCAAAATGTATCGTCACGGAGATATATGTCTTTAAACTAAGCTACATATATACTAATTCGCAGACTTATGTGAATCACTTTGCAAAATATATTGCGTAAAATCAACTCATTCAAAATATAAAGTGACTTTATATATATATATCATTGATGATTACGCTCTCATCACTAGAACGTACTTTTCAAAACCTTAACTCTATTTCAATTTTATAATTAGTTGTAAGTTATAACATACATAACCGTACTACACAAAACTTACTCTATTATTTTACCATGATTCGGTACAAAATATTTTTCATAAAACCTTTCTAACTTTAAAATACTTTTCAATTGCATACCGTGTGGGAGACTGAGTCATTTGGGTCATATAAAATTATTAAGAGGACCCTCCAAAGTTTAAGTCTCAACATCAAAACTACTTTTTAATCTACTTCCACAATTAATTAACACAAATTCTCATTTGTGACGGGATGACCCGTCGCAAGCTTGCGATGGGTCAAACTCCCCTCACAAAGAGCAAGTGGGGGGGCAAGTGGGAGACAAATGGATCCCCCCACTTGCCCCCCACTTGCTCTTTGTGAGGGGAGTTTGACCCGTCACAAGCTTATGACGGATTGCACTGTCGCAAACAAGAGTTGTTGATTAATTAATACCTCTTTTTCTACCTTTTTTTACACATTTTTTTTCTTCTGAAAAGCACTTTGTTAAAAAGGATGATTGATGAAACCATCTATAACGTAACTACGTAAGAATCCTATGCTTTATTAGGTTCTTTCATTTGGTTAATTATTATTAATGTAGTTTTTTAGTTACCTTAAGATTCCTACATCATCATCATCATCTTCTTCTTATGGTTTATGCTCCTCACTTTATCTATTTTCTTTTGTTTTGTGCATAGAGTTTGCATTATGCGCACGACAATATATAGATTATGTTTCCCTTATGATGACATTATTAATCTCGGACATTACTGAAGTTGGTTGGTTTGAGTGATAAGGACTCTCATCTCTTAAACAGGTGACTAGGGATTTCGATTTCTGACTCTTGCAAATGAAAAACCAAATTTGAATCCATTAAATTACTTTCAGTATCATGAGGAAGATTGCCTCAACGTAATTGTTATTAGGATTTTATGCATGGATGGTAGATTGGTACATATAAATTCCATAATATAAACCTCAATTAAAAAACCTTAACCCTAGACCACAGTCACATAACCTAATCATCACCTCGCCTCCTTACACTATAACATCTCTGAATCCTAATTTTTTCGGAACATTTATAATTTAATTTAACTAAGCTTAGGATAATTATAAATTCAGCTCTTAATTAAGATTATAGAGAAGAATTAAGTGCATTTTCTTAAGTGAGAGTACGTAAATTAGGAATGTCTAATACATTTACGCGTACATTCTTGTCATCAATGTTATTCAAAGGTTTTATTTCCTAATACCTTAACTCCGGTCAATTGTAAGGAGTCTATATATTAATTATTTCGGTTTTTCTAATGCGTACCATTATGGCACATGTTAATAAGCTAAATAGGAAAGAATTTACACGATAATCTCATCAAAAATGCAAGTATAAAGGTATTGTTACCATAATTAATAAATTATCTTGTAAATTTTTCCCTATTAAGCTTATTAATGTGTGCGTTAGAAAAACCGATGTTATTTTTCTTTAATTTAAAGAGAAGACTGGTCAAAAACCTAAACATCTAGATAGGATTAAGTTAAGAGTTTGTCCTCCTTTATTCTTGTTTGCCAGTTAGCAGCAATGGAAGTAAGTGCAATCAAGTGATAAGGTACTCAGAAAATGGGGCATATTTATATAACCTTAACAATTTGTGTCAGTAATACCACTACTACCTGCTTCATTCCCAACCCTACTCATCATCACTTTTTTAAGCACTCATCACTTATGCCAACATATCAGTCATATTTCTATTTACGATGTTGTCTATATATAGTAGGTACGTTGATCTCTCTTAAGACGGTTAACACAGATTAAATATTATTTCATTCAGTAGGTCTTGCTTAAGACGGGTCAGATCTTACAACGGGTATTTTGTGAGAGGAAATGGGTACAGGGGACAAGGTGGGCTCCCCCCATGTGCTCTCCACTCACTCTTAATGGGTATTTTGTGAGAGAATATGGTATCCGTCTTAAGCTTAAGACGGATACCTCCGTCTGAAATAAGAATTTGGGTATTTCATTATATTATCCAATACATTATGCTTTTTGTTTGATCTAAATATATGACATGTATTATATTTAAGACGGATATGCATGTTGTAAACAAGAATTTGTGATAGTAGTATAGCAATATGGTTAATACGTCGTATGTTGCTCAAAAATTAGGTTCTTATACTAAAGGGTGGGTCGAAAATCGTAATGAATAAGTTTCGCTACTCATGAATGTTCCTATAATTTAGGTTTATCCATTTAGATCCTAGCTCATCCATGGGTAAAAAAGAATGACACTCTAACCCAACAGTAGGTCTTGCTTGCAACGGATCGGATCTTGCGACGGGTATTTTGTGAGAGGAAAAGGGTAGAGGGTACAAGGTGGGCACCCCTCATGTGCTTCTCCACTCACCCTTGATAGGTATTTTGTGAGAGAATATGATATCCGTCTTAAGCTTGCGACGGATAGTGTCCGTCACAAATAAGAATTTGTGCTAACCCATAGCCCTTATTCACAGTCGCAACTCATACGATTAAAGTAAAACCAACAACGATTTTATATTATTGTAAAATCATTCAGTAATTACTTATACTTCCTCCATTCAACTCCACTCTACCACTTTTATTTTTCCACACTATTCATGAGTCGGCATCTAATTGATATTTTCTCTCAATATATAAGTGACAATATATTCATGTGTGATCTTGTTTGATTCGTCATTACGAGTACATTATTAATATCCAATTTTTATAATTTTTGCAAACACGTAGCTAACGATATTTACCGCGTGAAACACGTCTCGGCAAACGTGAAAAAATATTTGGTAGAGTGGAGTTGAATGGAGGAAGTATAACTTATTTTACAATGTTTTATTATTTGTAGATCGGTTTTACAAGAGACCAGCTCGAGTATCAAACTGTGTGAGTATGATATATTGCTACTTGATGTTTGCACTTTGCAGGATGATACGACATTTCATTAACATGACAAAGAAGGCAATTTAGACATGGCAATTTCTTGTATCATCTGATTTAATTTGAGATAATAATAATAATAATAATAATAATAATAATAATAATAATAATAATAATAATAATAATAATAATAATAATAATAATGTAAATAATGTAACATATCCTTTATATAACATCCATCAGTATATATTTGCGGAAGCTGGCCTCCCAAAGGACATTAGGGTATATGCTATCATTTCACTTTCTCTATTGGAATAAACAATAGTACGTAGTACTAAAAAAACTCATAAAAAGGGCATTGAATGTAGAAAATTCCTATGTGTCTAGCTACTTAGCAAGTATTCAAGGCCATTTTTGAGCATGGAGTAACTCTTTTCTTTTTTTGGTTAAAAATGAGCTTCGATTAAAAAAGGATAGAATCAGTTACAAGTTCGTAAAAGCTCGTTACAAGACATCGAGTCCAAGTTACAATTAGAAGAACCCAAATTACATAAGTTTCTAATAAAATAAGCTAAGGGGCACGGACCCAGATAAAGTTTCCATTGCAAGCACTCGCATCCCTGATAGAGTACTTGGCAAGAGAGTCCGCAACGGTTTTAGTGGACCGAGGCTCAAAGACGATCTTCAAATGTCGTGTGTCTCTTAATAGTTCCCATGCAATAACTCTTTTTTCTTGCATTATTAATACACAAATCTCTCATCTACTAAAATAATAAGAGAGATGTAAATTTTCCCGCCTAAACACTCAATTTTACAACTGGGTCTAATTTTTGTAGTATATACTATGAACGTTGGCTTAAAAATAGGTTTAATCTTTTAAATTGAGATATTTATAAAACTCACAAATTATACATACTAGATTTCATGCCCGTGCGATGCACGGGTCTATGTTAATGTCATTTTCGTAATTTTCCTATAACAGTTAACTTATAAAAATAAACTTTTGAAGTTTTAAGATTATAATAAAATATACTCCGTAATTTTTTAAAAAATAATATTGATATATTGATTCAACTTATTCTATTTTAAACATATGTTATCAACCTTATCGAGACTCAAGTTATATTTGATCTATATTATGACTCGATAAATGATTCAAAGTACCTAAGAATTAAGCTCTTTAAGACAATGTTTAAGAAACTCAAAAGATTTTGGGTTGATCACCTCACCTTATGCTAATTGTTCGATATGGAGCAATTCTACTATTTATAGTTATTAGTATATTCGCCACACATATATTGTTTTTCAATGTGAGATATATAACATACTAAGAATTACACAAAGTATATGCAAATAATATGAAATTCTATACTGTAATGATAGCATTTTTTTTTACCACGAATCTAATTATATTATTTTCATAACTAATACAATATTTTAAGAGCTCTCTAAAACAATACTCTCTCCGTCTTAATCATTTGTTTGTCTTTGATTAAAATACTCCTAAAAAAAGGCAAACAAATAAATGACCGGGACGAATGGAGTATTTGAGAGACTTAAATGACTTTGGGTTCATCTCTAAGTTTCAAGGACGACTGTTATTTATAATCGCGTGATCATCCCAGCTTATGATATTTCTCCGATATGGGACAATTCTTCTATTTATACATAGTATATTCACCACACTTACATTACTTTTCAATGTGAGACAAATAACAAATTTGGTAGTTACCATTAAAAATATTATATATGATACTTTCCTAAATTAATTTTGATGATGTAAATTTCATTAAGGTAGAAATAATAATACAAACTTTTAAAATCTCTGAAAGATAATACTTGAAAGATTCAAAAGATTTTGGGTGAATATCTAAGTTGAAAGATGACTCATTTTCACTATAGTTTTTGTGAATTGAATGTAAAAAATTTTATATACAAATTATAAACACCACTTGAATATAATATAGGAAATGTATATTGAGATAAATAAAATATTTTTCACTTTATTTTTTAATGATATTTTCCTAAATTAATTTTTGATGATGTAAGTTTCACTAATGTGGATACAAATTTTTAAGAGCTCTCTAAGATAGTATTTAAGAGACTCAAAAGATTATGGGTTGATATCTAAGTTCCAAGGATGAATCTTATTTATAATTATAGGATCACCCTAACTTATGATATTTTTCTGATATGGGACAATATACTATTTATACGTAATATATTTACCACACTTGTATTATATTTCAATGTGGGACAAATAACTTATTAAGTAGTACACCATCAAAATTATTCCTTACTATTAGATATAGGGGAAGAACACTCAAAATCGGAGGGAGTATATAGGATATTTTCTTAAATTTTCTAAATTAAGTTTGATTATGTAAATTTTACTATTGTGAAATTAATAATACAAAATTTTAAAGGTTCATTAAACCAATACTTAAGAGACTAAATGACTCCTATTTATAATCATGATTAGTATATATATTTTCTACAAATACATTATTTTTCAATGTGAGACTAATAACACATTAAGTAGTTTATCATCAAAATTATTATTTATGATAATTTTCTAAATTAATTTTTAATAATGTAAATTTAACTATTGTGACTATTATAATTCCATTTTGTTAAGAGCTCTCCAAAACAATAATTAAGAGTCTTAAAAAATTGTAGGTTTATACCTAAGTTCAAGAATGACTCATATTTATAATCATAGGATCACCCTATGTTATAATAATTTTTCAATGTGGGACAATTTCCAATTTATAAGTAATATATTCACCACACATACATTATTCTTCAATGTGGGACTAATAACAAACTAAGTATTACACCATCTTTTTTCATATAATATTTATTTCTTAACTGTTACTAAACTGTTATATTAATATTAGAATAATAAAAAAATATTTTAAATGTCATTTATTAAATTTTTAAAGTCATTTATTAACATAACAATATAAAAAAATAGTTTAAAAGCTCGTGCGATGATCATATTTATGATCACTCCACTTTATGATAATTTTTTAATGTGGTACAAATTTTGATATTTATACGTAGTATAAATTCACAAGTCACGATACCTACATTGTTTTTTTCAATGTGGAACAAATAACACATTAAATAGTTTACCATCAAAATTATTATTTATGATACTTTTCTAAATTAATTTTTAATGATGTAAATTTAACTATAGTGAAAATTATAATACAAATTTTAAGAGTTTTGTAAGACAATAGGTAAGAGGCTCAAAAAATTTTGGGTAGAAACTTTAGTTCCAAATATGATTCTTATTTGTAATCATAAGATCACCCACCTTATGATGATTTTCTGATGTGAGACAATTCTACTATGTATAGGTAATATATTCACCACAACTACATTATTTTTCAATGTATGACAAATAATATACTAAAAATTACACCAAATATGTTCAAATAATATGAGTTTCTATACTTTTCAGGGTTTTTTTCACCACGAATCTAATTATATTATCTTCATAATTTTTTTTTTACAATACTTCAATTTTTTTAATAGTACCTTTTAAAATTAAATTTTGATGATGTAAATTTAACAATTGTGAAGATAATAATAGACAAACTGTTAAGAGATCTGTAAAACAATACTTAAGAGATTTAAAAGATTTTAGTTTGTTATATAAGGTCCAAGAATGATTCCTATATTTAATCATAGGATCACTCACATTATGTTAATTTTATGATGTGGGACAATTTTACTATTTATACATACTATATTCATTACATCTACAAACTTTTAAGAGATCTCTAAGACAATATTTAAGAGATTCAAAATTTTTGGGTTGATACAATAAGGTTTAAGGATGACTCCTATTTATAATCATATGATTACCCACTTTATTATTTTTCCAATGTGGGAAAATTCTATTATTTATATGTAATATTTTTAGCACATCTACATTATTTTCCAATGTGGGACAAATAATAGTTATGAATTTAACTTTTATTTAAAGAACTTTTAAAAAGTTGAAAAGTTGATAATATTATTAGGAAAATAATTAATTTAAAAAATATAATCAAAATTTAAGAGTTTAACCATAACTTGGAAAGTATATGTATGAATATAATGTTGAAAAGTTGATAATATTAAAATTCAATCTTTATATAATATAATATATTTTATTTAATATTTAATTAGCCTAATAAAATTATGTGTAAGGTAGTTTTATCAATAAAAAATAAAATAGTGTTTTGAAATAGTTGGAGACTCTCTCGTTGCCTGAAAAAAGCTTCTTTTATATATATATATTGATATTGATTGATTTGTCCTGCATAATATTTGCCACAGGTCCTTTTATGATAACAAAAAATTCACTGATTGTTTTTATGAAACAAATTGTAGCTAAAAAATATACAATTGGTAAAATCATATCATTAGTTTTGTGCTTAAAAATTTTCACTAACATACACATTTCATAACATTGTTCAATTATTCGTTTGATTAGTTTTAGGGTTCCAATTTTTTCTCAAATTAAAATTAATGAGTTGTTTATTTAAACTTTAAAGTAATACAAGTAATTTAAAAAATAAAAATCTATATATATTATGCATGCATTGCACAGGCTTTATACTAATTATTAATATACATATTGTTTCATGTATTGTAATTTGTTTTAAAAAATAATTGAAGTATAAAATCATTTTATACACAAAACTAGCCCAATAAAAAATTACCCTGCTGAATTTCTTAACAATATTGTGTTTTGATAACTAGATATTTTGTATGGATAACTTTTATTTAAATATGGTGGTATTTATTACTCCCTCCATTTTTTAATGATGTTCCCATTTATTGAATATATGTGAGGTATATTTTAATAAAATGGAAACATCATAGGGAAACAGAGGGAGTATAAGACAGTATGCTGTCAAAATTAAAAGTATAAGTCAAGTGTTAAAATCCGGCTACTTTTCTTTTGTGTCCTATATGATACTATGATAGGACAATTTTATAGAAGAGTTACGTTGTTTACCCTTTGGTTTCACTTCGTCGGCATAAATTGGTAATCTACAATCGTGAACTGCATTTAGTTATATGTAAAAAATTTAAAATTGTGTGAAACAAAGCCAAATTATAATAAAATCAGATTTTATACCGTGTATTAAAATAGTTAAAATAAAATGGTTTCAATTTGTCTTTAAGAAAAATACTTCCTCTACTTCAACAGATTGTTTCCATATGATTAAAATACTCCTCATAAAATAATACTAAAAGTGTAAACTTCATGTTCAGGCGGTTCGAGTATATTGTGTAAGGTTTTGTGCATGAACTTTGTGCCTTGAATAGTTGGATCTAAGAGCATCCCATGGGCTATCTCAATTCACAAATTCAAGCCCAATTGTTAAATGATCTGTGATACAAGACACAATGTAGTTGTATTTTTTCAAGAAAGCCCAATTACAATGTTGGACCCGTGTTGCTAGTCTAGTTACCGTGGGCCCAATTACCTTTTAGCCCATATTTATTGAGGAGTATATGATGAACTTTCAATCTCTCATATTTACGATGGATAAGTTTATGCTGATTATTAATTGATTTTTACTGAAAAATTTAACCAACTTCTTGTTTATATTATTAGACTGTTATAGATGTAAAGGTGAATTTGATGTTGATTGGATTTGAATTCGGAATATAATTATCACTTATTATGACTTTACAAGTTAAGTTAACTAGTTAAACAAGATAACCTAGTGAATTAATAGATCAACTAGTTAAACAAGATAACAAAGACATTTAATAAGGTCACGATATAGAAGCATGTATACTGTATAGATTTAAGGGGTACACCATAAAATTTTGATACAATAAAAAATTAGGGTCTATTAGCCAAGACATTTCAGGTAATATATTTGACAACAACAACATTGCCCCAATGCCTCTTTGGCTCCCGTAATTTGCGGGGTAAGGGCGTCATATGTGCTCAATCTTACCCTTATGTTAGTAACACAAATAGATTGTTTCCGAATGTCCCAAAATGAACATTGCGTCAAAACTAAATTGAATGACATGTACTTCACGATTCCTAACATTTGAGCCATCGTACGCAACCCATTCCAATATCTGTTTGAAGCATTTTAGAATAGAGTTATATATCTGATGGATTATAACTCCATTACAACCCATTAGAATCTCATACCCATCTCTTCCCCAAGTATCTAACTACATTCCACCCAACACATATTATTCCCCATTACCTGATTGCACCAAACAACTGTAAAGTTGTATGGGGTTCTAACGCCACACCTCCATGGAGTTAGAATCTATTCCATTCAATTCCCAATGAATAAACCAAACGACCACTAAAATAACATGTGAGAAATAAGCTAGGATGTTTGATCAAAGTAACTAATTTTTATTAATAACAATTATCGTTTCAGCTAATTTGCAAAACATTTAAAATATAATCAACTAATTTATCAGCTTCTAATTTCCAACTAACCTTTTAATTTCCAAATAAAACTGTTTATTTCAACTACTCTCAGTTAATTTTACCATATAGAGTCTTAAAAACTCGACGAAAAAAAAAAAAAAAAAAATTGTTAGGCAAGAGGAGAAAGAAAAGACTATTTTTAACCAACTCTTTCAACCCCTTTCCTAGGTGGCTAGGTTCCTTCCCTCCTCCCTCTCTTCCTTTGCCATGAGAGAGAAAGAATTATAGTTTGAGGGAGAAACACACACCCACAAAAAAACTTTTTCATATATATATAAATATAATATTATACCTCTTGAATTATTATAACAATAAATAATAATAATTACCAATACTTACTAAAGACTAATTAGAGAGATAAACACAATAAAAAGTGTATTTTTTCTTCTTATTTTTTGCTTACTTAATAACCCTTCTTCCATTCATCTAATTTTCCCCCATTTCTAATCATCTTAATCATATAATAATTATATTAATAAAAACTATTGAAAAACTCAAAAACCCATAAAGTTCCCATCTTTTATACAATTTTTTGTTGGGTGTGATTTCATCATTAATTATTAGTTTTTAGTATTAATATTATTATTATTGCTTGCCCAATCAATCATCAATCTAATCCAATTTGTAAGTCCCATCTCTTTCTTTCCAATTTTTATCATTTTTTTTTGCAACATTCTCTTAGTGGGTAGATCTAATTTTACCCAATTGTTGATGTTCTTATAAAAAGATCGGATTTTTAAACATGTTTTGTGTTTTTTAAATTGAAATTAAATTTGGGATATTAATTTAATTGTATAAAGTTATGATCTGAATTTGATTCATCTGTTTTTATGGGGTTTTGATGTTTGATTAATTGATATATTTGCTGTTTTTAAGTAACTGAAAGAATTGATTTTTTCAGTTAATAACATTTAAGAAATGAAGGGTTTTTGACAGTTTCATCTCTGATTTAATTAATAGTTTCAGATCGTAAGTTTTCTTCTGTTATTAGTTGTTTGAGTTTATGGAATAATAAATAAAAAGTTGATTTTTGTATCTCATTTTTAGTTAATTTGTTTAATTGATAGGTATTTTGGACTTTTGGGATTTGGTTGCCTCAATTTGTTGTGTTTTTTTAGTCATTGATTCATTGATTCATTGTATGGAAGGAGAAAAGAGGATACTTGGATTGAATTGAATCGAAAATCGAATCGGGTTTGGGATTGGTGTGTTTGAAAAGATTGTTGTTGCCCTCATTGGGTTGATTAGCCATTAGATATGTTGGAGGAGAGACCTTTTTTGATTTCAAGAACATTAGCTAGCTCTTGTGAGCAAGAAACTAATTGGGGTTATATGACTTATCGAGTTGGAGCCGATGTTTCCAATGGAAAACGTCGCTTTGAGTTTGATATTAATGAGGAAGGAGGGTTGAGGAAAACATCAAAGTTGTGTGATGATGATGAACGACGGTCTAGAGCCGAAGTTGATATGCTCACATTGACTCTAGCTACCCCAACTGATCATAGTAATAGCCAAGTCGACGATCAGGCTGATATGGATTGCCTGATTCAACCTTTAGGCCGTGACATTACTATTAATTGCCTCCTCCATTGCTCGAGGGCCGATTATGGTTCAATTGCCTCTTTGAACCGGAGTTTCCTCTCTTTGATTAAGAGCGGTGAGTTGTATAGATTAAGGAGGCTTAATAAGGTTATTGAACATTGGGTGTACTTCTCTTGCCGCCTCCTTGAATGGGTAGCGTTTGACCCGGCTACCCAACGTTGGATGCAATTACCTAGGATGAATTGTAACGAGTGTTTCACTTGTTCAGACAAGGAGTCGTTGGCTGTTGGCACGGAACTCCTTGTTTTTGGGAAGGATATGATGTCCCATGTTATATATAAATATAATATTTTAACAAATTCTTGGTCGTCGGGTATGAGCATGAACTCTCCTAGATGTTTATTTGGGTCTGCTAGTCTTGGTGAGATTGCAATCTTAGCCGGTGGTTGTGATACAAAAGGCCGCATTCTTAGCTCGGCCGAGCTTTATGATTCCGAGAACCAAACTTGGGTGACTCTTCCGAACATGATTAAACCTCGGAAGATGTGCTCTGGTTTTTTTATGGATGGGAAGTTCTATGTGATTGGTGGGATCGGAGGCAATGATTCAAGGGTTTTGACTTGTGGTGAGGAGTTTGACCTGAAAACAAGGACATGGAAGGAGATCCCAAACATGTCTCCTGGGAACCATAGCACTAACTCTGATAATGGCGTAACGTCACCAAATGAGGCCCCACCACTGGTGGGTGTTGTAAATAACGAATTGTATGCCGCTGACTATGCTGACATGGAGGTGAGGAAATACCATAAACAAAGTAATTCCTGGTCAACCGTGGGAAGATTGCCTGAACGCGCTGGGTCGATGAATGGGTGGGGCCTAGCGTTTAGGGCATGTGGGGACCGACTGATTGTCATTGGTGGATCGAGAGGTCAGGGCGAAGGAATCATAGAGATTAACTCTTGGGTGCCTAGTGGAGGTCCTCCTGAATGGCGGATGCTAGGAAGGAAACAATCAGGAAGTTTTGTCTATAACTGCGCCGTGATGGGATGCTGAAAAATTCTTTCTGACGGGTATTTTTCTTGCTGTTCTATTTTTCTACAATTTTCGCTTTAATAGGGGAGGACGAGGGAAGAATCCCGATTAAATGTTTTTCTTAGGGGGGTTTTGGGATTTCCTCCCCTACATTCACAGGATGAATATTTCTTCCATTTAGCTCTCGTCCTCCCCGATTTAGTAACCTTGTGAAAATTTTCGACTTTTGTTGTGTAGCACAGAAACAAAATTTAATAATTCAATACATGAATAGATCTACCTTTGTTTTTGTTCTTTAGCTTTTCTGATGTTACACAATTTTTCGTGTAATCATTGTTTTTCTATGCCATTGTCTCAACTATAAAGCCTCTTCTATGTTTGTTCCACCTTTTCCGATGTTTTATCGTCACCTGTGAATTTCATATCGTATAGATCGACGTGTCTCCAAAAATTTGTTCCTAGTGATTTATGACCAAACCCTCCCCTTATTGTGAAATTAGAATCCTATAATGCTTGCATTGTATGGAGTCCTATAAAAAGAGAGATTCATATTCCCTTCACCATTAGCCAGTGACATATATGTGGTGGTGTCTTGTAAGAATATGTTCTTCGGTTTGCATTTTTCGGCTTTTTATCAAAATATGTTCAAATGCGAACATATAGAGGAAAAAAGCATATTGTATTTTTGTTAGTGACCTATAATCAAAACGGCTATATCCGTTTTACAATTAAAACAGGTTAAGTATTACCCTTTTAAATAGATAGGACAACCTTTTGTTATTCTCTACGTTATTTGTTTTTGTCATCCTCTATCTAAATGAGTAATACTTGACCCGTTTTAACTATAAAACATATACCTCCGCCTTAAATAAGAATTTGTGCCTATAAAAAGAGCATGTGGAATATTTTTGGAATACCCTTGTGATATTTTTCCACTAGCTAGTTCAGACCGTCTTGCTTGTGACCGTCACAAGCTTGTAATCCCTCACAGCCCCCCTCCCACTTGCTCTCCCACTTGTTCCTTGTGAGTGGTCACAAGCTTGTGACGGAACATTCCCGTCACAAGCTAGAATTTGTGCTAGTTTGAGTACCTAGTTTTCAGTTTTAAGTCGAAGTCATTGAGGATAAAGATGATGCTGTTTTGAGTTTGTGGAATTTGGTTCTTGTACTCAACAAGTGAATATGATGCCAACTTATGTGAACCAGAGACTTTAGTTTGTGTCAGTCTTGTGTTTTCTTACTTCTTTTGTTGAGCTTTCTTGTTCACCCAACACTCTTTTAGTCTTTTTTTTTAAGCAGCCTTTGTTTGGATTCTTATCTTTTGTTTCGGGTTCCTTGTCAAATGCTCCCTTTGTCCTGATCATTTCCTTACCGTTGATAATAAAATACTTCTCCCACAGAAGAAAAAAGGTAAACAAATCGTCGTGATGGAGGGAGTATTTTTGATAATTTTATATTGATTTTGCAAAATAATGATAGAATTCTCCTAATGAATTTTGATGTTCTAACCTTTATTAGTCTTAAAATTGAAAATATATTGAAAACTTCAGGTAACCAAAGTTTGTGAAATTTGACGCAGCCTATGAAAATTGCCAAGTTATTAGCTCGAATTTTCGATTTTTTTCCGAGGCTACCTTATCTTATTACTCGTTCGCCCCCAACCCTTCAAATTCTGATTATGTCTTTGTCCGACATCAAGTGATATCGACCCGATCAAAGGGGTACTTCTGTGAGAGTTTCTCTTTTATATTAATGCCATGGGAAGTCACCCGCACGCCACACAACTCTCGCTTTCTCTCTCTCTCTCTCTCTACCACACTCGCGAGGCTGCTACGCAACAAAAAGAACAGGCATAAATGCATAATGCAGTGGCGTAGCTACGATTTCACGTATCATGAAAACAAAAGTGTTATTTTCATAATATAGTTGAGATATAGATATTGTGAAAAAGACAGAAGAAGATAGATACATCTGTTTTTTTTATTTATTGTATAAATAAATAAATAAATAAATAAATAAATTTATATACCGTGTCAAGAATGTGTGATTAATTAGTGGAGTAGCAATTTACAAAATATTTCTATCTATCAAATGTCGAACAGTCAACGCGTTTTTAGTTCTTTATTATTTAATTGATTTTGATGTGAATGTTATAAAATTGTTAATAATGTCTCTACTTGTGGACTGTTGTGGTGGTATTAGTTGTCAACTATGTGTACCTTTCGGCGAATGATTGTGCACCATTATGGATTTTCAAAAGGTGTATTTGGATGCGTTACTTCCACAAATTCTTGTTTCAGACGATTTTTAAGACGTATGTATCTATAACATATTAGATAATGTTAAATTGAAAGGGGAAGTATTATGAATGGACAAAGTATTATGGAATATTAAAAGGTAGATATGAACTTGAGTTATAATGGATAATAGGTTTTAGGTTCGAATTCTTCTTCCCTCGATTGTAATGTAAGTGTACGCTTCGTTGAAAAAAACAAACAAAATACTCCCCTCCGCGCCGTGGTCATTTGTTTATCATTTTTCATTCATTCATTTGTTTACCTTTATACATTAAGTTGGTTTTTCAATGAGTAATTTGGATCTTCTAATGAGACTACTGTCCACTTCTCATCCACTAATTAAAGCCACAAATACTCTCATACTCTTTTCTTAAAATTTGTGCCATAAATAAAGTTAAACAAATAACTGAGACAAAGGAAGTACTTCGTAGTTGATCTTAAGAGTAAAAATTTCAGAAACGATATAGAACGACTTAGTAGACCTGCTATGTATGCATTTTATTTTTCGTTAGGAAATGGAGAGAAACTTAATACGTTTTGTTAACCACTTACTTATTCTTCATGCATTGATAGACTTGCCAAATATAATCGACGTAGTATTCTAATTAGGCCTAAAAGGGAAAATCTTATCATGATCTAAAACTTATCTAGTCTCGATTTGACTTGTAGTACCATTTCCATGCTTTGCTTGAACCTATATAGACGACCCGATTGTAAATGATCCACCCAACTCCACTCTTGGTTAGAAAATGATCGATCTGAATAACTCGAGTTATCCCAAAACAATTCGAAATTACATCGAAAACCTTTATATACTTGCATCGAAATGTCCCTACTCGATTGATATGAGCAATAACATCTTAACTCAAACTTAATACTGTTTTAAGTAAGACTAACAATAAAATAAATCACTGCTTATTTCAGATGACTCAAAAGTTGAAACGCTTGAAGTATGCCTTGAAACAAATAAATCCAAGGTAATGTTAAATGAGCAAAATATTAACTCGGTCAGGTCCATAAAAGTGTAGTTTATATTATCTCAAAATAGTTGCGTACCTGTCAAACTGGCGGGTTGAATACGAGTTGAAAAAGGGTATATGACGTCTTGTATTTTATCATTTTTCTGTCAAAAAAATATAATTTTTTAAAAAATTAAACGATATTTAATATTAATAATATAATTATATTCATGATTTATCTTACTTATATTGAGACTCTAATTGAAATAAAATTGTTTTAATAATTATTTAATTATAATATATAAGTAATATAAAATTGATTTTTTAATTTAAAATTATTAATAT
The DNA here is from genome assembly GCA_022085475.1 of Heliosperma pusillum. Classification (NCBI taxonomy): domain Eukaryota; kingdom Viridiplantae; phylum Streptophyta; class Magnoliopsida; order Caryophyllales; family Caryophyllaceae; genus Heliosperma; species Heliosperma pusillum. The sequence continues at coordinate 494,628 of JAIUZE010069937.1, read as the reverse complement.
TTTAATAATATTCTTGATATATCCTTAACCCATAAGGTCGAAAAGATCGGGTCCAATTTCAAACTAAAATAACCGGTCATTTTGAGTAGCGGGTCAAGATTTACTAGTCTTTACCCCTAAATATTCATATCGGGTCATATTTTAACAAGTTTACGCACATCCGACCCCCTCACTCCGCGACAAGGATTATGAGATAATCTAGTTGAAAATATATTGAAAGTAGAGAATCATACTATATCTGCAATCCCGTGGAAGTTTTTGTCAGAAAAACAGAGGTAGTGCATGCCATGCAGTGAGTGCCTGCTGCTGCTGCTGCTGCTGCTGAAATTGGTAGATCAGATCATTCAGAATTCTGGAGAATCTGAGTATATTAAAGTATAACAACACAAGTATTAGACCATCCCCAAGCAGAGGTCGCGCTAATTAGGTCGCGACCTGGTTTTCCTCTTAATCTCACTTTATTTATCTTGACCTACTTTCGTCAATCCAATTATTTTTCCACTTCACATCATTTCCCACATTCTCTACCCCACTTTTTTTTAATGTTCACCAATAGAAAGTGGACACATAAAGGTCACAAATGTGGTCAATTTGCTTCACCAAAGGTCACAAATTGACCTTCTATGGCAAAGGTCACACATTAGCAAAATAAGGTCACAACTAAATTTTGCTTAATTAGGTAATTAGCTTGACCAAGCAAGGTCACGACCTAGCAATTGACCTTGCTTGGGGATGGTCTTACTAGCAGTGTTTTCGACTATTCTTTCCTTCCCTGTCTCTACAGCTGGACCATTGCATGCATCAAGATGACAGTGTTCCTATTTATGTGCCACCAATTCTCATTAAAGACGGAGATTTTTCGTCACAAGCGAAAAACGTCAAATTGGGTTAAATACTTAAATATTGCTGTTTTAAAGACATGTGTGACCATTTGTATTAGGATATTAAGAGTTATGGTACATAACTCCTAGAGTAATGTTCAATGTATTAAGAGTTATTAGTAATTAGTACCATTACATTGGTATTAATGATAACCTTTGAGATGAACAAAGACTATGACTTTATCTTTGTGTATATACTCTCCATGATGAAATAAGATAATCAAGCAATTCCAAACAATTACAATATCAATATCTATTCTTAACAATTTGTCTTGATAAACTGGTACTGGTATAGCTTAGAAAATTGTTTTGATTACTTTTCATCTGAAATGAATCGCATTTACCCTGTATTCGGCTTAACCAGTCTCTTTAGCAAGACTCATTGTGTATCTGCATGCATGACATAAGACTGTTTTTTTTGTTTGTGGTTGGCAAACGAAAATTTCGAAGTTATAGTTACATTCTTTTGAATTTTTCTATGGTTATCTTATATTATTAACCGTTCGACCTCGCTAACTCCAAATCGCAGCTCTGTCACTCTATAGTAAATTTTTTATGTAAAAATAACTTAACCTTTCAACAATTTTAAATATAACTTCCTTAAAAGAAAACAAGCTTACAAACAAGAACAGAGGTTATACAGTTTCAATAAAGTCTTGCTTACCACCATTGTAAATCGCTTTACCCAAGTTATCGTAAAATCTACTATTATTATCGTTATAATAATAATCAATTCCGAATTCCGATGGGACAATTAATTACTCAAAATGCAATATATTATTAACAAGACGTGTATCAACATTAGTACATGATAGTACTACATGATAATGACCTTATTTTTGGATTTGGTCACATTTTCAAGCATGATTTAATTTAATTTGAAAAGTCAGTTTCAAAAGTTGGCAAAATTGTCCCATTATTATGAATTTGGCCTTATACTTCGTCTCTATTATTGACTTGGAATTCTTTAGTGCTAATTGAGTAAGTAATTGGTATGAATTTGAATTCATGCATCAACTTTTTTATGTGTGTTTTAATTGTGCACCATAATAAGTCCATTATTATACTAGTCAATTTTTGATTTACAAAAGCGTTTTTTTTAGGTGGCTTCCACGTGTGTATTGTTGATTTCGGTGACGGGCCGATTGAGGGCTAGGTAGAGCGCTCGCCTTTTCAGGAAGGAAAAGTTGACATACGTCGTTGTATTATACTGTTAAAAATGTCGCATTCTGAAATTTTCAATTTAATTCAAGTTTGTCTAAGTTTGAATTTTGATTATGCCACTAATTATTACGAGCTCATTAGGCTCCTACTAGAAGGCTCCGAGGTATAACTAGCACAACAACACTGTTGCACATTTTCGAATTAACCATTGTCCTTGACCCGTTGAAGATATTCGTACCAATCGACCACGAACACTCTAAAGTTTCGATCCATGATATTTTTCTAATTCTTACACACAAAAAAAAAATCATTAAAACATGTAAGTATTTTTTTTTCCCATTCAGATTGGTCCAAATATTATTCTATTAACAACTTATTGCCTTTGTCTCGGTCATTTATTTACCTTTTTTTTTATTCTTTATGAATAATATTTTAATAAAAAATAAACAAATGATTAAACGAATAACTAGTTTTATACTCTTATTTAAGTACTTCAAGTTTTGTTCTTCACTTCTTTCTATGTGGGCTATGGCACTCATCTAATCTAACCTTCTTTTCTAACCTTTTATAATTTGGGCTCACATTACCATGTTCTATGTAGGCTACCTTCGATATGCTTTATTATGGGCCTTGATATGAATGTTATGGCCCAACTCACTACCACGCCATCTTTACCTTTTGCAATTGACTAGCCATTAATCGTCTACCGATCTGCCGGCTCCAATCCAATACAAACTACCTATTAACTATTTTAAACTCGTAAAAAATTACTTTTATTTGTATAAAAATAATAAAATATTTCAAAAACATTTAAATTTGTTACAAAAATATCTTAACAAAATTATATTTCCAATACAAGAAAATAATACATTGATGGATAAAAATGAGTTCAGAGAAGACCAGACAATTCGGTCGTCAGTCAGTCGAGTCGGGTCATAATACAAGTTTGGTTATACAGGTCATAGACTCATAGGTGTATTAGGGTCAAAAATATAATGTCTTTCGTTTACTATTACTTAATGGAAAAAAAAAATAACTTTCATCATATTTATTACTTATAAACTTTTAAAATAGTGATAGAAAGTCTTTAGATACATTTTTTTTTTTAAAAAAAAAAGAAAAATCAAAGTGTCTCTTACACCATTATTCGTACATCCTCGATTTTTTTACTTGTGAGCACAAATCCTAACTTCGCCACTATCCACAACCTATCCTATTGCGCTTACGACCCTTACGTTTACTTTAAAGTTTTAATTAAGAGTTTAGAGTTTAGACTAATTAAACTAGAGGCAATTGTTGTTGGTTTAATGGGGTAGGCCGTAGGCTTGGGAATAAGGTTGGCTAACTACATATAACTTGGCCAAACTCAAACGTCATGAATATAAAATATAAAATAAATGTTTATTTAAACCAAATAGATTTTACCTAGTTGGTGATTTCAAATTTTGTCGATATTAAACCGTGTTTATAAATTATAATTGGAATATAAATGAATTAATATCTTGATTATAACTGTGTGTATATCACATTCACAAATCACAACATTAACTGAAAAAGTTAAAATAAATCATACACTTTGTACCGTACCTTTACAAGTAACCAAAATTCATTTTGTATGATAAAAATTACAATAACAACATTAATAATAACGAGATCCGTACAAATAGTATTATGAATATCACTCGAAATAACTTTATTGAACCATAATTTATAAGCAGAATGTCTCCTTTCAAGCTTAGTGGTGACAAAAGTCCGTCTGAAGGCTGACGATTTATTAGAGGATAATAAAAATGTGAAATGTTACCAAAATGTTAGGTTCCATGAATTAGCAAGTACTTGTATCGTACGTACATTTACAATTTTCCACATTTTGAAGCTACTAATGGATCCACTAGCCACGTGATATGAGGAACTTTCCAGATACAAAGTGTCTTATACCTTCTTCACACATGGTGGATCTCATCATACTTAGGCTATAATTATTATCAACTATTCACATGATTATTTCCCATTTTGTTTTCTACCTAACTATTATTATTATTATTAAGCCTACTTTATTCTATTAATCTACCCTTAATCATGTTTTCTCAATTATACACCGTTGTTTGGTTGTTGTTTTTTGGAAAAAAGAGAAAAAAAAAAGTACTAGGCTTATTATTAATTAGCTTGATAATTTAGTTATAAAGTTGAATACGAGTACTATTCGTCACAGGCTGAAAACGGACAATATGTAAGTGAGAGGGGCTGGAGGACAAGTGAGGGGATTCATTTGCCCTCCCACTTGCATACTATGAAATGGACACTATCCGTATTCAGCTTGTGACATATCAATAATGCTCGTCTTCAATGGGAATTTGAGATAAGCTAATCCGGAGTAAAATATTAATTTTTTTGTGGTCTATGGCAATTGTGAATCCGTGTACGCCTACATGAATTTGGAGGTATCAATTTTTCATCGTATTGCGAGGTGAGAAATAAAAAATGTTAAAGGACGCAAAAATGAAGTATATGTACCTCCTAAATATAGCTTTCATGTATTTGAAAATAAAACTTTATGGATATTTCTTTAATTTTAAGTGTAATAATAGTTTTAACACTAAAAATCACGGAAACACAGTGTAATTATGTAAATATAGATTACAAGAGTCCAATATTTAATTTGTTCGTTACTCTTTTAATTATGCACACTTCGAGTCATAAATTATACTTTGTAGTCTGTACCATATACAAATATGCAATAGTACAATCTATACACTTTGTATACGTTCACAAAACAATTATTTTGGTTTAATAAATTTTATTACGAAGATTATTCAAACAACAACTTTTTATATAATAAATTTAATTAAATAATCATGTCCAAATGATCTGTCAATATGGAGAAAATTTGTACATCTTAATACTTTTTCATTCTCAAATTTTACAAGTTAAATCTATTAATTGTCAATTTATTTTAGATGTTATCTTCGGTATTAAACTCCGTAGTATGTACTCTATTTTCTCCTTGCGAGAATATATAAAACAATGTTCTTTTTATGTGTGATTTCAATTCAGTGTCATGGGTAATATTGAATTCTCTCTGTCTCGTTTAGTTTCCTAATTACGTTTTCCTCTTTTGGAATTTCATAATTTCCTTATATTTAAGATTATTATTATCATTTACAAGCTATGTTATCACGTTTGCTTTTCTTAAATAAAACATGCCGTTTTTCTCTGATCTCATACTTCTTATGCAAAAAAGTAAACGTAAACAAATAAACATCGACAAAACAAGTAATACCATTTTTGTTCTTGATAAACAACTTGGATAGTTGGATGAGAGCATATATAAACCACTCTTTTCTATCAACAATCTAGGGCAATTACTTTGCCAAGTCTCACAAACTATACGAGGCAAAAAACCTAATATTAGTAAAATATCAAGGGCCCTTCGAAAATGACATTGATTTTTTTTTTCTTCTTTTCTCTTTTTATTTATTAGCCCTTCATCTTTCAAAATCTTAATCAAACAATTACGTATTTAATAATTAATAAACATAATAAATCGTAATATTCATGCAAACCTCACGTTATTTTGGATTATATATATATATATATTTATATCTTTATTTAAACATTATTATGCAAGTGGTATAATGCTCATTTGTCACTTAATAAGAACGGGTAAGCCAAAAAAACGAGTACTTCAAACATGCAAGCAACTACGTAATGTAAGAGGCTTCAAGTGTTGAGTAATTTATTTATTTGGTTTGAAAGATGTGAAGAGGTCAAGAAGTCGTGGTCAATGGTAGAGTAATTAAATGAAGTTTCAAACAATTAAAGCGACAAATTTTAAGAAAAAGTTTTATATGAGTATTATAACGTCTTGAAATAAATGGAGGTCCTTTATAACACGAAAAAATAGGACTCTAAATATAAATGTACAAGTGTACTATATTATTATATTTTGATATTTGTATTTAATTTTATCAATAGAGCTTGTAAATTCAATGTGTAAGATCAGTGGCCCGATTCCCACGCCCGTGGTTCCACAACCAGTAATGAGATTTACTGAGGCCATTTGTGGATAGTGATGATGCCATTTTAATTATCACTAATTCCACGAAAATGTGGGCAGTTTGATCGTGATAATGTGATTATAGTCTAATTTGGAAAATGTGGGGGCGGTTTGCTTTCAAAGCTAATATGAGTGGAGTTTTTGATCGTATAACATGAGATTTTTTTTTGAAGGAACTCTAATGTGTATTTGACCGTTAAAGTAGTTTGTAACTTAAAAGTGTAATTAAGCTTAATTAGCTTGAAAATATTATATTACAAGTTAAGCTATATTAGTCTTATTATTTATCATTGGAGACGATCTAATCTTTTACCTTTTCTTTTTGCACAAGAAAAGATGTAATGAATTTAGACCATACAAAATATATTATCATGTATGTTTTTGAATATGGATCAGTTTACCAAATAAGAAAATAGGGAAAATACGTTAAATAATCTATAAAAAAAATCAACAAGTCTCTTAAGACAGATATATACAACTTAAGTTAAAACGGGTCAAGTAATGTCAGACTTGTATGGATAAGACAAAAATCAAATGTCTTGAAAATGGTAGGGGATCATTTGTGGTGGTACTTGATGGATGACATATGGACAATAGTCTCATTGGGTAATCAAATTACTTATAGATTATTATCCTAATATAGAAAGGTAAACAAATGAATGACACACCCTAAAATGGAAATGGTAAACAAATGACCGGGACGGAGGAGGTATTATTTAACCCGTCTTAAGCGTCTTAAGCCTTAAGAGTTAAGATGTATACTTCCATTAGAAATGAGAATTTGTGGGGAAAAAATAGGGAAGATTATCAAGAATAGATTATACTACACCACAAATTCTCATGTGTGAGGAGGGAACCCAACACAAATTTAAGACGGATCTATCCTTATTCACGAAGAGCAAGTAAGGGGGCAAGTGAAGAGAAATGGATCCCTTTCTCGCCTTCCACACCCCCACCACTTATTCTTTATAAGGGAAACTTAACTCGTTTTAAGTTTACAGCGGATTACTTCGTACTCCCATGATGAAGATATTTAAGTCGATTTTGGAATAAATGAGGTGAGCCGAGAAAAGAGAAACCCTACCTCTTTTGATTGTCGGTACGAGTAGGACTAAAATTCTGAAAGAAGGCTCGTGATATAATGTGATATAGCCTAAGCCAAGGGCCATGCCACACGACAACCAATGTGTTCATAAATTATGCATACCCTATTCCTTTTAATAAACAATGGCGTTTAATAAGTATTACTTGTGATGAAGCGGGTTAAATTTCTCTCACATAAAACAAGTGACAAGACAAGTGAGCGAATCCATTTGCTTTCACTTGCTTTGCCACTTGCTTTATGTAAGGAAAATTTGACCCCTCGCAAACTTGCGATGTGTCACCCTGTTACAAATGAGAATTTGTGAATGGCGCTGGGGACAGAAACCGACACAATGTAACTCAGTCGATACGTGTATATCAGTATATATGTGTATAATACTCTATGATTGTATTAGCAATAGGTCTTGCTTGTGACGGGTCGGATCTTGCGACGGGTATTTTGTGAGAGGAAATGGGTAGAGGGGACAAGGTGGGCACCCCCCATGTGCTTCTCCACTCACACTTGATGGTATTTTGTGAGAGAATATGGTACCCGTCTTAAGCTTAAGACAGATACGCCCGTCTTAAATGAGAATTTGTGTTGTATTAGGGTCGTTTTTTTTATATTTCTTGGGAAGTGTGTACATTTTAAGCCGGTTCTTTGAACAAAATGCACTTAATAAAGTTGGCTAAAGTACATCCATAGGAAGTAGGAATCGTACACTTTATTTTAGTTTCTTTATGACAAATTTTTTATTTTAAACTGATCAATTTTGTCCGAATAGTAGACGGAGTTTTGTGATCATTTTATAATTAAATTAATTTAATCACGATAGTTCAGCTAGTCTTATAATTTATCATAATATTTTTTGCAAGTGATCATATTTAATTATAAAATGGTCGTAAAAATTTGTCTTATTTGTTCGTATGAATATGGCTCGTATGAAGGAAGTTCAACTGTTGGGTTATATATACGCAATACTATAAAGATCCCTTTAAAAAAAGTTAATTATATGTCGAATTAAAACATTACCTTTATAAAACAACTACAATCATTAGATAGGACTTGAATGCATCTTGGTTGTTCATAGCCTCGTACACTCATAGGTAGACTTGACAAAACCAACCCAACCCGAAAAAGATGACCTGAGATTCAAAATTGACTCGAAATACAATCCTCGAATCTGACCGACCCAACTCGAACATTACCCGAGTTTTGTTGACCCAAAATTGACCCGGCCCGAAATGACACTAATTTAACCAGTTCGGTTCATATTGTTTACGTTAAAAACAAATAATCAATTATCAAAACTAAAGTACAAATAGTCGGTAATACTAAATGCACTTCTATCACTCTTAATTCTTGGCCCAAAGATGACTCAAACCTGAAATAATTCGACGCGCTTGATCGAAAAATGACCCGGCCAAAATACCTGAAAAACACCTGAAACGACCCGATAATTAGACATACCCAAAATGACCCAACCCGAATCGACTCGGCCTGAACAAATAAGACATATTTGAGACCATTACTTTTAGTAGAATCAAAGTAAAATTAATAGACCATTACTATCTGAAGTAAAAAAGGCAGCTAAAACCTAAAAAAAAAAAAAAGCTAAAATTTGTAAAGCTAGTTAATGAGAAAACCACAAATTAGATACTAATAATGTAATTGATTATGTGAAAGAATGTTATGTAAATTAGATAAAAAAAATAGCTGGTTTTGTCTAAAAGGACGTAAATGAATATAACGATTATTTAATATTATGACTGAAGGGGTAAAAAAGGAAGATAAACTTGAATTAGGTACGTTTTTTTTTCTTTGTCAAATATTACCATGGGTAGCATTTCATTTCAGAAAGCTATTCTGATTAAATAAGTTGTTACTTATCACTTGTAGAAAATAAGGTATGTAAAAGTTTAGTCAAATAAACTAAATTGGTTAATCAAATTACCTAAAATACATCGTCAAACAAAATCTTAATTCAAAAATTTAAGTAGATTACAAACTCATCAAACTTCACCGATTCTTGTTTAAAACGCGTTATATGTTAGTTGAGACAAAAGTAAAATGTCCAAAGAAAAATAAAATATTTGTCCTATCTACAAAAGTGAGATACTATTTAACATGTTTTTATCTTAAAACAGATATATCTGTTTACAAAGAATAATTAAACAACGGAAAATTCACATGGTACCCTCGAGATTTGTCATTTTGCACGAAATACCCAAAAATTTGATCTAGAAAACTTTAAGAGGTCACAACTCGTGTTTACGAGATAAGATAGTGACGATTTTTTTTTTTCAAATTGATCGTCTTTCCAAGTACTACGATTTAAGAGGTCATAACACCTTATAGGCTTATATAATACGATATGAAACTTCTTTACTACATCTTAAAATTATTTGAAATTTCCGTGAAAGACTTTTCCTCGTATAGCTTAACTACTCTTCATATGAAGCAATTACGGAGTAGTACACCTCCATTAACTTAAAGTGTCATTATTGATTTGGTCTAATCAAAGGTGACAATGCACCAATATTATACATTTGATTTTAAGGATTTTGGGCTCACTTTTCTAAGCATCACAAATCTCAACTTTTAAGATGTTGGACCACCCAACATTAAATTAATTTTAAAATTAAAATTATAACCACCTCTCTTAAAACAGATATATTTTCGTAATTAAATTTATAACGGTTAAAAAGCACCACACTTGAATAATTTTAAGGGCGAACTTTTTTCTATACCGTTTACCTTTTCATTTTATCTCATCTTCTTATTTAACTTGTCTTAAGTTTAAATGGACATACTCATCTCATGATATATTATTAGTCACATATTCTTATTTTTTTTGGTTATTATCATTATATAGTACTTCCTCCGTTCCATTTGATTGTATACGTTTACTTTTTGGACACTATTCATAGGTGAGAAGAATATTTAGCACAACTTCTAATATATAATATAAAAGATAGTCATGTGAGATCTTATTTCAATTGTCTTTCCGAGTACAATATTTATATCAAATTTTTATAATTTTTAGTAATATGTAACTAAAGATATAAACAAAACAAAATGAGCATTGATGTACATGATAAAGCAAACGTATACAACTATATGGAACGGAGGAAGTAATATTTAATCTGTGTTAAATATAAAACGGATAATATATGTCTTAAGACTGAGTCATTATTACTTTTCTTTTTACTTTTCTTTTATTCCACTTCTATTTGACAAACAAAAAGAAAACATATATACCCCACCTCATCTCCACTCTATATAAACTCTCCAATTTCACCTTCTCTTTCCTCATCTCAATCTATTATCTTTCTCTCTCTATCTCTACTATCTCTCTCTATATATTCAAACATTTTAGGCTTTAAGTTATAATAAAATAATATTAAAATAATGGAAGATACTTCAATTTCTTCATTAAAAAGAGTTAGGCAAGAAGAAGAACAAGAAGAAGAAATAATAAAAAGGCAAAAATCATACAAAGACATAATTACCCTTCTTGAAGAAGAAGAGGATGACCCTAATGAAGATTTAACCTCCCTAATCTCTACCCTTCAAGAGGAAATAATTTCCTCAGCCGGTTCAGACCCGGTTCAATCCGGTTCGACCGAGTTAGACCGGGTTTATTCCGGTTCAGTTGAATTAGACCGAATTTGCTCCGGTTCTGGTGACTCCGGTTCAGGGGGTGAAGAGGAGGAGGTTGAAAAAGTTATGAAGCATCTTCTAGAAGCTTCTGATGATGAGTTGGGGATTCCCAACACATCTGGTGAAATGAACGGTTATGACGTGGTGGATGAAGGACACGTGGACGGTGGAGATTTGTTCTTACCTGTTGGTGAAGGGTTATGGGAGTTTGAGGACCATGAAGCAAATAATTATTATGAGTATAGTAGTTTATTACAATCTGAGATTTTCATGTAGGTCCTTTAAAACCTCTCAATTTACAAACAAGTCCTTTTTTTTGTTGGGAGGTTTGTTATTATGGTTAAAAGGTAGAAAAAGTAGGTGAAACTAGTGGAAAACAATTAGGGGTTCGATTGGGTTCGGGTAAGATCGTTGTTCGGTGTATAACGGTCTTGTATTAACTTATACGCTTGTTTATTTATCGATAATAATAGACGAGTTTTATGGGTTATTTTATAAGTCTGGTTTTAAGCTGGAAAATGGTCTTAAGGAGGGGTATGCTTGCAAGGAAATGAAACATTAGAGGACTAATATGGAAAACCGCTTTTGGTTTGGTTTTCATTTTGGTTCTTCATCTTTTGTAAATTGTTGATTGACCCCTTGTTGCTTTTTAAAAGTTGTAAAACAAGACTCTAGGATGATAAGTCTAAGTTGACAAGTATTAGTATAATTAATTTACTTTAATCATTTGTGCAAATCTATTAGTTTAAACATTTATGTAAAATTAATAGCTAACCTCTCCTCATTTGTGTATTTTTAAGTTATTGGGTTTAGTGCTAATGTGACCATTACATTTTAGTTGTAGCTAATGATACCTTTTTCACAAATTCTTATTTCAGACGGAGGTATCAGTCTTAAGCTTAAGACGGATACCATATTCTCTCACAAAATACCCATCAAGGGTGAGTGGAGAGCACATGGGGGGAGTCCACCTTGTCTCATCTACTCATTTCCTCTCACAAAATACCCGTTGTAAGATTCAACCCGTCTTAAGCAAGACCTATTGTACCTTTTTATAATCAAAATAACAAAATAATGCTCTTTATTCTAGTTACTTTACTTATTTACTTTTTTTTTTGGTACAAAGAACGAGAAGAAAAAAAGAGATTATTTATGGTAATATTTGCAAAGTAGTAGCAAATGATGACAAAAGTGTCGATTGGATTATACTAACTCTATCTTGTTCATTTTTTATCTTACTTTTGACACGAATCGAGGCACAAATTCTCGTTTCAGATAGGGTGATCTATTCGAAAGTTTCAGACGGGCTAAGCGCCCTCACAATAAAGCAAGTGAGACAAAGTAGGGGATAATCTCACTTGTTCCACTTGCTTTCTTGTGAGGGAGATTGATCTGTCTAAAGCTTTTAGACGGGTCTACCCGCCTGAAGCAAGACATATGGGAATCGAGGAGAGGTGAGTGAACCATTTGTGGGCACTTGGCAGTGTCATTATATGACATGTGAACAATAATAGAGTAAGTTATCTCTCAAAAGTGTTCCAAATATAGAAAGACAAACAAAAGAACGTGGTATTAAATAATTATAAATGTAAATAAATGTAGTACATTTCCATAGAATAAGTAAACAAATAACCAGGGACCGAAAAAATATCCCTTATGAATTTGATATTCATATTTCAGTTAATTTTACAATAGTTTATTTTAATCATTAAATTTGGTTGAATACCGAACTCAAACGGTTCAATTAGTATAGAAAAACTCAAATCGAACCCAATTCTCATAAGACAAAATACATATTATCCCTTTTATCAAGCATAAATGCTTGTACCACTCCATATATTCTTGAAAAATTAAACTTTTGTTATTTGGCACTCACATATATAAAATGACATACGCTATGTCGAATGTCAAATGTTTTCATATACAATTCAATTCATTGATAACTTTTATTTTTTTGTGGTTTTTGACGCGATAATTTGTCCATCCTTTTCATTATCTATATATGATTTCTTTTACAAAAAATATAATTCTATATAAGACATTTTCATAACAAATCTAAATATTTTTAGTTTATCATTCAAATTTTCATATTTTTTTTTTCGGTATTTACGGTATTTTTAGTTTATCATTCAAATTTTCATATTTTTTTTAGTTTACCAAAAAGTAGATGTTACCATTGGAAACGAATTGGAATATTTTTCTCCAAGACAAGTATAATCATCTTAAGTTTAAAACGGATAAAAAATATGAATAAACCAAAAATAGAATGCATGGGAAAAAAAATAAAAGATCTGTCTCTTACAATATCATACTCCGTATAAAACAATAAGTCTTGTTTAAGACGGGTAGTACTATATAATTGTAATAAAGACAATTTTTTTGATAGTTTCTAAACTGAAGTAATTTGATAAGTATTTAACCCGTTTTATGAGTAAAACGAATAATGCCCATCTTAAATGAGAAATCTATCTACTTTATACTAATGCAGAAACAATTATTGGCATCTCATGCTGAAATAAAGGAAAGATAGAGATAAAATTGGCCCACTACTTGTGCTATAAATTAATTACCTTTTCTCCTCACTTGATTTAATTAATCTCTCTCTTCATTTGATTTAATTACTCTCCCCTCATTTGCACAATTTGTTTCACCATTTCTAAAACTATAGAAAATATCATAATAATGTATGAAACTTAACATTTGCACAATTAATACGAGAACGGTACAAAAATTACAATTAAATGACATTCGATAATATTAAAACTTTTACGAATATATAAATATTATGTGAGTCACTTTAAAAAAAATTATATTTACTTGCAATTACTTTAAAGCTAATATAAATATCTCTAATTTTATATTTATATACCAACAATATTTTATAATAGCATTTGAAATTGTAACTAGGATTTATACATTTAGTCAAATCGTTAAAATTAACCCCTGCAATAATTTATATACTAATAAGCATATTATAATTGAGTTTTAAATTTGAGGGTCACCCATATATTTGTGATTTTGATAAATGGTATTTTTTCCGTCACCTCCATAGAATCATAAAAAGACATGTATTATACATGAATTATTTAACATAGTAAATAAACGTTTTAAATTCTAAACTATTTAGATCATGTATTTAATAATAGCACGCATTATTATAAACCTTGCATTTGTTGCACGGGTTTAAAACTAATTATGCATATAAAATAATATTTAATTCATCAATAATGTTATAAAGGGTAACCTCAAGGAGAGTCACTGTTTTCATAATGCGTGATACTCCCTCCATTCAACTCCACACTACACTATTGCTTTATCACATTTGCCAACGCATGTTTTGCATCGTAAATAACTTTAGTTACGTATTTGAAAAAATTATAAAAGTTAGATATTTTTAATGTACTCTTAAAGACGAATCAAACAAGATCCCACTTGAATATATTTTCACTTATATATCGAGAGAAAATTGGAGTTGAATGCTCACTTGTGAATATTGTACAAAAAAATACATACCATGTGGAGTTGAATGGAGGTAGTATTATTAACTTCGAACAAAAAGAGGTTAATAATTTAATATGAAGATGTCGACATCCCCATCTATATTATTTGTAATATCTTAATGAGTAGCATTTTTAATCCGTGATATCTTCTAGACTTTTAGTGCACTTATTAAGTCTCTAGCCACTTATCACAAGCTCGATAATACATTAATACCTACTAGAGAATACAGCCACCTACCTTTATGGTATAATCTTAGGGTCCGTCTCCCTGAAGACACGGGCACTATCCATCACAAATTGAAGACGGATAATGCATCTTTCATACGGAGTAGTATTTAAGTGGGATGACAAGTTGAGGGATCCATTTGTAGTGGTGGATCTAGGGGGGGCAAGCAAGAGCGGTCGCCCCCCCCTAACGGATGAAAATTTCGAAGTTTTAGTTAAAATTTTTGAAAAAAAATTTAGTGTACCATATATATTTAGTCGTTCACCCCCCCTAAAATTTTCCGCCCTCCCTAATTTCAAATCCTGGCTCCGTCACTGTCCACTTGTCCTCCCAACTTTATATTATAAGAGGGGTACTCTCCGTTTTCGGCTTGTGACGGATAGTACCCGTCTTCAATGAGAATTTGTGATAATCTTATACTTCCTCCATTCAACTCCACTCTACCACTTTCTTTTTTGTACACTATTCACAAGCGATCATATAATTGCAATTTTCTCTCAATATATAAGTAAAAAATATATTCATGTGTGATCTTGTTTGATTCGTCTTTACGAGTACATTATTAATATCTAACTTTTATAATTTTTGCAAACACGTAGCTAACGATATTTACCGTGCAAAACTCGTCTCGGCAAATGTGAAAAAAAAAAATTGGTAGAGTGGAGTTGAATGGAGGAAGTAGGCAATATATAACTTGTCTAATCGTCTTAAACTTAAGAGTTAAGACGGATATAAAAAAGGGCAGCCAGGTGTACCCCGATGTTACGGCAACGCGAGGATTCGGGTAAGGATTCCACCATAATGGTGTAATAGAAGCAAGCCTTTCCTCGTCCTTTTGGCAAGAGGCCGCTCTAAAGACTTAAAACCGAAACCTCAAAATCACACAATAACACCTTAATTGATACCCCAAAGCTCCCCTTCTTAAATGACCCCACTCTTAAAACCTTAGTGGCGTAATTTCACGGCCAAACGCATGACAAACAATTGTGTCACCTAAATATTACACATATACACTTGAGTGTTTCAACTTGTCATAATCTTAAAAGCTGGTATCAATTGTGACGAACATATTCGTCATAAGCTTGTGACGGGTCGACTCCCATTTCACAATGAGACAAGTGGAAGGACAAGTGGGGATCCAACGATTTTCCACTTATTCTCCACTTATTTCCTTGTGAAAGAGATCTGATCCGTCACAAACTTGTGACGAATATTACAATTTGATTAATCTCAAATGCATTTGGCAATACAAAGAGGTATGTGTAATTTAATTGTCGTTGCAAAATTTGGAAAAGGAAGTAACATACTCCATTACGTAATTTGCAACTTGACTTATGGAGTGAGTTATGGGTTTATGCATGCGGCATGCGCCATGCCTAACCGCGCCCTTAGGCTTCAGAATTTCAACCTCTACTCTTCAATTGTTCACCTCTAGATTCATCCTCTCTTAAATAACCTAGAAAATTATTGTATTGTGATGACGGATGATTATACCCGTCTTAAGTTTGAAACGGAAAAAGTCTAAACTGTGTATAGATACATGAGACAAGTTTTTGTCATTATTATGAAAATAACCTTATTTTAAGTTTCAAGTGTAATAATTAGGGCGCTGTGAGTTTGACCAAAAGTGAAATTAAACCAAATTTCTTATTTTTCAATTGAAATTACAAGATTCAACATTAAAATAAATTATTTTATATTCATTTACACGATCTATTAACACATAATAACGCTTATTATAAATTTGAAAAAAACGCTTTATTTTATATTTAATAAAGATTACTTGCAAGAATTACATTAAATTGAACTTTATTTATAAACTACTAGATTTCATGCCCGTGCGATGCACGGGTAACTAAATAGCGTTTTTTTAAAGTTGTATTCCGAATACCAAATATAACCTTTTTTTATTTTTTCACACATCATCAAAGCATCGTTACATATTGGGAGAGACTTTTTAAACTGATGTCTAGATTTTTTCAATCCAAAACCTTTATCTGAAATTTAAAATGTAAATTTGAGCACTCTTAAACTGAATTTTTCTATACTTAAGGTCAGTTATCTTTCATATACGATTTTTACTTATTTTCACATATGACTAATGCATCATGAACAACAATGTTGTTTTATTTGTTTGGAAGTTCAAAGATGTGCTATATAGGTAGACATATAGTGTAAAGTTATAGTGTCATAATTGTCACTCAAGAGGAGGTAATGTTTTGGTTGGTTACGACTTACGACACTTATATTTTAATAATTTCTCTTAAAAATCATCTCAAAAAATACACAAATTCTCATTTGTGACGGACACTATCCGTCGCAAGCTTAAGACGGATACCATATTCTCTCACAAAATATCCATTAAGGGTGAGTGGAGAAGCACATGGGGGGTGCCCACCTTGTCCCCTCTACCCATTTCCTCTCACAAAATACCCGTCGCAAGATCTGATCCGTCGCAAGCAAGACCTACTGCAAAAAATAATAATTATCATGGAAGATCCAAAAAATGATATATATCATGGAGGAAAACGATGAGAAAATTAGTATTCATTCATATATATACTCATCTAGAAAAGATTACTATAAAAAAAATAGAGTTATTAATACTTCTCTATGTACTCCATGTAGTTGTAATAATGTAATTCTATTTAAATAAGGACTAAAGAAACATAGACATAGAATTATATATAATTGGTCGGGTTCGTATATTTAATCATACTATTGTCCTTTTAGTTATTAATATTTTTTTTCCTCCCTTTCATTCCCGATCAACATGATTAGGTTACATGCCCCTCCCCCGGCTGTTGGACCCTAACCAACTCCAACCACCTTCTAACTCCAATGCAACGCCCACCCATGACCAATCCTCCAACATGAACACCAACTTCCAGCCGTTTCTCAGTCATCACCCCCATCATAACCACCCCCACCCATTGCTTGAACAAAACGGTCTTTTACTAAATTGTTGAGATATTATTTTTCTCATTATCCCTTATAAATATTGTGTAAACCTATTTTTTTCTAAACGGCTCTTGTATTTAGTAATTTGTACATGTTATTATAATGAGTGTTACCATTTGATTAATTACCTAAAATTTTCACTCCCACCGAGTAATTTGTTTACCATTTTTACTTTTAGATTATATGTCTAATATTGACAGTAGAGTATATTATTAGTTAAATATAGTTTCTTTATTTAGAGATTAGATTTTTTAGTATCTTAGATAATTAGAAGTAGTCTCTTTATTTTTTAGCTATAGAGTTTGTAGTTGGTACATATTCAACATTGTAAAATTTCGTGATTGGATAATGTCTGCCATTTTTATTGTTAACATCTTATGTTAAGAAATATATAGCACACAACTTCATGAATAATTGTTAACATCAAATAAAAAAAACATATTCCTTTCATTGTAAGGGATATTTTTTAATCAAATGTAAGATAATGTAAATCTCTTAATATAAAAAGATAAGCCAATTGTCTTATAGTAAAAGGATAATAACATTAGTGAAATATATATAATCTAATTAGCATCTTAACATGTGTCATTTGGGCACACACATTTGAAAAACCCTTGTAATATAATTCATATATGACCGTCAGCTTGAATAAGCAACAAAATTCTGTTTTTTTTCCTTTTTAAGAAGTTTTCTTATTATTTTTATCTAAAATGATCATTATACTTTTTTTTTTATCGTACTAAGCAAGGTGGAAATAGAAAGCAATAGAAAGCATTAATATATAGCTGGTGCCTGGTACTCCCTCCGTTTTTGTATATATGATGATGTTTTTGTTTTTCGAGGTGACTATCTAACTTTAATTTTTTTTATAGAAAATATAGTACTCTAAAACTTATAAAAATACATGTACCATAAAAAAAAATTATAAAAATTACACCACGATATTCCTTATGATATTTTTTCTTATATTTTAAGAGACAATAAAAAGAAAACGGAGTATTACGTGAGAATGAGATGTAGAAAAAGACGAAGGGATTACATTATTTGTGTACTCCTTACTCAGTCCACCTATTGATTTTGCTACTGTAGATTAGTAGGTGACTTTCTCAATCGTTAGTAAATGTCATAAGCCATGAAACTTATACGTAGTACTCCGTACTCCGTAGCTTTTTATGTTCTATACGTAGTCTACCTGTATGCATCACTCTCTAAGAAACTTAAATTTATTTATTCTTTTACATTTTTTTCTTTTTTTGATTAGTTTACAATGAATATTAATTTAGAAGAATATAGAACAAATGTTTAGATAAGTTTTGCTAACTCGTCTACCTGATTTCATGAATTAAACGTAATTAGAAAAAACCATAGGGTTGAAGATATACAAAATAGAACAAATATAAAAAAAAAAGGAAAATTGAAATAAAAACTTATGCCTAAGACTTACCAGTAATTATATATACATTCAAATACAGTATAATTACCAAATACACTAATTATAAAAAATTTTGCACAACATTGGAATAAGAACTTTTGATCATCACACTCTTTTCTTCGAATAGTACATGCACAATGATATTTGAATGAGAAACATCATATGGAGTTATTAAGGTATATAGAGTATTAGGAAACACAATATGGTAAATATTGTAAGAATATAAAATAAGATCATTATTGTCCTAGGGAATAAGTTTGAAGTATTTGTTATGAGCTTATGATATATGATTAATACAAAGACTATATTTATAGTACTCTTAACTGATTAATAGAGATCTAGATATTTCCAACTTAATTTATAGGACAATAATAATAATATCTTATTTTATATTCTCACAATATTTATTATATCGTGTTTCCTAATACTTTAGTACTTTAGATACCTTAATAATAGGAGTAAAGTAGGGGGAATATAAATAAAAAACATATGAAGCATATAATTAATTAATCTACGTGAAACAAAATAAAACGTGAAGCAATTGTTTCTAGTGTTTGGGTTAGATTGGAAGTAAGGAAAAGATCTAGCTACACTTAATTAATCATATCTTATATAGTTATATATTAGCAATTTTTATTAGCAATTTAAATTTAATATTTTATTTAAAGAGTCCCTAAAAATAGAATTTTATTTAAAGGGCTCCTAAAAAAGTGGAACCACTCACATACTTCAAAAAAAGCCTCTTATATATATATATATTGATGATTATCTCATATATAATTCTAGTAAAGATATGTCGATATCTCGACAACTCAACAATTGTTGTTCTAATTAAAAATTTTCTTTCATTTAATACTCGTTTAGCCTGTCACTACTCAGCCTAGTTTGTTCCCGAGATTTGTTCAAGAGATTAAGATAGTGTAATATGATACTTTTAATTAATGCTTGAAAAAAAGTTCAAGGAATCAAAGTAACGAATTTATCATCGGAATTGTGATAGATCCACAATCAACAACAACAATAATATATTTATATTTAACTAATAAAGAATAATTAAAAAAAACTCAGGCAAGCTTATTAAACTTGCAAACAAAATATTGCATCGCTGGAATGTTGATGTCTTGTGCCTAATTTCTTAAAGTGTTCTCAAATATTGTATATTCAGAAACTAAACAGATATAAATAAATAATAACAATTTCAATGTAATTGTATTATCAATGCATCCACATACAATTATCGTTAATAGTCATGTTGATGAAGACAATATAGAGGAGAAGATAATCAAAGAAATCAGGCATGAATGGGAAGGTAGAATGAAAGTGGCTTATAAGGAGCGTATTTATAATCAAGTTGTCAATTTTGATGATAAACTTTGTTTACAGTCAGATTTATGGTACAATTTGAACTCTCAATTAAAAGAAGTTTGCAATGTAATGATGTACTCGCACAAATACGTTACTGTACTATAAAAATTCAATCTTTATATAATATAATATATTTTATTTTATTTTATATTTGATTAGCCTAATAAAATTATGTGTAAGGTAGTTTTATCAATAAAAAATAATATAGTGTTTTGAAATAGTTGGAGACTCTCTCGTTGCCTGAAAAAAGCCTCTTTTATATATATATATATATATATATATATATATATATTGATTCTCACATGTATATAGACTCTATTAAAATTGGAACAAACTAATAAATATGTTCCAAAATTATGTTAATAAAATTATTTACTACTTTTTGAAATTGTAATACTTTTTAATTATGTTAATAAATATGTTAATTAATTAATTATACTATTTAGATTAAAAATAAAAATTAGATTTGTATTTACTTTTTGTCAATTTTTTGGGGACTAATCACTACATTAATAACTCATGGAGCTTAATGTTACAATTGTCCAAAATTATGAGATTCAATTACTACTTCCGTGATTATAAATTAGACACAATTAAAATAAAAATAAATAAATGACTAATGAGGGAGAAGTCTTTTAACAAAAAATACAAATAAGGGTTTAAATGGAAGTATTGTACGTAGTTATTAGGTCGGCCGAATCTCTCGTTCACTTTCATTTTTCTAGCCATGTGGTCCTTGGTTAGGTAGCACCAAAACGGACACGGACACGGACACGACACGGACACGTGATACGACATCTCGTGAAATTTAGGACACGGGACACGGCATTTTAATTTAATAAAATATATATTTTATAGTTATAAATAACATACAATTTTATTTTTGTGTTACCATTTGATATTAAATATAAACAATTGAGTATAAAACTTTTTTAATTGTACATAAGTTATAGATAATACTCTGTATCTTATACATTTATTCAGTTGAATTCTCTTGTGGCCAGTAACCAGTTTTACAATAAAAATTAATCATTCATAAATTATTACCTACCAGATAATGGTTACATTTTATCATAAAAATGATCACCATGTACCCGTCAAAAATGAGAATTTGTGATAATTGTTTAGGTAAACAATATTACTCCATTATATAGTTCTTCTACAATCTTAATGTATCCAAACACTATTATGTAAGCTTATATATTATCGACCTAAGAAATGTTAGAGGTTCAAAATTTTTTTTTAAGACATGGTGATTGTTTTAATAAAAATAGGGTTAAGTAGATAGATAAGATACTGAGTAGAAGGAAGTAAAATGCCAACGAAACAGAAAAAGCTATGTTTATCTATTTATATAGCTCAAGTGGTAAGATTTCTCTTATTACAAATGTAAGGTTGGATCGATTCTTATGCGCGATATTAGTGCGCTTGTATGGAAAGAAAAAAAATCATATATAAGAAAAAAATTAGGATTCCACTATTATCCTTACACTATTTAGGATAGTAGTAGACAAAAGAATTAATCAAGTTTTTGGTGACGACTAATTACCATGTGTCTGTCCAATAAGTGTCTCTTAAAACGATATCCGTCTTAAGATTAAAACGGGTCTAATATTTGCCACTTCAATAGGTCTTGCTTAAGACGGGTCGGATCTTACAACGGGTATTTTGTGAGAGGAAATGGGTAGAGGGGACAAGGTGGGCTCCCCCCATGTGCTCTCCACTCACCCTTGATGGGTATTTTGTGAGAGAATATGGTATTCGTCTTAAGCTTAAGACGGATACCTCCGTCTGAAATAAGAATTTGTGTTGCCACTTGCATAGATAAAGATAAATTGTTTGCTAATATCTAGACATTTAATTTTTATCTTATCTATAAAAGTGGTAGTTATTTGACCCGTCTAAAATTTAAGACGGGTGCCCAGCTTTAAATGAGAACGAATTTGTAGTGTCTATCAATCTATGTTCATGAATAAAGCATATTATCCTATTGAGTTCGACAATTATTACGATTAAGACTGATACCCACCTCAAATTGCCTCCTAGATGGCTAAAATAGTTGCCAAAGTTTTAAAAACATAGAAAACGTGTTTAACTTTTCAAGAAACACTATAAAATTTCGATAATAAGGATAATAAACCATAATTAGTTGTTGATATGTTATCGTGGGTCTTTTCAATGGATCTGCATAAAGACGGATATATATATATATATTTGTCCTGTCTTAAAGTTAAAATTTAACGAACATGAAAAACAGGGAATGAAACCTGACTAGCATGAAGAAGAATATAAGGAATAATACCAAGATTAGTAGAGAGTATTATACAGAAAAATAATGAAAGATATATTGGATTATCAAATTATGGTTTTTAAATCTTTTGGGGTATACAACAAAGAGAAAATTCTCTCTGTCTAAATAACTTGTTTTTTTATTATTAAAATACTATCTTAAATAATATAAAAGATAAACAAACGAATGTAACGTGAAAAGTATTTTTCTTCTTTACTTTGTTTCCTCTTATATTTGAAGGGGTTTTTGGCACACTGATTAAGGTGTTGTCGTGTAACTGAGAGATGTCACAAGTTCGAATCCTTAGAGCGGCCTCTTGCCAAAATGATAAGGAAAGGCTCGTCCTTAGTACAATCGTACATCCTTACGGTAGGACCCTTTCCCAAATCCACTCAAGATGGGGATGCCTTTCATACACCCAACTGCCCTTTTAAGTCTCGTGCATTATGTTACTACTACTATATTGTTGTACTACAGTAACTCTCATTGAATACGGGCATACGGCCATATTCGTTTTCATTGAAGAAGATCGGGTTGCCTTTCACAAAGAGGCAAGTAAGAGGACAAGTGGATTTCCACGTATCCCCACTTGCCTATTTGTGAAAGATAACAAACCTTTTTTTATTGAAGACAGATATAACCATGGAGTATTACTTGTTTTATTGACATTTTACAAGTCTTGAGTTCAACATTTTCTTATACCTTGTTAACCTTAATAATTTACGCAATATATTCAACTGTGGTTAATATGGTTTTATGTTAGGAATAATAAACGGGACGGGAAAAACGTATCTTTTTTTAATAAAGTCAAAGTTACGATTATTTTTGACACATAAAGATCACAAAAAATAGTTGAAAGATAACCCAACCATGATATGGAAAAGTAATTTTTAAATACTCAAAATTAAAACGTAAAGAAACAAAAGACAAATATCAATGGATTTTTTTTCCAGGGAACTCACACTCATTACCCTTTTGATGAGTATCGGTAAACCCTCGAGTATACATGATATTTGTAAACAATGTACAATATATTAGATAAGTCAACCGAGAGTAACCTGTTCATAGATTAGAAGACACATTCCCGAGTCAAAAATATTCCTAAAATCCCTGAAAATTTTACCCAAATTTTAACCGCTAAATTTCACTTATGTGGACGATCGAGGGGGGTAGTTGAGTTTTGAAAACATGAATAAATACTAGACGTTGAGATTTCATAATAAATGTGAAAGATAAAAAAAGAGATGGTACAAAAATGGGTACGAATAAACGAGTAACAGTAGGTCTTGTTTAAGACGGGTCGGATCTTACAACGGGTATTTTGTGAGAGGAAATGGGTAGAGGGGACAAGGTGGGCTCCCCCCATGTGCTCTCCACTCACCCTTGATGGGTATTTTGTGAGAGAATATGGTATCCGTCTTAAGCTTAAGACGGATACCTCCGTCTGAAATAAGAATTTGTGAACGAGTAAAGATTATAAGGTACAAATGTGGAAAATGATGCACATGGTGGGTTAGATAAGGTGGGGTCCATATCTTAAGGGACCATTCGACCCACTTGTTTGGCTTACAGTTTAAGGTAGTGCTTCTTAATGCCCTACTTGCGTATTTATCTACGTATATCACTTCATCACAATATTATTTTATTAGTATTTATGGGCCCACTTAGAGTATCCGTCTAAGGCCCTGTTCTTTTCGGCTGAAATGAGCTGAACTGAGTTAATTGGAGGTGAGCTTAATTGAACTAAATTGAATGTAACGGAGTTGAAGTGAATGGAGTTGAAGTAAGACTTAATTTTGTGAAGAGATGGGTTGAATAGTATTGCTTAAAGCTAAATTAAACTGTGTTGAATAGAGCCGAGCTTAAATAAAACGAGCTGAAATTAAGCCGAAAAGAAAAGGGCCTAAATATTATTTTATTAGCATTTTGCTTTTGTCTTATTTATTTCACATGAGGGTATTTGTTCTGTTTTAAACTTAAAATGGGTATAATCGTCTTAAATGAGAATTTGCCTTTGATTTTAAGGTCCACTTTTTGTTTGTATTTATGCCATCTTTTTTTGACAAAACCTTGTTCAAGACGGCTCATATTTTGTCTATAAGTTTAAGACGGGTTTAATAATAGAATTATGTATAAGACAAAAGTATAATGTATAGAAATGAAAATATTTTAAGGGTCCTGATTTTCGCAGTACACATTTTACTCATCTTAGTACATTATTGACAATTATACCCCTCTCATTTCCTATCTCATTTTCCCTCTCTAATCTCTCTCTAATATTTTTCTCAATAATCTCTTTATAATATTTTCTCTTAATACAGTACATTATACTAAACAAATAAAATTGAATACAGTACATTATATTAAAGCTTCCAGATACAGTACATGGCAACATAATTCCGTCTTATTTTTCAGACGGAAATGTTCCGTCTGAAACAAGAAATTGCGTATTATTATTCGATATAAAAAATGTAAATGCAGTGTCCATATAAATGCACGACTGTAGTATACAATACAAGTAGCAGATAAACTTGAGAATGAAAATCCGACAAGTAGTTAAATAATGAATGAACGATGAAGTTGTGCAGAAGTCCCATGCGCTGTTACCAGACTCACCACGACTCACGAGTCACAAGCGACCAATGTTGTCGCAAAACAGCCTCACTTTTAAGTAATATCAATAGAATATTACGATTATACGAAGTAGTATAATGGAAACAATCTAAACTGGAATAAATTAAAATCTGCCCCAAGCCGCCGGCGCCTTTGCGACGCCACTCCTACCACGTCGTCGGCAACCCTTCGCCGGCGCCTCTGCCACCCATACCCTTCGCCGGCAACCCTACGCCGGCAACCCTACGCCGGCAACCCTACGCCGGCAACTACTATGACAACAATAAAGAAATTTAAATAAAAAACCCTAATTAAAACCCCGTTACATGAAACCCTAAATAAAAAAAAAACAATACACTACAAGAAATTAAAATATAAGAACTTGCAAATTTTATTAATATAGACTAACATATTAAATACCTGTTCGTTAATTGAATATTCCTCCATACTTTTGAATTTTTTTTAATGAAATTTGAGGAGGGTAATGGGTAGAGAGAAGGTAGAGAGGATGGTGTGTTTTTTTGTGAAAGGGTAATAAATGGAAAATATGGTGTAAAAAGTACTAAAAAGAGTAAAAAATGTACTGCGAAAATAAACTCCGTATTTTAAATGTTCAGGCTGAGAATATAGGATGATATTGAACTCATTTTATTTTAATGTTAAGACGAATACGGTTCTTAAGAAGAAGTTAATAGTTTACTTTTAAACATTGTTTAAGATACAAATTGTACCAACTTTATTATAACTGAATTAGTTGGTAATAGTAGCCGTAAGACCATGAACAATAGAGAGGATGTTATATTCCTCTTATTTTTTTTAGTACTCCTCAATTTTTTTGACACTTTATTTTCCATTACGTTCATCCTTTTCCTTATTTTTTCTCTTATTTTTTTTTCTACAATGAAGAGTATCCTCTTAAATTATCACTCTTACTTTAATTATATATTTTTAGTACTTCTCCATTTCCTCGTTTTATTCTAATCTCGGCCCTCGATTTCTTTGGTCCAATGGCTTGGATTATGACTTAAGAACTCAATAAATATAAGAGAACTCACTTAATCTCTACTCGAGAACATCTTATACAAGTTTGTGAAGTTGTAAATTTTCTTTAGACATGCAAAACTCTCTCATATTCTTAATTATTCTCCAAAATAAATACACGATACATTACATAATAAAGGGTAAGTGAGATAGATTGTGTAAATAGTTGTAGTATTAACAAGAAGTTAAGACAATAAGGAGATCTTATTTCTAAAAAATGGGAGAAGAATATTAGAGATGACAAGTGTTTCTTAACCAGCAAATAACAACAAATTAAGGGTATTTTTAAATGAAACAATCCAATAAATACTAATTTCCGTCGACAATGGAGTTGGTAAGGAGTAGCGGATGTAGGGGGCAACATAGGACGATATGGCTTGGTAGTCTCCAAGACAGGGGATAATGACCTTGTCATTCTCCCCCACGTTCAAACCAACCATCCAAAATAATTTTAATATCTCGTCATTTATTTTCCTTATCTTTGTGCGAACCAAACATCCCGATAATGCTACTTATCCATGTCTCCCTTTGTTATGCAAAGATCACGAGTTGAAGACCTCAAGCAAAAGAGGGTGAAATGTAATGTAATGTAGGGTAGTTGGCGTTGATAAGTAAGAACATAACAACTTTGTTACCCATTTGTGTCATACTAAAGCATTATGATTCCAACTTATCTTCATTTCTCGTGCACATAAATAAAGACTAAAGTATGATGTTCTAGTCTTCTAGAGGCCACATGAGCCAAAGTCAATATTTCCATCAACTTGATCATAACATTATTTTTTTTAATTTTTTTTTGGTTTCTTGGTCAAAGAATAATGCTAATTATTTGAATATTGTTTCGGTTTTTTATTGCCAATTGACAACCCTCGAAAACCACTCTCAAAATGTCATTAATAATACGATGAAAATATATTTAACATAATTATTTTCCTTTTTTTTGAAGCTAAGAAAGTCTATTTAAATTGCTAAAGTTGCAGTAGTTCACTAGCTAAAACGAGCTAAATTAGGAAATGTTGACTACGTCATATTCATTTGTTTTAATTTTATTTTTTATTATTTGTGAGTGATATTTTGACCAAAGATAAGCAAATGATTGGGAAAAGAAAGTGATAAAATTAAACTTCATACGCAATTTTAATAATAGTTTCAATGTAAAGTGGGTTTATGGGTGGCTAATCAGAGTGTTCCATGAGATGTATGTAAAGATGGAAGTCAACCGTGCTTGGGGTAGAAAATAGCACAACCCAACCACGAGAAGGTGGGCTTCATGTTGTGCCAGTGAAATAGAAATGCCAGGTCCTACTAACGAGGCCATGACCCATGGCATGCCACAATCCATGGCATGCCACAATCCATGGCATGCTTAGGCAGAGTCAAACAATTCCTCCACTTCAACCTTATTTCTTTTTATTTTGAATGTGCCCACAGAGTCATGCCCAAGTGGGTCATGTCGTGGCTGGGATGGGATGGGATGGGCACACCCTTCTTTCGCAACTGGGATGGGCAGTCTTCTTTCTCAAACATTGGAAAAGACACGGCCCAAAAGCCATGGCTTGCCGTGCCGTGCCATGCCAATCTCGTGTCATGCTAAAATGGGCCATGGGCCATGTTGGAGCGTATCAGGTCAACGGCAAATATTTAAACTACAGCAAAGTACATAAGATCATTGGCATTACAATTTTGCCATGCTCCGAGAATTGATTCTCTGGCCTATTTCATGTTTCATTTTGTACCTTTTTCTTTCGACAAATCATTCTTCACTCAAACAAAAAAATTGGGTAGATTATGTAGTGATTATACGATGGGTCATAACTCAGAAGAACGTAACTGTAGTGAAACACAATGACAATTCAGGCCAATATTGCCTCGATTGCAATCCCTGCCAAGATATCACCGTTTCACCAACATTAATAAACTTATCACCGTGACATCGCATACTGATGTACTGAACGAAGAAATTGTCTGGTTTGGAAATTGCACTTTTAATATCAACCCACAAAAAAATACTCCACAGAAGATGTTATAATAACTTACTTCGTATAATCTAACAGAACACATTCAAAATTCCTACAATAGCTTAATGATATCAAAATCACGACAAGTTGGATATCGCTCAATCAAGGACAGATTCTCAAGGATGGGTAGTTTGGGTATTAAATAACTCGAAGCCTACAAAAGAAAAGGGCTAGACAACTCACTCTTCATCGTCATCGTCACCATCTCCACCAGAAGCCTTCTTGGCGGCAGCTTTTTGGTTCTTTCTCTTGACTCTTCCTGGACGGCCTCCACCGAAGGGACTAGTAAGTGAGAAATCGATGTGCTTCTGGGAATCAAGCCTAACCATAAATGATGGCACGTTCACCACCTGTCTACCTACCCTGTTATATAAAAGATGTCCGATCAGCATCAAGAAAATACGCCGACATCACTACTAAAGGAGCATACAAAGGGAGATTTCGGTGATTAGCAGCTAATCTCTCGTAATCTACAAAAGAGACAGATTTCAGTGTTTCTTAGGGGGGAACAACTGATGTGCAAGAGATGCGCTTGAACTAGATTGAGCAAAATAAGTAAGCACAATAAGTTGTACCAAGTCATGCAGAACATTATTTCCAAATTTTACCAACAATAGTAAACCAATCGGATTTCTATGTCTAATCCCATAAAGGTCGCAAACAATATGAACCACTAGATGACTAGAAGATGACAAGAACAGTAAAAAAGCAAAACCGTATAGCAATGAATAGAAATTTTAATTCCTCGAAAATGGTATCACTATGCTTACTGACTTCTAGATATTGGGGATTTAAACAAGCAATAAAACACCAAATGGCAAATAAAAAAGCAACGAAAGAAGATACCTTATGTGCCTCTGCCTGATGAGAACCCTAGCATGATGAATAGACTTGGCCATGCCAGACTTGAATACGAGTGTCTGAAGGCGTCTCTCCAAGAAGTTATCTACAGTCAAGGCCAAGACATAATCGAGCTTGTTTTGACTCTCTTCCAAAAGTCCATACCGGTTCATCCTCCTCAAAAGGGCTTCACCTTCAAAGATACGACGAGGGTTCTTCTCATCAAGGGTAAGAAGATGCCTCGCAGCATTACGAATACGACTCAGAACATATTGAACCCTCCACAATTCCCTCTTGTTACGTAACCCATACTCTCCCACTAGTTTCAACTCAGAATCCAACCGTTCCTTCTCATATGGACGACGTGGCTTCTTAAATGTCTTCCCATCTGAACATCACACAGGATTAACAGGTTATTCAAAGTGTGAACATTATACAAAATGTGTCATCTATAAGTTCATCTGAAGCACAAATGTGGCTTATATAATCTGAAAACACAATTGAACCCAAAATACGTCTAGAAGTTCAAAGCACAAATGAACCATCTACAAGTCTAAAGTGCCGACATCATTCAAAATGTTATAACCTAAGAGCACAATTGAACCGACGAATCATTGTATAAAATGTGTCCATAAGTTCAATGCACAAATGAACCCAACTACAACTTCAAAGCGCGAACAATATAAAAATTATGTAATCTATAAGTTCAGCTGAAGCACAAATGTAGATTATAGCCTAAAAGCACAATTGAACCGAAAATTCATTATCCAAAATGTGTTTATAAGTTCAAAGCACAAATGAACCTATCTCGACGTTCAGCGCACGGACATTATTGAAAGAGACAAATGACTAATGAAATACCTACCTAAGACCATGAGAATCGTCACAACGGTTTTTCTAACGTGCAAAAATTGAAATGTTAGCCAATTTATCATACTAAATGTAGAACATTGTTAGGTATTTCATTATATAGATTTTTAATATGTGCCGATTGTGCCCGAATAGCCCTAAGGGTACACGTTAGAAAAACCGCTAATTCTAAAAGCAAAGTTCAGCTGAGACATAATCCGTAGAAAGCTACTCCCTTTATAATCCCATAACAATACCCAAATCATCAATCATATAATGTTTCATCTATCGATTATTGAAGTAAACAGCAATCAAATGGGGGTTATTAACACAAGTAAAAATACAATTTTTATTGCACGAAAGATATCTAATGAAAGATGCAAACTTTCAGCACTAAATGAACATAATACAAAAACCCAGCATTTATATTTCATTATAAATCTCAAAAAACATGAAATCATAAAAAAAAATTTAACAGAAATGAAGCAAAAAAAATAAAAAGGGGGAAAGAGAGAAAAGAGACGAACTGTTGCGGTAGAAGGCAACGTGAACCATGATTGTTGGTGGATCTCACGGCGACGAGATGATGGTGTTCACGGCAGCGTTGTGATTTTACGGAATTAATTTGGGATTAGGGTTTATGAGATGAATTGAACCCAGGTTTTCAATTTATGTTTGATTTTTTTTGAAAAACCCTAGAATTTAGGAATGGGCTGGGTTTAGTGGATTATTTTATAGGACTATGAATTGTTTGTAAAGTTATTTGGGCTAAAGAGAGTTTGCTGACTTTTTTTTTTGTTTGGTTTGCAACTTTGCACAGTCCGAATTCGAGCCGGGTAAGGTTTGTAGAGTCGACTCAGCAAACCGGTTGATGTTCAGATTGAGTTGGTACTTGGTTTGATCATATCGGATTATTTCAGATTTGGGTCATTTTCGGGCTGTAGTGTTATCAAATTATATAGAGATAATTGTAATTATAAGACAATGAAAATTCGGGGCAGGGTGGGTAATTCAGGTTGCGGGTCAAATTCGAGCTGTCAATTTAGGCAAGGCGGATACGGGTCTGGTCTTGTCAGGTTTGCCACAGAGGTGTCAGAGCTCTCCCTCATAAGATTTAACCGAACTGACATTATCTAGGCCCGAACTCGAGACCTTTAATTAAACTAGGTCCACCCCTGATAAAGTTATGCAAGTGGTCGTGGCTAAAGTGTCTTGACTTTGTCGATATTGGAATCATATACTCTATCTCAACTAATTAATTACGTTTGATTAAAAATGCTCCTTATAAATGAATAAGTACGCAAAAAACCAGCTGAAAAAAATGGTATTTTTGTTCATCACTAATATTTACAATGAAGGTTTTTGATGATACGTGTTAATTGGCCTATGAATGCTAACTTAGCTCAAGCTCCTCGACTCGAGTCGACTCTACACCAAATAGTTTCTTGTTTTAATGTAAAAATCCGTTTTTTCGATAACAATATTTTTCGCCATTTGACATAGAAGAATAGAAAGTTCAAAGCTCTACAAAAGTAGTCACGTACATTAAATTGCTCAAGGTAAAAATTTACAATCATCCATGAACAAATGGGTCTCGTGTTAGTGCCCTATACAAATCTGCAGCTAACCATTGCTCTGTGATTTAACCGTTTTTCTAACTATACACTCAAAAATCCGGCAAAACTGGATCTTGTATCTAAAGAAAAAGAAACTGCTACATATGGGGATCTTGTTAGCGACCTCTCTGGCTCTCCATGAGCTTGGACCCGAAATCAAACTGCAAATTCGAGAAAAACCCCAGCAAGCAGGTCCACATTTATATCCCGGGGTCGTATCTTTGCAGATGGGTTTTCGCCTACTGATTCTGTATATTGTGCCGTTCACATACTCTTGCGCTGTGCTCAGTCCACCATTTTTCTGCTTGTCCTTCACTAAACCGCTTCCGACTGGAAGACAAGACAAGACTTATTAAGTGATCAACACTACAGCCCATAAAATCATGTAGAGATGGATAACAAATACGGCGTAATATATACTCTTTTTCCTGATTGAGGCTAGTTCTGCTATTTTTGTGATTAAACAAAATATTAATTTAGCTTTCGGAACATGGTCATTCACCATGATCGATCAAACTATCACTATGCTGAAAGACAAACTTTATGAGATGATCTTACATCTAATCCATTAAACATATAGTTAAGGTTCAAATTTGTGAATCTAGTGTGGTCTCACACTCTCACATATGATATCGTCGCACACTACTATAAACAGCAGGCTAGCTAGAGATTTGAGGTGTGGGGTCTTAAACGTTCATTCAACACATACTAACAGAAATTAGTGGCGTCTTTCATTGTAAAATGGGCAAAATTTTACTCAAATTCGCATTTTAAAACGTGAAACTGTGAAACCGGTGACCCCACACCATAACATGCCTACGACACTGACTACATAAGACTAGCTGATGTGGGGAAGAGCAAGACAGTATGACACCGACACCAACAATAAAGCCTTAATCCCAAAACGACTTGGGGTTGGCCAACATGCATCATCATTTGAAACTGTCAATGGCCTGTAAAAAGACAGCACGACACCAAAACATGTAACAACATGGGAAACATGGGATCGGAGTTAAGTGAAACTATACCTGAAGCGCACACGCTTGAGCTCATTACCTCCTCCCGGCAAGGAGCAAAGAGTTATGTAAACGCCAGGCTCATCTTGCACAACCCACTCTGTCTTCTCAGGTTGTTGCTTGGTGCCATTAGTTAATATGGAATCCATAGTTTTCAAATTTGACTCGCTCCTTGGAGACATAAGACCTGTAAGACTATTCTCACTATTCTGTGTAGAGCTAGACGATTGGCCAGTGATAAAATCTGAACTGTTTCGAACATGATTTCCTTCTTGTACCTTCTCAGCCAGCTCTTTTAACTGCCCGCAAATTATTAACACCCGTTAGAACTCTATGTTTCAAATTTCAAAAGCGGTGTTATTTACGAGATCTTTGGTCTGGAAAAAAAATTCTGTTTTCTGAACCCATAGCGAAAGAGTTATGACTAGTCAAAGTGTTTTTTTTTGTGTGTTAAAAAATGAGGGTATTACTTATAAGTTATAAGTGACAAAATCAAATAGTAGAGGGATACTTGTATGATGTGAACCTCTACCTCTAGACCAAAATTCAGGAATACGATCACGTAGTGAGGATCACTATTTCTGAAAAGTAATACTTGAGAGATGGGTGAATAGATTTGACAAAGGCATTCTTCTACAAAGAGAGGACAAGATTTTATATAAGTTGATTGATATATAGAAACTCTAAAGCTACGTATGCTAGCATACCACATACCACTTACCACATACCACATTACCACCTACATAAGCTCCATGCATGGACATGACAAATTAATTCATTATACCATGTGGGGGAGAGCAAAAATCAACTATGCAAAAACAATAATACGGAGTATATGGCAACACTATGATCTCGCGAATTTTAATTATATAAAGGCGGAAAGGCTACCTGAGAAGTTAGGGACTTGATGACTTCTTTTGCAGCTTTAGATTTTTCAGCCTCGTCAACTGCTATAGCCTTGGCGTCTTTAAGTTGATTTTTGGTTTTCTCCAGCTCTGTTTCAAGAAGGTGATTGTTGCTGGAAAGTTTCTCTACCTGTTCAATATAATCAAAGTTCTTTGTAAGAAGAAAAAGTGCAATGATACATACTGCTATTAACTTATTACCACGGAGCCTACTTAGACGATTCAACCTTCACCGCCGTCCAATAATGACTAATGAGAAAAGATTCAACTAACATATATCTGGCTAAAGATGGAGCACGGCTTTCGAGTACATGAACTAATTGATACTCAGTAGGCGAATGACTTAAGGACAAACATAAAGCATGTTTTTTCTTCTGAAGAATGCAATGATATTACAATTTTAAAAAAAAATCCATGGAAACGCTCCTTTTCTAGATCTACTTGGCACTTAGTCATTTGAAGCCTTTTATACTTCATTGTAGGTACCGAAAGGAGTTTTCTTTAGCTCACTAAATAGATCACACTTCTTACATTGTGAAGTAGCAGTCTGTCGATGCAATTCTTGGCAAAACTTTCATTATGGGGTCATCTGGAAACAACCTACTTTTTTTCCAACACGGGACAAGGCTTCACCCTGGCATAGAGGGGAGCGTTTGAGGCACTTGGGTAAATCTATAGTGAGTAGAGGAAGGTGCTCAAAACTAATCTTTGATAGTCAAAAGGGCAATATAACAACTAAAGGTCAGAATCGTCAAGGCAAGCGATACTTCCACTACCAAAAGGCTTGACCATTTTAGAAAGGGTGTCTTTTGATCTGGTTGAAGTTCAACTACATGTCTTTGGGCTCTTGACTCCTGAGGTAGAAAAAAATAGTTGGGAATAGAGGGGGATTGCCAAGCAAGTGTAGCGTATCAATAACGGGAAACAACTCTCAAGGGCTTCATATTCAAGAACAATACAGAAACAATCGCAGGCTTACTGACATCATATAAATTCATGTATGTCAAATGCAATATTAGATAGCAGGTTAAGCATACTTTAGTAGTTAACTCACCTCTGCTCTTAATCGAACGACTTCTTGTCTCGCATTATCATCAGCCTGCTTCGTATTAGGAGTCACTACTTCTGGAGATGTAGGAATACTGATGGACGATAGCGACCTTCCTGGTCTTACAGGACTGCACGGCTGCGAGATAGGGGATACAGCTCGAGAAACCATTCTAGAACCAGGGGCAGAAGCTGAAACACGACTTCCAGATTGAAAGATCCCATTTATCATCGGCAAGATTGGGCTCTCAATCTTTCCGAGTTTACTACCATTTTTAGATCGACCACTTTCAGTTCTTTTCAGAGAGTTAACAAGTGAAAGTCCAGTTAACTTTGGAAGTAACGCCTCCTTGTCCACTCCGTCATTGGGTTTCTGAAGCCCAGTTTTACCAGCAGGTCTAGGAATTCGTACATTTGAAGACTCCATTGCTTTCTTGAGCTTCACAAAGCAATCATCACACACCCGGTAAGGCTTATTCATATTTGGAGCCAAAGAAGCTTTTAGGGATTTGCGACTGCTGCATCCTTTGCAAAACACCTGTCCACAATTGTAGCAGTTGTGCCGTTTCCTCCGGAAACCAAATGGGTTATGACAACCAGTACATAAAGAATGGTCACTTCCACAAACCCATTTGTGTAGACAAACAACAGCCGTGAATTCGGACCCACATGCCACACTCTTTACTTGCTTATCTCTCATGAATTCAACAACTGTTGGTTTACTTCTGTTGTCATTATCTCCATGCCCTAGCTGTCCATTCGTACCCTTTCCCCA
This sequence comes from Heliosperma pusillum, assembly GCA_022085475.1. Classification (NCBI taxonomy): domain Eukaryota; kingdom Viridiplantae; phylum Streptophyta; class Magnoliopsida; order Caryophyllales; family Caryophyllaceae; genus Heliosperma; species Heliosperma pusillum. Next base: position 459,285 of record JAIUZE010069937.1, on the reverse strand, counting down.
TGTAAAAACCTCGCCTTTAGATGTTAGAGCAACAACATGATGAGAACCACAAGCGATATCTTCAATAAAAATGCCAGCAATATTTCCCTCGATGCAAACAAGTTCACTTCCATCAGCTTCAGGACATCCCAGTTGTCCATAAGCAGAACAGCCCATTGTGTACACCTTCCCAGAAGTTGTAAGAGCTACTGTGAGCTCACGTCCACAAGAAACTTTGAAAAAATTTACATTCGCTAGTGCTTCTATACATTCAGGGACAAGTCTTGATTCTTTATCACCGTGTCCAAGCTGGCCTTTATCTCCCTGACCCCATGTAAAGAGATTCCCCGTAGCCGAAAAAGATCTATCAAAGGAAGCAGCGCTTAAAGGTTCACTCACTAACACCTCGACAATCGCAGCCATATGCCAAGACCCACAAGCCACTCTAAGTGTTCGCAGTCCTCTCAATGTTTCAACTTCCCTTGGAGAAGTGGAGCTAATACGGTCTCCATGGCCTAAAACCCCAAAAGTTCCATCTCCAAAAGTAAAAAGCTGACCGGTTGAGACAACCACTGCAGTATGCCAAGGTCCGCAAGACACGTACGACACATTCATGCCATCTAAAGGGCCACATACTCTTTTAGGAAGCCAATGACCGGCCTCACTTCCATGTCCAAGCATACCACAATTACAGACACCACCGCCCCATGTAAATAAATCCCCAGAAGCCGTAACTGCGCATGTATGATACTCTCCACATGCAACTAGGTCAATGGTTAGTCCACTCAGTCCATCAATAAGCTTTGGGTGCACAACATCAACTTCTACACCATGACCAAGCCTGCCCCCGGACTCTTCTCCCCAACTGAAAATTTCCCCTTGTCTGGTAACCAAAGCTGCATGCCTGACACCACAAGCTATTTGATGGGCATCAAGAACAACAGTTGATTCGAGTGCCTTGGGAAGACCAGCATCAAATTTGTTACTACCTGAAATACCGGCTCTGAAGGCACCACTACCAAGGATACTGTCGCCACTGGCTTCTCCCCAGATGAAAACATCACCCAGGGAATCAAAATCATCATGATAGGATCCCTGGCTTGATGAACTTATGACACTTGATAAACTAACACGAATAGTATCAGATGTTGAAGTCCGGTTTGTAGAGTTATCCACAGTAGAGGTTGATGGCACACTGACGATGCTGGTGGATGCCTCAACCTGACCGAAGCTTTTGGATGATGCAGTGTACAATATTATATCAGAGAATGCCTTTCCTAAACCAGTTGGTGGAGGACTCTCTGATGGAGTATGGTTATGAGCATCACCAGCATCCTAATGTAGTTCAAGGGGAAAAAGCAATTAATCAGATGAAAGATGAGTTTGTTTTAGAATATAAATGCAGAATAAGGTATGGATACGGACAAATGATGAAAATGAGTGGTGAAATCTCCTCGTAGTTGATCCATCTGCTGATGTACTGCTTTCCCTTGGTTCAGATCTCCATTTACGCCAGCCACCACTAGAAATTAGAGCCTTGAGAGCAACAAACCAAACTTCAGCCTCATCCTTATCCTTGCATATCTATAGAGACCAGCCAAAATTAACAATATTGGGACTGTTAAATGTCGTAGAAGAAATTCATATTTCCAGAGTCAATTGTTGGAGGTGGTTAGGGTAGCTTATGAGCCTATACCACACCAAAATTGCCATTAATTCAATTAACATGACTCACCAAGTCCAAGGACCTGTCATTATAAATGAGTGAAAATGATTGATACTCCTTTTCAGGACGAGGATATCGCTGAAAAATAGCCTGGAGAAGACAGAAAATTCATCATTAAATTCACATCAAAAATTTATTGGCTAAGACCAAAAAAATAAATTAAAAGTACAGGAAAAAAATTTAAAAACCACAAGTTCTATTGATTTTGGATTCTACAGCTAGTTATACTTTCCTTCTTTTATTGGCTTATATCAAGTTAAATACTCAATAGTAGCAGATGGTTGTTCTACTTTCGGTACTCAGTTGGAAACATGCCCGCAAGAAAAACTTTATGTGCATATGTTTTGCAAATCCAGACATTCCTTTGGTCACCAATGCGGCAATTTGGTCATCCGAGAATTATCCATATAACCAAGTCTAAAGAAAATGTTGACCAACTGATTCAACTCCTAGATATTGTGGGCTTATGGCAAAGAGTGAATAAGAGGTTCTCTAGAGAAGAAAGTGTAAATCAAGCTAGCTTTCCCTTCATGCACAATATAAAACTCTCATACTTGGTCTTCAATTGTTCACTCCAAAAGTGGAAAAACTCGCTATAGAAGAATATATAATACAGCATATGGTAGAATAAGTATCGTTTTTACATAAGACAGTTTCATTAACATGAATGTAGAGCTTGAGAGGGCAAGAAGTTCTCTTGGCTAATAACTACAAGTGTTCAAATTCATATGAAGGAAAACTTTGTGGTTCCCCTTGAAACTACAGGATGGCTTCATGGTATCTATCAGCATTGTAGTAACGTCTATAACAACATTCAATGATGTGGTGTATATAAGCTGATCTTGATCAGTGAAATGAAGAATCTTGTTAGATCATTCAACAGCCAACAGCTAAGTACACGTGGTGTCTGTCAAATATTGACTATGGGGTATTTTTTTTTTTTTTACAGCCCTTACAAATAGGGATGGCAATGGATCGGGTTGGATCGGTTTTTGAAGAATCCATATCCAATCCATATCCAATCCAAATAGGTATGGGTTGGGTTTGTAATGGGTATGGGTCGGGTTGAACTGGGTATGGATCGGGTTTTGGGTCGGGTTTTTGAAGAACCCGACCCAAAACCCGATCCATACCCAGTTCAACCCGACCCATACCCATTACAAACCCAACCCATACCTATTTGGAAAATAGCAAAAAAAAGTTTTAAACATTACAGTTACACTCGTTAACCATTAAAGTTACACGCAAAAAGTAGTGAGTTTACGTATAAAAGTGTCAAAATCAATACATTATTATTAAATATTCAAATTTTTATATTAAAAATGGCCTAAAGTAGACTAAAGTTACACTCGTTAAGCATTAAAGTTACACTCGTAAACCATTAAATTTATACTAAAAAATGCCGAGAAGTTACATAAACTTGTTTTAAAATCACCCAAATTCAATTTTTTATTATTCGAAATCAAACAAGTTGAATTCTTTTATATTTAAAATAATAGTTACACTCTTCGCGGTTGGAGTAACGCTCGTACAACATTACAATTACACATCTCTCTATCGTAATAAATGTGTGGCTGAAAATAGGACTCAAAGATTCACCATATATACTGGACTCAAAAGAACCTTACTTATTGTGAAAGTGTACCATATTTAATAATTATATACGAATAGGTGAAATGGCAGAATCCATAAAAATTATTCAACAAGAGTCCTTTTAGTCGAGGGGCCAGCTTCGTCCCTCTCAGGATCCCGAGTCCTTTTAGTCGAGGGACCAGCTTCATCACTCTCAGGGGCCGGTTTACTGGTAGCTCGACCAAAAAAATGAAACTCTTGACGAAAACCGGTGATTTTGGGCGTCGACCTCATTTCCTTATAGAATCGAGCTAATTTCTCAGGAATTTTTGCCCAAGCTCGAAAATTGAGTTATTTGGGCCCCGGGGGATTGACAGGGCGAACGGCTAGTTTTCGGCAAAAAGAAACGAGTCGAAAAAAGGAAGCCCCTATACCCATCTGTTTCGTCCTCACTTTCTTTCGTTTCTGAGGTTTAAAAATATTCCCTATTTTCTTATTGGCCTTTTGAAAAGCCGAAATCATCGTACTGTCGTCATTCGCAGCCTCGCTTTCTTTAGAAAAAGAAAAGAGGAATATTTAGTTACGATTAGAAAGTTGTTTATCCTAGATTGGATCCAGTCAAATACATTTTTTTTTGTCCCCAAAATACAAACAAATAAAGAAAAATTTTAGAGGGAGGGGTCAAACTTCAACTTCATTTATCTTTTTTACGGGCCCGTAAAATAAAGAAAATGGGTTTTGGGGGGCTGCTTTAATGGTAGTCTTTACATTTTCTCTTTCACTTGCACAACGGAACTTAAACTCCTCAAACGCGGCTTGGGCGGCCGGTCATAGGAACTTAGACTACCTACGCGCTGGTAAACGAAAACTAAATAATTGTGGGAGCGTTGACATTCCACACACTCTCAGTACGTAAAGGTCTTGAAACTTTCATACGAGAGAAGAAACCCCAAAACAATGCAAAAGTTGTACTCCCTCCTATTTTATGCTTCCCTATTTCCTATTTGGTTCATCAATGTTTTCTTCCCTATTTCCATTTTTGGAGGTGGGGTTGTGTGTTTTGTGTGATAAATATTTAATTGCATGTGGAGTAGAGTGTTTTGTATGTTTCAAATTCATTTCTTTAATCCTAGAGCCCAAATGAAAGGGAAAGATTACATGGAATAAGAGAGAATATGTTTTAATAAGAAAACATAAAAATATCTTTAACATATATTCCATCTGTAAATAAATGAATAAATAAAAAGTAATTATTAAATAAAAAGCTTAAACTACATTATCACATATTATATGATTTGTCTTTCTAAGAGAAGATAAATGCACTTATTAGAAAATATAATAGGTGATATACAAATATGTTCTAGGCATCTACCTTGAAATTAAAATAAATCTATATTCAAATTAACTTGAAATACTTAAAGTAGAAAAACAATTACAAAATATAATAGGCGATATACAAATATGTTTTAGGCATCTGCCTTGAAATTAAAGCAAATCGATATTCAGATTAACTTGAAATACTTAAAGTTGAAAAACAAGGAGAGTTAAATTTACACATATAATAAACAAAAGAAAAAAGAAATAATAAAAAAATATAATAAAACATGGATTAAAGAGATACAATTTTTTTTGTGAAGATTTAGTTTTTGTAAATGAAATGAATTCATATCGAATTTTGCATTTTAAAAAGGGTTTAGATCAGGAGAAAATTGGCTATGGATCGAATTTGGATCGGGATAAAGGTGGATATGCATCGGTTTCGGGTCGGTTATGGATCTTAAATGAATCGGGTGGATCGGGTCGGATATGGATATGAAATGGATCGGCATGGATTCGGTTCGGTTATTTTTGAAGTGGATATGGATTCGGGTTCTAAGTAATGGATTTGCATATGGGTTTTCAAACTTCGGGTTTGGATCGGTACTTTTCGTTTGAATTGGTTTGGTTTTGGTTTGGTCCAGGACAAAATTGTCATCCCTACTTACAAATAGAGAAAAATTGAAGCAGGAAGCTTAAGATCCATTACCAGTAGATATTTTACCAAAAATTTACCACATTGCTATGTTAATCAAAAGTGAAGCTAAAATGTACCCCCTCATCGAACATAATCCCGAGGGACTACACCAAATCAAATTGAATTTTCTTCAACCCATGATAGAAATAAAATCAACACTTAAAGTGAGACAGTTCAAAAATTACTTTTTGAAGAAAACATTAAACTAATAATGACTCTTCCAGCTTTACACAAATTGGATACAATCATATTGAAAGTAAGAGCGTTCATGAATTACAAAAGAAAATATCAAACTTACAGTCCGCTGTCCAGGAATAATCCTTGAAACCTGACTGAGCTTAAGCTGCTTTTCCTCCTTCCCTAAGTACCATATCAATAAGGTTTCGTCCTGTTTAAAGGAAGAAAAGCAGTCATGAGAAGTTAGACTCTTTAGTATCATCAAACAACCACACAATCTCCACCCTGATCCCACATTAGGAGAAAAAAATGAATAAAGAGAAGCGTAAGGGCTGAAAAGTATAGAACATTTTTTTTTTGGGAAGTAGAGTGGAGCAACCAGGCAGCTATTTATTATAACGCGAGTATTGAGTTGAAGTTATGGACGAAGTCAGTCTATTTCATCATGAAGTAACCTCTTTGATGTCTAAAAACTTTGCAACCATATCTCGGCACATGCCAGCTAACCTAGCTACTAAAGTCAGTAGGTGTGGTAACTCATGAAACCAAACAACATCCTTATTACCCATGTGTTTACACTACTAAAATAGAAACATAACGTTCACATAGGCCAGCATATACACAGGATAAGAAACTTACGTTGGAAAGCCGAAACGGGCAAAACTTAGGTTTCCCTCTTCGCCCGTATTTCAGTAAAGTTGCCCCCTTCTTTAATGCTGTAATTGCCTAAAAGTATCAGTGAAACGTAATCAATTGAGAGCACATCAATAACAAAATAGACTGACTAAATCTGCTCTAGGTTTATACATGTTATTTTGGAATGAATCTCCAAACTGTAACCACCTTGGCATGCATGCAACATCCCTAACTTCTTCTGCTACAGTCAAATTAACTTTCTAAAGGGATTAACGAACTAAAAAATGCTCGTATACAACATAGAAACAACAAAAAAAATGCTTTCGAGTTTCTGCAATAGTCTTTACCACAAAACACCATGAAAGCAGGTTCACAGCCTAAGACTCCCTATTTCTTTTGTTTTTGAATATAATGTAAAAACAAAAAATTATTAGCTAAATTGCTACTCCTTCTAGTATAGCACTTAATTATTGCAATTATCATCATCCAACAATCAGTACCAACGCATGGGTAAGACTCCGTACATCCAAACTCTAACCTCCTAATCGGCAACTAAACGTAAAAATAGTAAAACCCAGACACCAATCATACATTCATACCCCATTTTCCGGTTATGATGGAAACATTGACAAGTAGCATTTACATTTCAATGCAAAAACATAACAAAACAAATAAATCCAAAAAGGGCTAGTCTTGCTTAAAGCTGTCTTAAAGCTAACAACAGAGTCATTTCAGCTAGCATTAAATGAACCTAAACACATATAGTAAAACCCGGACATCAATTATACCCCATTTTCCAGCTATGACGGAAACATCAACATATAGCATTTACATTTCGATGCAAAAACATAATAAACCCAATAAATTCAAAAAGGGCTAGTCTTGCTTAAGACCGTCTTAAAGCTTACAATACAGTCATTCGAGCTAGCATTAAATGAACCAAATCACCTAAAAAGAGTCCGTCTTAAGCTTAAGACGGTCTCAAATGAAAGTTAGTTACAGTAGTAATTACTGAGGTAAATCAACAAAATAACACACTAGTGTTTAACTACCTGCTCAATGTCCCTTTCGGCGAGGCTACCCCTCTGAGAATCACCCATTTAACCTGAAAAATCCAGTCTTTACCTTGTCGCCGCCTCGAAAATTCATCCATTTGAACAACTACCCCAAAAATAAACAATAATTTTAATAAAATTTAGTATCAAATTAACTCCAACAACCTCCATTTCCCAAATTAAACCTCATCATTCTTCCCCAAAACCCCCTCTATACACCATTTCCATACACATCAATCAAATAACCCTAACAAACCCTAATTTCACCCCCAATTTCCCTCAATCACACATCAAATCAATCAAATCCAACTCTCTCAAATACCTTAATCAATCTTTCCCCCAAAAAATGCCCTAAAATTTACAAAATCAACGATCAATCCCCAAAATTGACTTCTACAGCTCCAAAATACAACAATTAAAATAATCAAAATTCGCCGAATAAAGACCTTAATTCCTTTCTTTCCTAATTATCTTAATCGATTGAATTATTGAGAATTGCGACGTGCAATTTTAATTTATTTTTTAAAAAAATTTAAAAATTGGAGTTTCTCTCTCCTCTTTCTTGTGTTTCTCTCTCTAGTTTGGAAGTTCTGTTTGTTTCAGGTGACTTTTTGGTTAATGTGGGCCCACTTAACAACTGACTTTTTGTAATTATTTTAACAGAATCTCAGATTTGTTGGACTCAAAGTTTTGTTTGTTTATAACACTTGTTGGGTTAGGTAATCGAGTCATTTGACAAGTATTGTATAGCATTACAACGGAAACGGAAACGGAAACGGAAACGGACACGGACATGGACACGACACGGACATGTGACATGACATTCCTAGAAATATAGGTCATATGACAACTGATTAAGAAAAGTGTTCGTACTATATAGGTATTGTATACCTGATTCAATTACTTACCCGTATAATTCGACTTGTATTTGAGCCGACACAAATTCGCTCTTATGACTCGAGCGGGTACCCACTACTCCACACCATAACACGCATGTCAATTTTGTCCTTATATAGTACTCATTGTGTAAATACGAGATCAAAAATTTATCTTTTATTTTTAAAATAACTACTTCCTCCGTCCCGGTCATTTGTTTACCATTTTCATTTTAGGTTACCTTTCTATATTGAGAATGTTTTCTATAAGTAATTTGATGTCCTAATGGGACTATTGTCCACTTGTCATCCACCAAAGACCACCACAAGTGATCCCCTACAATTTCCTTAATAATTGTGCCAAAAATAAAGGTAAACAAATGATCGGGACAGAGGGAGTATTAATCTTGGTATAGAACTAAAAATCAACTACGGAGTATACATTTTCCATAGACGTACAAGAATATATTCTAGAATGTAATTCTTTATCTTATTATGAATAAGTTCTTCATAGGAACATATATATAACAATGAAAAACTATTCCACGAATTAATAATACTCATGTATTACACATGTATGTTATAGAATTGATTAATGGATAACGACTTTTACAACAACTTTACACAAGATTAACTACAGTATTAAGGAGTAGTATTAGTTACGTAACTGATTGTTGAGATTAATTATCGTCTTTCAAAGAAGTAATGCAAGGGATAAACGGGTAGCCAAGGATTGCATTAACATTCTTGAAAAGATCGGCGTCGTTAATCTTAGCAATATCGACTAAAGTGTCATTCACTAGATGATAACCAAAAATATTTTCCTCTACGAGAAAGTATATTATCGGATCATACGGATGGAATGCTATCAGTTTCAATTGACCACCCGATTTAAGTAATTTCACAATGTCGTCCCTCCCCGACCCTGTCACATTCCTTAACGGGTCTAAATTACTGATCTCAATTTGCGGGATCCATGCCCAGGTGTCGCCGAGTCTTGTAGAACCCGTCTTCCAAATTTTAAGTCCTGTAGGATCACAATACGAGAGGAGGAGGTTTTCTCGCTTTCCCATATTCTTCGTCGTTTTTCATCGTTCCAATGCAACACGGGACTATTTGGTAAGGGAAAGGCGAAATTCGTCGATTTTGGATGAATTGAATATATGGCAAGAAATAAAAGGAAAGGATTTGAGCTTTATATATGGCAACGTAATTATCCAAGCCCAATAGTGCCCTCTTGACGACGTCGTTATTGAATGCTAGGCGTACTCCATACCATCGTTTTGTCATGGAATAGTACATCTCAATCCTAAAATTAGGAGAAAATGTCGCTACCACAAATGAGCACTTGGTTCCTGGACGGTCTGCTGAGAGGTTAATGATAAGGCCACAACTTCTTCGCTTTGACTCGGGGGCTCTATAGCTCATCTGATCCGACTTAGGTACCGTAAAAACTTGTTTAGTCACTGGATTATGTACCTCGTACGTACCGTCACTATAATCTACAAGTAACAATCCCTTATGACTTGTTAAGGAAGTCGGCTTCCTTTCGGGATTTAAGGGGTTATTGACAACACCTAATGCACCAAAGTCGAATTTTAACTCCGCAATCAAACCTTGGTCATAGCCACTAGAGATCGACAATTCAGGATGATCTAGTGTCGATTTTGTTGTTAAACAAAGGTAGGTGATATGAAAATTATTAGCATCCCTATATGCATTAGGGCCAAGACCTTTTCTGAGTACGAGACCACATAATGGAAAGGGCTCGATGTTTTTTGTTACACGTAATACAATTTCTCTCCAAATCTTACACACAACTCGACAAACAAAAAGGGACTTAATATCAACACAATATCTACACAAATAGCAACAAAGCAAACACAATCAAGCAATCCCATTAATCAAGCAATCAATCCCACCAATCAAGCAATCAAGTGATCCTTTCACATTGTAAAAATAGCATAGAATATATTATTGTCTATAGGCTCCATTTACTATAATTAATTAACTCTACACAATTAGTATATAATAGTTTGTAAATCATTTATCAAATATACATTCAAATTATAAACACCTTTCTAGTCTTTTATGGTATCCAAAAGCCACAAACGATCCAACGCATCAACCAATCTTCACCCACAACCCGTCATTTTCGTTCAAACGCCACCACACAACCACCGTCAACCTTCCTCGACAACCAATCATGACAAACACCGACAACACCATTCCCAACCCACACGAGTCATCCACCCCACTTCAATCCATCAATTTGAACCATTGTGTTAAACTCACCTCGCTCAACTATACATCGTGGCGATTTCAATTAACACATATCCTATTTGGGTTTAGCCTCCTTGGCTTCCTCGATGGAACCCACCAACAACCGTCACCTACAATCACCATTGCCGACAAAACGAACCAACCAAATCCCGCATACCACACATGGCTAAAGCAAGACGGCCTAATACTAGGAGCCCTCATGGGCACCTTATCAACCACTATACAAGCCTTAATTGTCCGCGCAACCACCTCGAAAGAGGCGTGGGACATACTTGCACAAACCTATGCCAATCCATCACGAACCCATATACTCCAACTCAAGGATCGACTTGATTCGATACTTAAAAACAATGACCAAACCATCACCGAGTATATGCATGCCATCAAAGCATGCATCGATCAACTAGCACTAATGGGAAAAATCTTAGATCCCGAAGACATTATTTCCAAAGTCCTTAAAGGACTTGATTACAACCTTTTTAAACCCGTAATAGATGCAATTCGAGCCCGCGACACGCTAATCTCGTTTGAAGCACTTCATGAGAAGTTGCTTCAACATGAACTACTATTAAAACAAAACTCAACAAATGACCCGTTTCAACCTACCGCTAACCTTCATTACCGAAACAACAACCAATACTGAGGCAGTTACCGTAACACCACCAACCATACCCCTGCTTTCAACCAGTCTCACCCTCACCAATACTCCTCCACCAATCAGACCCCACGGCCGTTCAAAGGGAGATGCCAATGGTGTCGGCAGGTGGGACATGTCATTGCCGACTGTCCCATGTTCCGCAAACTATTCCCTAACATTGTCTTCCCTCCACCACCGAACCGCCAGCAACCACCAGCACCACAAGCCAATACCGTCACCACCCAGGGGTTGTCAACACCAAACCCGAACTACTTGCTTGACAGTGGTGCCTCGCATCATGTCACATATGACATCGACACCCTTGCTCTCCATTCACCGTACCTAGGCAGTGACGATCTCCTAATTGGGGATGGCTCCGGTCTTGACATTGCCAATATAGGTACATTGACATTACCCTTCTCTTCAATTAAATTATCAAATGTTTTACATGTTCCGAAAATTTCTCGAAACATTATTTCAATTTCGCAATTATGCAAAGATAACCATGCTTATGTTATTTTCTCGTCTTCTAATTTTTTTGTTAAGGAAATAATGACGGGAGCAACCCTTCTCCAGGGCCACGTTAAGAACGGCATTTACGAGCTAAGTCCGTCGCAAAAAACCGTCTACTCAACCCAACACGGACCGGCTCCAAATTCGTGGCATCACAAGTTAGGTCACCCTACAAATGATGTAATGCGAACAATTAATAAAACGCTACCTTTTCCTTTAAAAAAATTCTCTTATTGCGACTCTTGTTTAATTAGCAAAAGTACCAAGCTACCGTTTGCCACCTCGTCCTTTAAAACAACCGAACCACTTGACCTTATTTTTTCGGACTTATGGACTAGTCCCGTACTCTCTCGTGAAAAATATAAGTACTACGTAATTTTTGTCGATCACTATAGTAAATATGTATGGCTATTCCCGCTAAAACAAAAGTCCGACACAACACAAGTATTCATTTGATTTAAAGCATTAGTAGAATTTTTTTTTAAAAAACCAATCCGACGATTTTTTTCCGATAACGGAGGTGAATTCCAAAAACTAACCCACCACCTCCTTGATAATGGAATAAGTCACTTTACCTCACCACCACACACCCCGGAACACAATGGCTATGCCGAAAGACGGCACAGTCATATTGTCGAAACTGGACTAGCACTACTAGCCCATGCTAAACTACCCACCACTCTATGGCCATTTGCCTTTAGTACGGCCACATATTTAATACACCGGCTTCCCACCACAACTCTTAATAATCTCACACCATACTTCAAATTGCATAATTTACAACCCATCTACACCAACCTACATAATTTTGGATGTTTATGCTACCCTTGGTTACGACCCTATACAAAACACAAACTCGAGTATCGGTCCACACCATGTATCTTCGTCGGATATTCATCTACGCAAAGTGCTTTTCATTGTCTTGAACCCAAAACAAATCGTCTATTCACCTCAAGGCACGTTAAATTCATTGAAGATGAATTCCCGTATCGTCATCTTCTAACCAACGCCTCTACCACCGCAACAAATGCCACACCAGAAGAATGGTGCTCCATTACCCTACCCGTAATCATGTCCCCACCCATCACTTCCACCACCACTTCTACAACCACAACTCAACCACCTAAACCTCCTATCACTCAAGTCTACACTCGTCGAACCCCACCCACACAACCCAATGTGACTCTTACGCCAAACGACACCACCACAATCACCACTTCTCCACCATCGGCTCCCTCCCCAGCCCCATCCAAACGTCCTCCTCTCCCTACCCGAACAATCACAACCCGACTTGACCACAACATTCGTGTACCTAATCCAAAATATGCAAATATTGCACATGCTTCCGCAACATCCACCTCTCTACCCAAAACAGTCAAACAAGCACTCATTAGCCCTCAATGGCGTCTAGCTATGCAAGACGAATTTGACGCTCTCAACCGTAACAACACATGGTCCCTCGTTGCTCCTCAACCATCTCAAAATATAATTGGATGCAAATGGGTCTACCGTATAAAATACAACCCTGATGGATCTCTAAAACAACACAAAGCACGTCTAGTCGCTAAAGGATTCCATCAACGACCCGACATTGACTACACCGAAACATTCAGTCCCGTTGTCAAACCTACAACTGTTCGTCTCGTTCTTTCACTTGTCATAACCCAATCATGGTCCCTTCGCCAACTTGACGTTAACAATGCATTCCTACAAGGCACATTAACAGACGATGTCTACATGGCCTAACCACAAGGATTCATTGACGACTCAAAACCTAACTATGTCTGCAAACTACACAAGGCAATTTATGGTCTAAAACAAGCTCCTCGAGCTTGGCATACCGAACTCAAAACCTATCTACTTACCTACGGTCTCAAACAATCAATATCAGACTCATCATTATTCATTCTCAACACCAACGAAATATGTATCTACATGCTTGTTTACATCGATGATATTATTATTACCGGACCAAATCACCAACATATACAACAATTCATCACCAATTTAGCAAACCGATTCTCTATTAAAGATCTCGGACCACTATCCTATTTCCTAGGCATCGAAGTCACACCAACTGCCCTTGGATTACAACTAAATCAATCTAAATATGTACATGATTTATTAGTAAAATACAAAATGTCTGAAGCTAAACCCAACACAACACCCATTGCTACCGACACTCATTTAATTCGTGAAGACAATAAACCAATACATGACCACTCTAACTATCGTGCCATTGTTGGGAGCTTGCAATACCTCTCTCTGACTAGGCCCGACATTGCCTTCATCGTCAACCGTCTTGCACAATTTCTTCATCACCCTACCAACTCTCACTGGTTAGCGTTAAAACGCCTTCTTCGCTACCTACAAGGCACTCAAACCTACGGTCTTCAGCTATACCGCAACTCCCCCTTATGCCTTCACGCCTTCTGCGATGCCAACTTTGCAGGAGACAAAGACAACTACGTATCCACTACTGGTTATATAATCTATCTTGGCCGAAACCCAATATCATGGTCCTCCAAAAAACAACGTGGCCTCGCTCTCTCTACAACAGAAGCTGAGTTCCGTGCACTTGCCTCCGTCACCACCGAAACACTATGGCTTCACAACTTACTCACCGAACTCAACATCTCCATCACAAAACCTCCGGCTCTTTACTGTGACAACATGTCTGCAACGCTCTACGCCAAGAACCCCGTCTTCCACTCACGAATGAAGCATATGGCTCTCTCTTTTCACTTCGTCCGCGAACAACTACAACTTGGCCACATACGTATACAACACATTGCAAGCAAAGATCAACTGGCCGACGCTCTCACCAAACCTCTCTCCAAGCAACGATTTCATGAACTACGAGACAAGATTGGACTCCGCTCTCCGACGTCCATCTTGAGGGGGCGTATCAACACAATATCTACACAAATAGCAACAAAGCAAACACAATCAAGCAATCCCATTAATCAAGCAATCAATCCCACCAATCAAGCAATCAAGTGATCCTTTCACATTGTAAAAATAGCATAGAATATATTATTGTCTATAGGCTCCATTTACTATACTTAATTAACTCTACACAATTAGTATATAATAGTTTGTAAATCATTTATCAAATATACATTCAAATTATAAACACCTTTCTAGTCTTATACTTAATATGTAATCTTGATAGAATTTCAAACCAGATTTCCCAAGGAACACACGAGTAATCGCAATCACGTCGAACTCGATTACGACTATCGATCGACATGCTGCTTGTACGTGATTCTTGCGCTTGTCCTCCCCCAATTTCAATTAGCACCATGTTGTATGAGGTGCGAATTGGATCTTATATTACAGTAATTAATTAAGTAATTTTTACTGCTCGTAAAAGGAAGAATGGAAGACAATTTTGAGAAAGTTATAAACCCTAAAGAGTCATACGCTAACTCCTCTTCTTAAAATGGTTTTTTTATCCTTAGGGCACACAATAAGATAAGAAGTTATTTACAGAAATATATATTTAACATTCTATAATAAGAAATAGAAAATAGAAAAATATACTGATATACTCATTCTTACTGTTCCAGTGAAGGAGTCTTTTTTTTAGACTATTCGGTTTAATTCGAATTCGAGCCGGGTAGGATATAGGTGGTAAAACTCTCCCTCATGAATTTTAATACTACTATATTCCGAGGCTCGAACACGAGACCTTTGATTACGCTAGAGTGAAGGACTTATTATATGCCTTCTTATCATGTGATCTTAGGGCAGACGTTAGAAAAACCAAATAAATAATGCCAAAACATGTTTGTTAAGAAAAGTAAATATAGAAACAAATATTTAAAGGGTATATATTTTACCAAATTCTTATATACATGAACTTAAATTGTTACGGTGAGCATGTTCCCCTTCTATTGTTCTACCGTAAGTAGACTCGATAAATTTGACCTGATCCGAGTAACCTGATTCGAACCTAACCCGACACCCGAACTCAACTACTCGACCTTGACTCGAAACCTGAATTGATCCTACCCATTATAACCCGGCCCGAATGTTTATTATTTCAAACAAATTATTATCCATGAATAACTTGACTCGAAAATGACATGGACCTAAAATAAACTGCGCCGATCGACCTAAAACCAGCAATCGGAAAATTAATCTGACCCGAAACTAACATGACCTGAACCCAATCCAATCGACCCGTTTATCAGGTCTAACCATTATAACTACATAATTAAGAACTCCATCGAGTGACTTGGAGAGTTGGAGCTAATGGAAATTGTACGTATAACGTATGTGTGAGTTATTAACAAAGATTGCATGAACGTAAACATTATTTGACATGGCACAATACTTTATCTAAGATACATGTAGGCAACTATTACTTCTTGAACTCGTAAGCATTTCAACTAATATCTAAGAAGTTAATATAATGACAACAATGTTATACTTAACTCAAATATGAACTAAGCAAAACAAAATTAAATGAGATATGTTTATAGAAATGTTGAGACTCCACACTAGTCATGACCTCATGAGTCATGAGGATTTTATTTTCTTGTTATGCATCAATATTTAACGAGCTTCTAGGTTAACTATAAGTCTATAAGCTTATAAGTTGTCCTCCGTAATTAAAATCACAAATTATAGAATAAAACGGTCTTTTTTTTTACAAAAAATTATTCATTTAATGCTAATAAATGAGTTGTATTTTACACAATGGAACCCTTTAACGTGTGATGTTGCCTTACACAATAGCTCACCTCGTTGCTTGACTGAAATTCATTTTCCACTTTCCTCACCATCGGTCATTTACTCTGATAATTTAAGTGCTACTCACTATTTCGATGATCTCGTGTTTTATTCGCGTGTATATGCTAATATGCAACACCTTGCTCTTACCTTCCATATTGTCTGCAAACATTATGTATGTCTAAAACTCCAAATGAGTCTTCGGTGGGTTCAATATATTTCGGGTGATGACCCATTCGCTGATGTTCTTACAAAACCCCTTGTCACGCCGAGATTCACGTATCTACTCTCCAAAATTGATCTCGTCAAGACGTCAACGAGTCGTTCATCTTGCAAGACCGTGTTAATAAATATTACGCCGTATTATACTATTATCCGTAGATTTCCATATTGTTTTTTAATTTTTTTGTCAATATTGTGTCCATACTTAGCTTTCCGTAATCTTGTATATTCATGTAATTCAATCAAAATATATTAAATTCTTGTTATGCATCAATGTTTAACGAGCTTCTAAAATCCCATTAATCACTCATTTTTAATTTTTTTTTTATTAGGATTAAGCAAGCTCTTTAAATAAACCTTAACAAAACAAAACAAATCCTAAAAATCCATCCAACAAGAAGATACGACTCATTGTCGACTTGTTTCACAAACCTTGCCTTTTATTACCCACTTTTCTCAATTTTTTTAATATAATTGTCCTTCAAATTTCCAAAATTAATCAATTTTTTAAATAGATTTTATTAAAATAAAGCATCTTTGTTGCAAAAGATCGAAACTTTATCATCATACAACTTCTAAATTGCTATTAATTTCATCACTTTTTATCAACATTTGGGTTTTTTTCGCCATAGATCTAGTTTAGCTCGCAATTCAAGTATTTGGGAACGTAAAAGGTACGTTTTTTATTCAATTTAATGATTTGGGTTTACTAGTTTATGATTTAATTGTGTAATTATGATGTAAAGTTATGATTTTTAATGGGTTTTATTCATTAATTTAGTCTGTGAATAATTGCTTATTAATTTTCTTAATTGAGCTTGTTTAATAAGGCATGACTTAATTTTGTACCCATTATTATTCTCAAGTATAGTTTAGATCAAAGTGTTTATCGTTTTTAGGATTTAATTGTGTAATTAATTAATTATGGTGTAAAGTTATGATCTTTAGTGGGTTTTGTTCATTAATTTAGTGTGTGAATAATTGCTTATTAATTTTATTAATTGAGCTTGTTTGTTGAGGCATGAATTAGGTTTTGAACTCATTATTTTCAAGTTTAAGTTGGATCAAGGTTTTTAGCTTTTTATGCAGAATCTAAGCTTATACAAATGGTTAATTGTCGATTTGTTTACCTTTGATTAAAATATCGTTTTGCAAAGGATGATAAAGGTGAGCAAATGATTGAGACGGAGGAAGTATTTTTTTTTTAGTGTAAGATGTTAGTAATATATATGGGTAGTTTTTGTATTTTCGAATGATGGAATGATTCATATGATGAAGCTTAGTTTTGTGGTGAACTTATGTTTGATGTTTGATATTGCATAAATTATCCTATGTTTGTTGTTCATTTAATTGATTGATGTAGATTATTGATTAATGTTGTTTTAATGTCGGTTTTTCTCTAGTATTTGAAATGAGTAGCAATCTTGTAGCTTTCGATTAGGTGGACTAGATTTAGTTTTTGTTTGTAAGGAGTGTCCTGATAGATGATTCATATTTAGTCGAGACTCGAGTGTAGTCCTTTGTAGATCAGCGATTAAGATGATGTGCGTCCGAACCCTCATACATTATGTATATCCGTTGTAGGCAACTATGCATATAACATAGTTAGAAAACTACCTTTTAAATGAGTGCATAACATGGACTGTGGCTGTTGTATGTGTACAACGGGGCTCATTTGAGTTTTTGTGCGCCTCTAGATCTAGATAGTCATGGGTCTAGGCGTCTAGCTACTACTTACTCTATTTTGGCTTGTTCTAAAACCATAACTACTTTAGACAAGTTTGGGTTCATCGGCTTCATAGAGTCACGTTTCTAGCTACGAAGTCGATTTCCTTGGAACTCCAGAAAAAGATTTAGAGTTACCAATAGCTCTGATTTTGCGCATAGGTGCCACCCTAATGGTGTCTTTCAGTAGAATAATTATTAAGCTATTAAGAGAATTAGAAGAGCTCTCTTTTGTTAACAACTCTTGGCTTCTCCGATTATGAAGTCATTTGGAAGAGCACGACTCATAAATCTTCTCCTGGTCCGCCGTCTCTCTATTTTACAAAAAGTTAATACTTTGATAAATCAGTTCAAAGACAGGACAGATAGGTAGGCAATAAGCATAAAGTTCCTAAAGAGAATATATGTCATAGATGGGGGTAATTAATTATGCTTCTAGTACACACTAGAAACATGTTCTTAGATCCCTAGGCATGTGAGATAGGATCAACCTTACTTGAAGCGGTTAAAACCAAAAAGGTTATTTATTGACAAGCGTGAAGTGTGAATCAATCTAAACTGTATAGGAGATATGCTACTGAACATTGCCAGCAGTAGAAGGTCTAGTAGTTCGCCATTACAGTTAGGCTCAGAAACATTTTCATAATGTACTGTTTATAGGTATATGGATGTAATCGTGATATTTTTTTTTGTTATTTGCAGACAAGCTACACAGAGTTGGTAGTCATTCATATAAAAGAATGGCGCTGATGAATTAACAGAACGTGAGGGGCGAGCATCAGTTTTTCCGCAAAACGTTCTGAAGAGATATGGCTGCGGCTTCTAAGGCAGATAAGAAAGCAGCAGGTGATGCTGCTGCTTGGATGTTCAATGTTGTCACATCAGTGGGGATTATTATTGTCAATAAAGCTCTGATGGCCTCATATGGCTTTAGCTTTGGTAATTATTTTCTTTACGCTCTACAAGAAATTCCTTTCCACCCGTTTTCAAATTTATAAGTCCAATACAAATTATGTCATTCAGTATTTAATTGATCTATTTCGATTTTGAATGACATCGGAGACTCGTTATAGTTTGGTTTTGGATTATTATTTCCAACGCTTCTTTTTATTGTGAAATAATAGTCTTTACATGCAATTCATGATCATTTTTCATCATGGGTCATTTGGAAAGCTTTGCGTGTCGTTGACATAGAAAAGAGGCTCCACACGATCTAACCCCTCCTTACCACTGCCAATGGCAGGACTCTTTGAGTCGCTAAAGTGATATTGTTGTTGTGCTATTCAATTAACCACATGAACTGTAAATGGCGTTTCTCCTGACATGTTCTGCTTTTATGATGACAATTTAGAGGTTGGTTCCGTCTTTCTGGTTTTCCTATGCCCTTGCATTGTGGGATGTACATATTTCTATTAAGATTAACTCTGAGGGCTCTGAGGTACAGAATAGTGAGTATCAACCTTACTTTCATTTGTTCTTCTCTTCTCCAAATTAGTATTTTAATCCCTCATAGATTCGGTATTTCGTCTGATGTTTTAGTTTGAAAGGAATTTTGTGGACATGTATTTCCTGCTAGCTAAAGTTGCATTCTGAGTTTACTTAGATCCCTTGTAGAAATAAATCTCTAAAAATTTACGTTTTTTACAAATTGCAGCTACTACGTTGACTGGTATGCACTTTGCTTTCACAACCATAATGACTCTTGTTCTCAAATGGCTCGGAATCATTCAACCTTCTCAGTTACCATTGCTTGATCTACTGAAGTTTGTCATATTTGCAAACTTTTCCATTGTTGGCATGAATGTTAGCCTCATGTGGAACTCTGTAGGATTCTATCAGGTAAACTTCCTCCGCTTTTCACTTCTCTCTGCCCCCCCCCCCCCTCCGTTAACTTTATTAAATTAGATTGTGATTCAAGATTTCTTCTTTCTTCTCAGATTGCAAAGTTGAGTATGATACCTGTATCCTGCCTGCTGGAGATCGTGCTTGACAAAGTTAGATACTCGAGAGACACAAAGCTCAGCATTGGACTTGTTCTTGTTGGTGTTGGTGTATGCACAGTAACTGATGTCAGTGTTAATACTAAAGGTTTCGTTGCTGCTTTTATCGCTGTTTGGAGCACCGCTCTACAGCAATATGTAAGTACTTGTTTCCATTATAATCCACCTACGTATCATTGAGCGCTGGTTATGAAACAACTCTCATTCTTTGTTTGTTTGCTGGGCAGTATGTACATCATCTACAGAAGAAATATTCGCTCACGTCTTTCAACCTACTGAGTCATACTGCACCGGTGCAGGCTGTGTCTCTGCTCACTGTGGGCCCTTTTCTTGATTATTGGTTGACTGGCAAAAGGATTGATGCATTCAACTACACTACACCAGCTATGGTAAGCACTAGAATTACGTCAATTAAAGACACTTATTTCCATATTGTAACTTCATAAATTCTCATCTCAAACGGCTGAATCCGTCTGAAATTAAGACGGATAAAATGTGACCATTTACGATAAAATGTGAACATTTCCTAATTAAAAGCTACCATCAGTTCATTGTAAGAAAGTGACAATTTTAGTTGCTAAGTTAAGATCGTCTTAAGGGAGACTAACTGAACTTCTTATGGTTGTTTCTAAAAACTGTTTTTATTGGCGGATTAGGTTCAATTAAAATGTGTTGTTAATGTTATGTTGTGTTATGACAGTTACTCATAACCCTTTCCTGCACAATCGCAATTGGAACAAACCTGAGCCAGTTCATATGCATCGGTAGATTCACAGCTGTATCGTTCCAAGTTCTCGGTCATATGAAGACGATTCTTGTTCTAATCCTCGGGTTTATCTTCTTCGGGAAAGAGGGTCTCAACTTACACGTTGTCATAGGCATGATCATCGCTGTACTTGGGATGATTTGGTACGGCAATGCCTCTTCGAAGCCTGGTGGGAAAGAACTTCCTAAACAACAGAAGAATGGAGCTGATTCCTCAGAACTCGACAGCTTAGTCTAACCCGTTCTCTCTTCAAAAAACACAAAAGCGGCAACTACATTCGTGAAGAAAACTTTTGAGGGCTTTTTAGTCATTTAACTACATTTTTCAAGATCTCGCTCCTATATTCCGAGAAATGTAGTCAATTGTGGTGGACAAAGGAAGTATATGACTGCATTCACAGCAAGTAGGCTTCAGAAGTTCAAAATTGATCTAGCTAGATCGCAAGTATTCTTGTTCCCATTTTCGGCCTGTAGTTTCATTGATCGTGTTATGTTATCTCGTCTAGAACAAGATTTGTTAGATGCCTATAGCAAACTCTTGTTTGATTATTCCGCATAATTTATAGGGTTTTTTTTCCTGCCATTGTCTGTTTTTTGAAACAAACTATTGGTTACATTTTTAGTCACATATCTTGGTTACATGTTAGAAAAATCGATATATATAAGTAAAAAAACCACTTTAGATCAAGTGTACGAGATATGATGACTAGAAAAGGGGTAATTTGTTGGAACGATCCAGCGGATAAACTTTATCATGCATCCTTAAGACCGTGTACAAATAATCCCATACACTCGGTAACTTCCAAATATCAACTGTCCTAGACTCCTAGATACTATCTTTAGGGTAGTGCTCCTGCTCCTGTGTTGATGACTTTATGTCACTCGGAAAATTCTTATTTCACTCCATTTGTGGCAGAAGGGATTTTCGAGTGACATTATTATTACCGCCTTACCGGCCTTACAAACCGATGCTTAAAGGAATTTTATTCAAATATTTATACCACCCAGACTTTTTTTTCTAATTAACTACATGTTCTGGATGTAAACACAAATGAAAGTAGAAATCAAAAATCATAAATTGAAAGAGCTACTTTTTTTTCGTAATCATATTACACTCGCACAAAACTCGTCCAACAAAGTAAAATATAAAACCGTCTTACACGAGAATTCATATGAAACCGTATCAAAAGTCTAATAAGACAAGTGTCCCTCATCTCATCTCCTTGTCACAAATTGTAAAAGAGCTAACCCCTAACCAAATTATTATCCATACATACATTAATACATATATCCATTATTATTTTCCCCCAAATCAATTTCCAGTTTCTCCGACAACTTTTACCCTAATTCAATTCAAAACCCTTAATCTTACCGCGCTTCTTCGTTATTCGGCGTAATCGTTGTCAAGTTGATTCGATTGGACTATTTTCGCGCGCATTTTTATGCGTTGTTTGGTTTAATTCGCTCGATAATCGGATAAATTTCGGGATTTTCTGGAATTGAGAGAATTTAGGGTGAAATTCATCGGAAAAATGAGTAATCAGAGGAAAAAACCGTTTCAAATTGAGGCGTTTAAACATAAGGTTGTTGTTGATCCGAAATACGGCGATAAAACATGGAAAGTTCTGGAACATGCTATTCATGAGATTTATAATCAAAATTCTAGTAATCTTAGCTTTGAGGAGCTTTATAGGTATATAATCTTGTTCTAATTATCATTTTTTTGATTGATTATTGTTTATTTAGGTTTTTTTATTGTCATTTGTTTGTTTTTATTATGAATAACTATGCTGTGATTATTATGAAGCTGTTGTAGTAATTGTTTTGGTGTAATTCGTGTTTAGTTTGAAGGAAAATCGACGAATTGATCTTGATTCGACGTAATGTGATAATTTTTTTGTTGTGCTCCAATCTGAATTCTTTGGTTATTTGAGAATGTGGAGTGATTTAGTCGAAATTGGAACCGAAATGTTATGATGAAGATTGGCATTTATCGATTGTATCCGAAATAATGGTCCGGTGCTAATTACCTAGGTTCTGTCGCGTATTAGTAAGCATTGCTAGATTGAGGGAGTAGGATTGATATCAATAATCCGGAACAACCGGAGAGGTTGGAAATATTGTGAGTGTGGCTTTTGAGAATTGGCCCTCGTGTACTTGCATTTACGATTTGTATGGATGAATTCCGTTCTTTGATTGCTATTTGAGGATTTATATCTACCTTCTCCCTCCCACCTTCTCCCTTTACACTCTCACAATCGATTAAGCTAATATATATCATGTGGGGTCAGAGGGCAAGTGGATGAGGCCAAATTTATTACTTCCTCCAATTTTGTTTTATCTTCCCACTTTAATAAAATAATCCTCACATATAATAGAGAAGCGGGAAGATAAAAAAATGGAGGAAGTATATTTTAACCGGTTATTAGAGGAGAAGGTAGTAGAGAAGGTAGATAGCAATTCTCTCGCTCTTATCTGGTTGATTTTGAACTCACTAGCTTTTCATGTTTAGTACTTTCCTGGTATAACTATGACCTTTTGACGAATTAGCTTATTACTCCTGTATCTTAATACTCTATGTTACTGTAAGGTTAGCAATTACTTGTGAGTTACGGAGTATTAATCTAGGGTAATAGTCTACTTGAATTCTGTATAGTGTTTTAAACATCAATTGTTTGTCTTTTTTTGTCTGCTGCTGGTTTATGTTAGAATTTACGGCGAGGTTATTGAAAATTAAAAAGCTTCTGTAAGGCTTTTAGATTTCCTCTTTCAGCTTTCGTGCCTTGAGCGCTTTTTCTTTTATAATCTGTTGTAATTATCTTTATCTAGTTCCATACTTCTATTGTAATGTTTACTACCTCTTCGAACTGCTCTTTTCTGACGGGCAGCAGTCCACCTAATTTGGTCATTCGGTTCACCGTTGAGCAGTCCAACTTTATAATAGTCTGTGTACATACATCCGTGTTTCGTAGTAAATGCTCCAATAACCTCGGAATCAAGGACCGTTTGTGACTTCTTTCTGTATGGATTTCATCATTTCGGCAATGTATTAGTTGAATAGCCTTCAAGTTTCTCATAGCATGTAGTAAATTATGGAATATTATTACGGGTCAACTGTAAACACTTTGATTTCAACTGAAGGTTAAAGCCGCATCATCCGACCCTCATTATCTAGTTATGGGTGGAATTGTGGAAGCCTTAATGCAATGTTGTGTTATGGAATATCATTATGCTATTACATGCAATTTGAGCTGGAGCTCGACCAGACCTTGAAAAGACTGATTCCATCATTGTTAACTGTGGTTTTCTTAGTTGATGGTCCATTCGATTCTGTTTGCTGATTAAAAAGGAATAAAATACTACTCCGTATTTGTTTTCCGACTTCACGGTTATTCTTCTTCTCCAGTTATTTGCTTACCTACTCAATCATGGTTATCATTTGGAGACGAAAGGAAAAAACTTAGGTTGTATTCTTTATTCTGCTATGTATTATCTGGGAACTTTCAACTTTGTTGGTCTTCTGCTGTTTTTTGGTGTATTTGGTTAATTCCATCAAGGAACATGAGTATAACTACAAGTAAACAATTTATCGATTATGAAGCCTTTTTTAGTTTTTATGCTGTATTGTTATTGTTAGTTCAAGTGTACAATTGAAACACGTGATCCTGAAATGATTGATAAGTAAATGGTTCGAGATGCTAACTACGCAAGGAAACTTCTGTAGTTAAAATTATATCCTTATATGGGACAGCTATTCAGACTTAACATTCAAATCCCATGGCAATGGGATGAGTTGTGGCCAATGTTTGGGCTGATGATTGGAAGTATTTAGAGTGGTAAGCTACGCATGGTAAAACCAAGAAGTATGCATCAAAATATTGCTTAGGCCCAGTAGTTGAATGTCAGAAAAAGCGAGAAGTATTCTTTGAATTTTTTTTGCTATTTTGTTTAGGGAGTTCATGTTGAAGATCTGAATGCAGTTCCATATAAAGCCATGGTTTTGTTTTTATATATCTTTGTCTTGTATGTTAATTTTGTTAGTTGAATTAGCAGTTCTCTATCGCAGTCCGGGGGTCCCCATTTCTTCTCGTTATCTTGTGCTGAACTATCTCTCCTTTGGTCGTGATGATCTGAATCCTTCCGTATACTATCCTGGAAATTTCGTCTTACTTTTGGCCTGCTCTGGTGCATCTCTATATTCAGTTTTTGCTACACTCTCATGTTTTCTCATTTCTGATCTGATTACATCCTTGCCACGTCTACAGAAATGCTTACAACATGGTTCTCCACAAATTTGGTGAGAGATTATACTCTGGCCTTGTGGCTACCATGACTTCTCATTTGAAAGAAATTGCAAAGTCCATAGAAGTGTCTCAAGGAGGCTCTTTCCTTGAGGAATTGAACAGAAAATGGGCTGAACATAATAAAGCATTGCAGATGATCCGGGACATACTGATGTACATGGACAGGACGTTTGTTCCTAGCACTCACAAAATTCCTGTCTACGAGCTTGGCTTGAACTTGTGGAGGGACAATGTTATTCACTCGAGCAGTATTCAAACAAGACTTCTAAACACCCTTCTTGATCTAGTTTTGAAAGAGAGAACCGGAGAAGTTATAAACCGGGGACTCATGAGGAACATCATTAAGATGTTTATGGATCTCGGAACTTCTGTTTACCAAGAGGACTTTGAGAAACCATTTCTTGAAGTTTCTGCTAATTTCTACCATATTGAATCTCAGCAATTCATTGAGTGCTGTGACTGTGGTGAGTACCTGAGAAAAGCCGAGAGGCGGTTAAATGAAGAAATTGAAAGGGTTTCTCATTATTTGGACCTTAAGAGTGAAGAAAAGATAACAAAGGTGGTAGAGAAGGAGATGGTTGCTATCCACATGCTTAGGCTTGTCAACATGGAGAATTCAGGTATGGTGAAAATGCTTCTTGATGACAAATATGAAGACCTTGGGAGAATGTATAACTTGTTCCGACGGGTCACCAATGGTTCCAACACCGTCCGAGATGTGATGACTTCTCATATCAGAGATACAGGAAAACAGCTTGTTACTGATCCCGAACGGGTGAAGGACCCCGTTGAGTTTGTGCAGCGTCTATTAGATGAGAAAGATAAGTACGATAAAATCATAAATTTAGCATTTGGTAATGACAAGACATTCCAGAATGCTTTGAATTCTTCATTTGAGTACTTTATCAATTTGAATCCCCGTTCTCCTGAGTTTATCTCCCTGTTTGTTGATGACAAACTACGTAAAGGTCTCAAGGGTGTTAGTGAGGAGGATGTGGAGGTTGTACTAGATAAGGTCATGATGTTATTCAGGTACTTGCAAGAAAAAGACGTTTTTGAGAAGTACTACAAACAGCATTTGGCTAAGCGACTGCTCTCTGGGAAAACGGTGTCCGACGACGCCGAGAGGAGCTTGATAGTCAAGCTCAAGACAGAGTGTGGCTATCAGTTTACTTCGAAGCTCGAAGGCATGTTCACTGACATGAAAACATCTCAGGATACAATACAGGGATTTTACTCAACTCATGGCTCCGAGTTAGGAGATGGCCCCTCACTGGTTGTGCAGGTTTTAACAACCGGGTCTTGGCCGACTCAACCAAGTGCTCCTTGCAACTTGCCTGCAGAAGTATCTGTACTTTGTGAAAAGTTTCGGTCATACTACCTTGGGACGCATACTGGTAGAAGATTGTCATGGCAAACTAACATGGGCACGGCCGATTTAAAAGCTACCTTTGGTAAGGGTCAGAGGCATGAGCTCAATGTCTCCACCTATCAAATGTGTATTCTTATGCTCTTCAATAATGCCGATAAACTCACATACCGGGAAATTGAGCTGGCCACCGAGATTCCTTCTATTGAACTGAAGAGATGTTTGCAGTCGTTGGCTCTTGTGAAAGGCAAAAATGTCCTTCGGAAAGAACCCATGAGCAAAGATATAGGCGAGAATGATTCCTTCTTGTTCAATGATAAGTTCACAAGCAAGTTCTATAAGGTGAAGATAGGAACAGTCGTAGCACAGAAAGAGTCGGAGCCCGAGAAACAGGAGACCCGACAAAGGGTGGAGGAGGATAGAAAACCACAGATAGAGGCTGCTGTAGTGAGGATAATGAAGTCAAGGAAAGTACTTGATCATAATAATATTATTGCCGAAGTCACAAAGCAATTGCAGTCTCGGTTTTTGCCCAATCCCGTGGAGATTAAGAAACGTATAGAGTCCCTCATAGAACGTGAATTCTTGGAGAGGGATAGTGTGGACCGAAAGTTGTACCGGTACCTTGCATGATTGAGAGTTTTATTGCAGTTGGCTTGTTATTTTGATGTTTTAGTGCTGAAAATTGGATTGATTGATATACCTTTCTTGGTTAATGGGTCTGTTGCTGTGGATATCGTTCCAGCTCAATATATGAGTTTGAAAAGGGGGTTCTTTCTATATCAGGTACCCATTTCCGCATTCTCTAATTTTCTTTAACAAAATTTGTACGAGCTTCCTTGCTTTAGATAGTAGCCGATACACCATGCAACGTACACAGTGAATAGAAAAAAAAAACGTCATTCTAGGCTGTCTCAGTCACAGGCTGTCTGGCTTCGGAAACCTATGGCTTTTATAATGATTACATCTGTTGATATTCCGAAACTAGTCTGGCCATTCAAAGATCGGGGTAGACTGGTTACTTAGTTTTTATTCGGTTACTCCTCCCAATGTAACAACATGATTAGAATCCGTATACTTGGAAGTTGGAACCCCAGTACCCTATTAATCCGGGTTGTGGAACGACAGGTACCCTGCCCCCTGCCCTTTGGATTACATTCTATATTCTGTTCCCCCCTTTTATTTTATCTGTATTTACTCTTTACAGCTATACGGAATTACATTGTTGTAGGAAAAAAAGAAAACACTTGTAGATTTATAAAATGGGTCACATCAATGGTGGTGGGTCAAGCTATATAATGGTATCGGAAAAAACCCTCCAACGTGTTGGGTCTTTTGGTGGGGCCTAGACGTGCAACGAGGATGTTGTGTTTATTAAGTGGGGTTTATATGTGATTCTATCCACCTATTAGTAACAAGACCGCTTTAGGCGTGAGGATAAATGGGCTTAAAGGGAGACGACCCTATATTGGGTTGTGTTACGGAGCTAAATTGAAATATTTATATAGTTGCATACTTGCACGGGTCAATCATGAATGGATATACTGAATGTAAGATAGATGGGTAATATGGAACGGGGTATGTGCATTTTTTATGCCCTAGGTTTGTATTGAAAAGGGTTGCGCCAAAGATGTCTCAGGCTCGATTCCCCCTTACCTCTATTGTAATCCGACTAAGTGCGCTTTGTTGGACCTCAAAATTATTTGGCCCTAGCTTTTAGTAATAAACTTAGGTGAGTGGGTCATTCTGATCGGGTTCGGGTTTTTGGGTCGGTCACCCCGATCTTGTCATTTCGGGTTGGGATCTTGACTTAACAAAGTAATTTCGGGTTGTCACTTTTTGAGTCATATTGAGGTGTCATGTCAACCTTATCTGGTTTGGTTGTTGGAGTTCGGTCAGTTTTGCCCGGTCTACATCTCTTTAACTATCCAATGTGAACCTGACTTATGTTCGTTCCAAGTCCATATTCGATCACCTTTACCATCAAGTTATATTGGGTTTGATTTAGTGATTTTAATGTATGTATTCTATTAACCAAGTTGGTAGTTGGTGTATTTATTACAGTACTACCCAGATTGTTATTTTGTCATTTTATTTATGTTTCATAAGACAATTTCAAATGTAGTCTTTATCCTGCCATGCCATATAACTATACAAGTACGTTATTGAGTTGTTGGGACTTTGTTAATGCGTTCACAAATCGGCTTTCATAAATTTGTGTGACATTATCCGTCTTAAGCTTAAAAGTGGTCAAACATCATATCATTTTTGTATTTACATAAATATAGAATCGTCCATAGCTAAAGACGGAAAATGTCGTCTTAAACGAGAATCATTATAGACAACATTTGGTTTGTCGCCTATCAAACCTTTGGTTCACAAATCACAAGGCAAGGTCTTCTGACAGTATTTGTACTTGACTCTGCTGTTTTGCCTGCATTTCATAGTTCATACTGTACAATTTTCAGACAACATTACTTATGTTATGTATGTAATATATACTCTATACAAACTACTTTGTATTATACTCTGTACATTTGATTACATTCAGATCAAGTTATATTATATTGGGTTGGACATGAATGTTTTGTGTTGGTCATATTAGTAATTCGTGGTTAGTCATTTTATAATGAGGTTATCTTGTAATTTTATGTTTGGTTTTTCAAATGTAGCCTATATTGTGAATTTGTGGTATTATAATGGATCATCACTTGTCTCCTTGTGAGAAGGATTCGACTCGTTTTCAATGAAAACGATTTTGTTAATGATCTTACAAATCACGTTTGATAAAATTTTGTTGGACTAAATGAGATACTCCATTTGTGTAATCATTTTTATAGCAATTATATTTTCAGGTCCCACAAAATCATGTTTATCCAAACATTTAATATTTGGTCAAAGATAAGCTTTCATCTTGTACAATTTTCAGGTTGTTTTAATTATTTGCTTCTACGTCTGACTATAACTTACAACTACCTGGAAATGAGATACGTTTGTACTTGCATAATCTCTTTAGTATAGTACTTCTAGTATACTACTTATTTTTAAAATTTATTTATTATTTATACCCTTTGACCCTTATTATGAAAAACTCGGGTATTGTTTCGTGACATAAATATAACCGTTTTTATTATTAAAACGGATTTAAAATTAACACATCAACACTTTTTATGACAATATTTGCTATAGTTAACCAATCTGTACCCGATTTGACACCTAGACTAAGGATTCGAGCTTGAATCGTTACTTGACTTATCCAGAATTAATATCACTCGACTAGCTTGAATGTTTGTTATTGCATACTAACGGCTAACCTATATGACTTGTAAATAACAAACCTTAAAATAACAACCAAAAATTAACTCCTCCTGACTTGAATATGACTCGACTTAAATGTCTATAATGCGTTTTGTATGTAGTAGTGCTTTACCCCAAT
Source organism: Heliosperma pusillum (assembly GCA_022085475.1). Lineage (NCBI taxonomy): Eukaryota > Viridiplantae > Streptophyta > Magnoliopsida > Caryophyllales > Caryophyllaceae > Heliosperma > Heliosperma pusillum. The sequence continues at coordinate 429,257 of JAIUZE010069937.1, read as the reverse complement.
CGATCGAACGCAAATTCTTGCAAATTTGAAGTCTTTTGACTTGAACGAACCCAGTAACCCGACCCTCACCCGAGCTGGTTGACCCATTAATTAGGTCTACTACGTAGACATACATACAACTTGTAATATATATCAAACTGTATTTATTTGATGCGTTTTAACTTTAAAATAGAGGTGTACATCAGAAACAAGAATATAATTTCGAGCGTGATAATTAATTTAGTGGATTATACTTCTTTTTTTATTTCGAGGGAACCCGCAACCACTGTCTTTGGTGTGATCTGGGTATAATTGTTAAAATTTTTATACTTGTATGTGTGTAATTCTTAACATTTTTATAATTAATTACTCCCAATTCTATTTATGTAAAGTACTACCTTTGGTCACGTATTATTCATGTATTGGTATTAACTTAGTATACATAATACATTATTTAACCATCTCTTACTTATATTTTCCTCTATATATAGACTTGTAGAGTGGATATAATTTCTCCAAGCATTTTCTCATTACATATCTCATTATAACACCATGGCACCACCGAAGAGGAGCCTCTCTCCCGTCCCCCTCTCGCCTCCCGATGACCACCACAGCCAACGCCATCGCAAAAAGTACGTATGCATTCAACTTATACTACTAGTATACTAGTTTAAATCCAATGCATTGCATGGTTTGTTTTGAATAAGGTACATAAATGAGAAAAAAAAATATTATTTATACTAAACTTTACAATATATTATTAGTATTATATAAGATAAAAAGTTAGAAAATAGAAATGTTGAAACTTTTTATTTCCTATATTTGATTATCTTTTATTAAAAGGACAAAAAAATATTTTAAATAAATTGCTTACAAACTTTTTTTTATATTTCACTATTTTTATAAACTGTGCTTTAGTTATTCTCTAAATTTATAACACTTGTAATTTATTTATTTATTATAATACTTTTTTCATCAATAAAAAATAATTGCGTTTATTAATTATTTTTACTGAACTTTTGCTAACAATTCCTTTTTGTTATGCATGGCACGTACATTTTAGTCCTGATGATCCACCGTCTCCACCGCCTCCGCTTGTTCTCGACTCGACACCCGAGCCTTCTCCTCCTGCTGCTTCACCTCCCCAACCTCCCTCCCAGGTTGCTTTTAGCTACCAAAACTGGGCAGCAGCTAAAGGCACATCACAGTACGTAATAACCACTATAATTTAGTTTAATTTAATTTCTGCGTACCGTTTTAAGATTCACTTTTGAAAACTTACTTCGCACTTTTATAAAATAAATATAAAATAAATTGCTTCAAATCCCGTTTTAAGTGACTAAAAGAAGTGATTTAAATTGGTGTTTTGAAACAAGTTTTAGTAAAAGTGCAACTTAAGAACGTAATTTTAGAAAAATAAATAAAAGGGAGTAAGTTTTAAAAAGTGGAATTTTAAAAGAGTATTTTCTAATTTATTCTTCATTTAATTTAATTTGTTTAAATTCATGTTGCTTATCAATAATATAATGGCATTTTTACGTTCAACTTTTGTTTTATAGTTTAATTGAAGGACCGACGGTTTCGTCACCACCGGCGTCAGATATATATGGGACAGATTTAGTTGACGAGCCCGACTCGCCTGTTCCGGATCAGAGGGATGATTCTTCATTCGATGAAGCAGAGGCTTATAGTGATGGTGCTAACAGGGATACTGATGATGGGGATGATGACTAGGGCTTTGTTTAATTGTTATAAAAACTATCTATTATGTGTTTTTATGTGTGTTTAACTAATTAATTACGGTTAAATAGTTAATAACACTTAAATAGAAACTTTGACGATAAATATTATTAAAATTTGAAATAATTAAACAATTTTTCAAATTTTAATATCAATATTTATCGTGAAAGTTTTTATTTAAATGTTGTTAATCTGTGTTATTAGGGCACATTTTAAAAAAAAAAATCGTAATTAATTAGTGGTTAAGACTATTTAGTTGTTTGTGTTAGTTGTTTGTTACTTTTATTTTCAGTATGAGCTTTAGCCCTTTATGTTTTATTATTATATGAAACAAGGTTAAATTATTAGTCTTAAACATGAGTATTTTCTTTTCTTATTTATTATTACTCCGCTTTCAAGCTTATTAAAACCGAATAAAATAAAACGCGGGATCTATAAGACTCAAATTAGAGTTAACACTTAGATAAGGATCTATACTATTAAAATTATTCAAGTTCAAGGATTTAACTTTAAAAATTACTGTTGTCAAAAAAAAAAACTTTTAAAAATTATCCAATTAACGACCACAATCTCAACAATGTTATATTTTTCGTTATTGTAAATGTTTGCCAAAAACGGGTAAAATCGATAAACGCTTTGCTCCTCGATCTGTTGATCGGCCGATCTAATCCATATTTTGCTCTCGAGTCTCCTCTATTGGCCAACTCGATCTGTAATCATATAATCGTACAAAACTTGCTCAAATTGGACAATTTTCGTAGTTTTTATTTTTTTTTGGTGACCAAAGGAACACCCGGGGACCAGGTAAGTCATCACGGTTACAGAAATAACCATAGTTTTTGGATACCAAAGTCTCCTCCATTGACCCAACTATTGATATACCCTATATAAAACAATTTAACTGACTTATAAAATCTCACGCGTGCTTAAATTAGGAAATCAATATAAAATTCTTTTTACAAAGAATAGGTATTTAAAAAAAAAATTATTTAGCTTTTGAATTTGTATTTAATTTTCAAAGATGGGGTTAATTGAAGTTGGGGAAGGACATGTTCAAGAAAAACGTACATGCTGCATGCCAATCGATACTCGTAATCGATCTCGACTTGATTGCGATTACTCGTATGTTCCTTGGGAAATCTGGTTCGAAATAATATCAAGATTACATATTAAAACCCTTTTCGTTTGTCAAGTTGTGTGTAAGATTTGGAGAGAAATTGTATTCCGCGTAATAAAGAACATGGAGCGTCTTCCATTATGTGGTCTCGTACTTAGAAAAGGTCTTGGCCCTAATGTGTATACGGATGCTAAATATTTTCATACCACCTACGTTTGCTTGACAACAAAAGCGACACTCGATCATCGTGAATTGTCGATCGCTAGTGGCTATGACCAAGGTTTGATTGCGGAGTTGAAGTTCGACTTTGGTGCATTAGGCTCGACCAATAACCCCTTAAATCCCGAGAGAAAGCCGACTGCCTTAACAAGTCATAAGGGGTTGTTACTTGTAGATTATAGTGACGGTACCTACGAGGTACATAATCCAGTGACTAAACAAGTTTGTGTGGTACCTAAGTCGGAATCGTTCGCAAAGTATGGATCCCCCAGGTCAATACGAGATTGTTGCGGCCTTATAATAAACCTCTCAGACCGTTCTAGAATAAAGTGCTCATTTGTAGTAGTGAGATTTTCTCGTATGTGTAAGAGGATTGAGATGTACTATTCCGTGACAAAACGATGGAGTGTAGTACGTATGGGATTGCACAACGACGTCGTTAGGGGGGCAGGTTGGTCGTTGCCTAATTACGTTGCCATATATAAAGCTCGAACCCTTTCCTTTTATTTCTTGACGGCCGCTAACCATGGTGTAGTTTCAAATTTCCATAACCTTAGGGTTCCGAAAGCCAAGAGTTTCGCCTTTCCTTTACCAAATAGTCCTATGTTGCATTGGGCAGACGATAACAACCAACGAAAAATATGGGAAAGCGAGAAAAACCTCTTCCTCTCGTATCTTGATCCTACGAGACTACTTAAAATTTGGAAGGCGGGTTCCACAAGGCTCGACGACACTTGGTCATGGGTTCCGCAACTTGAGATCAGTAATTCAGACCCGTTAAGGAATGTCGCTGGGTCGGGGAGGGAAGACATTGTGATGTTTCTTAAAGCGGGTGCTCCATTGAAACTGATAGCGTTCCATCCGTATGATCTGATAATATACATTCTCTTAGGGAATTGGATTTTTGGTTACCATCTAGTGAACGACACTATAGTCGATTTTGCTCAGATTAACGATGTTGATCTTTTCAAGAATGCGAATGCGATCCTTGGCTACCCGTTTATCCCTTGCATTACCCCTTTCCATGTCGGCAACCAGTCCTAGCAGGGTAGATAAGACTGGTGCCGGCTAGTTAAGCGATTAATATTAATAGTTAATCTTGTGTAAGACTGCCTTAGTATAAAAGTCGTTATTAAAAAACCCGTTTTACAACAAGCTTGTATAATACACAGAGTACTCTGTATTAGTAATTGTATCATTGATGTTATTTGTTAATGTTTTTTGGGTGAAATTTTGATGGCATTATAATAATTTATGTCACTAAAATTCTATAGAGTAATATTTTCCAAAAATTTAAGAAATATTTCAGATGCATTCCAAATTTTGCAACCTCATTATTGAGTTGACAGATATATCGTCTTAACATTAAAATCGATTTAACAGGTTTTTTTACTTTTCCATATGCATTCTGCTTCTGTCTTAATTCCTACTATTTGATCTGACTTAACTCAATACATACCGATATACCCGTCTTAAACGAGAATTTGCCAACACCCAATTGCCAACCGCAAAATTGAGCCAGTTCAAAGAGTAGTATAACTTTGCTTAAACTTGTAGCCTCATCACTTCCAATCTTTGAAACGACCACGAAATGAACAACAATGGCGACTGAACTTGAAGAACTCATCGACTTTCTTTCATCCCTTTCTCCTCCAGTAGTTTCGTTATAGATTTATAGTTACAAATTTGCAATTACCCAATTTCAATTATTTCCTTATGAATTTAAGCCAAAACCGATGCCCTAATGGAGAATTCGACTATTATCCATTAATTTAGCAATTCAACTCGAATATATATTATGCTAAGAACATATACATACTACGGATAAATGGAAATAAATCAATACATAATAATATGGAAATTAATTCTTTTATCAAATACTGTGTATCTATTGGCAGGACTATAAGTTGATCCTAGGAAAACATAACAATGCAAAACTCCTCCACCAACTAATAATACTTCCACCGTCCCGGTTTTTAGGGTGTCTCATTCATCAGCCTCGTCTACCCGGTTATTTAGATCGCTATCATGGAAAGAGGTAATGCAAGGGATGAACGGGTAGCCAATTATCGCAGCCCTCTTGAAAAAATCAACTTCGTCAATCTCAACAATATCGACTAGAGTGTCATTCCCTAGATGGTAACCAAAACAGTTATTCTTCACAATAACGTATACAATCGGCTCATAAGGATGAAATGTTACCGGTCTCAGTTGACCACCCGCTTTCAGTAATTTCAAAATGTCTTCCCTCCCCGACCCAACCACATTCCTTAACGGGTCTGAATTACTTATCTCAAATTGTATGACCCATTCCCAAGTCTCGTCGAGTCTTGTGAAATCCGACTTCCAAATTTTAAGTCTAGTAGGTTCACGATACGAGAGAAAGAGGCTCCGATCGCTTTCCCATATTCTTAGTCGATTGGTTTTGTTCCATTCCAACGTAGGATAATTATTATTTGGTAAAGGAAAGGCAAAACTTGTGGCTTTTGGATCACTAAGGTTACATAAATTCGAAACTATACCATGGTACGTGGAAGTCAAGAAATAAATCGAAAGGGTTTGACTTTTATATATCGCAACGTAATTATGCAATGACCAAGGTGCCCGATTGACGACAACGTTGTCTAATCCCATAAGTAATACACTCCATCTTTTTGTGACGGAATAGTACATCTCAATCCGATTAGACGATTTACGAGAAAATCTCACTATTACAAATGAGCACTCGATTCTGGAGCGATCTGAGAGGTTAATGATAAGTCCAGGACTTTCTTTTATTGACTTATGAGCTCCATATCGTCCGAACAACTCCGACTTGGGTACCGTACAAACTTGTTTAGTCACTGGATTATGTACCTCGTAGGTACCGTCATTATAGTCTACAAGTAACAATCCCTTATGGCTCGTTAAGGAAGTCGGCTTCCTCTCGGGAATTATTGACAAGTTATTGACATCAGCGCCTAACGCGCTAAAGTCAAACTTTAACTCCGCAATCAAACCTTGGTCGTAGCCACTAGCTATAGACAATTCACGACGGTCTAGTATCGCTTTTGTTGTTAAGGACATGTAGGTGGTAGGAAATAGTCCTGAATCAACATCTACAAGAGGACCGTAACCTTTTCTAAGTACGAGACCACATAATGGAAGACGCTCCATGTTTTTTATTACATGGAACGTAATTTCTCTCCAAATCTTACACACAACTTGACAAACGAAAAGGGACTTAATATTTAATCTTGATAGAATTTCGAACCAGATTTCCCAAGGAACACACGAGTAATAATCGCAATCAAGTCGAGCTCGTTTACGAGTATCAATTACTCGTACCATTCTGTTTGTACGTGATTCTTGCGCTTGTTCATCCCCAATTTCAATGACCACCATGTTTGTATGAGATGAAACTTTACTATACTCGTAAAAAAGTTATAGATTCATATATAACCTAATAACCAAATTTCTTAAATACCTATTCTTCGTAAATTTACCAAAAACATGTTAAAAAAATAAATATAGAAGGCACAAATATTTATTTAAAGCTAATATCTTCCAAAAGATTCTTTATTGATTTCCTAATTAGTTACGTAATATATTTTAATTGTTTGTACTATATTAATTAATTCGGTTTTTCTAACGTACACACGTTAATAAGGTAAGTATGGTAAGATTCACACCATATTCTCATGAGTCGTGAGATATTCAAGTATAAACTCATCTTTGTCATAATTAGGAAAAATACAGTATTAAGAAAAACCGTAATTAATTTCCTAATAAATACAATAATATTATAATTAATTTATTCTTTACATTATATAGATCATTATCATCATTCTATTCTATATAATTAAAACAGGAACTTTTCAAGCGATTTTAGAGAGTCCAACAATAGTGAAATACTTTTGAGCTCCCACATTAATAGTTGAGCTTCCAAGCAATATTAGAGAATCCAACTTTTACAAACTACTTGGATCATTATCAGTCAATATATAATAAAATTTTATAAAAACAAAAACAAAAAATAGTTAAAACGGAATTATTGGTATTAGACATACTACTTGGATCATGATTACTATATATGAAACAAATATAGATTATATGAGATATGTATCTTCTCTTTTGCTAATCTATATATATTAGCAAATCCTAAACTATTATTTAATCTGAGCGTCCGTAGCATACAAACTTAGCATTTATTGATAGTTAAACAATATTGATTAGATCAACAAATAAATTTGCACTACAAGTAGACAAGTTATCATTTTTTGATAAATATTGACCACTTTTGATTAAATGATCACCATTTTTAATTTATGACTAAAAAATGACCAATTTTTTTCAATGTGATAACCACTAAATTTGCAAATAAAGAATTACGGATTAATAATTGTTAATCTTACAGAAATTAGCTTAATCTTGGTAAACTAATACTGGCTCACAAGTGTGTTTCTGTTCTAGATATTGCATAAGACTTAACAAATGCGTTTACTAAATAAGAGTTCTGGCCACATAACATATATAAAAGTTAAATTACAACAATGAAATATATAACAAGTTTTTATGAGCCGTAAATATATAAATATAACGAAAACAATGTAGACATTAGTTATTCTATTTGTAGTTTGTAACAATGTACTTAAAGCCAAAATTGAAGTATATAAACCAATGGTTTCATCAAACCAATTTTTAACAAAATAAAAACACAAAGACTCGCGAGAAAGTTGGGGAAACTTAATTTATATAAAACGGTAACGAAAGTAACCTAGAGAGGTTTAAGCTATAATCAATTAATCACCCACAACAATGACAACCTCACATCTTAAGAAAAAGTATATATACTAATATAGGTTAAATATGTATTAAGCAAAAATAAATATAAACCAAAGGAGGTTTCTTATGATGATAAGCAATAGATTCATCGTAACTTTGGGTCATAATCAATAATAAAGGGTTTATGATAAAAATTGGTAACTAGATAAGTTTGTGACCAGTATTTTACCCGTAAAAGCAAGAGTATTAGACATAAGCGAAATCGAAAAATGCAACATACTATAGAATCAAAAAAAATTATAAAAAGATACACCATTACATAATTAAGAGTTAAAAAAATATCGACGTAACTATTTACTACTCCCTCCGTCCCGGTCATTTGTTTACCTTTGCTTTTGGCACAATTATTAAGAAAATGGTAGGGGACCATTTGTGGTGGTCCTTGGTGGATGACAAGTGGACAATAGTCCCATTGGCACATCAAATTACTCATAGAAAACATTCTCAATATAGAAAGGTAAACAAATGAATGAGACACCCTAAAATGGAAATGGTAAACAAATGACCGGGATGGAGGGAGTACATTTCAAACCACGGTACAGGTGTCTTGGATAAATATAATAAGTATATATAAATATAAAAAAAAAAAACATTTACAAAACTACAAAATGTCCCGTGCATCGGACGGGCATTCCACCTTGTTTTGCTAATAAAATATAGTATTGGTCTTGAACGCGTGTAGCCCATAGGTGACATTTAAAATATTGATAAAATACCGTCTCATTTATGCATGAATGTTGTATATATATTAATGTGATAAGCTGGTCAGACTTGATAATTTGCGATAGTTGGTACGTAATTTACTACGAGTTCATTTTTATTTATGAGATATGGTACATTGGTACTCATGATCTGAGTTCAAAATCCTTCAGCGTCAAATTAGTATGCGAGAGGTTACTTAGTATGCGAGATGCGACCATCTAATAGAGTTAAAACTCGAAAAATAAAGCATAAATATCATCTAAGATAGAGAATATGTCCCTACGCCCCTCTTTCCGTGGTGATGACTCCCAAATTATCGTTTTTCTAATCTCAGTCGAATGAGAGTGCCGAGTTGAACAAGCGAAAGAGAATGAATAGCAGCGATTCGTTAAGAGCAGTCGGACAGACGGTGTGTACTATAGTGAGTACAGTACACAAGTCTGGAACACTGGAAGGTTAAATTACTAAGGGGTCGTTTGGTTGCATCTAGGAACTTTCATTGCCTAGGAAGTGATACATCACATGATTTTAGAATTCATGTGAATTAGGAAAATGTTGTTTGGTTGCATAGAGGAATTGTAATTCATGTAGGCATTCTCACTTACCTAGGGGGACCTAGGTAAGCAACTTTCTCCATTATGGAGGAATTAGAGTTCATGGAAAGTTGCAAATCATGTGATTTTGGGTAACCAAACAAGTTACTCATTTTGCAATTCACATGAATTAGACTTCCTATGTTTTTTAGTGGGTAACCAAACACCCCCTAACTAACTATTTAATTACACTGAATACTACTAATAAATAACTTAATCTTAGTGTCTTTAAATAACTTAATCTTAGTGTCTTTAAATACCGCAACTTACAGTAAAACAACAACAAAAAATCTGCAGAAATTGTCTAACCAATATAAGCACCACTTCAAAATACAACAGCTTTGCAGCCTGAGACAATGTGGTTCTTGCAAAATGTTACGCCCACAATTCCTGCAACAGATTACGGCACAAACCAGGATCAGTAGCGACATATTTCATAGCTACTATCCGCAATGAACAATGTGATTGATGACAACAAGGAACGATAAAAAGCATCAGTAAACCCGAAAAGGCCAGCCTTCTGCCTTCTGCTATATGATTTCTCGCTCTACTTCAGTAGCAATCTCTGACTTCACGGTCTACTTCAACAGCAATCTCTGATGCCAGCGTGTCATCAAATAGGGAAGTAGAGGAAGTTGATATAGGTAGACGGCCTAATTTAGCAGATCGAGAGAGAATCTTTCCGTCCTTCCCAAATGCAACTAGGGTTGTAGCGGTACCGACACGGGGAAATATACGATTTGTGACACGCACACACAGCTCAAGAGGTAAAGTAGGCCACTTCATCTCAGCAAATCGGCTATCTTTGAATCCTAATTCCGGTTGCAAAGAAACAAAAACCACTTCACTATCAGCGTATTTGGCCTTAATCTCATGGTAATTCTGCTTCAGAATACCGTAGAGGTCTCCACCGTCAAAGAAAAATGTGGGAAAGTCAAGGTAAAGGAGAACATTCTTGTTGTGAAGATCGGGCATGTCAGTGTTACCGAGCAATTCTTGTAGGGTGAATGATCTTAGCTCACTGATTTTCTTATTGATGAGTACATCCCTGGTGAACGGATATGCACTGATCCCATAAAAAGTTGCAATTTCTTTCCCACAAGGGTCCCCAAGAGATTGACCACGTGGCAGAATGACTAATTCATCTTCAAAAGAGCAATAAAAGACGCGGCAAAGGGTACGATATACCTTGTCGTCAAAGGGAAACATCCACCAAGAGGAGTGTAAAGGTTTGAAGGTTTATTATTTTCATTCATAATTGACAATGAATACAAGGCTAGTATTTATAGTAGTTACAATTATAAACCCTAACACAATATTTACCTAATACAAACTATGGTAATATACTATAAGACGGAGATTTGGAAATATTAACAAGATTACATAATAAGAAATATAGAAAGATAAATATATGGAAGATTACGTAAGATTACGTAATATTCCTAAAACGCTCCCGCAAGACGGACGATCCGAAGGCGAGACCGATCTTGGAAAGTAACGAGCTAAACCGCGGTCGATGAAGGGGTTTGGTGAGGACATCTGCAAGTTGATCATCACCAGAAATATGTTGAACACGAAGAAGACTAGTTTGAACTTGTTCGCGAACAAAGTGAAATGCTAAAGCCAGATGTTTCATACGAGAATGAAAGACAGGGTTAGCAGAATAGTGAGTAGCACTAAGGTTGTCACAATAGATAACCGGTGTAGAAGTAGCTGGAACACGAAGTTCAGTTAGCAAAGAGCGAAGCCAAGTCAGTTCGGCCAAAAGGGTGGCAACAGCTCGGAATTCGGCTTCGGTTGAAGAACGGGCTAAGGCACGTTGGCGTTTGGATGCCCACGAGAGAGCATTTCGACCCATGTAGGTAACATAACCAGTGGTAGATAAATACGAGTCACGATCACCCGCCCAATCAGCATCACAGTAGGCATGAAGTTGAGTGGGAGAGGACCGAAATAGTTGAATGCCAACATTGATGGTGCCATTCAAGTAGCGAAGAAGACGTTTGAGTGCAATCCAATGTAGTTCAGTGGGACGATGCATGAATTGAGCCAATTTGTTGACGGTGTAAGCAATGTCAGGACGAGTAAATGACAAATATTGAAGACTACCCAGTAAGGAGCGATAGTAGGTGATATTAGATATTGTAGAACTCCTATCATTGTGGAGGGGAGGGTTAACCGCTACTGGTGTGGTAGCAGGTTTAGACTCGATCATTTTGTGAGTGTGCAGTAAGTCATGGATGTATTTAGATTGTGTCAACAAGAGACCATGGGGGTTGGGGGTGACTTCGACGCCAAGGAAGTAGGAGAGTGTGCCCAAATCCTTGAGTGAGAACCGTGTGGCTAGAGACTCAATGAAGGCTGACACGATTTGAGTATTGGAGTCGGTGACAATAATGTCATCAACATAAACTAATAAATAAATGGTGTGAGACGATGTCGTGCATAAAAATAAAGACGGGTCGGCAAGTGAGGCCGTGAAGCCAGTTGCAAGAAGGTGAAGCTTCAGTGTTGTGTACCAAGCACGCGGTGCTTGTTTAAGACCGTATATAGCTTTGGTGAGCTTACATACATAGGTGGGATGTTCGGGGTCAGTGAACCCCGGTGGTTGTGACATGTAGACCGTGTCGGTGAGGGCACCTTGTAAGAAGGCATTGTTGATATCAAGTTGGCGAAGACACCAACCATTAATGAGAGCAAGGGAAAGAATGGTACGCACCGTGGCGGGTTTTACAACCGGACTAAAGGTGTCCGAGTAATCAATTCTGGGTCGTTGAAGGAAGCCTTTGGCAACCAACCGAGCTTTGTATTTGTCAATCGAGTTATCAGGCTTGTATTTGATACGATAAATCCACTTACATCCAACGACATTGAGGGATGGGTTTGGTGGGACGAGGGTCCATGTTGCATTGTGTTGAAGAGCATTGTATTCGGCAATCATGGCATTACGCCATTGCGGGTCAACTAAGGCTTGCTTAGTGGTATGGGGTAACCGGGAGGGGGGTAGTATAGTGGCGATCTTGACATATTTGGGATTGGGGCAGCGGATGTTGTGAGTGAGGCGCATGATAGCACCAGGACGAGAAGGTGAGGGAGGTGGTGGTGGAGGTGGGGGTGAAGGAATGACCGTGTTAGGGGCAGGGGCAGATGAGGGTTGTGGGGAAGCAGGGGAAACAGGGGAACGGGGCGAAACAGGGGAGTTGGTGGGAGGGAGCTGGGTGGGCTGATTGTAGGGGGTTGAGGGTGGGGACTGGGTTGGAGGGGTCACGGGTGTGGTCTGGGTTGATGGTGGGTGAGATGCAGCGGAGGGTGGTGGCAGCGGGGTATGAAACCAGTGGGGGGAGGATGGTTGAGGGGAGGTGTCGATGGGGTTGGTTGTCGAGACAAGGTAAGGGTAGGGGAATCGGTTTTCGATGAATTTGACATGGCGAGACACATAAACTTTGTGAGTGATGGGGTCAAGACAGTAAAACTCATTTTGCGTGGGTGAATACCCGACAAACACACATGGCTTAGACCTAGGTTCGAGTTTGTGTGAGGTGTACGGACGAAGCCAAGGATAACAAAGGCATCCAAAGCTCCTAAGTTTGGCGTAGTTGGGGTCATGACCGAAAAGTGTGTGGTACGGGGATGAGTTATTGAGAGTGGGTGTAGGAAGCCGGTTGATGAGGTAAACGGCGGTGGTGAAGGCATGAGGCCACAAGGTCGAGGGAAGTTGAGCATGGTTAAGGAGAGCTAGACCGGTCTCAACGATGTGTCGGTGACGACGTTCGGCAAACCCGTTTAATTCGGGGGTGTGAGGTGGGGTTGTGAGGTGACTAATGCCGTGAGCATTGAAGGTGTGGGCCATTTTAATGTATTCGCCACCGTTGTCGGAGAAGACTTGTCGAATGGGTTTTTTGAAGTATTTTTCAACGAGTTTTTGAAAACGCACAAATATGGTGGTGGCATCGGATTTCAATTTAAGAGGATATAACCATACATAGCGAGTAAAGTGATCAACGAAAATAATATAGTACTTGAAATTGTCATAAGACAAGACGGGAGATGACCAAACATCGGTGAAAATTAAATCTAATGGCGATTTTGAAATTAATGTTGAATTAGAAAAGACTAACTTATGACTCTTGTGTATATTGCAAGAGTTACAAAAATCAATCGGTAAATGACTAGTGTCTATTGAAAACTTAGAAATTAAAATATGGAGTATTTTTACCGACGGATGTCCAAGACGATGATGTCAACCATAGTCTTTAGATAAGCGGCTAGTGTATGCGGTAGGTTGAGGAGGGTGCCATTCATAGACTCCACTATTAGACGTCCCGCTTATAAGAATCCGATGAGTTTGAAGGTCCTTTATAGAAAAAGAGTTTTGTGAGAATTCAAAATAAGCGTTGTTGTCAGAGCAAAATTGAGAGACGGATAAGATATTACGAGAAATTAAAGGAACAAATAAGACTTTTTGAAAATTTAAAACATTAGATTGAGAGCGAAGGCGGAACGAACCTATGCGTAAGATAGGAAGAGCCGAGTCATCGCTAATGACAAGTTCATCGCTCCCATCATACGGAGCGTGGAGTGCAAGATTGTCAAGATCATTGGTGATGTGGTGCGTAGCGCCAGTGTCTACGAGCCACGGACGCGAGGCGGTTTGATCAAGTTGGTTCGTGGTCGCTGTGTGAGCTTGAGGCGAGGACCGGTTAGAGCGACCCGAGGTGAAGGCTTAGGAAGGTGGGAAGACGGCATTAGGATAGTCACGTTTGAATTTGTAACATGACGAGATGACATAACCGGTGGCACGACAAGATTGGCACTTGCCTTTGAAGGGAGGGGGGGTGTATGGTTCGACCGAGGACGAGGCTGGGTTAGAGGACACGGGGCGCGGGCTGGTCTGATTGTAAGGTCTGGTGGGGGCACGATTGTGGTAGGCAGCGTGGGCGGAGGCAGGGAAGGGGGAAGGCTGGTTGTGGTGTTTTTGGGTTAGTTCAAAGTTGATCAATTTTTCGTGTAAGGCATCAAAGGAAATCGGGTCATCACGCGCATTAACGGAATCAATAATAGGTTTAAAATTAGTATAGTCGAGTCCACGGATTACCTTAGCGATGATATCGTCGGAATCCATAGGTTTGCCAAGAGTAGCAAGTTTGTCGGTGCAAGATTTGATGAGGTGCATATAGTCGGTGACGGTTTGATTAGATTCTTTAGAGACGGAGTCAAGTCGATCTTTGACTTGTAGGATATGACCCCGAGTAGATTTTGCAAAGGTATTTGCGAGAATAGTCCAAACATCGTTAGAAGTAGGAGCACGCATGACAAGAGCGTGAGTTTCCGGTGTTAGGGTACCAAGGAGAGCACCCTTGATAAGTTGGTCTTGCCGTTGCCAAGTGTGGAACGACGGGTTGGTGGTGGGTGTGGTTTTGTCGGTGGCAGAAGTGGCGGCTAGGGTGGCCGATGGACATGGGTAGGTACCATCGAGGAATTTGAGCAAATCATAGCCGATGAGAAGTGACGAAACTTGGTCTTGCCATTGCATAAACGTCAATGGGGTGAGTTTGTCAACCATGGACAAGTTAACGAGGTAGAGCGGGATGCTCGGTTCATGGATGTTTTGAATGGTGGAGGCCGACATAGCCGGAGTAGGTAGGCACGAGTTTTGTTGGTTAGGATTTTGAGGCGATTGATACCATGTAAAGGTTTGAAGGTTTATTATTTTCATTCATAATTGACAATGAATACAAGGCTAGTATTTATAGTAGTTACAATTATAAACTATAACACAATATTTACCTAATACAAACTATGGTAATATACTATAAGACGGAGATTTGGAAATATTAACAAGATTACATAATAAGAAATATAGAAAGATAAATATATGGAAGATTACGTAAGATTACGTAATATTCCTAACAAGGAGCTTCTGGGATGTTTCAAAGCATCTTGTTTCATAAGGTCGTGGAAGAATGGGATTTCATAATGATGTTGAAAGGGCAAAGGGACGAGGACGACCTCAAACTTAAGCCCTTTATCAAAGCATTTTTGATGGATATTTTGAAGCTTAACCATGATGTTCCCACTACAGCAAAGGTATAATGCAACAACTGTATCACGGAGGCTAGACGTAGGTATATAATCGTTCTCACTGGCGATTTGTGAAAGACAATCACATTGGAGAAGTTCCTCAAGGAATATGGGAGAGTCGGTGGAACGTATCCTATTTCTGATAATATCGTCTTGTCTTGTGATATCGTCAAAGTGCTCCTTAGTAAACGGAAAAGATCTAGCTCAATAACTTTCAAGGAAATCAGGGTCGAACTGCAACACCTTTCCATTGGGGTGAACGACAAGACAAGGCACTTCCCGCAAACCCGCTCCTAGGGAAAACAAGCCCAAAGACTTGCAAATATTGTCACGGGACTTGGAATCAGCGAAAGGGATGGCAAGGCAATCAACCGATAACCTGGAGAAAAAGCTGTCAAATTCAGATTTGCCAAAACCAGGAGCAATCTTGACAACGACGACCAATTTAACTTGATCGGCAATTCTTTAACTTGATCGGCAATTCCTTTGTAAGTTAGTTCAGTGTATAATGCTTCAATGGATTGGCAAATTACGGGTTCTGGGTGGTCCACATCAAAAGGCGCGAGGAAACAACAGACCATGACGAACTTTTTGTCAAGTCCCGTGATAGGAACTAATTCACCACCTTTAGATGTGATCAGGAAATTTCGAGTTTTGGAGGACAGCAAGGCCTTCACATCAACATGGTTGCCTTGCTTAAATTTCAATTCAGGATCCTTCTCCTCCTCCCCTCCCCCTCCTCCTCCTCCTCCTCCTCCTCCTCCTCCTCTTTCTTCTCCTCCTCCACCTCTCCAGGTGTGACACGCCTCTTCTTCGTAGACCTTTCAGAAACAATCTCACAAGGTTTAATGAGCATCGTGCCAGCTGTCTTCATTGTGGGTATGATCTCACATTGCTTTATGAGCATACTCTCGGATGGCTTGTTCATCTCACATGGCTTTATAAATATCGCCTTACCAGGCTCCTCTGTTGTATTCTCAGTTGGCATCTTCTTCTTCTTAGGGATTGAATCCATTGAACTTGGAATTTGTTGGGATCCCGAACCTTAAATCTAATTCAATACATACAAGATTGAATTTTTGCTCAGCAGCAATATAAATAAATGCAGCAACATATATGCATGGTCGGCTAAAAAATACTAGGCGAATTCTACAACAAGACTGCCTTATGGTAAAAGACCTTGCTAATAATGAAACGATGCTATGCTTGAAGCAATGACAACCATGACGATCCCCCTCCCACCACCATGCTAGTTTAACTGATTAACAACAAATGATTACTTAAGATTGCAGAAATAACAAAAAAATAAATTAAAATAGGTAAATTTGTAGGGCAGAAAAATAACTTTTCAGTTACTGAGCAAATTACAGGTAGCTCATAAAAATAAGCTCAGTAAAATAACTTTTCAGTCACCACTTTTTGGTTAACAGTTGTAAAACTTATTTTTTTATTTTTTATTTTTAAAAAAAAAAAATTTCTCACGTCTTTTTGCGTAGGAAAAAAATGAAAAGATTGGTAAAAAAGAAAATAAAATTAGAATGTCGCTAAATTAAGGGAAAAAATGATAACATGATTAAATTACCTTCTTGAGAAAATATTTTTGTTGATTTCGGCAAAAAATAATGACTCAAAATCATTAACCGGGAACTTAACATCAAAAACTGAAGTGTTTTGGTCAAAACAATATATTTTTCAGCAAAAATATTTAAATCAAGTAATACTTTTATCTTCGGCTGATAGTTAATATAGTTTTTGAAAGACAAAAATCATTTTAAAAGGATTCAAAGTTCTAATTCAAGCAACAAATGTTAACTTTCATCTTTGTAAGGTCATCATAAAAACTCCACAGTTAAGCGTACTCAGGTGAGATTAGTCATGGGATGGGTGACCTCCTGTGAAGCTTCTCCGATGCTTACAAGTGTATTATTGGTGACACGAAATGGCGTTCTAATGATTTAGCTTAACTAGCAAATCAAGTATATGACCCTACATAATTCAATATGTGAAAATATTTGGTTGGGTAAAAAATAATAATATTTTTCATTATATTAATTTATTTTATATATATCTCGTTAGCCACGGGAATAAATTTTTAGCCACGGGAGAAGCCGTGGCTATATATTGAAATTAATTAGCCACGATATTGTTTTTCCTGTGGCAACATGCTTTAGCCACGGAAATTTAGCACTTGCGCCACGAATTTTATCGTGGCCCTAGTGCTAAATTGTTGTAGTGTCAATACTATGAGTTATTTTTACAATGACTGACCGACTTAGAAAAATTCGAGCACGACATCCTGCTGAAACTTTACCAAAGAAGAAATACTTGAAAAACTTTGAGATTTGAAGCATACAGAAAGAATTAGACACAGACACTTGAAAAACAGTGGATACGGATAATGCAGTCCCGAAAATACAAAGGTCGCGTTAAAAAGAGCCAAAAATACGACAAAGACGACGACAAAAACAACGACAAAGACAACGACAAAGACGACGACGACGACAACAACATCAACAACAACAACAACAACAACAACAACAACAACAACAACAACAACAACAACAACAACGGAAAAGAAAAGAAAAGGAAACAACAACAACAACAACAACAACAACAACAACAAGGGAAAAGAAAAGAAAAGGAAACAACGACGACGACGACGACAACAGCAACATCAACAACAACAAGGGAAAAGAAAAGAAAAGGAAACAAGAACAAGAACAACAGAAAGGGAAAAGGAAAGAAGAGGATACTCCCATCAACTTTGAGAAGGTTCCATATCTTGGGAAGGTTTTCTAAGCTCAAGCAATATTCAACCTGTAAAAGCGAAAAAGGCGACAACTTTAGGATGGAAAAATGAAAGAAAAGTGAAAAGCGTATGCATGTAAGTAAACCCATATATTTATTGCAAGAATTATAACTGAAATTATACCTGATTAACCAATTTTTTAATGGTTTCTTCATCTAAGTTCATAATTGCACGCACAAGATTATTAGGAGAAGATTAAGAGTAGTTAGTGTGGAAAATGTTAGAAAGAGTTTCAGTAACAAGCGGCCACGAGGAGTTGAAGAAGAACAAGTGAAAATTGGTAAAATGTGGTAAGAAAGGGTTAGATACTTAGATCATTTTTTCATTATATCCGAGAGTGTGGGAGGGAAATTGAGAGGTAAACTCCTCTCAACGGTCAAGATTGCAATTTGTGCATCAAACGGTTATAAATTTATGGAAAGTGTAGAGAAAAATATATTATTTAATGAGTATGTGACAAAAAGAAATGTACATTGTAGAGTCTATTGATCGAATACGAAAGAGGGGGGTGAATTGAGTATTAAAAACTAGCCCCACTTTTTCGATTTATATGATATGTAATTAATTATTTGATCTTATGAATTAAAATCAACTAATTAATTAATCAAAGTAAGCGCGAATAACGAAATAAACGAAAAGTAAAGAGATAAGAGAGAGGCACACGATTTTTGAAGTGGTTCAGTTTCACACGTTGAAACCTACGTCCACTATTCTCGATTAATAATTTTTAGTACCTTTTTACGGATTACAAAAATTACCAACCCACTCGTATAATCAACACTATGATTATAACTCAAGGTGAGTATCGCTAAATACTCTATACTATCTTACGCTAATAAGAAAGTACAATATAACCCACACAGATTCCCGTTAAAGAATTGTAAGCTTATAATGATGTACTATTATCCAATAACGTATTTCACTCAAGCGATTGATAATAATTGATGCACGACTCTTTTGAAAAACAAACTCTAAAAATAATAAATATTTGCTCAAAGGTTTGCTTTAAAACGATTTTGGAAAATCAACACAAGTAAAATAAATAGCCTTGTAAAAAATGTGTATTTCGTGTTTTTACAAAGTATGTGAATGAGTATTTATAGAAGTAGAATCATAGAAGATCTAAAACCCTAGTATAATATTTAATAAAGATACATATCTTATCATAAAATAATATTTGCTTATCTTTTAGAAATATCTTTATCTCAAAATATTATTTGGTTTATCTTATAGAAATATATTTATCTTAGTATCTCAAAATATTGTTGTAAAGATATAGTAGAATCCTAGATTAGGTAAACTAAGGAAACAAGCCTAAGGAGGCCGGATTCACCTAGTTCACGAAACCCTAGGAGGCACGCAACCCTAGGTGGCACAAACTAGGTTTCACGAAACCCTAGGTGGCTCAAACACTAGGTGGGCTAATTAGGTTAACAACAAATTGAGATAGAATATATTAGAAACCCTAGGTAGCATGACAACCCATAAGTTGTATTACTAACCAATAGAATCTCATAAATATATTCTCTATTAAAATAATTGATAAATATAAAAATAAAACTCTTTCACTTTTGAAAACAGTTCAAAACATTTTATTTCCAAAATCATGCATCAATATTTTATCATTCAAAATCATAGGCTAAAGCTATAACTTTTGAACATAAAATCTCTCGAATGGAATAGTTACCGAATGACGACCTATACAATCTAATCTTCACAAAGATCTTCAGTATACGGATCATCTCTTCATCTTGATCACAAAGACCCTCCATCTCGAGTCTTGTGTAGTTTGATGTAGATATTGTTTGAATCGATTTTCTTTAAAGTTATGCCTGGTTAGCTATAACTTCCATGTTCACTTCCAAAGTTATTTCTGAAGTTGTTATAACTTTGTCTCACAGACTTTATCAAAGCTATGCCTAACTTTGATCTTTCTTCTCATAATTGTTGCTAGCTATAATAAGACTAAAGCACACAATTACACGCATATGATATATCGAGTAAAACATATTATTACGTAAACACATGTCATCATCAAAACTATGAAATTGGTCCAACATACATGATTCAAATTCATCCGAGTTTATGATCATTTCGATTATTATATTGAGTAACTCTTACCATCATTTGTTTTGAGTATAAATAGTCGTATGATCATTCTAATTTTAACCTTTATGGTCATGTTTATTCAATAATTCCGCTTGTGACCACTCACAACCCCTCTCTCGCCTGCCTCCCGAATCTGTGATATTTGTTATATATAAGGTGTATAAATTCAATGCAAGTTTAGTACATAAAAGTTAAGCTTTATATTCACTTCATTTCTTATAAATTTTATTCAACTCTTATAAGTTAAAAAAAAGTTAAGCTCCCTAAGTTCAACCCAGCTCGTACAAGTTCAATTAAGTTCACCTCTTATAAATTCAGAAAAGTTAAGCTCGTTTAAATTAAAGTTCATCTCCTACAAGTTCAATTTCTGCAAGTTCAGTCCAACTTTTATAAATTCAGTTCATAAAAGTTAAGCTCATACTTACTCCATTCAACCCCACTCTACCAATTTACTTTTTCACGTTTGCCAACGCGTGTTTTACGCGGTAAATATCGTTAGCTACGTATTTGAAAAAATTATAAAAGTTGGATATTATTAATGTACTCGTAAAGACGAATCAAACAAAATCACACATGAATATATTTTCACTTCGTGAGACGAAGATATCGGTGGGTCAAATATCATTACACTTTGTGTATGTAGGACAAATATTTTGTTTTTCAACTATTTAACACGTATTATACTTCACAGAGATATACCGTCTTTTACCCGTATACCGCCTTAAACGAGAATTTGCCATCACCCAATTTTAGCCTCGCAAAATTGACCCAATTCAACGAGTAGAGTCCCTTTGCTTTAAGTTTTAGCCTCGCTTCGAGTCTTTGAAACAACGACGAAAGGAACAACAATGGCGACTGAACTTGAAGAACTCATCGACTTTCTTTCATCCCCTTCTCCTCCAGTAAGCACCCTATTTCTTCTTCTTCTTCTATACTTCTTCTATATAATTAATTTATCCTATATAATTCACTAAAACAGTAATTTAAAAATGGGATTAAGGGTTAATTAATTACTCAAATTATTCACGAATCTCAAGTATTAAATTAATTGAGTTTTTGATATTTGTTAGTGGGTTTATGTTATTTTGTGAGATTATGATGTAAATATACAGATGTAGTTGTAGAATGCCTCTTTTTATGCTCAAATGTAATAATTGGAGTACCTTAGTTATGTCGGAGGAGGGCTGGCCTCGCTTATCATTTAATTCCGTATATATTTCAGTGAATAATTGATTACTCGCTTATCATTGACGCGGTACCTCAATTGAATTGCGATTTCCACAGGGATAATCGAAGCTGTTTGAAATATGATTTTGTGTAGTTTTTGTTAGCTATGTTACTGAGACACGTTTGGACTTTGGAAGCCGGCCTCGACTATTTTATGAAAAAGTGTCATGTTTTGGGTTAAAAAAAGTGCCCAAGTGTCATTTTCCTTGTTTGAGGGTCGAGTGAGCTGAGTGGCGGATAAATGTAGGGCTGTCATATTTCCATGAAGGAAATCACTTGACACGGAGATTGCAAGGCCAACTGTCAAATCATACACCATAATTGTCGTGGCATTAGTAAAAGTTCTGGCATTATAATTGCCCTAAATATACACTAGAATCACTTGATAGGATTTTGAGTCAGAGTAACATTTTTTCAGAAAATTAGTTAGATTTTTTATTGTATGGTGTATCCCTGCCCTTCTTTATCTTCACGGTAGATTTAGGACTAAACTTGTAAATTTCGTGGAGGCATTGAAATAATTGTGCCTCATGGCTTTGTATTAAGTATCATGTGTTAATGGCCGTGTTCAAACACGTGTTAAGAGGGTTGGGTACTATTTCTGGCTTCTTGGTGCTATATAGTGGCATTGGCCATACTTGGCTATGAGATTAAGTGAGCATTAGCTTGTTGAGATAAGATCACTATTTTGACCAACCCAAACCTCTATATTAATGTCCTGCATAAAGTTCTTCGACGAAGATGTTTGGGACTTTTTGCAGTAGCTCAATATTTTTTACTCTTAAATGGCATAAAGTTTGCAGTTTCCACCAAAAACATAACATAATCAGGATCATTTTGATATGTCAATGCAATAGTTCCTCACTACAAGAGTACCGGAGTACCAGCATTGTCAAACATCGCCATTGTTATTCTTGTTTACTTAGTGTTGTTTTTTGCTTAACCTGGGGTGTTGTGTGACTCATATATTCTATATAATGCAATTAGGTGAAGAGGGCGGCAGTAGACATTGTTCGGGGATTGACTGGGTCTGAAGACGGCATGCAATCCTTGGCTAAATATTCTAAAATCCTGCTGACTAAACTATCTCATCTTTTGGGGGATCCAAAGGTGATTTTAACTCTTTTTATGTGTTATCTCTTCATCTTTCATCTTTTTTTTTGCCCCCCTTATCGGAAAAGTTTGTTAATTTGTTTGTTTATTGCATGTTGTATCAAACTGCCATTACCATTATGGCATTATGACATTTGCAAGTCCTGGCAGTTTGGAGCAAACTGTACTGGAAATTGATTTGACAAATCCCCTTTTCATCGTTTTTCCCTTTCACTTCCCAAAAAGTTTGTTTAGTTCTTATGTCGTAAAATCTGGTATGACTATCATAAGTCTCATAATTAAAAGTTTGGACGGAGAAACTTGGCCACTATGAGGCAAATTAAACTAACAATTGAGATAGTGAATTAACGGCAGAAGTTCGAATTGCTCCAACATTTTTTTCTGGATGATTGAGCTCACACAGATGTGGCAGAGTACCTCTGGCCTATCTGATGAGCTGTTTCTGTGTGCAATGTGTCATGAAGTGAAGTTAATACTACAGCAAAAGAGTAAAATCTGATATAGTCTTAGTAAGGTATGATAGTTCTTTTGCTGCCATATCCTGTAAGTTTGAGCGTATTTTGATCAGTCTTCAGTTATTTGTCGCTGCAAATGGCCCATACTTGCTGTGTGTTTATGTGTATAATATTCTGCTTAGTATTTTTTGTTTGACTGAATGATCTATCTGTTACATTGCAAGTGATCTATCCGTACATTCTTAAACCAACTTACTCTTTTTTGATTAATTAACTTATCCTTGTAATTATGTTCCCTCGACTTGATTGCAAATAATGTTAACACAATTATTTTATGAAAAAGTTTTATGTTTCTTATTTTTTTGGCTTAGAATGAAGTGTCGAAGTGCCGTGTTCTGACACGTGACATGCAACAACAAAAGTATATTGTTAAAATAACATACAAACATCAAAGATAGAAAAGAAAAGCTACGGAAACAGGGTCGCAAATATATTCAGTACTTTTTATCTATTTTGCATATACTTGTACTTTATGTGGAGCATATTTTTGTAGAGAGATGAGAGATACTGGGTATTGATTCGTTTGCCACTCATGCTCTTATCTGTATCTCTTGACTGTTACAGCTGTATCTATCTGCAGGAAGTATCAGAACCTGCAGCAGAGTCTCTTATAAATTTGTCCCAGAATTCAGATCTAGCTGGGGAGATGATATCTCTAAGATTGTTCAATACAGCCATGGAAATCTTATACAAGCCAGAGTCTCCCATCAAGCGATTGCTGGTTATGCTTTTAGTTAACCTCACTCAGCTTGATGCTGGTATTTCTTCCTTACTGCAGGTACTTTGAGTAAATTCTGTCTGTCGTTAACTCGTCTTCTGGTGTTTCTGTATCACCTCTTAATTTTCAAACGTAGAACAGATATGGGTCCTTGCCAATGTTTCTTGGTTCTTCTATTGTAAGTCAAAATTTTAACCTGACGGTATTAGAGGCGAGCCTTTTTGTTTTGCATGGCTGTGTTTTTTACTCCTGATAGTGGCTAGCTGGATAATGTGACTAGGTTTTATTATTTGTTACATTTTCAAGCAGTATTATGTGTGCGTGCGGATCCTCAAGTTCGAAGTTTGTCGTTGCTTTCAGATTGAAGATGAGAAAATGCATGGGCTTTACGTTATGAAGCTTGTGAGGTCATTTTGTAGAACACCTGATGAGAGACAAGGTATACATTTGCTCTTGTTTTCTTGTATTGTGGCTTTCTTCTTGTTACCTTTATTCTGCATTGCTATATTTTAGGTGATCCGTTCGAGCATGTTGGTTCTATTCTTATCAACATATCAAAGAAAGAAGCAGGAAGGGAGGTTTTGTTGGACCCCAAACGCGGCCTTCTAAAGCAGATAATTATGCAATTTGATTCACCAAGTTTATTGCGGAAAAGAGGGGTATGTAGCTGAAATTTGCCGATATGATTTAATGAACTAATGTGGTGGGTACTGTATTTCGCAATGTATTTTCTTGAATTGCCGGTGTGTCCTCTGTTAAAAGAAGTTCATTATCTCTATTTGTAGCTTTATAAGTACTAAAGAATGTACCTGTTCTGATGTGCTAATAATCTGCTGTAACTTAGTCACACTGGCCTTGTCCTAGATAAAAATATTGGTGTCACAGATATGCATATATGTAGGTCACGATGAGCTCAGTATGTCTGGCAAAAAGGTCGCCTTTCCTTGCTACTTTCATTACAATCTTTTCTGTCTGCATTTGACTGTGGTGGTCAAACCGTCTAAACCTATGTTACTCAGCGCCTCACTTGGTTGCGTGTTGCGTATCCAACATAGATCTAAGTGTTTAACCTTTAGCCATTAATTCCTCCAAATGTCTAAAAATATACAATAGTTAACTTTGTCTTGATGATTTATCAAAACCTTGTAATTTTAAAAAGGTACATTGTGAGATTTTTTTTGTCGAAGTTGTTTTCGCCTGACCTCTATAGTCAAATGGGTAAGATAAATAGGAAGATAGTAGTATTTGGTAATATTTCTTGAAGCTTGGCATTGATTTGGATTGTAACCTCTTGGTTTCCAGGTCGCAGGAGCTATTCGTAATTGCTGCTTTGATGCTGAAACTAAGTTGCCTAACTTGCTTTTAACATCAGAGTTTCTCTGGCCTGCTCTACTTTTGCCCGTAGCTGGAAACAAGGTACAGAGTATTCAATTTCTGCCAGTTTATCGATCAATTTTAAAAAAGTGAATTCTGCTGGTATATGCTATAGAACAAAAAAAATTATTCCGCAAATCGGGTATTTGGTTTTGGTTTTGCATCTGCTTTAAGTGCGTTGTATAATTGTACTGTAACTAATGCATGGTTATGATTTGTTTTTCATGCCATTTACTCCAGATCTACAGTCAGGAAGACACATCCAAAATGCCTAGTGAACTTGCAAGTGCTTTATCGATTGAACGTGAATCGATTACTGATACTGAGGTTCGCGTACATGCAATTGAAGCAATCTACCTGATTGTATTACAGGTAAATTTCCTAGTATAACCAGAATGATTTGTTTTGATTAGCCTTCTGGAAATAGAAAGTATGTTTCGCTAACATACAACACAGGCTGACTTTCGAAATGCTTTGACACTACCAGATAGATCTTATCTGAATGGTTCAAAGAAATTTCTGATAAAAATTCGTAGTCTTCTCAGTAATATGTTGATTATTATGAAACATTTTAGCTTTAACACGTATGAATCTTGTAAGTTGTAACATTATAATGGTATTGCAGGAGGCTGGTAGAAGAGCGTTTTGGTCAATAAACGGTCCACGGATACTACAGCTCGGGTACGAAGATGAAGAAAATCCTAAAGTTATGGAAGCCTACGAGCGAGCTGGCGCTCTGGTAATTTGCTTTCTCCTTTTTACTTCTCACCAAGTCTTGCTTGCGACGGGTTAAATTCCCCTCACAAAGAGCAAGTGGCAAGGCAAGTGGGGGGATCCATTTGCCACCCATTTGCCTTGTCACTTGCTCTTTGTGAGGGGAATTTGACCCGTCACAAATGAGAATTTGTGTTTACCTCTTTATTTTCTCTCTTTATTAATTTTTTTTAACTTATGATTCAAATGGCAAGCAACTTAACTGAATCTTTCATGGTATTTTCAGTTGGTTGAAAGCAGTGGCATTGAATGAGATGCTACTATTATCAAATTATTAGATGCTTCAGCTTAGCTGCCAGCGCCTCGTCTTCAGAAACCAGAAGGACGACTCTTCTGTTACCGACTTACCGTGTTGTAGTAGTTACCTTTCTTCATGGCAAATTTGAGGATTTGGCCTCAACTTCATATGGCTGAGGTTTACATTCTACCTTGTTTTGTCCTGAAACAAAGTGTTGTATTTGTGAAGATGAAAAGCGTCTTACAGAAAGCAAATTCCTCATGAATGGCAAAGGACAAAAGTCCCTTAACTCACAGAGTCACAGACATTAACATTATATCACCCTATCCGATTTGGTTTGCAGAACCTCAAATCTCGTAACTTTTGTGAACGTAAGTACAATACGTTAAATGTAAAATTTTAGATAACGTCAAGAAAGTGAGAGTGATTGTGAATTCTTGGGGGATAATTCTAGATGATTGCGGATTTTGCATCGTATGATGGCACCAATTATATGCCACCATGGACACGTTAAAACATACAAATAGTTTCCGAATCTCGTCAAAACTCTAATCTCTACTAATAATATTAAGTTTATTCAAATATTTTTTTTTCGATCAGCTAATCTTTTTCGAACGGTTTTACACTAAATTACCGTAACACTGAGGTTCCCAAACATGTCATTCCCTTTTAATGCCAAGATAATATGGACTAATAAGTTTCCCGCGAAATGAATGGCGCTTAAAATTTCGAAAATATTCCCGCCATAAAAACAACACCCCAAATAACTTCATTATATTTCAACCCTCATTTCCTCTTCATCTCAATTTCAATCTCACATATTATCATCAAAATGGACATCACTGAAATCGCCAAAAAACTCGGCCTCGCCGACAACAAACCCGTCGTCCGAAAAGCAGCCGAGTTTCGCCGTCTTTCCGATGTCAAATTCGACTCTTCCGCCATCGGCCTCGTAATTCATTCATTCTTCTTCCCCCTTTCCGATATTTCATCAAATCATTCAATTTTTTTATTAATATTTTTTTTTTCAGGGTGAGATTTGTAAGGCGATCATTTGCTTAGAAATCGCCGCAAATAAGTGAGTTCATCTCAATTATCTCAATTTTAACCTAATTTTATAAATGATTGACTTAAATAGTTAGATATTACGTCAATTGATTGTGGGATTTGTTGAATTTGATTGTGTGTATAGATATGAGGTTATATTTGATCGACAAAGTGCGATACGATTAAGCGGGATGTCGGAAAAAGCGTATACTAGATCGTTCAATTCGTTACAGAACATCCTTGATGTCAAGTAGGTTATTATTTTTCTTGTGTTGTTATGTTTGTTTCGATTGCGATTTTTTAGGGAATGAAAATGTTGAATGAATGAATGAATTTGTTTTTGTTAGGAATAATTTGGATATTAGAGAATTGGCGATTCAATTCGGATGTGTTAGGATCATTCCGATTGTGAGAAAAGGATTGAAACTGTAAGTATTCACTTTACTGAAAGTGTGTGATTACTATTATATGATATGTTTTTGGATCGGTGTTTGTGTGTTGAATTGCCCGTCTAGTGTTTGTCGAATTACCTTTATGAAAGGTTTTGTTGATTCAATTATTTGTTGTGTCTTATACTCGCTCTGTTATAATCATTTGTTTAATTTTGATTAAAATACCGTCACAAAGAATAAAAATGGTTAAACAAATGATAGGGACGGAGGGAGTAATGTTTTGTTACACCTGGTTGTGCACTCGTACTAGGACTATGTTGCTCGGACCTTTCAATGTTACCTTGCATACCCATGTCGGATACTCGAAACTCGGACATGGTAGGACACTCGGACACTTCATTTTAGACCAAATTCATGGTTTTTTTCATAAAGTAGACAAATCCGACACTTCGACACGCACTCATGTCGGATACTTCTAACCGAGTTCGAGCAACATACTACTAGGATTTGTCTGAATATTTGGGGACTGGCACCTATATTTTTTGTAGCTATCGTTTAGAGCGCGTATGAATATTGTACTTGAAGGGAATGGGAGGCAATGGAGGGAAGTGAAAGGGCGCGTTTGGGGAGTGTCGAAATGTTGTTTTTCTTTCACATCTTTCCTATGTTTATAGTAGAACTTAACTCGGCTTAGAGGGAGGAAAATAGACCTGAACGCTAACCAAACATTGTAAACTCCACCTTCCTGCTCTTTCCAAATCGATCTGTCGAAACCCATCAATCTATATTGCTTATTCCATTGTGTGATCGAGAAACTTGTTGATTTTAGTGACATGCGTGAAAGTGTGAGAATGCCGCAATTGAGAGTCTAATTGGATGTTTTATTGATTACAGTTACAAAGAGAGGTTCTTCGCTTCTCTTCCGGCTAGCAGGCGAGCTAGCACTGATTTCAGTCGACCTGTGTTTCTTGGTGTAGCATTTTATTTATGTGCTAAAAAGCACAAGGTACATCCTCGTAAACTTATCTATCCAATCTGTAGTATGTAATACATGTAGATATTCTATGTAATTATGGTTCCTTTTTACGTGATTGATCGGTGGTCTGTTCCTGCAGCTTAAGGCCGACAAAATAAAATTGATTGAGCTTTGTGGGGCTTCAGAAGCTGAATTTTCCAGTGTAAGCAGTTGCTGAACCATATTAAAAAGCCTCACTCCTGATTTACCCTCAGTTGATGTTTTTTTTTAGTCTGGATCGATGTGTAAAATAATGGAGATTCATATGTAGGTTTCTAATTCGATGAAGGACCTCTGTCACGATGTTTTTGGAGTATTGAACGAAAAGAAAGACCCCAAAGAAGTGAAAGGGAACAGAGGTAAAACTCGCCCTCATACTTGTAGATTAGTATTTGTGAACTGAAATGAAAGATTCTTCTGACGGTACATTATAAATGCAGAACTTTTGGATGTTTTTCCTGAGAAAAGGGGATATGAAGATGGAGGATACATTTCTGATGAAGAAAAAGAGGTATGCTTTATCATAATTTTCTGTGCTATTATGTTGTGCAGTATACCTTAGATTGTGTCTTTAATCTTCATCGTGAACATTAGATACCACTTAATAACCAACCATTGATGTCGTGGCCTAGAGGCAAAGCCTGAATAAAGTCACCGCTGTCTGTCGTGTTGATTTGCTCAGCTTCGTAACTTGGTTTATAACTTTCTCCTGCACTCTAAATTACAAGGACAGATTGAAACCTAATTCATATCACCTGGTGACATTCTACTTTGGATCCAACTTATCTTCTAGGATTTATCATTTACTGCTTTCGAGTTCAGCTGAAGAACACTTTGTTATGATCTCAACACTTTTCTCAAGCTGATAATAATTTTGATTTGTAACCTCAGTCATCTTCCATTTAAAACATAATGTACTTATGTACCATGACGAAGAACTCTGAACCCTTGATGCCAATGTGATTAAGTGGATCTGTGATTTAGCTATTAGGTGCAATCTCAATGCCGCAAACAAAAAAATTCCACAATATAACCTGTTATATAAAGATTGGTATGCTATGATCATGTCTTTGTTTGCAATGGTGGATTTTTGTATTCGCGTCTCGCAGGAAGAGGCCTGAGTCCTGTTTTTTCAGTTCATATACATTTTAGTTCAATAGTTATCATTTGTGCTTCCTTGTTTCAATGGTTGATCAGCGAATATTTCAACCTGCGGTGAAGGGTTTTAACATTAGCCGCCCTTAATTTGTGCTTCATGTTCCGTTCATGTATGCTCACGATCTATTATCTGATATAACTCAAAACACAAGCTCTTAAGCTAATCCTGATAGTTCAAAGAATAGTTGGGGGCCTTGGGGCAAGAAAGGCACTGATAGACGGATAGAGTAACACTTCTGTGTTAACATTTTGTGCAGTCTTCACACTATAAGAAACGCAAACAAATGGAGAAGCATGCTTATGAAGGCTGGAAATCGAATGTGATATCATCACTCGAAAAGGACAAGGATATGACTGGTATGCTTATTGATGCTACTCTGCTAGATTCATTTGCAATGAAGAAACTTGAGTTATTCGGTTTCTCAAAAAATGTCATTTATGTTCCTAATAGTTTAGGCATTTTCTTTTTCAGTTGCTACCAAGCGAACTAAGCAAGCGAAGTTGAGCTTTCCTACAGTCGCTGGCAAACGGGATTCCCAGGATTTAGAGTTCACATAAGACTAGGTACATTCTTGTAAATCCACCAAAATTTTGGAACACCAAAAATATTTATGCAAGACGGTTTTACATAATTATTATCGTAAAACCTTAGGTTATTTGCCCAAAATACCCCTATAAAAAAGGAATTTTAGCTGCTACCATATGTAGTATGGGTATGAGGGTCTTTGGTGGATTAAATTTTGCAATATCTTGGTGTAAAACAATGTTCCAAGAGATTTCCTGCAAATGGTGTTTTTGTGACAACTGGTTCACCTGTAAAATTGAATATAATTTGTCATTCTAATGTTTTTGTATAGTTTTAGATAAGGTATTTTGCTTCTGTAAATCTGGGTATTATTGAACACAAATTGCATGTGCAAACAAATACTCCGTAATATATATTTAATAAGTGACAGGCATAAGTAATTAGTGGCCTAATCATTAGGATAACTCTTGTGTTATTTTGGGAATGAATCATCCTCTTTAATAAAGTCCAGAGTAATAACAGGTCCATTTTACATTTTATCTGAGATGAGCTTGTTTTATCTTAACATAATACCTGGCAGATAGTAGATCTGGGAATGTTTATTGCATCAAAAATGATAAAAGGAGTAGGTCCCTTTTAAGACGGGCTTTGTGAGTTTGTGACCATTTTACAGAGATCACTTTTGAAAAAGACATTATAAATTGTAACTCTAGTTGGATTATTATGGTTATATTTGACCATAAAATAGTCAGACTAGTAAAATTAAACCGGTCTTTATATTAGACAGACTAGTTCCGATTTCTACAAGATTTTGCCAAAATGAATAGATGTTATTATGGGATTTCTTTTACTTTTGAGTACAAAAACAAAAAATTCTAATATTTTAATTTTTCTAAGATGTTTTTTGAATGGTAGAGTAAAATTTTTGAAGGGCGTTATGACTACTTTTTATTAGGTATTCCTTTTTTTGTGTACTTATAAATCTCATTAGACGCTAGTTTTTTTTGTCCATCGGGGAAGGACGAATTGTTACCTCCGCCTATTATTTATGGGTATAAACAGCTAGATATGTCTTTCATATATCGAGTTTTAAATCTGATTGTCTAAGGGTTGATATTCACTTGCGGGATGACTTAATATATCGACTACAATGTAGGAACTAGTAAATATAACTTCATGCAAAATTTTACACACGATTTATTTAGAATTACTCTCTTCTACCTTTCTAACAACTTGAGTCAAACAAACGTAGTATAATTATTAAGACGCGATCTTTTACAATCTAATTAAATATATAATTTAAAACCGTTAACAACCTAGTAACCTACTAGTAATAAAATACCTTCCTCAAAATCCATCAACAATCCATTTTCATCATATAATCAACCCTACTCCATATTTGTTAAGTCGGCTAGTAAACATCTAATACGTGAGTAACCACACCCACCCCTTCAACAATCAACATCATAGACCATTCAAAATCCAAAGGCCAATCAATATTTTTCTAATATAAATATTATTTATATATTAATTAAAAAACATAGTCAAACAAATCAAGCCCACAAATAAATACCTCCTCACTTTATTAATAACAACCAAACCAAACCTTAACATCAGCAACCAAAGAATATCATACAATCAAGATCAACCCTTTTTCTCATAGGGCTGATATACTCGTTTTAAGATAAACACCGATCAAATACTTGTCACTTATATATAATAAAGACAAATTATTTGATAATATATAGTCATTTTATGTTTGTCTAATATAGGAAAGTAGTAGTTATTTGACTTGTGAAACTTAAAATAAATAGTGTCAATCTTATGTAAGAATTTGTGTTTTTCACAATCACCAAATTTTAATTATTAATTCGACGTCCTATCAGTTATAAAGAATACTTCCTCCAATTTTTCATCTTCTTCCCTCTTTCCATTTTAAGCTAATTGTGGTGATGTTCCCTCTTTCCTTATTTGTGAGTAGTTGTGTGGTCCAAATTTAATTGAATGTGGGATAGTGTGTTTTGTGTGGTCCAAAATGATTTCCTTAATCCTTGTGTCCAAAAGAAAAGCGAAGAACATGTAAAATTGGAGGGAGTATATAATTTAAAGAGAAAATTCGAACTCAAGAATCAAGATCTCTTATCCACAAAATTGAAATTTATTAATCAATGAACCAACTTAACCATTAAAGACTTTGGAGTACTTTTTAAAAAAAATAAAAAATTAATTATTAGGACTTAGGAGTATACTACAATTATATAAAACCCTAGAAAATATTTTCAACCAGCTATTAATAACAATACTAATACTATTACATTGATCTATTATTTTCATATATATATGCTCTATTAATTAAAATATATAACTTCTCTCTCTTGACTTTCCTTCTTTCTCTCTCTCATAATTATTATCCCCCTTTTGCCCTCCAAACCTTTACTCCAAAAAAAAAAAAAAATTCATCTGATCTAGCTTCAAATTTTCCTACTTTATATGGTTTTTCCACTTTCTGGGTCTAGATTAGATCACCCAAATAGAATTTATATTAAATCTTTATAACTTTATATTGGGTTGATTTAATTTAATGTCATATTTGGGGTAATGTAATTTAATTGGGATTGATTTAATTTTTATGGTGTGGAGGGCAATATCAATTATATATATTTAAATAATTATCATAGATTATTTTTCAATTTGAAAAAAAAATGGTTTCAGATGAAATTCTAGGCACATTTGCACCAATATTTGTGTATTGGGCATATTCTGGGATTTATATTATGTTGGGTTCACTTGATAATTATCGTTTACATTCAAGAAAAGATGAAGATGAAAAGAATTTGGTCTCTAAATCTACTGTTGTTAAGGGTGTTCTTCTTCAACAATCTGTTCAAGCTGTTGTTGCTATTATCCTTTTTGCAGTATGTCTCAATTTATTTATTTATTTTTAATTTGTTGTGAATTGTTTTGAGTTTAATTTGATCTGGGTATTGCTTATTTTTGTTGAATATTGAGTTGTTAGATTGATTTTGTTGTTAATTGTTTTGACTTGTTAATGAAATTAGAAAAGATTGAATATTGTTTCATATAGAGTGTTGATTATGTGTATAATTGGTTTTTGTGACTTGCCCATGTCTTAATTTTTGGTTTTGAGCTAAGAATTTGTTCAAGTTAGTGCAGTGAGATGAGAAAGTTTCAATCTTTTTGCTAGATTGAATGTTTTTAGCTGAAAATTGGTATGGGAATTAAGAATTTTGAAATATGTAGGTGAACTGTAGTGTTTTCTCCAGCCGTGGTCGATTTGCGTTTAGATTGAATTATGAATTTAGATAGTGTGTGAGATGATTGACACTGAAGGATAGTAGTTCAAGTTACGGTTTGATGAATGATATGAGACTCGGGAAAATGTCCCCTACCTGCAATTGGTTGAGTGGAATTAAGTTTTGGTTTGGCTAGGAAAAAGGTTGTTACAAAGGGAAGTATAGGAAAGCCGCTAGTTGTCGCTTTTAAATTTCAGGGATCGCTTTGAATGAGAGTAATCGTTAGTGGGGCAATGAATGTCAATATAATAGAAGATTGAGGATGTAGTGGTGATAGTGGAAGGATGCAAGAAAAGCAATCAGTTCCCATTGCGGGGATTATAGTTACCTACCTTTCAGGCTTTCCTCTAGGGTAGTACATTACTCCGAATAGGGTAATAAGACAAATAGTTCCCCGCTCCTCCAGTCACCACCCCATTTTCCTCTCTTCACAACCATCACTTCCCTCCTATTCTCCCTTTATGCTGGTACCGAGTAGTATTTACTTCTTTTCCATTTGAGCCCTTAGGATAAGCCACGACTAACGCCACTGAAAAATATAGTCAAAACCTGGCAATCTAGAGTCTTTCCTTGTTAAAGTCTCTATGATTAAAATTTGTCAATTCATACCTTCTAGATGCAAGGTGTTGGTGGGAAACTATAAAGAAGTCAACATGTTTGAATGGAATGAGGACTTTGAATATTCTCGTAAGGTCATACATGTGTTCAAGATATAAGGTTCAGATGTGAAACTTCTAAGAAGTTGACATGTTTGAAGGAATGAGGACTTTGAATATTCTTGTAAGGGCTTGTTTGGATAGCAAAGTAGGAGGGAAAGGGAGGGGAGGGGGATAGAGGGAAAGGAAAGAGAGGGAAGAGAAGGAGAGGTGGAATGAGGTGTGGCTGACGGGTATTTGATATAATTTCCTCCCAAATCTCTCGTATGGTGGAGGGATTTTGATTTGCCTTGGAGAAGGGAAAATGGATCCCTCCAAAACCCTGACCCTTCCATTTCCCTCCACCCTCATTTGCTAACCCCCCCCCCCCCCTCCAAATCCCCTAATCCAAACAAGGCCAAATGTGGTGGTTGGAAATTGTCGGATCTATGATCACCTTCTAAGAACAGATCAACAAATTCATTAACGGATGTATGTTAGATCACGTAAAATGTTTTTGGAGGTTGACGGCAATCTCCACTGAAACCATAACACACAAATGCCCGGGCACGCACATACTCATTTTCAACTTGATTGACCTCTTTGTCAAGTGCCGATTCAAATTTGAAAGGAAACACACGAGTTCATTTCATTGAGACTTCTCCCCTTTAACATCACACAGACTATTCAGAAAGGCAATCAGCACTAGCAAGTAGTTCAAAGCGGATTCTCTGCATTTAACATGAAAAAGTGTCTTTTCTTTTTCTGAGGTAGTCTAAGGATAAAATCTGTTAACCTATTGTTCTAGAAACCTAGATGAAGCATTTAGGAAGTTGACTCTGAGGATGGAAAGTAATTGTATGCTGTTTTGCTACCTACCCTCTGAAATTTTTTCGGAAGTAGCCCTTTTGAGTCGCCTCAAGTCCTTACCTATGTAATTTTCAATATAAATTAAATCTAAAAATATTGCAAGAAATATCTACATACAGCAAGAACATTAACAGAGCATCAAGGGCTCCCGGAAATTTTGGAGAAAGGGAGGGTTCGCCTGTTTGGATGTACATAAATCTTTGTCGGTACTCCTGATGTTTAGTTAAATCTTTCAGATTCTTGACTATAAGCTGAAGAATGGAGGAGAATGTCGCTGGAACATGTTTGCTCAGAATCACTTATTTACTGTAGTGATTTAGTCTAGCATCATAAAAGATCTTCCCCAAAATTTGTAAAATCACGCATTTTCAATTTTCACAAAAATCCATGTTGGTGACTTTTAGATGCATTAGACTTCTGTTCCTGAAATTCTAAAAGTGGTTAACTTTTTTGCTTCAGAGTGCTAAATATCAGATAATGTTTGATTTTGCTAGGTCTCGTACTACTAATTAAAAGAGCTGTTAGTCTTCATTTAACATGTTGCGTAACTGGATTTAGCTGGTCACAGCCTCTAATTGTTGGAAATGCTTGTGTACATAGGTGACCGGGAACTCCGATGACGCTCTAACTGACCAGAAATCTTCTATACTTGTTCTCATCCGTCAATTTCTTACGGCAATGATGATCTTGGATACCTGGCAATATTTCATGCATCGGTACATGCACCATAACAAGTTTTTATACCGTCATATCCATTCCCAGCATCACAGGCTTGTTGTGCCCTACGCATTTGGGGCGCTTTACAACCATCCTGTGGAAGGTCTCCTTCTTGACACAATCGGCGGTGCTTTGTCCTTTCTTATTTCTGGCATGTCTCCCCGGATGTCCATTTTCTTCTTTTCCTTCGCAACAATAAAAACCGTAGATGATCATTGTGGCCTGTGGCTACCCGGCAACCTCTTCCATGTCCTGTTTAAGAATAACACTGCATATCACGATGTGCATCACCAGCTTTACGGCAGCAAGTACAACTTTTCACAGCCGTTCTTTGTCATGTGGGATCGAATTCTCGGGACCTACATGCCGTACTCGTTAGTGCAGCGAGAGGGAGGTGGGTTCGAGGCCACACCAGCAAAGGAGTGGAAGGACGAATGACAAATGACAAATAACGCTTTGAATTTGAACTAGGTAGCCACTGTATGTGATCCATGTACCACTATTATTGCTTAATCCCATAAATTTGATTTGAACTTCCTTGGAATGTGTTTTAATCAGTTTAATGTATATGTTCTTTTTTTTTTGTAATTGTATTTATTCATATCTATATGAAGTTTTTGACTCATGAACCAGCATTCGATCATGGAGAGTCATCATTTCAGCGTTTCAGTACATTGATTATCACTTGGTTGATCTACTCTCAATAATCGAGTGATGAATGATCAACCTTGAGGTAAGAGTTACAAACCTTAGCCCTCGATGTTCTGCTGTTTGCTTCGAAATCCACTCCATGGTGTTACCTTGTTGCTTCGGTTGAATGGCTGGTGCATTTAGTTCATGAGTAAGGTAAGAGATTCAGATCCGAGAAATCTATTCCTCTATTTCAATAAGATAAATTACCAAATAAGCAAAAGAAGTTCGAAAATTTTCCTGTAATATCTTGGAGCGATAGCGGGTTTTGAATGTAGGTTATATATATTACAAGTATTTATGTTCGAGTTAGTATGGTCATTCCTTCGACACATTCATCATTCATTACAAGATAGGTGATTATTTGTTTTTGACAATGGTAAAATCGAATCATACGACTCATGATCCCTCCCTTTCAGATCAAATTACTGTGAACCACAATTTGTGTTCATAACTTCAAAAAGTAGGTAGTTTGGTTGGGAGTAGACCTGACAAAATTGACCCGACCTAAATAACATGACCCGACCTAATACCCGAACTGACGATTTGAACTTGACCAGTATCCCTAAATGACTCGACATAGTAGGACTCAACACGAATGTTGTACATTGACTACCAAAATAACCCGTATCCGCCTAGGGTAATCCGTTTGTGAGATCTAGCCGGGATGGGATATAATAATAGACTACCCCACACGGCCACACCCATAATAACTTGCATTAACCTAAAATCGACCTGATTCGAATGCATCAAGAATCGACCCTACCAAAGAGTAGCATCACCCACCCAAAACAGTTCAGGGTCAAGTGACTACCTCTTCAATCACTCATCACCACAATTTTTTTTAAACTTCATGTGACATACGAAGTATATAGTGAATAGTTATGAAATAGTGATGGGCAAATTTGGCACACACTATATAGCCATTGACTATTAATAAGTACAACTTGCCTTATTGAAGACGGATAGTGCATATCTTACAATATGCAAGTGATAGGGTAAATGGGGGGGCTCCATTTGCCATCCACTTACATATTATTAGATAATCACTATTCGTTTTAAGCTTGTGACAGATAGTGTCTGTTTTCAATGAGAAATGATGTAAAAAGTAAGTCCATCATTTTGGTCTCAAATTAGGTGAACTAGGCCACGAGTTCATGTATGGGTTATTGAGTAGTTGACTTTATTACACACATTTGTGTTGAAATTACCCATAACTCTCAAAAACATTTGTAGAGCCACCTATATATAATGTTATTATGAGGTACATAACTACATACCTAGAGGCTAGAGTAGTATGAACCCACATTTTTATGGCTTAATTGATGGGTTTTTAATGCTACTAAGGAAAGTCGAGACCTCGCTCTAAGTGGTGGAACTTTCACATCCTCGATATTCGATAACGATGTTGAGGTTTACGTTGAATTTTTATTAGATTGTGTAATCGTAATACTTATAATGAGACACCGAGAAATTTTATGATCAAACTAACAAAATTTCCCCTTGTTATAATTAACCAAGTGATTTTCCTAGTTCTTATTTAAATTGTCCAAAAAAAAATTTTTTCTTAATTAGATTTTTTTTTCAACACTAATAGGATAATACTTTCATTACTATTTACCAAGTACCAATAAATCATACGATATTGCAAAAAAAATATATCATACGTCGCGGTATATCTAACCAAACTAATCGATTACCTACAAATCAAGTCACGAGCTAACTCATGCGCAAATTTGTTGCGAGTTGTGGCACTATACTAATAAAAGACCAATTAACTTAATTATTGTTCATGTTTTTGTTTAAGATCTAAAAGTTGAAAATGTATAAATTAGCGTAAACATAAAAAACATACAATAAATTCATCGAACAATTCGATTATGAGATCGAAACAGATCGACTGGAAGATCAGTGAAAATAAACATATCGCAAAATTGGGAAGCATGCTTGAACAATGCTCATAAACAATTGAACAATAATGTACCACTAAATACACAACAACAATAACATCTTAGAGCCTTAGTCTCAAATAATTTAGGGTAGGCTGACATAAATTATCATTTGAAATAGTCTACAACATCCGATAGAGGTCAAGATAATATACAAAGACGGAGATTGTAAAAAGATTTGAACACTCTTAAAACAAATACTGAGTACATACCCCTGGTAGATTAAAAATAATAATTATTATGATACAAAAATAAAATAACAAGTAAACCAATTTTATACAAAAAAATCACAAAACAAAAATAAAACCGAAAAATTTAAGGGTTGAATAAAAAGTAAATATAATATCACTAATCACTTGCATAGTTGCATGCACAAAAAATTGAACTAGGAATAGAATTGCTAGTACTCCGTATTAGAGAGCAATTAAGCATATCAAATGATTTAACATTCAATCTATTTAGATTTTAAATTTTAGAATAATAATTACCTTTTATATAATACGGAAATAAATAATTCTGTTTGGTCCAATTCACTACATTTTTCAAATTATGCGAGTCACATTTTGAACAGTAGATTTCATATTACTAGGACTCCTCCGATAAACATCCTCAGCCACCCTAACCGCCTTCTGACTCCTACACCCGGCAAGCAACCCGCCAGACCGCGACTTCTGACCGTCCTTGGTCTCCACCCGTTTCACAATCGAACTCAATTTGGGGCCCACTTGGTTTCTTGTCACTGAAGTCAACGTTGACTTCTGACTCTGATACTCTGAGTAATCAGCTGCACTGGCAGTTACCACACTCCAGTCTACACTAACCTCACTCGGCTCGTACCTAGTCGTCGGGGTCCCACACCCACCATACCCGTTATTCGGGTTACCTGTACACGACAGAC
Source organism: Heliosperma pusillum (assembly GCA_022085475.1). NCBI lineage: Eukaryota > Viridiplantae > Streptophyta > Magnoliopsida > Caryophyllales > Caryophyllaceae > Heliosperma > Heliosperma pusillum. The sequence continues at coordinate 389,914 of JAIUZE010069937.1, read as the reverse complement.
ACTCAATCTCGAACAAGTCTGAGCTGGCATCGCTCTCAGTGTCGTTGTCATCAATGTAGGTCTCATATGTCTGAGGTACCAATTTTTTCGGTACACTGTCCCATGAAAGAATGTTTTCTTTTTCGGATTGAAGATTCTTGACAGATGTCGGCATGGGGGCCGACACTGGGAACGTAAATAGGTCAGGGTTAGGGTTAGGGTTAGGGTTAGGGATAGAGTCGACCGGCCTTAGCTTATTGAGTCGTGCTATTTCAGCTGTGTCGAAACTTGTCTTGATTGTTCTTGTAACAACTTCTCTTCGACAAGAAAAATTGTCGAAGCTTGTATCGCCTTGATTGCATAATTGATCCTGGACTTGGAACTCGATTTCAATGGATTTATCATTACAACAATAACACGATGACAAAAACGACGATTTTTTCACCTTGACATTATTTATACTCCTGGTTATTGGATTCCTCTGAACCGGTTTTATTAACAGCGCGCTTTGGCTATTCCAGCTCGACGACTCTGAGTAAATGCTTGGAGTTCGAGGCTGTAAATTCAGCTTCGATAGGTTAATGACCGTCTTTTCATTATGTTTTTCGATGAAATGCTCATTTTTTGTTGTTATTGTGTTACTTCCTTGATTTTCTACCCCCCCATTGAAGTACTTATCGGCACTGAAAACATCAATCTCTTCATTGTCGACCTTTTTATTGAGGTTACGAGTTGTATTGACAAGCTTACGAATGTAATTTTCTTCGGACGGGTTGAGGTATGACGAAAATGAAGCATCACGGAAGATGGAGTGATTGGTTTCGGATGGATATGAAGGCGGTATGGCCGTGTTTGAAGAAGCCATGTAGGAAAGTAATGCTTGAGATGAGGGTACGGTTTTGAGGTGATGAAGATATATAGAAGATTTTAATTAATTAGTTGATTGATAATGACTATATAAAGTTTAGAATTTGTAGTTGTATGATCATTATTATGAAATTAAGCAAAAGGAAGAAAACTACAAAGTATTTGATAATGACTTAACATTAAGGAAAAAATTTGTCAATAGTTAATACTAGCACTACAAACAAAATTGAGATTGTTTAATTAATTAATTTAATAAAATTAAATTAGTTTAGATTCGATTACCGACAATTAAACACGACAATAAATAGATACTCAAATCTTCGTTTCAATCAATTAGCTACCTTAATCAAAGTCATTATCAAGAAAATCGCAATTATATTAACTGAGTATCAACCAGCCAAAACCAGTTATAACTTATAATATACAAAGTATATGATTGTATAACGCTACATAATAACAGTTTAAATGGTAATTCATGAATGCTGGTACTCTTGACCTGGGTTCAAAACCGATCAGCATTAAAATCGCCTCTGTTAAATTTTAAAACTCGTCGAGTTATCATCATCTATTTTGCATCACCCCACACCATAGATTGGATTAAAACAGAAAGACGTAGAAGCCAAAAACAAGTGAACAACTGGCTTAGTAATTAATACTTCGTACAATAGTTTAAGCCATTGGAGCCCCCAAGTTTCTTTCACTCATAAATGTAGCCAAAATGTGTGGTGTGAAAATTAAAAGAATTTTTTTTAATTTGCACTATGACAATTAGAATATATTTATAAACATTATATAGTACAAGCAAGTTAGCTTGTACTAACAATCACATTAAGTTTAGACAATACGATGTGATATGTTACGTTAGGTCAGGGTTTATCGACCAGAATAGAGGGAGTATGTCTGAAATTAAAATCATATTTCGCTTAGCTAGCTAATAATTAATAACTCCAAATCAAATCATCAATAGAAAATTTGAGAAATTAATAAATTGTGTAGTTAATATAATTAGTACGTACTATAGTATATATATGATGCCATGCAAGACACGTAACTAGTAAGACAAAATATACGGTTATGTGTCTAAAACTTGTAATAATCTTTGTTGTGATTTATACCTAAAAAACGTGATTGGTTTTTTGAAAGTATGACTGTCACCAAACAAAGAAAAGAAACGAAAAGAAGTGAAGAAATTATGTAATGTATAATGACATAATATACACATCAAATCCCAATTAAATTGAAATGTTATTAGTATTTGTCTATTTGTATGAGAAGTTGTCTTGCACGATTCAATTCGGTTTTCTCGATTTATGTGTATAGTCGTATTGTGTAAGTGCGTAGGGATCATGTCAATCTTCTCTGTATTATTATTCGCTTGAAAAGAGATATATATGTGTCATTTGGTTTCCCACTTAATTAGCTTGACCTTAATTTGTTTGATAAATGAATTTAATTCTAGTGTATTCTTAAATTGTTTGATTAGTTATATATATTTTAAAAAAAACTTGAAAAAAAAGAGATGTTTTCAAAAAAAAAAATTAAAATCCATCTTTTCTGTCTAAGGTTGGGGCAGACCTAGTAAAACTGATCTGACACGAATTTGAATTGAGGACCCGAAAACTGTATTTGCTTGAAATTATTTCAAATCGACCCGAATATTTATTATCGGGATCCAACTGTTATCTCCAAAGACCGGACTAGATCAGACCCGAACTCAAATTAACCCGACCTGACCTGATTGACCAGTTTGGCAGGTCTACTCATGACGTAATACATTAGACATACGCAACTTTAATTTACCTATATGTTAGTAATAGAAAGATAAGATTGTTGTGAATGACATACATACACACCCTCAACTATTTACTTTGCTAAATAAGAAATGTAACCTTCTTTACTTAATTCCATATCAAATATCATCCAAAATTAAAGGTTAGTGAACTTTAATTTGACATCGTTGATAAATTATTTATCACTCATTATATGTTTTTACATTTATATATATATAAGTTGTTTTTTAGCTAATGTTTTCTTATGTAATTAAAGAGCAATTTGCAAAATTAATAAGGTTGATAGGGATAGTCATTTTGATGGAAAGGGACGGTTTTATGCTATTTCATATCCATACGGACATACCCTCCAAATAAAACATCTATCCCTATTCATTTGATTACCTGCCACAAGTTCGAGTTTTCAAAAGATTACGTATCAGGCGAAAATCTAAAATCATATCGTAAATCTGCCTCATTTACATATTACTCATATATATGAATTAATTCACAAGTTTTTCATTACTATTCTACGGAGTAGTAAATTAAACAAGACATTAACATACGAGTAATTCATACTCCGTAGTAAACAACTTAAAATACGTAAGAGTATAATAGTATCTTGTACATGCACCAAAATGATACCTATAGACCATATATAACCCATACGTACAAGCCATAATTGGAGGTGTGGGCTACATTTCTTTTACTCGTCTTATTAACATCCCTAATTAATGCTTCGTGATTAAAATTTTCCGTTGATTTTAACAAAATATATACTGAGTAATTCATAATAAACAACTTAAAATACGCAAGAGTATAATAGTATCATGTACACATGCACCAAAATAACACCCATACAATGATACAAGCCATAATTGAAGGTACGGGCGACATTTCTTATGCTCGCCCTACTAACATCCCTAATTATCGTCAATCAAAATAATGATTCGGGGCGGTTGGATATGTACTTTAGGCTATGCGCAACGGTATAGGAGGGCCTCTTCCGGACTATAAGATCTACTGAAAAAATGATTTGTGAAATATCGACAGTCCTGTTTTAGTATTTGTTTTATGTGCTTTTTCACGTTCTTGTATGTCTATATACATTATTACATACTCTATAAATCATTAAAGATGTAAAAGACACTAAGTCCAGGACACATATATAGACAGAATGATTGAAGATTTTGTATTATTATTATTAAGAAATTTAATATATTATCGACAGAAGGCATTTTGCTCGAATTGTTCCTTTCTCTTAAGAAACAAGCACTACATATAATTGTTAAGTAAGTCACCGTCTCAATCAATTGTTTAACTTTTACGTTCTTGGTAAAAGGTGGATATTTTAGTTTTAACGTAAACAAATCATTAAAACGAAGTCAATAATTATTATTGTGTTGTTTAACGCAACGAACCAATTAAAAAGGTGTCTTATATATTAAGATGGTCTCTTAAAGTTGTAAGACGATCTTATTCTATAGTTTATGTAGTGGTAAGTTAAGAATAGGAATTCACTTTTTGTTGTCAAGGTACTATCTATAAAGGCTTTATATATCAAACCTAACTTTATCGAATTAGATAAACAAAATTTTGGCAACAAAAAAGCGAAAAGGAAAAAATAGTAAGTCTCATGTAAAACGGTTTTACAATATCACATTGTAAAATCATATGACAAAAGACCTTGATGCCCTTATTGTGAAAAGTGGTAATTTAATTTGTGGAAGTGTTTTTAGTAGGGGTCTTTAGGTAAATAATTACTTGATTTTACAATGATATGTCCCTTTGAAGACATTTGATAAAATTGGAACGATACAGAGAAAAACATGTATATACGAGATATGAGAAGAAAAGCCCAAACACATAATAAATGTCACATAATTCGTATATATAAGTGTCCATATCGGAACAAGTCTTTTACCTAAGATCATTAAGTTGAGATGTGTACTCGGGTTTTTAGATTAGTTTATCGTGTAAGCGGAATTTGCCAACTATTTAAGAAGTGCAAAGACGACAACGATGTCGATAGGCGGTAGTAGAAGACAATTACATGAAGTAGCTCATAATGGTGGAAGAAAAACAAAGATAAGGACTAAAGAGAAAGGAGGGCCTCCCACCATGACCATGCTACATTCAAAGCTTGTCAATTTCTCGAGTAAAAGAGTATAAGGTTGGGAAATAAATTAATGCAATATGTCGCATTGTGTAACTTAAAAGACATAAGTGCATGATTGTGTAAGAGGGTATGTATATATATCATCAACCTTTGCTGGCTTCATCACCTCTCATTATTGTCGACAACCGAGTATTTTACCGACACAAAAACACAAATAAGACTGTTATATAGTATGACTTAACCAGTTATCCATATGATAGTCTCATTTTGAGTTTTGAAACTCATATAGGTACAATAACAAGTACGGAGTATGTCGTAACATAGACGAAACTAAATATGCAGATACAGAGTACGTTATAGTGTAATTCCGTAAAATGTATGATTATTATGCAGATAGTATCGAGAAACATTCCATTTTGCCTATCGAGGAAAATTTCGAGCAATGAACCGTATAAATCACTAAAGTATTACTCCCTCCATATCCCAGGAATTATCTCATTTACATTTGCAAAGTAGAAACGAAGTAGTTATAAGAATAGGGCAAAAGTAGAAACGAGACGATTCCATATGAGTCTTGGTGGTGTGGGGAGCACCTAGGAAGCATAGGCGTGCCAAAAAAAGTGTCCAGCACGGACACACGTGGGACACGTCTCAATACGTCTTGGACATGGCTAATGTGTGAATATTTGGGCTAGTGCTAGTCGAGCACTAGCTCAAATATTCAGTCGCTAAAATGAATATTAATCTACTTACAAAATCAGAGTAAAATAAGAGTGATAAAATAAGAAAGAGCAAGAGGACTTACAAACAATAATACTCTGTAGAAGAGTAATAAATAAAAGAACTTAAAATATATAGGAATAAATAAGTGTGTTTTAGACAATGCAAAATTCGAGGGTACGATTACATCGCTGCTAACTAGGCTGAGGACGCTCCTAATGACGCTTGCAACGAACAATGCATATTATACTATGGCTTAACCGAACAGAGTTAAGGCAGCCACGAGCCTACCTAGCAGGATGGTCAGAAGAGGGTACGCCGTGTGGTGTCAACAGGAATACGAGACTTGATGAATTACACTTTTGTTCAGCAATCACTGTGTGGTGGTAGTGTTACCTTCGAGAGTCCAGTATTTCTTAACGGCAACAAGAATTTTCTCGGGAACTAGAGGACCATCCTCGTGATCTACCATTCGGGTTTCCCATCTCATTCCAGATACAATTTTGTTCACGTTGACTAACACATCTACTTCATCTCGTATTATGACTGCCCCTTCCGGGCGTAATATCCTATCCATCTCCAGAAGAATGTCTTCAAATTTACATCTGTCGTCACAAGATATGTGCATATGAATTATGAATCACATAAAAGAGATGTCTCGAAAATATGAATATTATGATGCTGTGTACGAGGAAATATTAATATTACCATATTGGAATGTTTTACACAACATTATGAAACCACACGTTATTATATGGCTAAATACGGAGTACTTTTTATAAAACAGTTAATAAAAAAGTTCATTTACAGATGCGCGAACTGCTAAACCGAAGCTTAAAAGCTACTCCGTATTAGTTTTCCGTGTGCCTCACACGATAAGAACCTAATGTAAAAAGAGATTCACAAGAACATATCATGTGAAATTGAAAAGTCAACTCATTTTTACCATATTAGTGAAATACACTTGTGAATCTTTCTTAGAATAGGTTCCTAAAAACCGAATATTTATATGTGATTATGCGAGGCACAAAATTCCACGCGCAATTGAAATATAGGACACACATTAAGTTCAGTTTTTCAGAGTAGAGTACTAATTCAAAACACAAAACTCCCGATACCATAATTCACGGAATTTCCTGTCGTAGATACACTACACACTACACAGCACTATAATACCAGGAAGACAGGCACATACGAATAAACATCAAGAAAAGAGAGTACTGTCATCACGAATCACAGTATATGGAGGATAAGAAAATACTCGGGTTGCAAGAACTTACTTGTTCTTGTAAAGGGTGAATAGTCCATTGGCATGAATTAGGTCATATGTCCTCGGGTATGTAGAGAAACCTTCACACCTGCAAAAAGAGAGAAAACGACGTCAAAAGGAAACGCCATGGAGTAGACTTTCAGGGAAGAAAAGAGTTCTGCTCATGAAGAAATACCAGTCGTGATAGATGCCTGTTAGTCCTCGCTCATATACAGCACCTAAGGTACTCTTCTCTGCTATAGTAGGCACGACATTCATGACCCACAACTTTGACGATTGAATGGCAGCAGCAAAGCCTCCCAGTCCAGCATTCATATCCATAATATTACGGTATCTGCCAGTATCAAGCAGGCTATTGAATCTTTTGTAAGCCTTCACATGTTTCTTCCACATATTGCTGTCCTTCGTGTATGAATCAGCGGTAACTCCAGGAATAGATCCACTTGCTACCCTAGGCGGAACAGCATACAGCCTTTCAGGAAATGGTTTCAGCTGCTCGCCTGCAATGTCACTTGGATATGGAGTAATACATGGCTCCATTTTCTTGTACCTAAAAATCACAAAACAAGAAAAAACCTCATGAAAAATTGTAGCTTTTGATGTAAAACCAAGGAAGACAGGGTTCATTATATAATACGTAATGCGCATTGACAATGATATTCTGATGAGCTACAAGATGCACGGATATTCAATGAAGAAAGAGCATCTACTGCTTCTTTCTGGATATCGGTAGAAATCATATCAGAACAATGACACCAAATCTACTTCAAGGAAACATTCCCGTGTACAACAATGAAAGAGCATCTTATTGTAAAGCCGAAACCACAATTTTATAGACATAAATTACATAAAGTTGGTAAAAAAGACAAGGATTAAGTAGTTTTAATTATAGAGAGAAACATACCAAACATCATCAGGATTAGCAGCCTTGCACATGGTAGCCTCAGACCGATCTTGTCTGCTGCGACAAGAATCGGCATTTAGACTTTTTTGCCAAATGGCGATCTCTCCTTTCTCATGCTTCTTCTCCCAGCAAAGAAGTTTTGCAACTTTTTCAATGCTGTCTTGCTCTTCCTGAAGATCCTCCTCAGTACGCTGCCATGCTTTGAAATTAGTTTTCCAGTTGATTGGAGGGCCCGAAAGAACCCAGTAACCACCAGGTCTTAGAACACGGTCTACTTCCATCATAGCCATTCCACCTGCAAAGGGAGGGAATCAAGATGCCATATATTAGCTTATGCAAGATCAGTCATATCACGCCTATCCCCGAGTACCATGTAGAAAAAGTTCAATCTCCAAGCGTTACGAAAGATTATTATCTCAAAAACATGGTTCATATAGATAAAAACAAAATAACATGTAGCTTCAAATCAAGAAAAGTGATCAATTGGGAGGGAACTCTCACCGTTTGCTCCCCAAGGGATTAAGCAACGAGAACAGTGTGCCATGTCAAAGGCGTGTGACGGATAAGGCAGCTTGATTGTTCCAAGAACACCAATAACAGCAGGCACTCCTCTTTCAAGAGCAAACTGAACTTGTGCTTCATGAGAGTCTCTAGGAGCAAATGACATCGCAATAACATTTCTGCTCCAAAGGTATGCGCCCCAACTCGCAACCTAACACAACAATTCAAGTTAGAGCCATCTAATAACCCTTGGAAAACGTCTATAAGAAAGTTACAAAAAGAGCTAAGCAAAGCAAAAGGCATTCGATTAAAATAATAATATTAGAAGTTTGCATCTCACCCCACAACCAGTGTCCAGAGCTGTTCTAACAGTGCCATTCTTCATCGGAATCACGGACGCAAGCTGATCAATATACTTATCAGCTCCTTGAGGAAACTGAGTCCCACCACCAGGGAACCTAAACACATTCCCTTCATATTGGATCCAATTCTGAATAGCCTTCTCCACTGTCAATGCTTTGTAAGGAGCATTGGCATATGGTACGTAATCACGGCTCTTTGGCCAAGGAAAAGGAGTTACATATCCTTTTGGAGCAGGAATAAGGCAGTGCAACTTCTCTTCTTCAGGGGCACAATGCCTCTCTCTATAGATCATATTTTCTCTTGGAAACATCATTGCACGCTTTTGATCATGGCAAGGAGTGTAATCTGTGTACTTAGCCTTGCACGGTTCAAACACTTTCGTATTTATACTGGTCTTAATTTCTTCATTATGATGTGTCTCAAAATTCAAGTTTGATAGGACAGCACAGTCAGCCGCGCTCTTGGTGATGTCCATAGCTATACTATCTCCCTTCCCGAATCCACTTCGTTGCCATGCCCCCAATAAATAGAAGAAACCGCATAAACCAACCACTATGAATATTGACAATGAAGATCTAGTCCTACTTTCACCAGGATTTTGCTTCGCCATTGTTCACTTATCAAAGTTCAGATTGTTATATCAAACAAAACCCTGAAAATAGTCACCAGAGACTAGACATCAGATCAAAGGAAGCAACAAAAGTTCGCAATCGAAAATTACATTTTGTTTGACATACAACAAAATCCCGATTTTCATAATGTCATAATGCACTCGAAGAAAGATGAAGCTGATAGAAGTAGAACACAATGAATGTCAAACAATCTACTTCGAAATTCCAACAGCTGAGCCAAGATTCGGAAATCGGGTGCCTAAAATACATTTTGAACGTAAAAGGAGAATTAATTTCAATAGCATAACTTAATCCAACTTTTTCATTGCTTAAGGAGGGTCACCTTATGCTAACCCCCTCGTTCCGCCATTGGGTAAGTTTGCATACATTGATCTAGACCTCCATAACTCCCAGATCATGGGATCAATACAAAATAATCAATTCGCTATTCGCTACGAGTACTTAATATCCTCCTCCCTAGAAATTCACAGTGTCCTATCCATTACTTAAACAATAATCCACTATGCCATGTCATACTTAAACAATAATCAACTTGCTTAAATCATACAGTATTTTACTTAATACTTCACTTAAATTAAATTAAATCTCTATCAAATCAATGCAATCATCAATTAATCTTCAATTGCTAATTACAGCTCAGCAGATCAAGAATTCAAAATTAAGCATAAAACTTAAATAACTTGCTTAAATCCTACTTAATAATTTATGCTTCCTATTTAATCGAATAAATTCAATTAAATTGCTAATTAAAGCTTAATACCTAAACCCACCAAATCAAGATCAAGCACAAAATCTCATGGATCTAAATCAAAACACAAACTTTTTAAAAACCCACTTCACAATCATCATAATAATACTACCCAAATAGTGTAATTACACCCAAAACACAGGAATTAATTAAATTAATGATTAATATAGTTAAAAAAAAAAGTGTAATAAAAATTCAATTCAAAACTTACCCAAATCATTAAATGATTATAAGTGAAAGATGAGACGATCTAAAATCTGAAATATTACTGAAAAAACCCTAAATTTGATGTAATTTATTGTTGTTTTTCCCCCCAAATTTATTCTGGGTTTTCACTAGTAGTTGTGAATTGTGATAGTAGTAGGCAGCTGTATGTGGCAGAAAAATAAAATAAAATAAAATAAAAATAGAATTAATGTCGGAGATAGAGTATGATGATTTATGATTTTTTTAATTGTTTATTTGAAGAATAGTTGAATTAAATTAATTTAATTAATAGTAGTTGTGTGGGTCCAAAGATTGCGAGAAATCGTAATCAAATGGCAATCGACAGGAGTCATGGATCGTTAGATTTGGTTTTTATTTCAACTTATAGGTGGGACTTTCACACATTTTTAATTCACAAATTGTTATTTAAGAGGAATCGGTTTTAAGACCGATCAAATATAAGTATGTGAAAGAGTAAATTAATAATTACATCATTTTATAAATTATTTTTCTAAAATTACTCCCTTTTAAAAACTTTTTAATAATTTATTCCCATAAAATATTCTCAGGTCAAAAATTGCACCCAAATGGACCATTCCGTTACAATTTCCCTCAAAAATTGAATTTTCTGGTTTGAAATCTAATTTTTGGACGAAAATGCCCTTCATCTATTTTATAAATCATTGTTGTCTTCCCCCAATTTCATCCTCTTCATTCACCTTATAAACCATTGTTATCTTCTCTCTCCTGCCTTATAAACCAGAGTAATAGAAGCGATCAAATAATCTGAAATAGCAATAGCAGCTTCACCCAAACAATCCACAAGATGTTGAGCACGAATCCATCCCTCTTACATGATGTGTCACACGAATAACTCTGAATCATATCCAAAACAACATCTATAGAGGCAACAAGGGGATAGTGATCAACGGGCAAAGATAGCAAGCTGGGAGATGGGGCAATATGATGCTTATCTTGTAAACCCGCTAGAGTGACATCAGAATAAGGAGCAATACTTGAAAAAGAAAGCACCCGAACAGCGGCAGTGTAGTGACCCTCCTCCTCCCGAACAGCTCTATCGTTGTTTCAAATTTTAACATCATTAATAGAAAAAAGTGTAACAATTACTCCGTAATAATTAGAGTGAACAAGTTAGCTTTATCTTTTCTACCATCTTCCTCCTCCTCCACCACATAATTACATACCTCAATCTCCATCTAGAGTGAACAAGTTAGCTTTATCTTTTCTACCCTTGAGGATCACCTTACCCATTTTAGTGACCTCCAAAACACCATTCTTAACACGAATGTTATAACCCAATCCATCTAATCTACCCCATGAGATTAAATTTCTACTAATGTTTGGTATGTATCTAACATCACCAAACCTTCAAACTTGACCATTGTTAAGTCTTACCTTAACCTCACCAATTCCTTCAATCTTCGCTTTTTCACCATTTGGCAAACTAACCACCTTACCTTCACATTTTACATAAGAAGAAAATCAATCTCTTCTCCCACATATGTGATAGGAAGTTCCTGAATCTAACACTCAACTCTCTTTAGGTTCCTTTTCCCCATAAACCACCAAGAGTTTACCATCATCAACTTTTGCCATAACTGCAACCCCACTAGCAGTTTTTTTCAACTCTTTCAAATCTTCTTTTGCCATAGGACACATAGTTTGTATATGACCTAAATCATTGCAGTAGAAGCACCTAATATTGGGATTATGCTTTTTCCAACCGCCCTTATTCTTGCCACGGTAGTCCACCACAAAAGTTCCTCCGTCATTTGAAGAGCCACCACTCCTTGCTTCATTAATTTTCCGGACTCAAGCAAAACCACGACGGTCTCATTTAAGGTCAATGTTGTCTTCCCCACAAGAGAACTAGTAATAACCGTGTTATACTTTTTTGGAAGAGAAGCCAACAACATTATATTGTTATCTTCTTCTTTGAATGTCTCATCCAAACTCGCGAATTGGGTGATTAAGCCATTGAACTTGTTTAAATGGTCCCTCAAATCGTCGTCATCTACCATGCATCTCAAGCTCGAAAAGATCTTTCTTCAAGAATAGTTTATTAGCCAAGGACTTAGCATTATAAATGCTACATAACTTGGTCCACAAATCATCTACACACTATACTTGATTTCGGGTGCAAGGTCTAACCGGATTGTACTAGTCGTGCGCAATTTCATGTCCTCCCATTTGAGAACTTGAACATCATTGGGCTTCTTGTCTTCAAGAGTCGCATACAACCCGTGTTGTATGAGGACATCTTTTATCATGCTTTGCCACAACGAGAAATTGTTCTTACCATTTAACAACTCCATATCAAACTTTGTACCAAAACTTTTCTCCATCGAGTTGTAGCTCTGATACCACTTGTTGGGGTTTTTGGTACAAATAATATAAAGACAAAATATACAATATTTCTGTTATGGACTTAACCACAACCCAACTTGTATTATTATTATTCAACCTTAACAATAACGCAATCAATCCTCCAACACTTAGCTTCTAGCTAAAGTTTCAATCTATGCTTAACTCGGGATATTAAGCATCTACTCATATCTTCCAACAATGATTAATGACATCTATTTATAATGTCCTATAGTTCTAACATAACTTAGTACGTTAAGAGTCATAACATCATATATAATCTAACTCCTAACTATTTACTCCTACTAACATCGAACACTTAACTACTACTATTACATAAGAATTAGACACACAACATAAAGTAACTCATGACTCTTAATAGTAAAACATAGGGAGCATAAATGTTGGGGTTACTTTCCCAACAATGCATATGAATGATAACTTATATAATCTTTATTTTAACACCTGATGTTATTGAAAGTGCGGCTTGTATTTTAACAATTTTTGGAGTACATATTGCAAATGATGTTATGGGAATATGTATATGAGTGAGTTTTATAGTTCTATATTATCGATAAAAGTATTATTTATTAAATCACGTACATAGTTGGTAATTGCAAGTGAAAATTTTAGATGACTTTACAATGTCTAATTATTAGGGAGTAATTGTTACACTTTTTTTTATTAATGATGTTAAAATTTGAAATAACGATAAACTCGTGTAAAATTGTACGGGTTTAAGGCTAGTAATACAACAATTCTCAATCTATTCTTAATTCTTATAAAATAAATTGTATTATGGAACGGATGGAATAATTATTCCATCCTTAGACATTGAATTATCTAAGTACGTGGTTGATATACTTCTGCCATCAAGGGCTCGAGAATAATATTGCCTCGTAAGAAAAAAGTCTTTATCAATCAATATGTATAATTTCATAATATATAGTCAAAGTATATTTATGGTATATATATGGCCACAACTTACTAAACTTTTGCCACGGATATTATAACGTTTATTAGGTGTTTTGTCATGACTATTGTTATTATTATTGTTGTTGTTGCTTTTTTCTTCTTTATCATACTTCTCGTCTCGGTATTTTCTTTACCTTTCAATGTTATTTTATTAAAAATGATTGAGGTATGTAATTATTTCGATCCAAAAGAAGTTTTTCAAAAATTAAAATTTCTATGTTTTTATTTTAAAACATATTAAATGATTAGTGTTGCTTCGAAAGAATATAATAAGAACTATAAAAGTTAAAAAATAAATAATGATTTTGTTAATAAAAATGCGAAGCAAAATCAATTTAGATGAAATTAGGGCTTATTTATTTATAAAAATTTTATGTCTACAAGTAAACAAATTTTCTTATGTAAATGAGCCAATTTTTTTCGTACCAAGTCTCTAAATTCTAAAATACAGCCATATCGGCCACTTTAGTAGTTTTGCGTATTAATTATTTTTACTTCATTAAAATTATCTTTTATCCTTTTTGGTGAATTTTGTCTACTAATGAAAAACTGAGTTTATCTTGTTTCTTGAAATTTCAGAAGTAAGAAAACCATTCTTTCTCCAAGAAAAATGGTTTTTGTGGGCTATTATTGGTCTAATTGGTACACATGCGCTACCTACCTTTCTAAAAGATCTGTCGGCGTCGGCGCCGAGTTATGGTAGAACTTAATTTAATTTAAGCATCTTTTATTTATAAGCATTTTTACTTTTTAGAATTATGGACTGACTAACTGACTGTCAATTCAGAGCATGATATAATTGAATCATCAAAGGCCAGGTAAGATGTCAGTAATTTAATTTTGTTATTTTTGGGCTCGAATGTTTTTTGTAAGGCACTAGATAAATAGTTTATCATACAACTAACAATATTCTATAATCACACGACTCATAAAATCCTATCTAGGACACCCGCATTCGAAATGGGACGAAAACGAATGCTAAAACTGACTCTAAAATCAGCAAATAAGACGCACAATAAGCATTTTGTAACAATGGCGGCGCGCTAGGTATTAGATAGCGAGACGGTACACGTTAAACGTGAGCTAATAATCAGTTTACCTATTTGCATACGGAAGAATACATGTATCGAGGATTTCTTATGGTCTCGATCACCAAGTGGTTAGTAAAAGTACGAAAAACCTGATCCACTCATTGTCGTGGTGATTAGCTCAGTTGTCTTTTCGATTGTTCACAGAGATTTTAGACGATTACCCCAACTTTTCATTAATGGTATATATTTTTAGTTAATATTTTTTTAACCATTATTGTTGTTAATATGTACTACGTATATTATTATTCTCTCCATTCAACTTCAAACACAACATTTCTTTTTTTGACATTATTCATGAATGAAGAAAATATTTACGATTTCTTGCAATATGTAAGATGTGTTTGGAGTTGAATAGAGGGAGTATACTTTTTTTTAACTACTGTTATTAATATTACTATGTAGTACACTGTATATAGCCTTACAGAAGAATAACTGTTTTTTTATTTAGAACGTCAATGCGGAGTATATATGGGTTCCATGTGTTATGTCAAAAACACTAAAGGTCAAAATTAAAAGGGAGTGATAAATCCACGGGATTTCCCACAAATGCCAAGAAAAAGTAGTCTATCACGAGCTTTTGGTTTTACAAATTGGCTGGAACATTCGTGGCATTAAAGAAATTATTCGTGGCATTAGAGCAATAACAATAGTGATTCTTTGTGTTGGGCTTGTTAGCAAGAACTTTATTTAAAAGTTCATTCTATTGCATTTAAGAGTTTGTTTTGAATTTTTTATAAAGTTGATCCATTGTGATAAAAAAATTCTTATTTATTGAATCTAATGTAATATGACGTGGCAAATGAAGATTTTATATAAATTTTCTCTATTGCTATTGCTCTTAGGGAAGCCCAAATTAAAGTACTGGGCATGTGAGATTATTACCTAACCACAATAATGTTTAAATTATCAAAGTACTATATAGGAGTACTCATCTTGTTTCAGTCATTTGTTATTAATTTCAACACAAAGATCAAGACAATACAAAAAAAAAGTAAAATAAAATAATATATTAAGGAGTTCTTTCACATGTCCACTTGACCACATTATATACCCACATGTAGGGTTGGACATCAGTCCAATACCTGATTGGATCGGTACCATACTTTTGTCGACATTAACTACTTGTCCCGCTTGAGCATAATTATGTAATATTTTTCTCATGCAATTCACATCCTCCAACTTCGCTTTCACAAAGAAGATACAATAACCCGCAAACAACAAATAAAAACCACAAGGGCGTTAAGAGCAATTATAAAACCATGAATTGCCCCCAATTATGCAGTCCGTATCTCCTACTCGAAAGAACCTCAACATAAAGAATAAATAAATACGGAGATTAGAGATCTCCTTGATGTAGACCCGGCTCGGGCGAAATTCATTCGAGAGTTGCCCATTTATCAACACCGAGAAGCTAACCGACGACACACAATGCTTGACACGATCAATCCATTTCGCCTCGAAACCCATCCTATCTAGCACTTGTTATGAGAAAATATATTCCATCTTATCATATGCTTTAAACATGTGAAACTTTAAAGGCATGTGCCATTGTTTTTCTTCGTATTTTTGATAAAATGAAAAAGTTCAAAAGCAGTCAAGATATTATTGGTTATTAAACGCCCTCAGGTGAACACAATTTAATTCTCAGACACAATCTCACTGTAACACCTCGTCGCAAACCCTAGGCCGGGAGCGGTCCACAAATTAACAAGGGTGCTTTCTAGCGGATTTTGTCATCACTCGTGCGTATCCCGAGAATCTTCTCATGAGGGGTCACCCACCCTAAGACTACTCTCAACCAAACACGCTCAATTACGAAGCTCTTTTGCATGGATAACTAGAAAAAAAGTGTACTTTGTTGATTAGAATAGTACTTTCAATCCCTTGAATCACTAGTCATTTAATTTTATTATTGGACCTCTTCAAGGGGCACACATGGAGTATTACACTTACCCAATAAAAGTATTGACCGATTAACAAGAACCTTAGTCACTAATTTATATATCACATTACACAAGTTAATAGGGCGAAAATCCGTCATTTTATACAGGGCGTTCTACTTTGGAATTAGAACGGTATGGGTTTTGTAAATACCGTATGGGAAAGGATCACCCTAGGAATATCAAGAATTGTATACGTAACCGCCTTTCGCCAATATGCAAGCAGGGTTGACAGAATAGACCGGTCATGCCATCTTGGCCCGTAGCTTTAATTTCAACGGATGCATCTGGTTTAGTGCACACACTACCTCCTTCTGCCTGTAGTCACACTATGACATGGCATTTTTTCGAGCATACACTGATCTTCCATCCACGCATGCTAACAAGTGCTCTAACTTCTGAGGGCAACCGGTTGCAAATAATTTCACAAAGTAATCCTTGGCCTAGCCATCACTGCAATCGCCTCTTTTCTCTCTATCACTTGCCCCTCTTTATCAATCAGTTTAGCAATATGATTTTTCGATTTTCGTTGGCTCGTTTTTCTATGGAAATATTTCTCATTGACCAACGTTCTCTTAGACCTCTTTCCTCAATCGCCCTCCCTCATTTAATTTATCAAGTCGATGACGCTTAGTATTGGGGTTCCTCATAATCTTACTTATACAAATCCCCTTCCATTTTTGTTCCGCACATCTAGTGGATCGACACAGGCCACTCCTGAAAATAGGTGACAATAACACATACACACAACACGTCAATAATAATATTCTAGTGACAATAAACATGACATGGTAAATAAATATGCAATATGAGACTTGAATGCACCAACACCACATCATGATCACCACACCGGTACCGGGACACACCCAGCCGTACCCACAACCTGCCACACTGGTGCCGGCACACACCCAGCCGCACCCAAATCACAATCAGGTACTCGGGACACGCCCGTGGTACCAGGTTCGGGAGCTACCCGAATCCTCAGTCAGACGTCGCGTCGTCCATCGCACGAGTCCCTCCAAACTCGAATCATTAATGTGCACATCCCTCTTAGAGTGAGAAGCTCCAAGAGGCTACCCAAGCGTGAGACAGTTCCCAACCGCCTCACGCATCCGTAACAACAACCACCAACCAACATTGTCACAATGAACGATATGCATAACCCACACAACAACAGAAGATACCGTCACAACTCCAATATACATAACCAACATAGTCAAACACAAGATATCATACGATATGACAATCACCGACTCACACAATGCAATCAAAGACGGATGATTCATTTAGACAAAAGATATGATATTGAAACTGAGTAGGATAAACCTAACTTTTAGCAATCTCGCTAAATAACCAAGTCAACTGATACAAATATGCTCCCCATAAAGGTGGCACCTAATTACGATAATTAAATACGCATAATTGCTAACTTATCTATCTATCTATCTATACAAATATATAAAACACAATTTGCCGCCCATTTACGCATAGCTGATAAACAGCTAGTCTAACTTATGACGGGACCGTATAGACCAACACTATTTTCTGAAACAGTATTGACCAACACTACTGAACAGCCCATTTCTCACTGGAAATTAAATTAAGTACAAGCTTAAGCCCACAAAGTCACATTCACTTGACCCATAAGGCCACAGGCCCATAATCCTAGTTTATCGGTATTTCGGTATTAGTTACTCTCTTGATGGATTACTAAATTGCCATGAATCCACTGGAAACATGTACTTTGCCACTGTATTTGTTGCACATATGACCACTTTATCGAGTTCATTTTTAAAATAATGCTGAAAAAATAAGTATTTGTTGTTTTGGGTCGGGTTTAAAACTATTTATCAAAATGGTGTCCACGTAGGCTCGGGTTTTCAAAACCTGAAATACGGAACAAACACGCCATTCCCAATGGCGTGTCTTTAAATTTTTTATTTTTTTTTTTCTAAAAAAAAAAAAATTTTAAAAAAAAAAAAAAAAAAAAAAAAAAAACTTGTACTATTCATAGACACGCCATTCCCAATGGCGTGTCTCTGTAAGAAAACCCGCCATTCCCAATGGCGTGTTTACTTTTAGTCAATTTTTGTAAGTTTGCATTTTCGTACTCACTAGAAACACGCCATTGCCAATGGCGTGTTTCCTCCGTATTTTTGATTCGCGAAATCCGAGCCTACGTGGACACCATTTTGATAAATAGTTTTAAACCCGACCCAAAACGACAAATATTTATTTTTTGAGCATTATTTTAAAAATGCTTTCCACTTTATCCCCGAGCTCAAGTCCAAGTCGAGTTATTTTTTTAGTGACCTATTATCAAGATATTTATGAATAATAATTAATACTCACTCTATTCACTCCTTTATTCCATTTTTCTTTTTATTAAGAATTAAAGATAGATTTGGACAAAAAAACACACTACCCCACACACAAATGAATTTTGACTACCCAAAACACACAACCTCAAAACCAGAGAAGAAAAGAGGGGAAGAAAACACGACTTACCCAAAAAGGAAAGAGGAATAAATGAAAGAATATGAGGGAGTATGTAACAAATATGTCAGGTATATTAGTAGGTTAAATGTCAGGTGTAATATTAATACCCCTCAATTCAAACCTCTCA
The DNA here is from genome assembly GCA_022085475.1 of Heliosperma pusillum. Classification (NCBI taxonomy): domain Eukaryota; kingdom Viridiplantae; phylum Streptophyta; class Magnoliopsida; order Caryophyllales; family Caryophyllaceae; genus Heliosperma; species Heliosperma pusillum. Next base: position 370,818 of record JAIUZE010069937.1, on the reverse strand, counting down.
TTTCGATAAAGAGTATTTGCTAATACACAAATTGCGTCAATATTATGGGTTAAATCTAATCTAATTATCTATCTATACTATCTATCTTAGGGGGTGATAATGAGACGAGACAGCTCGCGAGCAGTTCGAGATCGGCTCGGTCAAAGCTCGGTCAAAGCTCGGCTTGTGCGGGCTCGGCTCGGGCTCGAACTCGGCTCGAGAGCTTAACGAGTCAAGCCGAGCAAACACTGGCTCGGCTCGAAAAGCTCGCGAGCAGCTCGAACTTGTGTAATTATATAAGATATTGCTCTTATTTTATAAATATATTTTATCACGGTTATACCTCTGTATTACATATATCAAATGTCTCAATTTTTTGCCAAATATTTTTACATATAAACTTTGCGCATTGTTATTGAAAGTATCGGAAGAAGAAAAAAAATCAGAAAATCAACAAATATATAGGCTCGATTTGAGCTCGAGTTTGGCTCGAGCTCGCGTTAAAGCTCGCAAGCTTTTTAACGAGCACATTTTTTTCCAGCTCGGGTAAGCTCGAGATCGGCTCGAGCTCGAGTTTTAGTTTTCGAGCACAAGCCAAGCAAGGCCAAGCTCGGGCTCGGCTCGGCTCGTTAGCACCCCTAATCTATCTATCTATCTATTTATCTATCTATACTATATATTAAATCCTGAAACCAGGGACTTTCATGCAATTAAATAAAGTTATACAAATTAATGATACTATATAGTTTTTAATCGATAGCGCTGTGTGATAGACCTGATCATGAGATTTCAATGTAAATATTATATCATTTTGGTTAAAGTATAAATTTAGAAAATACCAAAATATGGTGATTTTCCTTAAAATAAACATGCCCACTTAATGTATTAACTAGTAGCATAGAATATACATTAAAATAAAAATTTATACTTATTTAACTTACACAAAATATTTTGGAAACTATTAAAAGGTAAATAAATCAATATAGGTTTCCAATAGATATAATATGTAATATATGAGTCTCTTAAAATTGCATGTGTACTCAAATTGCATGTTTAATCATCAACTAATCAAATTATAGCAATCACTCAATTCAATAGTCAAAGTAACAATATTATAAATTTAGAACCGGGAGTAGTGAAAGTAATAGAACAACTACGGGAGTAGTGAAATTTTCAATATTAATGCGGCATTAGTGAAAATATCAATAATTACGGTGGGAAGAGTGAAAGTAACAATAATTACGACATGAGTAGTGAAAGTAACAGTAGTAATGACGAATGTAATAAAAGAAACAATACTAACAATAAAAAAAGTATATATGAACAATTAGCCGCCCAATTGATTAAAGTAAAATATTAATAGCGGGAGTAATGAATTGTCTTATAATTTATTTTATCGTAATTTTAAGATATGTCATAAAAAATATATATATTGATGATAAGTTTATGAGTTATACAACTTTAAAGTATATCTAATTAAAAATAAATTTTAATGATAAATATAGGTAGCCCGGGCGGAGCCGGATACCAATACTAGTACTATATATATTCCGAAAACCAAGGGGCAGTAATGGAATGACAAAAAATTATACAATTTTATTATACTATATAGTTTTAGATGTATATAATTAAGCTGATAATAGTACTAGGAAAGTTATTAATTTAAAAAATACAAGTAAATTCTAAAGACGTAATGTCTCAAACAACATATAGAACATATAGGAGTAGAAGACGAATGAGTGAGGAAGAAAGCTAAGAGTACACGGGTGTTAGAATAATAATCTGATATATTTAAATTTTTGTTTATATTAGTGTAAATACTTATATAATTTTCCTGTTTATATTATACATTTTAGTTAAAGTATTTTTTTTATAACAAATTTATTAACAAACCCGTGCAATTTTGCACTGGAATAAAACTAGTGATAGTTTAAAACTAAATTTAATGGTCGAAACTTGAGGTAGTGCAATAAAATGATGAGACCCAATAATGACTTAGACTATGTTCTTTTGGACTGAATTTGTCTGAACTGAACTGAACTTAATGGAGCTGAACTGAACTGAACTGAACTTAATAGAGCTGAACTGAACTAAACTGAACTTAATAGAGCTGAACTGAACCGAACTGAACTGAACTGAACTTAATGGAGCTGAACTGAACTGAATTGGAATAATAAAAAGATAACAATATTATTATTATTAATCATTAGTAATAATAATATTATATATATTAATATAATCTAATAATAATAATCAAAATAAGATATAAAAAATATATTATAGTAATATAATAAAAAATATAATATTAATATGAATGATAACATTATTAATTATAGTAATAAATATATAAAATAAAGTAACTGAAAAATAAATATGATGAGTATAATATAATAATATAATAATATAAACAATAATATAATTTATAATTTATAATTTATAATTTATAATAATAATAATAATTAATATTATAATAATATAAATCATTATTAATAATAATATTATATTAATAATATTTAATAATAATCTAATCAGATGTATAAAAAATTAAAACAATAATATAAGAATAAATATTACAGTATAATAATAAAATACTAATATTAATGATAACATTATTAATAACAATATAATATAGTAATAATAAATATATTAACAATAGTAACTAAAAAAATTATAAATAATATAAATAGCAATAAAGTAAATATAATTAATAATAATAATTATTATAATAGGCCTAATAAAAATATATTAATACATTATAATAATAATTAATTTTATTATTATTATTACTATTATTAATAATAATATAAATAATATTCATAATAATGAATATATCAATAAAATAACAATTATAATATTAATAAATATTAATAATACTAATATTTCCATTAGTCGTCATAATATAAGAATAAATAAATATATTAAAAATAAATATAATAATATAAAGAATAATGATAACGGTGATATAATAGTAATAAAATAATTTTTTAAAAATATAAATATAATAATATTAACAATATTAAATGAATTACCATAATAATAACAATGAAAAGAATAATAATCATAATAATGTTGAAATAAAAGTAATCTGAACTGAATTGAATTGAACTGAACTGAACTTAATGGAGTTAAACTAAACTGAACTGAACTTAATAGAGCTGAACTGAACTGAACTGAACTGCACTGAACTTAATAGAGCTGAACTGAACTGAACTGAACTTAATGAAGCTGAACTGAACTTATAAGAACTGAAATTAAATCCAAAAGAACATAGCCTTAATCCGACCCAACACCTCAATTGATCCGAAATGACCAGATCCGATAACGGCCCCGAACCCAACTCAATCAAAAAAGTATTGTTCATGTTCTTGCGAAGAAAAATCATCAACCGTTTCACGAATCCACTCAAGGTACAACCACAAAATTTAATTATCATCCTTTGATACTTGTAATTCTAATGCTTTTTTTTTTTTTTTTTTTTTTTGCCTTATTTTTAGTATTGTTCATGTTCTAATTCTAATGATTTTATTTAATTTTTCTATTTATTTTTGGTATTGTTCATGTTACCAAATTTGATGGTGTTAAATCGGTAGGATTTGATCAGTTAATTTTGTATATGAATTGTAATTCAGGAGAGGAATGTTAGTTTGCCTTAAATCTTATCTTATGAATTAGAATTCCATAGAAACTTCAATTTTTTTGGAGGAAGTCAGAATTACCGGGGGTAAATTTTAACCCGAGAATTACCGGGGAAGTTAATTAATTGGGTAATGAGTTGCTTGATCATAGTTTTGACCTATGAGGGTAATGATTTCTAGGTAATCTTTTACCCTAATAATTATCGAGTAAGTCTCTCTTAAAACAGGTTTAAGATAAAATATTGTAAAACGGTTGATAAAAGTACCTTAATGCCCTTATTAGCTTTAGTCGAGGTTATTAGAGGGTGGATAATTAAGTACAACAACCAACGGTTTCACAATAACCTTGATGTGCAACCGATGTATACGAGTATTATTGTTAATCATTACCCGGGGGTTGGTGGATATCCTACTTTCTAGGTTTCGATATTGACTGGTGGAGCAGAAGTGCATAATGATCATCAAGATAATATGTTGATAATATGAATGTCTGATAACCCCTTTCATAATTTCTTGAAATATTTTTATCCCTATCAATGATATTAAATGGCGTTTGCGGTTATGTATGTACAGATCAAAGTCGGAGAACAATGAAGCACTATAATGAGCTTCGTGAATTATAGTTAAGTTTCTTCCGTACACTTTTTGCTTGTTTTCTTGAATTTTGGGAGTATTTACTATCGAGTTTCGTTATACATAAATTGTTAATAGGCACATCTGTTATGAAATGGTGTTAAGTTTACACAATTGAGTTTATTTTCACTCGTTTCTTGAATATTTATAGTACTAACTACCATTAGCGTAACACAATGATTTGTTATTATGTTCTTGTTTTGTTAATGAGGCCATTTTTTCGCTTGTTTCATGATTCCCGACACTACTACAGTACTAACTACCACAACTCTATTTTTCTTTGTTTGGGTCCACACTAACATGTTCTTGTTTTTTACTCCCTTGGACCATGGCAGCGCTGCCATTAATCCAGATTTCGATTTACTTTGTGAGGAAATGCTCAAACAAGTTTCATCTTGGCTAATGTAAGGATGTATATAAATTTTAATATCAGATCATATCCAATTGTATTTGTAGTAATGGCTAATTCTTTGCATACTAGTTTTGACCGAAATCAAAACGCATACATTATCATTTTCTTATTATAAGAACTAAGTCCCCGATGCTTTGTCTTTTTGTACATGCATTGCTCAGGACGAAGGTGGTAGGCCTTGGAGCTGTAGTAGGAGTTCTCTTTGCTTTGATCATGATTTATCAACCACTTCTTAGAGACCTTTCCAATTGCGGTATTCCCTTTTCTTTCATTCTTGGATTTCATAATCTCGGTGAATTGTCTAATGAACTAATGTGGCTTGCTATTGATTTTCAGATACAAGGGATCCATTTAATCTACAAGAAGAATGGCTCCTATGGGCTATAATTGGTGTCATTGTTGCCGATACTGCTACATTCGGGACACCGTTTGTCACAGCATACTTTTCTAAAAGACGGCATCAACCCAAGGTTAAACTTATACAAAACACTTGATCGGGTTTGATCATCTTTTTATGCTTTAGTACTCGGAATGTAAAATGGAATATGTTATGGACTGATTGCTGCTTTTCATGCTTGATTTCAGACTAATGCCTCGATTGATACTGGACATGAACAATACCAATTGACTGTATCACCAAAAGTCAGGTAAAGATGTCGGTCACAATACTTGTGTATGTAGAATATTCCAGTGAAGTAGCGAATGGGACTAGCATGGGGTTCCGCCGTCCCTAAGAAATTTGAAACAAAAGAACTTTCTAGCTAAATATTTTTGAATTTTTTGTGAAGATATATTGCATTACTACAAACTTTCTAGTTAAATTTTTTAGAAAAAGCTTCATGTTGTAGTCTAAAATGAATTGTGTGCTGTCATGCCTCTAAGTCGAAGAGATGAGACATACGGCACATATGCAAAGAGAAGTCTTGAGGCAAAATAGTTTTCTATGATTACCATAAAGACATTAATGGATGGGGCATCATTCTACCTATTTGCAGTATACTGATGTGGTTGGCGATGGCAGCACTTTTGCTTTCTTCAATGGTGGAAGAATACGTTCATTGGGGATATCCGATGGCATTGTTGACCGAATGGTATGTATCATAACAAAACACCGAACTATTAAATAGTTTTTCCTTGTTTAGACTTGAGTAACTTTCGGTATTGTTTGGTTGATGCAGGCTAGCAACAACAATTGTTGTGGTGATTAGTTCTTTTATACTTGCTCACTGGTATTCAAAACAATTGTGCCGTCTCTTTGTTGCTGGTATGGAATGTTATTGTAATAATTTTTAGCATTAGTAGTAGTACTTGCTCACTGTAATCTGGAACAATTGTCCCTTCTTTTATTATGATAATAAGGCCTAAGTTGGAACATTATTTTGCTAAGTATTTGTACCTTCCCAAACATTAATTGACAAGAGGGTCATCATGGTCAGGCCATTTTGGGTGTGGCATTGACAGGTCTTTTAAATACGGTTTGGGTGTAGATGAAAGTGGGCACGTGGGTCGTTGGGCTAGGATGGCCCATGGCCCATTTTAGCACGGCACGGGATTGGGACTCCCAGCACGACACGACAAGCCCATGCCTGAAATAAGGCTTAAAGGGGGACATTCCATGGGTAGTACATCGGGCCGCCATTTTTATTTCACCGGCATGACACGAAGTCCATCTTCTCGTGCTTAGGACGTGCCATTTTCTTCTCCTAACATGGCGGCGCGGCACGAAGCACGCCTCACTTTTATCTTTAGGTTTGGGCTAGGTCAAGTAAATTTGTCGGTAGCCTAATGTGTTTGATGAATAATAGGTAATTTGTACTAATTTTCAGTTTTGTTTACTTTCTCATGTTGGAACTAAATTTCAGACTTTTGACTTCTGACTCTTGGCTGTAAATTTTTTGTTGTTGTTTCAGTATTAGCTTTTGGGCTAACATATGCTAAAACTCGTAATCTCATGACCTCAATGGCAATGCATGTTCTCTTGATTATGGTACGATGCTCCGTAACCTTTTTACCAGGTAAACCTCCTACTTCCTTCAAGGTTTTCTGTAACATCTTTTCGGGCTTCAAGGTTGTAACAAAGTAAAAGTTGTGATTTTTTTTCCTTACGAATAGGCCTTACGAATATAGGTTGTAACAAAGTAAAAGTTGTAACAAAGTAAAGGTTTTCTGTAACAAAGTTGTGATGAATAATAGGACTTACGAATAGGCCTTTGAGTTGCATAATATTTAGCGTTTCTTTCCTTTCACGCGAGTGCTTCGACCAACTTACTTACTATAGGATTCCCTCGAGACATCGTCTACTTCACTCGCAAGCACCTAACATGCTACACTCGCTACAAGTATTCCGCTCTCTTGTTTAACACGTACACCCGAACAATTTTAATAATAAAAGAGAATATCGAAGGCATCCGCCCACAGCCCCGTGAACCCGCGGTAAACTTCCACCCATGGCCTTGAGAGGCCGAGTTAGGATTCGAAGTGCGGCTCTAATTTATAATGCAATTATGCAATAGGGTAACCGACAAGGAAATTTTCTAAATTTTCATCCCGAAAGTTCCATATTCTAGTTGCCTCTGATTGACAGCCCTTGGCCCGGCTCCAAAAATCGATAATAGAGATAGGCAGAAGGCAGACATCCCCGTGTCCTGTTTGTTTCCTGGAGTACAGAACTTTTAATGATGATAATACTAAGATTCAAGTTTATTTGTGCAGGACGAACGAGTTTGTTGGAAAGCAGTGATATCAAGAAAAAGAGAAGAAAAAAAAGAAAACTTAGAAAACTTTTATCAACCAACAAGTAGCTGAGTAGAAGTATAAATGGGGTTTCTGTTGGCATTTTGTCGATATTTGTAGGAACTTTTCGTACGACTCCTTATCATAGTATAAATATTGCACGAGACTGTCCCGTTATGTAAAAGACAATGCATTTATATATCAGGAATAAATACAAGTTTTTTCTCTCTTTCTCTTCCAAAGGTTGGCACTTGACGGTCGTATCTTACTCTATAATTTGTGATATACTCTTAAGGCGTTATATACTTATATGCAGTTTATCCGGATGTCGTTTTTGTCAACTTATGGAAAAGCTGTCAATTCTTTTCCCGAATGTTTTGGGGTGATGAGGAGGAAAGTTGCATGTAAAGTTGGGGTTGCATTATAAATTCATAATTACTGGGTATGACTTGTGCATTAACATGGCGAGCTTGTGACACTCGAAAGGCGATCACAAGCAATCTGGAAGTATGACAGAGGGGATGAAAGTAGAGAGCAATCTGGAAGTGAAAAATTAGTCAAAATAGGTTGAAGGGTGAAAGGAAGTAACTAAGCTCAAGTTCGGGTTTCGTATATGAGCTGATTTTTTGGTTTCAAGAGCTTTGGCCAGAGCTATACAGAGTATTTTACAGTAAAGCCGAGCTCGATTATTGGTCAGCCGCTTAAATTTAACTCAACTAGGTTACAGCTAGACCTGACAAAATTAGCACGATTCGGATGACCTGACCCGATACTCAAAAGTAACCTGAACTTGCTTGACCAAAATATGACCGAAACTCGTATTGACCCGATCCGAATCAAACTCAATCTTGATTGACCCAGTATCACCGTCCCGAGATGGCCCAACTAAAAAAGATACGGTCCATAGTTTACTCAATCTAATGTGATTTGAAGTAATCCGAAATAACCCTAAACGACAAGTACTAATAAGTTGAGTAAAAGTATGAACGGGATGTGATAGCGTCAAGGCTATAATAGGCGCTTACAAACTCAGATGGGGTAAAATGAGGTTCTAATTTGTGATAGGTGTAGGGGCCCAACCACGGGTGGCATGGTAGATTGGTAGCATAGGCAACCGAAGCAACGGAACTTGGTATATAGTGTGACTAAGTAGGGAAGATACACGATATAAAATATAAATATTTACATAAGACGGAAATAAGGTATTAGGAATTTAGGATCAAGCCCTTCTCGCCTTTTCATCATTGCAAAATCTCCAAAAATCAATAATGGAGACAATCCTATAGGACTTCGATTTTACATGATGTACTCTCAGTGTTTTGATCATTTATTTAAATTTGATATTGGCACAAAGATTAAGGCGACATGTTGCTAGTGGGGACAACTGATCATAATGGACGTGTATGATAAAAATAATTACCCATAAAAATAATTTATAATATAGAAAGATAAGTAAATCATTGAAATACCTAAAAATGAAGTAGTAATCAAATGATTGGGAAAACTAAAGAGACTATATATATATATATATATATATATATATATATATATATGTGGGGCGGTTCTGAAAGGACTGAATGAACTACAAATTTACTCGCAAATTTAAGACCGGTAATTGTATTTTTTAATTAGGACGTACTTCGTATATACTAAGGGTCAAAACTAAGTAACTTAATGGGGGAAATTATTACCTAACCAAAATGTTGGTTAAATTACCGGTACAATAATTAGAGTGACCTCATAAATATAAAAGTTTTATTAATTGATGTCTTATATGAGTATTAGTTTAATTTGAAAAACGGACAATACAAGTGGAATGGATATAAGCTTCCAACACGTTTCCACCAATAACCTAATGCGTATGATACTCCATAATAGTTAGTCTCTTAAAAACCCATATAATTAGCAAAAACCGGATTCATAAACGAAAATGGCATTACTATACAAGAGTTGAACACATCATTACAAAAAAAAGCCAATTTACACAAATTCTCGTATAAGACAGCTTTACACACGAACTTGATTACGATATGATATTTGAAACTTGGTCAAGAATTTATATATAGTATAATAAGTGTACGTAATACTATAATCGAATTGCATGGAGGTTGAAAATGGAAATGCTTGGATTTCAAGAGTTTGACCCGATTATTTAACTTTGGTTGCACGCTTGGTGCACCAAACCCAAGGGATTATGCAACGGACAAAAACGTCTTTAAACGAGGGACTTAGGTTTTTGGGGTTTCATTTTTAAGCTCCCTAGCTAACTAGCTTGACTCCCTTTGACTTATTCGACTTTCAATACCCACATTTTTTCGAGCTTGGGTTATACTCCTTCTGTCTCGGTTATTTGTTTACCTTTGCTTTTGCAGAATGATTAAGAAGAAGGTAGAATAATATTTGTGGGTGAGAGTACGTATTGGATGATAAGGGGTTGATAGTCCCGTTGATGGATCAAATTACTAAAAGAAAACCTTTGTAATATAAAAAGGTAAACAAATGAATATAACACTAAAAAAATGGAATAATAAACAAAAGACCGAGACGGAGGGTATACAGGTACATAGAATTAATTAAGTAAACAATTGGTTTCACTTGTGACAGCCACAACTTGTGACAGTTGAAATATAGTCATTTTATGATAAACAATAATTATTCACATATTCTTATTATTACCAGATGATGGTTACTGAATAACATTTTATCATAAAATGGTCATATTTCTTTCGTTATAAGCTTGTGACGCGTTACAAACGAGAATTAGTGATTAAACAATGATGATTCTTTGGGTTCAAATTGCTCCTAGATTGGCTCCATTTGACTCAACCGGGTTCAATAATCACATTTAATAAGCTTGATTTGTGGGTAGGACATTTGGTAAACTCCTAGTGGTTAATTGTTTATCACTTTGCACAATCTCAATTTACTAGACAATTTATGAAATATATGTCATTGTTAAGCAATTTGGAGTGCTAAAACACAAAATTTCAAACATAAATATAATTACTTGACCTCAATATTTCAAACTTTTGTGTACTATTAATCGATAATGATGTAAGTTAATTGGCAATATCGATGGTAAAAACTGTGGAATCCCATGTTAAAAATTTGTGGGTGTTTTCAAAGTTACACGAAATGAAAGGTAAGTTGACTTGTGCTTCTATACCTAATAATACAAATAACAAGAACATTTAAATCTTAATTTATTGAAATGGTACTATTATCTCTTTGTTTAATTTCTTCAAACAATACAAAATAAAAAAAAAATTCCATATTAATCAAAAATATGTTGAGTTTGAAACTGTTTCGACTTATCGTAAGGTACTCTCTCTATTCCACTCAATAGTTTACGTTAACTTATGTTATTTTCAATCAATGTTAATTGTTTTGACTCATCGTAAGGTACTCTCTCTACTGCGTAATGTTGGGCTCAAAAAAGAAAGTCAATAAAAAGCTACGTATGAATTTTTGATCCGTTATCAATCATGTATTCATTCATATGGCTGAATTCTTGATGATGTGAGATTTAAGGGAAAAAATACCAAATATAGACATATAGTCCTTTAATTAATCATTAGCTAACTTTAAAAGCAAGCAAGTTCTCCCATTATTATGTTAGAGGTCTCACATTATCAAATACTCTTAGAATGCAACAATAAATTGAAGTGAAAAGTGCGAGATATTGTGAAAGTTCAATGGAACAAGCTAGTTACTCGTATATCAATAATGTTATAATTTTATAGCAGAAACGAGAAAGAATAAATAAAAACGATAAAGACAATTGTAATCACGCACGGATTTACGATTTACATGGTTCAGTAAATAAAGGTGTGTTAGCTACGTCCACTTGGCAGAAAGATGAGAGTTTTATTGATATATAGGAGTTTTACATAGTTTCAGATTCAGATAGTTATGATATACCTAATTGGTAGAGTTAGACTTAGAAAGTTTATATAGTATTCTTTAACATCTAATAGAGAAAATCTAGAATGAAGACCCAAAACAAAACCATAATCCCAAAGCAGAATCTTAGCCCAAACAGATTAACAGATATTATTAATGTCAACCAAACCGATTTAAGGCATAAATACAAGACATTAATTAACATATATTATTAATGACAGCTAAACCCACGTATAGCCACTCGAAATCGCAACTAAACCGATTCAAGGCATAAATCCAACAATTAATGTACTGTGTATTATGTATTATCAATGTATTGCTAATAGTCCATTATATTACATTTTGTAGCGTGTGTTCCTATGGACACGCATTAATATACCAAATAAGGAAACATTCATAAGATTTATCAATATTTGAGAACGAAGTTTTACCACAATTGTGTATTCTAGGAGCACAATTATAATTAGAAAAATCGATATACAAATACGAACCATTGGAAATGAACACTCTATTTCGAATTACTCATCTCGTTTCACTGTTTGTTCAATGTAAATATGTAATAATAAATTTAGACAAAATTACAAAAAGAGACAAAAAAACCATGCAAAAAATAAGGTTAACATGAAAAAAATGAAATTGAAGCTACTACACACCTCAAGCATTTTCCTTGGATACTCCACATGTATTTTTTTCTTCTAAAACCTGGTTAATGGCATGAATAAGTCAAAGAAAAATCAACTTGGAATGAAGACCAGTGTGGATATAATATAGGGATCCATTTAAAAAAATTTCATCAAAAATCTTATTTAAGACCCGTCTTAACTTAAGACGGCTCTGCCACACAATTAAAATAGAGGTGGTAAGGTGAAAATAAAAGAAGATTGTGAGACGATGTCTTAAATTAAGACGGCTTTAAGTAAATCAATTGAAGATTATTTGTTATTGTACATGTGTTTGTGTTTATTTCGGTAATACTCCGTATCTTAAAGATGACAAGTGATGTGTACGTAAAGGTTAGAACCCACTTAAGATTAATTTTAAGTAATATGGTTGTAGTTGAAGGATAAACATGAGGAAATAATCCAATTTCAATATAGTCCTCGTTAGCCCAAAATTACCCCTCTACTAGTTTTAATTTTGACTTACTATAAAAAAAAATACTATTCGTTCCCTAATTCCCTAAGTGAAACAACTTTATTAATTACGTAATTGTGTTAAGGTACCAATTTATGTCCCACGTCGGTAGAATAAAGATGAGAAAAGATCTTTATGACTGTCCATAAATATAATAGTACGAGGTCTTTTGGAGACAATGGAGATCAACGTAGCATAGGCCCGACACAGGTATCAACGCTTCCACACATCATAATGGAAGAGTAATTAAGTGGATCATTCTGAGTTATGACCCCTTTAAATACTTTTTTTATAAAGTAAAACCTCATAGTATATATTTACAAGGAATCTATCTACATTATTTTGACAGATAATAAACGTAGTCAATCTGACAAGTCAGTAGAATAGAAGCTGTGGAAGAATGGAATAGAAGAAATAATGGCAGTTTCGGATCTTGAGAATTTAATATTTATTATTTGCTAGCTAATATACAAACTTAGGTTAATACGGAGTATATAGTAACACAATTAATTAAATTAGTTAATTAGCAATATTAATTAATCTCTGAGCATCATAATTTGATTGGAACTGTAAATTTAAGAGATTATTGTTTTTGGATTCTTATGTCTTAAAGTCCACGCACCCCTCATAACTTTGTCACACTCAAAATAATTATTTATTCTATTAGTTTGCTTTGTCTTGAGGCCACCTTAAATGTGTAAGAAAAACTGTCATCTTAAACTTAGAATAAATATTGATATGGTACTTTTATTAATGTTTATCCCAATAAGCTGTTGATCTGCTTGTTTACCATCTCATGTGAGACGGTTTTAAATTAATACGCCTCTTAATACGTAATTAGTAAAAAGATTTGTTTTACGATATATACTCGTGTAGGACTAAATTAACCTTACATATGTTCTTTTTTTTGTTTAATGGTCTTAAATCATAATAACGTTATTGTATAAGCAAATCCTAATAACTTATGTATATTAACAATATGCCATTTTATATGTTGTATAATGATCTTTGAAAATTAGTATTTTCCGTTATGATTGAGTCACATCTAATCAATTAGGTCAATCTCTGTCCAAAATTAAACAAACTTCAATATTCAAATTTAATTGAAGTTAATTCAATATTAATGAGTAACGACCCGCATCGGTGTCTCTGTATCAATCGTTAGAGGATACTCTTGATCAGTCACAAAAGATCCCCTCCATATTTTGTTAATTTAAGAAGACTAAGGCCCTGTTCTTTTGGACTTAAACTCAGCCCCTTTAAGTTCAGTTCAGCTCCTATAAGTTCAGTTCAGCTCCTATAAGTTCAGTTCAGTTCAGTTCAGCTCCTATAAGTTCAGTTCAGCTCCTATAAGTTCAGTTCAGCTATAAGTTCAGTTCAGTTCAGCTCCTATAAGTTCAGTTCAGTTCAGCTCCTATAAGTTCAGTTCAGTTCAGTTCAGTTCAGCTCTTATAAGTTCAGTTCAGAAAAATTCAATTCTTACAAATTAAGTTCAGAAAAGTTATACGGAATATATTATTTATGAAAACCGATATAAAAACATTTGACATTAATTAGTGGAATGACATTTGGTCATTTGAAAAAAAGGTGGGTGTTAAAAAATATGCCCCGAATGTCACAAAAGTATCAAATGTCTATTATTGTTTTATACATTCACACTCCATAATTTTATAATTAAGGATGCATACTCTTGGAATACCTATTATACAACATGACGTGAATATTCAAGGAACAGTAGATTTGGGCATGTTTGATGATAAGCGGAAAAAAAACCATGTTAAAGGTACGAAACAAGATAGTAAAAAACATTTGGCGAGGGAATAAATTCGTTGTTACGAGTGATAGTGAAGATAAAGAAGAAAGTGATGAGGAAGATGATGATATGGAAATAGATGGTTAGAAAACGATGTAATATGTGATTTTTTTTTTTATCGTAATGTAAACGTAGTAATCTATTTGAACAAACCAATGTACATAAATCGGAATTATGTTATTATCTTACCTTATGTTTTAGAGTATACTTTTTTTTATGACAGTCCTTTCCAAAAAATAAAGATACAGATAAAGATGATGTCAACGTAGAAATCTATTTGAACAAACCAATGTATATAAATTGGAATTATGTTATTATCTTACCTTATGTAATAAAGTTCAGTTTAGTAAACTTTAGATTCTATAAATTCTATTCAATTAATTAAAATTAAGTTCAGAAAAGTTCAGATCCTATAAGTTTAGTTCAGTTCAGTTCAGCTCCTATAAGTTCAGTTCAGCTCTTATAAGTTCAGTTCAGTTCAGCTCCTATAAGTTCAGTTCAGTTCAGCTCCTATAAGTTCAGTTCAGCTCCTATAAGTTCAGTTCAGTTCAGTTCAGCTCCAATAAGTTCAGTTCAGCTCCTATAAGTTCAGTTCAGCTCCTATAAGTTCAGTTCAGTTCAGTTCAGCTCCGATTCAGCCCAAAAGAACAGGGCCTAATTCTTTTTTTGACCATACTAATTGACTTAAGGTCGGTTTCTTGGTAATTGTTGCTTCAATAAACTCACACCGATAAGTGAAAACCTAACAATTATAATTATAAAAACAATTATAAAAACACTATGAAAGTCACCAGAAAAGGCGGCTGATCCTTCGGGAGCAGCTCCCTTATAAGCATGCATCATGTTATACCCTTCATTCTCTTACAAACTTTGTTATTAACCTTAGTAAAAAAAAACAACCTAAACTAATAAAGTAAATCTAAGTTACCCTAGGGCTTTTCTCTTTAATTTTTCTTTATTATTACTCCTTTATTTCAAGTGTTTCATGTTATATTCTTAGGTTTGAGTAAATCTCTACATCTTTAGATACAAATTTTCAAAAAAAAAATTCATTATATATTAGGGTTATTATTGTGAATTTTTTTTGGAAGGATTATTATTGTGAGAGATTTTAGAAATAATGGAGTCGAAAAATGAAGGCGAACAGAAAGCCGATGAAGTTATGCTTCCGGGATTTAGGTTTCATCCGACTGA
This sequence comes from Heliosperma pusillum, assembly GCA_022085475.1. Classification (NCBI taxonomy): domain Eukaryota; kingdom Viridiplantae; phylum Streptophyta; class Magnoliopsida; order Caryophyllales; family Caryophyllaceae; genus Heliosperma; species Heliosperma pusillum. The sequence continues at coordinate 355,382 of JAIUZE010069937.1, read as the reverse complement.
TGAAGAGCTTGTAGGGTTTTACTTGAAGAGGAAGATTCAACAACGACCTCTTTCTATTGAGCTCATCAAACAACTTGATATTTATAAATTTGATCCATGGGATCTTCCAAGTAAGCTCATTTACTTTAGCTAATTATTTGCATGCATGCATGCATGATCTTTCATTTTTTTTTCAAATGAGAGAAATAAATAAATAAATCTAGATATGTTTAATACTCTTCTAGTTCGATCCAGAAATAGACTCATGTAAAATCGCTTGTTTGTTTATATTCTGTAAGTCCGTATATATAAACCTATGAGTTACATATATACATGATGATCAGATTTATGTTAAAAGTCGTATCAAAGGACTATTAATTTGAAACGTTAAATCTATTTTACATAAGTCTTAAATATTACTCCGCACTCTCTTCATTCCATAATAATCTTTCTCGTTTGACTTGTAGTCTTCATACTCTCAATCTCATGTTAACTTAGTTTGTCTCCATTTATACATATTTTTTCATTAAAAAGAAATATCTACAAAAAAGAGGTTTAGTTACGATCAAATGAAAATATTTTATTATCATGTTTTACTTTTTATTATTGTATTTCAACACTTATTTATAGTCAAAGTTATTAAGCTTTTAGTTCAAAAGTCAAACTAAGAAAATAATAAGTAATTAATTTATTTTTGAAAATGGATGCAGAAATTGGAAGTGGAGGGGAGAAAGAATGGTATTTTTTCTGTCCAAGGGATAGAAAATACAGAAATAGCACCCGACCCAATAGAGTAACCGGAGCCGGGTTTTGGAAGGCGACTGGGACGGACCGACCCATATACTCGTCAGAGGGGAATAAGTGCATAGGATTGAAGAAATCGTTGGTGTTTTACAAAGGTAGAGCTGCCAAAGGTGTTAAGACTGATTGGATGATGCATGAGTTTCGTCTTCCTTCTCTTTGTGATTCCATCCCTTCTAAGAAATGCATCGATCGAACTATTCCTGCTAATGTGAGTATAATAATCCCTCTAGTCTTATATTCCGTCTTAACAATAAAACATGTCAAGTATCATCTCATGCATTTGTGTAGATAAGCAAATTTATTGTTTTTCCCTATTCATTCCGCTTTTGTTTTCTTCTAATTATTTGACTCGTTTTGAACGATAATGCATGTTTTCCATTATTATTTTTGCGCGTTATTTGAGTTAAGTGATTTAACATATTGGCGAATCTGGTATGAGATGGCTGCATGAAGACACATGACACATGTATACACTTGTGTTTTATTACTAGCTTAGATCCTGTGCAATGCGCATAGTTGTTTATAAAGTTTATTTATCTAGCGTAGTACTTAGGTCATTCGATAGTTCAATCGAGTTGTTGCCGTTTATGGAAAATAATTAAGCATAAGAAGTTTTGATATAGATATGAAAATGCGGAGTATAAATTAAAATCAAGGAACGAATAATTTAGCATTAAACAATAATGACCGTTGCAAGTCAAAAACAACTAGCTAAACTCTTACAAAAACCAAGAAAGAGTAAGAAATTTCTTCGAAGTAGTTGATGAAATAGCCAAGTACATCTATTTGAACAATTACAAAGTTGGTACTATCAATTTTATTTTCATTATTATTTTGAATTCTCACAAAAAAAAATCATTATTATAGTAACAAAATTCGAGGGAAATAACACAATGTTCAAGGATCAAATAGTGAACGAATACATTGATCTATTCATGGAGTACGTCTAGTACTGAGTTTCGGTATTATCATTTTATTATAGACATCGTAAATAGATAAAAAAAACCGTCTTTTCTATTTTTTTTAGTAACGGAAAAAAAATACGAGGGAGATAGAGCTAGACTGGCTTGTTGTTAAACTTATCCTTTAATAGGAATTTAAATTAAATATATGCAAAGCTAACAACATTGTAATATTTGTTATGAACATGCAGGATTCATGGGCTATATGCAGGATATTCAAGAAAACTAGCCCTGTAACTCCAAGGACTATCTCTAATTCTTGGGTATCCCCTTCATTATGTGACTTTAGTCCTCCTATTAATCCACTTAGCCCTAGTACTTGCAATAATAATAATAACTTTAGTCCACAAAAAACAATAAAAACCCTAATTAACAATAATAATCATAATAATAATTGTTGTTTTTCTGTGCAAGAAAACCCTAGCAACATTTTACACTCGTCAGCTAATACTTTCTCCTTCTTAGATCATGTCCTTTACCCTACAACCGGCGACAATGTCGAAATTAAACCGTCTTTTGATCAACAATTTCTTAATATTCCACCCATGTTAGACCTTCCTTCTAGCTACATTTTGCCTCAACTTGAGGAGCCATATGAAGTGTCGAAATCAAGCATCGATGTCTCGTCGATGTTGTCAAATATGTCATCTATGCAAGGATGTTTTAGTAAGCCTAGTGAAGATAATGGTCATATCAACTTTGAAGGATTATTACCTAGTATTATCAATAATGGGCAATTTCAAGATGATTTTCAACATGTTCATAATGTTGGTGATAATAATAATTATGATTTTCGGGTTAATTTGGAAGATTTTCAAGAGTTTCAAAGTGCCCTAATGGGAAATTTGAGTAATCTAAGTGGCGCAACTCAATCCGGGTTGTTACCGTTGGTATTGCCAGAAACATGGAAGTCATCATCAGCCTCCTTGGTGTGGGACTGTGCACCTTTGTCTTAGTGAGCTAAGAGCTTTTGTTTAATTAGTTAATTAGTCATTTCTTTGATGTGTTTTTGGTCCTTTTTTGAATTGCCAATTAACATGTGTTTTAGCTAGAAATTAGAATTAGGTAGAGTTTTTCAATGATGAAGTAGTTTAGAAAGATCAAATTTATTTCTGTACTAATCATGCTGAGTTGGTGACAGAGATCTCAAAATTACCAAAATTTTTTGTTTTAGACATAAATATCCATATTAAATTTAAAATGGGTCAAATAAGATAGGAAAAATTAAAGAAAAATGTCTAAAAATTAGCAAAAAATATTGTCTTATCCATACAAGGGAGATGTTATTTGGGCCGGTTTTAATCATAACACGTATATGTTCATCTTACATCTTAATAAAGACTAATTACAAAAGTATATATTGCCTCTACTACTTGAACCTCAAGCATAATGCACACATAATATTCGAGCAGTGTTAGCAACCGAAATGTTAAATTTTACTTGAAATCGAGAAATTAAGATAAATAAATAAAATGGGTCAAGTCAGTTTGAAACCCATGTTAAATTTTAGAGGAAACTGATACGGAAATGGCTAGCTAGGTCTGTAGCAACTACGATGGCTGGACTTGCGAGTTTGAAACACTACGTTTATTTGGTGTCTTTGCTTGAGTCCGACTAGCATAGTTTATTAAGCTATTTCATTTTGCTAATCAAAGGGTGGAGGATATTAATACCCTATTTAGTTAATTGTGTTATTTATTTTGTTGAGTTTAATGGTTGTAATTAGCTAGTTAATTCTCCTTAATTTAGCTAGTTAATTCTTAGGATGATAAGTGACTTTTCAATTGTCTCTTTTGGGCTATTTAAGCTAGTTACTTAGAATAAGAAAGGAATCAAGTTGTTTTCACAAAAAATATCAAATTACTTTGCAATTGTCGAGCACAATTCCGAGTTGAACTATTGTCTAGACGCTTTCTAGCATAGTCACTTGAGTTCGAGTCAATAGGTCTTGGCTTGGTCTCGTAATTTGTCGAGCTATAGGTCTAGCTTGTCAAATATATCCTTTGTTCTTTACTTCCGCATTTTAATTCGTATCGGAAACGAAAGGCATCTGAGGGTGTCGGTATGAAATAAAACATCCTTGTCAAAACTTAGAAAATCGTGAAAAACTTATTAAAACTTGTTATTTGGTGTTGGAATCGTATATTTTAATATTAGAAGAGAGCATGAACATATGGCATAAAACCGGGAGAAAACAAAAAAACATGGTCCGAATCGACAACCCAAATGGCTGAAATCAAAGTGTGTCATACACGGTTTTCGGGATTTCAGTGATCCGGAAAAACAATTATCTGAAACTCACACAGACTTTTAATCGGATAAAATAAAGCATCCACGTAAATTTATAGGATAAACGGAGGGCATTTAAGGTTGTCGGTATGCGATAAAATAGATTCGGACGAAACTCGGATAAAGGTGAAAAACGTATTAATAGTTGTTATTTGGTGCTGAGATCGAATAGGGTAATTTTTGTAGTGACCCTAGACATATGAAAGAAAAACCGGGAGAAAACAAAATTTTAGTTTGGTACGACCACTTGAACGGCTAAAAATGAAGTGTGTAATACACGTTTTTTGAGATTTCACGGATCTTGAACAAAAATGTCTGAAAATCACACGGATCGCTCATAGAATTATATAAAGTGTCCACGCTTATTTTTAGAGGAAACGAAAGAAATTCGAGGGTGACGGTATGAAATAAAACATCCTTGGACGAAACTTGGAAAATCGTAAAAAACTTATTAAAAGTTGTTATTTGGTGCTGGAATCGTATAATTTTATATTTGAAGAGAGCATGAACATATGGCAGAAAACGGGAGAAAAAAAAACATGGTCCGAATCAACCACCCAAACGGCAGAAATCAAAGTGTATAATACACGGTTTTCGGTATTTCAGGGGTCCGGAAAAAAAATATCTGAAACTCACGCAGACTTTTAATCGGATAAAATAAAGCATCTACGTAAATTTTTAGGAGAAACGGAGGACATTTAAGGTTGTCGGTACGCGGTAAAATAGATTCGGGCGAAACTCGGATAATGGTGAAACACGTATTAATAGTTCTTATTTGGTGCTAAAATCGAATAAGGTAATTTTTGAAGTGACCCTAGACATATGAAAGAAAAACCGGGAGAAAACAAAATTTTAGTCTGGTACGGCCACTTGAACGGCTAAAAATGAAGTGTGTAATACACGGTTTTGAGATTTCACGGGTCTGGAACAAAAATGTCTGAAAATCACAAAAATCGCTCATAGAATTATATATAGTGTCGACGCTATTTTTTAGAGGAAACGAAAGACATTCAGGGTGTCGGTATGAAATAAAACATCCTTGGGCGAAACTTGGAAAATCGTCAAAAACTAATTAAAACTTGTTATTTGGTGTTGGAATCGTATATTTTAATATTTGAAGAGAGCATGAACATATGGCATAAAACCGGGAGAAAAAATATATGGTCCGAATCAACCACCCAAACGGTGAAATCAAAGTGTATAATACACGGTTTTTCGGGATTTCAGGGGTCCGGGAAAAAAAAAATTTGAAACTCACGCAGACTTTTTATCGGATTAAATAAAGCGTCTATGTAAATTTTTAGGAGAAACGGAAGACATTTAAGGTTGTCGGTATGCGGTAAAATAGATTTAGACGAAACTCGGATAATAGTGAAAAACCTATTAATACTTGTTATTTGGTGCTGAAATCCAATAGGGTAATTTTTAAAGTGACCCTAGACGTATGAAAGAAAAACCGGGAGAAAATAAAATATTAGTCTGGTACGACCACTTGAACGGCTAAAAATGAAGTGTGTAATACACGTTTTTTGAGATTTCACGCGTCTGAAACAAAAATGTCTGAAAATCACACGGATCGCTCATAGAATTATATAAAGTGTCCACGCTTCTTTTTAAAGGAAACGAAAGAAATTCGAGGGTGACGGTATGAAATAAAACATCCTTGGACGAAACTTGGAAAATCGTGAAAAACTTATTAAAACTCGTTATTTGATGCTGGAATCGTATAATTTTGTATTTGAAGAGAGCATGAACATATGGCAGAAAACCTGGAGAAAAAAAACATGGTCCGAATCGACCACTCAAACGGCTGAAATCAAAGTGTATAATACACGGTTTTCGGTATTTTAGGGGTCCGGAAAAAAAATATCCGAAACTCACGCAGACTTTTAATCGGATAAAATAAAGCATCTACGTAAATTTTTAGGAAAAACGGAGGACATTTAAGGTTGTCGGATAAAAACTTTAATCTAAAATGGAAGAATTTGATTTTAAAATGGGTTGGAAGATCCGGATCAATTATGGGCCATTCAACAAACTAACCATTATTATCCTAACGTTAGCCCAACTATAAGAGCCATTGGAAATTTTGAGGGGTCAGGTGCTTGGCCCAAAATTACCATCCCATATTCACTAACAAATAGGGCCACTTTATAAAAGAAGACCAATTATATGGCTACAACCGTATTCGTTATTGACATTTATTTACAAGCTAATTATATGGCTATTAACTATTCCCTATCTTACAACTTGAGTGACATTAGTAAAAGTTGCAGCAACATTATCATTAACACCAAGTCTCTCTTGGACGACCATATCGATTTTAAGATGAAACACGTTAAATATTCTCTCACTTGCATATATTGTACGGACTTATTGCTGATCTCTATGCTTTCCTTTTTTTTGGTCTCATTTACCATACTTTTGTCTTAAACACAAAATAAATTTTATCCGTTTTAAAAAAGACCTGGTAACGTAAAGATAAAGTTGGGAAGATGTTACACATACACAATGTGTATGGAAAATTCCATACACAACCAATAAAAATATGACATGTGGTAAACTCAAGTTAACCTCTATTAGTTAGTTTAGGGTTAGGTTAGTCATTTAACATATGTAGTTAACCTACATCTAGTTAACTATATTTATGGAAAAGATTTGATATATGGTGCAAAAATTTATTTAGTAAGATTTTGGATTTGATTTATTAAAAATAAAAAAATAATTAACAAGATTACTCTTTCTATATTTTTTATATCTAAAATTAAATCAAATTTAGTCAAAATTAAATTAACAATCGAATTTTTAATTATGTTATTTGATTATGTTATTATTTTAGTTGAACCTTTCTACTCTTTAAAATAAACTAGTTTTATAATTCATTTAATTTTATTTTGTTGTTTAATTTTATACTTTTGATTTAATCCATTATAAAAAAACTCTAATTAATGTTTGAAATTATAATTAATTTATATTGTATTTAAAAAAACCGACTTTTTTTCATGTTGATAAATTAAACCGTAATACAAAAAAATAAAATCTTGCAGTTTTAAAATCCCCCTCGTAAAATTTCATAATTTTTTTTTATAAATACTATTAGCTTGTTTTTTGGAATGTTTTTTTTTTTTTATTATTTGACCTGCCTTATTTAAAATGATCCGTTTTCAAATTAATATATTGTCTATTTAAAAGATTTTATTAGCTTTATTTAAGCAAGATATTTCAAAAATTTTATCTATTGCTTAATAGATATTCCCTCCATCTCATAATAACTTTCGTAATTTGAATTCCATAGTCTTCAAGACAACACCTTGACTCGATTTTTCTTCATTTCTATTTTAAATAAAATAATTTTAAGTTATTTGATTATGTTATTATTTTAGTTGAACCTTTCTACTCTTTAAAATAAACTAGTTTTATAATTCATTCAATTTTATTTTGTTGTTTAATTTTATACTTTTGATTTAATCCATTATAAAAAAAAACTCTAATTAATGTTTGAAATTATAATTAATTTATATTGTATTTAAAAAAACCGACTTTTTTTCATGTTGATAAATTAAACCGTAATACAAAAAAATAAAATCTTGCAGTTTTAAAATCCCCCTCGTAAAATTTCATAATTTTTTTTTTATAAATACTATTAGCTTGTTTTTTGGAATGTTTTTTTTTTTTATTATTTGACCTGCCTTATTTAAAATGATCCGTTTTCAAATTAATATATTGTCTATTTAAAAGATTTTATTAGCTTTATTTAAGCAAGATATTTCAAAAATTTTATCTATTGCTTAATAGATATTCCCTCCATCTCATAATAACTTTCGTAATTTGAATTGCATAGTCTTCAAGACAACACCTTGACTCGATTTTTCTTCATTTCTATTTACTTTATTTTTTCTTTTAAAAAATTAGTTTTCGAAATAGGTTTTATATATGGTGAATATAAATGTTTTTTCTTAAAACGTGTTAGTTTTTCATATTTTAACACTTATTTATGGTCAAACTTATTAAAAATTTGGTCTTAAATATGAGAAGGAGGGAGTATAATAGTAATAATAATAATAATAATATATTTTTCCTAGACTTAGTTTTGCTATAGCTAAGGGGGTGGGGCCAAGATTGTCTCTCGGCTCCCCCACCAACTTCATGTAAACTTCTCATTTTATTTATTTTAGTGACAGCTGCGCGCATCTTATAATAAATAAAATAATAATAATAATAATAATAATAATAATAATAATAATAATAATAATAATAATAATAATAATAATAATAATAATAATAATAATAATAATAATAATAATAATAATAATAATAATAATAATAATAATAATAATAATAATAAGAAGAAGAAGAAGAAGAAGAAGAAGAAGAAGAAGAAGAAGAAGAATAATAATAATAATAATAATAATAATAATAATAATAATAATAATAAAATAATAATAATAATAATAATAATAATAATAATAATAATAATAATAATAATAATAATAATAATAATAATAATAATAATAATAATAATAATAATAATAATAATAATAATAATAATTCTGATGTCACTCTTGGTGCTTTGCGAGAGAAGCACCCGGCCGCCCCATCACCTTCCTTGCCTCCTTTGCCTGTGGACCATCATTCTCTTATTGCCTCTTCGGCTGTGGTTGTGGATATGATTCGTAGTTTCCCACGTGGCACTTCTTGTGGGAGGGATGGGTTTCGTGCCCAACACCTCATGGATTGCTTGAGTGGCGCTGCTGTGGCTATCTCTGATGATCTGATCGCTTCTATTACTAGAGTGGTCAATCTTTTTCTTGAGGGCAGATGTCCACCAGCTCTTGGTGAGTACATTGCCAGCGCTCCACTCACGCCACTTGTTAAACCTGGTGGTGGTGTTCGTCCTATTGCTGTTGGCACCGTCTGGAGACGTCTTGTTTCTAAGGTAGGTGCTTGTTTGGTTGGTCCTTCTTTGTGTTCTTATTTTGCTGGTCTTCAGTTTGGGGTTGGGGTGTCCGGTGGAGGAGAGGCTGTCTTACATGCCTTGAATCGGTTCATTGAGGCTCGTGGTGGCGATGTGGGGCTTTCTATGTTGCTGGTTGACTTCCAGAATGCTTTCAACCTTGTTGATCGTGTAACCATGCTTTTGGAAGTTCGCCGTCGCTGCCCGATTCTTTCCCGTTGGGTGGAGTTTTGTTACTCTAGTCCTGCCCGTCTCTATTATGGGGAACATTCTTTGTGGTCTTGTCAGGGAGTCCAGCAGGGTGATCCTTTGGGACCCTTGCTTTTCGCTTTGGTTTTGCATCCCTTGGTGTGCAAGATACGGGATTCTTTTGATTTGAGTTTGCAAGCTTGGTACTTGGATGATGGCACCATTGTTGGGGATACTTTGGAGGTGGGGAAGGTTTTGGATTTGATTATGGCAGATGGTCCTCAGTTTGGTCTCCATCTTAATGTCGCTAAGACTGAGGTTTTTTGGCCTACTGAGGATCCCCGGAGTCGACTCCCTGGTGTTTTCCCTCCTTCCATTGCTCGGCCTTTGCGTGGTGTTTCTGTTCTGGGTGGGCCTGTCAGTACTTGCTCTAGTTTTGGTAATGAGCTTGTGGCGAAGAGAGTGACTAAGACCATCGAGCTGATGGATCTAGTTGCTAGGATTGAGGACCCGCAATGTGAGTTGCTTCTGCTTAGAGCTTGTACGGGTATATCTAAGCTCTACTTTACCCTCCGTACATGTTCCCCGGGGATCTTTGGGTCTGTCCATCTTCGTTTTGATGCCGCACTTCGTTCTAGCTTGGAACGTATTGTCACCGCGTCTGGGCCTGGTTTTGGGGATTGGCAGTGGCGCCTTGCCACTTTCCCTTTTCATCTGGGTGGGCTCGGTGTTTATGCTGCCGGGGATGTTTTTCATTATGCTTTTCTAGCGTCCCGTTTGCAGTCTGCTGATTTGCAGGCTAAGCTACTTCGGTCTTCAGGTATTGTGGATTCTGGTCCTACTTTCGACGATGCCTTGCGGGTGTTCTCTGAGACTACAGGTTCTTCCTTTTTACGTGATCCTAGTGAAATCGCTGCCCCTAAACTTATGAAGAAACTGGCAGATATATATTTTGCGAGGATTGCTGCTACTGCGGAATCTGTATTCTCTTTGACACCGCGTCAGCTTGCGTTATGGAAGTCTCAGCAGGGTGCCCACGCCTCTGATTGGTTGCGCGCGGTTCCTATCTCTGGGTTGGGTCAGACTATGAACCGGAGGACTTACCGTAGTGTGCTGGGGTATCGCCTTGGTGTCCCGTTATTCACGGTATCTAGGCCTTGTCCTGCTTGCTCTCGGGTTTTTGCTGATGATGTGTTTGGGGACCACGCTGTTTCTTGTACTGGTACTGTGGGGGTTAAGCATCGGCATAACCTCGTTCGTGACACCTTATTCGACATATGCTATAGGTCTGGTATTTCTTCGGGCAAGGAGGTTGATATCGGTTTGGTTGACGGGCATGGCGGATCTCTTCGACCTGCGGATTTGCTACTTTATTCGTGGGACAGAGGGCGTGATGTGTGTGTTGATTTGACAGGGTCTTCCCCCTTGACTCAGACTGGGATGTCTGATTTTGTGCCGGGACGGGTTGTTGCTGATGCTGCTCAGCGCAAATGTACTAAGTATAGGGATTTATGCGCGACTGCTGGCTATGGTTTCCTACCCTTCTCTTTCTCTTCGCTTGGGGAGCTGGGCTCGGATGCTGTTGACTTGCTTAAGCGGATCCAGAAATTCTCGGTATCTCAGGATGCTGGGGCTCGGGTGGCCGCTTATATCTTTACTAGGCTTAGTTTCTCTATAGCTAAGGGGGTGGGGGCCCAGATTGTCTCTCGGCTCCCCGCCAACTTCTTGTAAACTTTAAATTTTATTTTAATGAAAGCTGCGCGCATCTAATATAATAATAATAATAATAATAATAATAATAATAATAATAATAATAATAATAATAATAATAATAATAATAATAATAATAATAATAATAATAATAATAATAATAATAATAATAATAATAATAACAATAATAATTTGAAAAGAGACGTTGAGAGGGAAAGGGAGTGCGATGGCTGCGGGAAGGATCTAGGGCAGGCTGTTGCTGCCTGGTTGCGCCGCCACACCGTCCGCCCCTTCACACCGGCCATCCAGACCTCAAGTCGCCGGCCGTGGTGTGGTTGGGGTTGTGGTTGGGGCCTGTTTCCGCGAGAGAGAAGGGAGGGAGACTGTTTTGCTATTTCGGGTATTGCTTTGCTTTTGGCCGCCGGCGCTGCCGTCATCTGGTGGTCCTCCGCCTCCCAACGTGGTGGTTTTGTTGTGTCGGTGTCGCCGGAGGTAGGGGTTTGTTTTCTTTCTCCTTGTTTTCTTTTCGCTGGTTGTTGCGTCGCCATTGTTGCTGCCACCGTGGCTTTTGTGCGTCACCTTTTCTCCGTGGGTGGGTGTCTGTTGGAGGTCGGCTGGTGGTCCGTGTGCCGTCTCATCTGGTGATGGGCTGTTTGGCACCTGGTTTGGTGCATGCCTTCCTGTTAGGGTTTTTCTTTTCTTCGTTGCGTCGCGTCGTTACCGGTTAGGGTTTTTCTTGTCTAGTGGTGCACCTGGTGTCTGCCCGTGCTCTGACACTGTTGGTTGTCGGTGGCCTGGGTCGGTAGGGTGGTGGGCTGACCAGTGGAGGCTGGTTCGTGGCTTGGTGGTGTTTGGCATTTGTTTGTGGGTGGAGGGTGTGTCCTTGTACGTGGATTTTGACCTCCGCCCTCTTCATGCCTGTTTTAGTACGTTTTCGTTGTCCTTTTTCGAGTATTCATGGGTGTCCGGATGGTCGTGGTAAGGGCCTTACTAAGGCCGCATGGCAGAAGCATTTTCAGGACCGTCATTGTCATGAAGATGCTGTGGGGCTTACACGTCAAACTCTTTCGGATAGTCTGACTGTTTTCTCTAATGCCGAGATTACTTTGAAGCGGATGGGCCTTTGGTTGTGTGGGGAGTGCTTTAAAACCCACACCTTTCGCTCTAGGTGTCGGCATAGTCGGGGTGATATTGTTGCGTCCCCTGATTGTGGGGATGGCATCGTTAGCTTCATTATCCATGGTATCCCGCGCCCTCCGGCTCCGTCTCCGTCTCCCTCGGGTCTTTCATCTGATGATAGGGTTGAGCTTGTTCAGTGGTCTTTATCTTCCCTTGATCGTTTATTTTCTTTGGGCCTTCGCACGGTGAAATCTATCCCTCCTAAGTGTCGTCTTGGGTTTGCTCGGGTTTTAAAGGGGGTCTTGGATGATGTGGTTGACTCTCCTGGTGACCTCTCCTGCTGGGTTCGTATGCTTGTGTTGCCTCTTTGTCTGCTTAAGACCTTCGCTCCTAGGAGTAATCTTGAGTGTAGGACTGCTGTTAGGCGACAGCGTCAGGAGGAGAGTATTACCAGGGCTATTCTTGCTTGGGGGGTGCCTGGAGGGGGCTTGCTGCTTTTGCAGGAGTGTTTGGCTGAGGTTCCTCCTTCGTTTCAGGTTGAGGAGGATTTGGATTTGAGTGAGCTTAACCTCCGCCAATGTCGGCGGAAGATTTGTGATGGCCACTATTCTGCTGCTGTTAGGGTGCTTTCTTCCTCTGGCGTCGCCCCCTACTCTGATGCCACTCTTGGGGCTTTGCGAGAGAAGCATCCGGTCGCCTCATCTCCTTCCTTGCCTCCTTTGCCTGTGGATCATCACTCTCTTATTGCCTCTTCGGCTGTGGTTTTGGATATGATTCGTAGTTTCCCCCGAGGTACTTCTTGTGGGAGGGATGGGTTCCGTGCCCAACACCTTATGGACTGCTTGAGTGGCGCTGCAGTGGCTATCTCTGATGATCTGATCGCTTCTATTACTACGGTGGTCAATCTTTTTCTAGAGGGCAGATGCCCACTAGCTCTTGGTGAGTACATTGCTAGCGCTCCGCTCACGCCGCTTGTTAAACCTGGTGGTGGTGTTCGTCCTATTGCTGTTGGCACTGTCTGGAGACGTCTTGTTTCTAAGGTAGGTGCTTGTTTGGTTGGTCCTTCTTTGTGTTCTTATTTTTCGGGTCTTCAGTTTGGGGTTGGGGTGTCCGGTGGAGGAGAGGCTATCTTGCATGCCTTGAATCGGTTCATCGAGGCTCGTGGTGGGGATGTGGGGCTTTCTATGTTGCTGGTTGATTTTCAGAATGCTTTCAACCTTGTTGATCGTGTTACCATGCTTATGGAAGTTCGCCGTCGTTGCCCGATTCTTTCCCGTTGGGTGGAGTTCTGTTACTCTCGTCCTGCCCGTCTTTTTTATGGGGAACATTGTCTATGGTCTTGTCAGGGAGTCCAGCAGGGTGATCCTTTGGGCCCCTTGCTTTTCGCTTTGGTTTTGCATCCCTTGGTGTGCAAGATACGGGACTCTTTTGATTTGAGTTGCAGGCTTGGTACTTGGATGATGGCACCATTGTTGGGGATACTTTGGAGGTGGGGAAGGTGTTGGATTTGATTATGGCAGATGGTCCTCAGTTTGGTCTCCATCTTAATGTCGCTAAGACTGAGGTTTTTTGGCCTACTGAGGATCCCCGGAGTCGCCTTCTTGGTGTTTTCCCTCCTTCTATTGCCCGGCCTTTGCGTGGTGTCTCTGTTTTAGGTGGGCCTGTCAGTACTTGCTCTAGTTTTGGCAGTGAGCTTGTAGCGAAGAGAGTGACTAAGACCATCGAGCTTATGGATTTGGTTGCTAGGATTGAGGACCCGCAATGTGAGTTGCTTCTACTTCGAGCTTGTACTGGTATTTCTAAGCTCTACTTTACCATCCGTACATGTTCGCCGAGAGTCTTTGGGTCTGTTCATCTTCGTTTTGATGCAGCACTTCGTTCTAGCTTGGAACGCATTGTCACCGCGTCTGGGCCAGGTTTTGGGGATTGGCAGTGGCGCCTTGCCACTTTCCCTTTTCATCTTGGTGGTCTAGGTGTTTATGCTGCGGGGGATGTTTTGTACTATGCTTTTTTGGCATCCCGTTTGCAGTCTGCTGCTTTGCAAGCTAAGTTACTACGGCCTTCTGGTATTGTGGATGCTGGTCCTACTTTTGATGATGCCTTGCAGGTGTTTTCGGAGACAACAGGTTCTACTTTTTTACGTGATCCTAGTGAAATCGCTGCCCCTAAACTTATGAAAAAATTGGCAGATATATATTTTGCGAGGATTGCTGCCACTGCAGAATCTGTTTACTCTTTGACACCACGTCAGCTTGCATTGTGGAAGTCCCAGCTTGGTGCCCACTCCTCTGATTGGTTGCGTGCGGCTCCTATCTCTGGGTTGGGTCAGACTATGAACGGGAGGACTTACCGTAGTGTGCTAGGATATCGTCTGGGTGTTCCTTTATTCGGGGTATCTAGGCCTTGTCCTGCTTGCTCGCGGGTTTTTGCTGATGATATTTACGGGGACCACGCTGTTTCTTGTACTGGCACTGTGGGTGTTAAGCATCGGCATAACCTCGTCCGTGACACCTTATTCGACATCTGCTATAGATCTGGTATTTCTACGGGTAAGGAGGTGGATATCGGTTTAGTTGACGGACATGGCGGCTCTCTTCGTCCTGCGGATTTGCTGCTCTATTCTTGGGACAGAGGACGTGACGTGTGTGTTGATTTGACTGGGTCCTCTCCCTTGACACAGACTGGGATGACCGATTTTGTGCCGGGACGGGTTGTTACTGATGCTGCGCAGCGCAAGTGTGCTAAGTATAGGGAGTTGTGCGAGGCTGCTGGTTACGGTTTCCTACCTTTCTCTTTCTCTTCGCTTGGGGAGTTGGGTTCGGATGCTGTTGACTTGCTGAAGCGGATCCAGAAATTCTCGGTATCTCAGGATGCTGGGGCTCGGGTGGCCGCTTATATCTTTACTAGACTTAGTTTTTCTATAGCTAAGGGGGTGGGGGCCCAGATTGTCTCTCGGCTCCCCACCAATTTCTTGTAAACTTTTCATTTTATACTAATGAAAGCTGCGCGCATCTTATAATAATAATAATAATAATAATAATAATAATAATAATAATAATAATAATAATAATAATAATAATAATAATAATAATAAAAATAAAAATAATAATAAAAACAAAAAAGAATTAAGTTTAAGATGAGTATGAGCTGAATTTTGTAGAGCTGAACTACACTGAATTAAACTGAATAGAGCCGAACATAACTGAACTAAATTGAGTGGAACTGAGCTGAACTAAACTGAACTGAATAGAGTTAAGCTGAACATAAATGAGCTGAAATAAAGTCCCAAAACAAGCCCTAAGTACCCATTTACATAATAAGTCGATTTTGAACTATGATCCTATATAACTAAGTACCCGATTGCATATTAAGTCGGTTTTAAGCCATGACTGATATAACTAAGTACCTGTTTACATAATAAGTCGATTTTAAACTATGATCCTATATAACTAAGTACCCGATTGCATATTAAGTCGGTTTTAAGTCATGACTGATATAATTAAGTACCCGTTTACATAATAAGTCGATTTTAAACTATGATCCTATATAACTAAGTACCCGATTGCATATTAAGTCGGTTTTAAGCCATGACTGATATAACTAAGTACCCGTTTACATAATAAGTTGGTTTTAAGCTATCTATGATCTGACATAACTAAGTGTCCGTTAACATAAAATGTCGGTTTTAAGCTATGATCCTATATAACTAAGTACCCGTTTACATAATAAGTCGGTTTTAAGCTACGCACCGATATAAATAAGTACCCGTTTACATAAAATATCGGTTTTAAGCAATGATCCTATATAACTAAGTACTTGTTTACATAACAAGTCAGTTTTAAGCCCTGATCGATATAACTAAGTACCCGTTTACATAATAAGTCGGTTTTAAGCTATGATCCAAAATAACTAAGTACCCGTTTACATAAAATGTCGATTTTAAGTTATGACCGCTATAACTAATTAAGTGCCCGTTTGCATAAAATGTCTGTTTTACGCTATGATCCATATAACTATGTGCCAGTTTACATAATAAATCGGTTTAAAGCCATGACTGATATAACTAAGTGCCCGATTACATAAAATATCGATTTTAAGTTATGATCGATATAACTAACAAACCGTTTACATAAAATGTCGCTTTTAAGATATGAACAGTATAACTAAGTACACGTTACATAAAATGTTGGTTTTAAGCCATGATTTGTATAACTGACTACTTGTTTACATTATAAGTCGGTTTTAAACCCTAAATCCTAAACCCCAAACCCTAAACCCCAAATACCCTAAACCCTAAACCCTAAACCCTAAACCCTAAATACCCTAACCCCTAAATTCAAAGCCAAACCCTAAATAAATTTTGACGCCAATTTTTGTTAAATGAGTACACGTTATATTCAAAAAATCTAGTTTGGCGATATTTATGTTAATCTCAAACGAAAAAACACTTTTTAAATAAAACCAAGGTTCAAAACCTCAAATAACCAACTGCAAATGTTAACATTTTAAGTTTCAAATTCGCATCAACTAATATTTTAAAAATCAAATTGAATACAGTAACTGCTTTTCATTTTTTTATATAAAAAGTCAAACTAAGGTTAAGGTTAGTATTTTTCAAATTATGGATAAACTTTTCAAATTTTATGCCAATTTTAAAATTTTATAATTCAAATTGGCACCCAACACTCAATTAAGGAAACTAATTAGTGACTTCAATTAAGGCTATAATTTAGGAATCATCAAGATTTTCGTTTATTTTTATAGTATATTTATTTTTGAATTAATTATGGTCAACAATATCTTCATTTAAGATGAAATCCAATTAGGGGATTTTCAATGAATTTAATTGGGCCTGTTTTTTATTTTTTTATTTATTACGAACAAATAAATACAATGATAAAAAAAAAACTGTCAACATAAATATGAAATTATTTATTTTAAAAAAAAATTACACTGATAAATCATAACGTAACGTGTGAAAAATAATAATCATAATAATAATAATAATGAAAGTTGCGCGCAACCTCCATAATAATAATAATAATAATAATAATAATGTCATTAATCCAAATGTAGTAACAAATAAAAAAAATTCCATCAATATTATGTATGTATAACAAAGAATCAAAAGTTTTCCATAAATATAGTTAGCATGTTTATTACATATGTTAAATGACTAACCTAACCTTAAACTAACTAATAAAGGCTAATTTGAGTTTGACACGTGTCACATTTCTATTGGTTGTGTATGACTTTTTCATACACATTGTGTATGTGTAGCCTTTTTGATAAAGTTGACATAACCCTAACGACAGATGTTACATGTGTGTTTTGATTATTGTGCGTTGACTTCAAAGGTTACACCGTACGAACACTTTAAATCAATTAATCGTGTCATTAAAGATTGTGTTCTTGAAAGTCTTAGACTTTGTAATACAAAATCGTTAACAAATAACAAATGCAGATATTTACGTATCTTTGTTTGCTCTTATCTTTTAATCCACCAACCTGTAAGATTTGGTGGAGATATGACTAAACAGCTTGTGTCTCCATTAACTAATGAACAATTATATGATCCTATAAAGTTAATACACTAATACATACATTAAGCAAAACCAAGCTAAAATAATTTTATGTGAGACGGTTTTTCAATAATATTACGTATGAAATTGAGACTTAGTATGTATATGATCGATAATTATGATTTTATTAATTCTATCTCTCATTCTATATATTAATTTGTATGTCTCACACTAATTTGGTGGGAGACGTAAAGCCTCTATAATGTGTTTGCCGAAGTAGTGGAGGCTAGCGCGGGCGCGCGGCTAGTACCCTTGAATTTTTTTTTGAATACATACTTTAATTTAAGCAGCTCTATTGTATTATTGCTTTGTCCAAGCTTTAAGTCTGATTTAAATATATCTCACATATTTTGAACAAATTTTCGAAATTGGCTTAAATCCGTTCAAAGTCGTATGTAACTCTATTGTATTATCGACTATTCTATCACTATTTTCTTTTCAAATATGAAAGAGACGTGAAATAATACCATTGAACTCAATGTTCCATTGAATTTCACCAAATTACATCCTATAGTAATCAATTACCTTCCTACCATCATTGTTTTTTATTGTACTCCGTCCCTCGATTCCAATCATTAGTTATCATTTGATTTCAGTATAAAGATTAAGAAGATGTGAGATAGAGTAATTTAATAATAAATTTTTCAAACCCTATCACTTGTATATAGGTTAATATATGCCATAAATCAAAATAATAATTATTGACCGATACACTTAAAAATAAAAAATGATAACTATTGACTAGTACGGACGGAGTATAATGATATGATCCATTACTCAATCCAAACATGAGCTATTTCTTTTTTTCTACAAGCAGCCCCCACGTACATAAGTCAACCCTCCATGACAATCTCACCCGACACATCTTCCTCAAATTTTTATTTTAGACGCATCAAATATACCTAAACAATAAAATTGGATTTTGTGAATTTTTTATGTTCAAATGTAATCACAATACTCCGGTTATTGCAGCTTATAGTCACATTGTTTAATAAAATAGTCTTAAAATTATGTCTCATAATTTCATCCGAAATGACCCGTCTAAAAGACGACCAATTGTCTATCTATATATATACCACAAATAGTAATTCATTCAAACACCCTAACATTATTTCATTCAAATAATTCAACAAAAATGTCACTCATTCTCCTCCAAGCTACAACCACCACCACCCTTCTACTTTCCCTCCTCCTCTTCCTCTCCTCCCTTACAACCACCACGGCCGACATCGCTCTCGACTTCGAAGGTAACCCACTTGTATCCGGGTCATATTACTATGCCATGCCAATAGTAACCCAAAAAGGTGGTGGGTTAACCATGTTCAACAAAGGCTCAGTCTCATGCCCTAACTTCATTGTATCCCGGTCCACTAAGGGAGATAAGGACTTTGGCATTCCTATAAAATTCACCCCACAATCTCATATACAAAACAAAAACATATATTTATCCTCAAATATTAACATTGCTTTCAAGTACTTGAGTCCACAACCCTTGTGTCGTCGTCGATACACCACCGTGTGGACGGTGTCTGAAAACGCGGTGGTGCTCGACGGTGAAGAGGGGAGTGATGGTAGTTGGTTTAAGTTGGAAAAGTATGGTGATAAGTTGAGTAGTGGGTATAAGGTTTTGTATGAGGATAAGACTGTTTTGTATGATCAACAAGGTTATGGTGAAATATTGTTAGGTCTTGTTAAGGGAAATGCTCTAGGGGTTGTGTTTGTCAAGGCTTAATGTAATGTATTAATGTATTATGTATGTGGTGTAGTAATTAGTAAGTTGTTTTATTGTATTTGATTACTAGCTAATAAAATCCTTTAATCATGAACAAAGTTATCTATATACGGAGTATACTAAATACTTTTAAAAGAGTAAAGTGAAACAAAGAGAATTCAACTTTATGCATAAGGCAAGCCTAATTACCAAAAATCGAACTGAATGAACCAACCAGATCGAACCACACTTGAGTCAAAATCGCACAAATCGATTAAAGTGGCCAACTGAATGATCCCAGTCGAAATCGAC
Source organism: Heliosperma pusillum (assembly GCA_022085475.1). Classification (NCBI taxonomy): domain Eukaryota; kingdom Viridiplantae; phylum Streptophyta; class Magnoliopsida; order Caryophyllales; family Caryophyllaceae; genus Heliosperma; species Heliosperma pusillum. The sequence goes on along the minus strand of JAIUZE010069937.1, from coordinate 335,771 downwards.
CTGATACCAAAACTAGGGTCAAACCAATTTAAACCGGACAGATTTAACCCTGATTCGAAATCGAACCGATTGACACGTTTGCGAAGAGTAAATTCACATACCATTTTTTTTCTTGTATATAATCCATTAATCTATCCAAGTTCAACTCTCCATGACAACATTAACAACACCTCCATATAAATACACAACAAAATAGACCCTACTTCATGCAAACCCACTAACATTACATATTACATAATTCAAATAATTCAACAAAAATGTCACCCATTTTCCTCCTAACGAGCTAACAACCACCACCACCACCACCCTCCTCCTTCTCTCCACCTCTACAACCACCACAGCCGACACCGCCCTCGACTTCGAAGGGGACCCCGTAGTTACCGGATCAAATAACTATGGCTTTTCAATAGTGACCCAAAAAGGCGGTGGGCTAACCTTGATGGGCAAAGGTTCAGACGCATGTCCTAACGTTAATATAGTCTGGTCTGCTAAGGGAGATATGGACTTTGACGTTCCTAAAGTCAAAAACAAAATCACATTTAAGTCCTTAAATGCTAAAGCTTGCTTTCAAGTAATTGAGCCTACAATCTATGAGTCGTAGTTGATACACCGCCGTGTGGACGGTGTTTGAAAACGCTGTGGTGCTCGACAATGTCTTGTATGATCAACAAGGTTATGGTGAATTTATGTTAGGTTTTGTTAAGGAAAATCCATTCTTGGTTGTGTTTGTCAAGGCCGCTTATGGAGTGTGATAATTAATTAGTAAGTTCTTTTATTGTAGTATTTGATTACTAGTTTAAAAAATTGTCGAATGTGTACTGCGACTAAAATATGTAAATGTATTATGTATGGAATGTAAAAATAATTAATGAGGAGAATAGGATGGGTAAAAGAGAAAATGGTGTACTTTAATGTGTAAAATATGTAATGCGAAAATAATGAAAACATCGATTGGCAATTAGCATGTAGATGGCCCAAAAACAACAAAAACGTGGAGTTGTTTTTATTCCTTATTCACTGTAGCATGTACGTGTCCCAAAACAGCAAAAACAGGGGAATTAGGTACACAAACTATTTGAAAATATTTTTCTGTAGAAGACTTCTAAATGGTAAATGCAATTCAAAATTTAAGATTTTTAAGGTCAAAATATCAAAATCTTAAAAAAAAAATCAAATGGGAAGAAAACTAATAACTAATACGTATAGTATAAGTTTTAACTCGTTCCTGTGAATTGCCGATTTAATTTGAGCTTCTTTCACCTATACATCATGGATTCATTTTTGACGAGAACACATATTTTAAGACGTATCATTTCATTATTACTCTTTCAAATATAAAAGAAATACAATATCATGAGCTAAATTATTAACCATTGAATTCCAATGCTAGCTACCCAATCACATATTCACAAGTCTTCATTTGTCTCAGTTACTTTTTTTTCCTTTTATCAATGGCGGATTATAGGTCATTCGAGCATATTCCCACCTCAACATTTCTATTAAATAATATACTGTGACTTAAATACACATGATAGATAATGCGGTTCAGTAGTTTACATGGCAATAACTTTCCTTCAAGGAGACCGCGGTTCGAGCCTCCTCTGGTTACAACCCTTATAATCAAATAAAAAATGAGCCATTTTTATTTTACTACAAACGGTCCCTCACATACATGGTTCGAACCACTATAAATACACAACAAATAGTCCCTTTATTCAAACACAAAAACAACCTAATATTATTTCACTCACAAAAACAAAACATGTCATCCATTTTCCTCCAAGCTACAACCACTACCACCATCCTCCTACTTTCCCTCCTCCTCTCCACCACGGCCGATTACGTCCTCGACTCAGAAGGGAACCCGGTTGTGGCCGAATCATTTTACTATGCCGTGCCATTGCCACCAATTGTAACCCAAAGAGTTGGTGGTGGGCTAACCATGTTTAACAATCACACATTTAGTTGTCCTGATTTTATTGTGGCTCAGTCAAGTATCCGTGGTCCTTTTGGCATTCCCATAAAATTCAGTCCAAAAGTTTATATAGAAAATTATAACATATATGCTTCGTCCGACATTAACATTGCTTTCAAGTACTTGAAGCCTAAACCCTTGTGTCGTCGTAGGTACAGCAGCGTGTGGACGATATTGTCTGGTCCGGAAAGCGGAAACTTGGTGGTGCTAGACGGTGTAGAAGGGAGTGAAGGTAGTTGGTTTAGGTTGGAGTATGGTTATCATTTTGAAGGTGATACTTATTATTCAATTTGGTATGGAGATAATATTGTGTTCTCTGAATATAAAAATAATGGTGAAATTTTGTTAAATCTTGAGAAGGGAAATCCTCTCTTTGTTAGGTTTGCTAGAGAGGGAGGACCATTGTTGTCTATGTAATAAGTTTATGTCTTATTATGTTAGTGGTGTAGAACTATATGTATGTAAGTTCTACTAAATAAATAAAAAAATAAATACATTCCTTCTATTATGAAAGGAAGGTGTTCTAAAATATTGAGGCATGTTACTTATACAACAATAATACACACCATTGTCTAAAGGGCTATGGCAAACTACGAGGTAAGGGTGAGTCGGAAGTATGCAGCCTAGCTAACCTTTTGTGTTATCAGCACGATAAACTACTTTTTCCCAATGACCGAAAATGAAAAGGGCTTTGAAAACTTAATCGGATGATTGTTACTTTAAAAAAGAGTAAATGAGAAAAACCCGATTGAAACAGAGAAAAAAAAACATAATGTTTTGGACATAAGACGCTTTTTGCACAATGACGAATTTTAGTGATAATTTGAAGGCGATAAGATGTTATGTTTAAGTTTAAGCCTGTTTGACAAGGATAGTTACAATCTGATCAAAGATCAAAGATGACGAGACATAGTGCTTGCTTATACATATCAACAAGATCGTTATTCAGTGTGAGGTATTTGAATTAAAAGAAAACAAATGATTGAGACGAGTGAGGAAATAAAAACAAGACTGAAAGAAAGCACATATGCATTGTTAACAAGAGTTCCTATACCACTGCAAAATTCATCTCGATCAAAATCATACTCCGTACATCTTCAACATCTATCCAGTTTACAATAATGCAATTCATCTCTGCTAAATCTATACAGTTTACAATCTCATCTTCCGGTGTCGTCCCCTGTTAGCAGTCACTTGAATTTTAAGCCTAACTACAAACTATTGAAACAAAAATAATGATCGACACCAACAATCATATGCGTATATCATTGGTTAAATGGTTATTGCATCCTTACCTATAACATGGTATTAAATCTCGGTTAAAGAGTTGATATCGGTCACAATTTAACCTTAGTCATAGATACCGGTACCGTGGACAAATACAGTCAAATTCAACAGAATTTGCAGCTCCTCTGCTTTCTTGAACGAGATCAAAAGAGCGCGACCAGCAACACCCAGAAACAAGCTCCCATCTTTCTCGGCAAAAACACCTAAGCATACAAGACGGACAAACACTTGGACAAAACACAATCTAATACTCGTATTTCTCAGTCCCGACTTTCTCGATTTGAACACGGTCTTATCCCCGGGATTTCCAATGTTACCCCCGGTCACCACCTACCTTCTTCTTGTGACGGCTACTTGGATCAATTTCCATGCAACCGATTCCAAGAACGGATTGACCACGATGAACAGGATGTTGTACGTAGTCGGTAGAAGCCGCTATCTGGGACTCTTTCGGGTTTGTAGAGAGGAACCAAACAGGCTATCCCGCGAAGATTTCCTCATATTAAAAAACAACAAGACGACAAGTTTCCTCATTGTTTCAAAGGCTCACGCAAATTGCGAGGTTAAAAGAGGCTCGGATGTATGCAATCTTATCCTAGTGTTAACAATATAAAGAGTTTACTTCTATATGATACGTATTGTATGACTACACAATTTACACTGTACTAATTATTGTATAAAACCCTCGGCCTCTCACACTCTAAAACGGTCGTATTGTATATAAAGAAAGTCCATGTCTCATTGACAACGGGGTATTTCCGTCTTCATTCTTCGATGAGAATTTGTGATAGAATAATCACAAATTGTGTACTGAACAGTATTATCAAGCTTCACTATTCATGACTCATGAGCCATGAGCATGTGTTCACTGTAGCATGTAGATAGGCCAAAAACAACAAAAACGTGGAATTTCTTTTAATCCTTATTCACTCTAGCATGTACGTGGCCAGTGGCCCAAGACATTGAAACAACCCTTATCTTTCCCAAATTCTTGTTTTAAACGGGGCGACCCATCTTATTGCTTCTGACGGGTCGAATCCCCTCACAAACGATCACAAGTTGGTGACATCTTAGACCTGATTAAAATAATGTTTAAAGGGAAAGAAAGTTGTGAATTGTCACAAGCAAAAATTGTTAGGACGCACAAATTACCCTCATGCCCATTTGATTATAGAATTGTTTCTACTTCTGAATATTACATACTCCTGAATTTTACGGATATAAAACTAATTAAGCTAAATTATTAACAATTGAATTTCGTATCACTCAATCACATATTCACATCTTATCCTATCGTACTCGATGACCTTCCCGACTTCCTACCATTATTGTTTTTTCATGTTTAATTTTGCAAGTCATTTCTTTCTTCTTCTTTTTACTACAAACTGTCCCCCACGTACACGGTTCAAACCACTATAAATACACAACAAATAGTCCCTATTTACTTCATCCAAACAAACAAAAACCCAATATTATTTCACTCACACACACACAAAAATGACACCCATTTTCATCCAAGCTACAATCATGACTACCGCCTTCCTCCTACTTTCCCTCGTCCTCTCCACCCCGATAACCACCACGACCGAGTTTGTCCTCGACTCCGAAGGGAACCCACTTGTGGGTGAATCATTTTACTATGCCGTGCCATTGTCACCAAGTATAACCCAAAGAGTTGGTGGTGGGTTAACCATGTTTAACAATCACACAACTAGTTGTCCTTCCTTTATCGTGGCTCAGTCAAGTATCCGTGGTCCTTTGGATTACGGCATTCCCTTGAAGTTCATCCCAAAAGTTTATATCGAAAATTATAACATTTATTCGTCCTTTGACGTTAACATTGCTTTCAAGTACTTGAGGCCACAACCCATGTGCCGTCGTTGGTACAGCAGTGTGTGGACGTTGTCTGGTCCAGAAAGCGGAAACTTGGTGGTGCTCGACGGCCATTTGGCGAGTGATGGTAGCTGGTTTAAGTTGAAGTGTGGTTATCATTTTGGTGGGGATAATTATTATTCGATTTGGTATGGAGATAATATTGTGTTATCTTATGTACATGGTAATGGTGATGGAATTCTTTTAAGTCTTCATAGGGGAAATCCTCTCTTTGTTAAGTTTGTCAAGGAAGAAAGCTCAATGATTATGTAAGTGTCTTGTTATGTATGTAGCCATGTAGGTGGTGTAGAACTATGTATGTAAGTTCTACTATTGTACTTTTATTACTTGCTAATAATAAATAAATAAATGCATTCCTTCTATTATGGAAGGATGGTGTTATAAAATATTTTAACACTTATTAATAATTCGAGTTTTTGAATGTTAAGTGTATTTCACAGACAACCTCTCACAAGCTGCAACTCTACAAGTAGGAGAGTGCTTGTGAGAAGTCACAAGCCTGTGACAGCCAGAAGCGGGACTTTCTAATACAACAATAACTATTGTCTGAAGGGCTATGGCAAATTACGAGGTAAGGAAGGGTCGGATGTATGCATTCTATCTTTTTGTTTTATCAACACGAGAGACTTTTTCCAAATGACCGAAAATGAAAAGGGCTTGGAGAACTTAATGAGATGATTGTGAGTAAATAAATGAGACTAACCGATTGAAAAAGAGAAAAAAAAGCATAATGTTTTGGACATAAGACGGTTTTTGCACAATGACGAATCTTGATGATAATCTGAAGGCGGTAAGATGACTATACATAGTGCTTGGACTTATACATATCATCAAGATCGATATTCAGTGTTAGGGATATTTTAATCAAAAGTAAACAAATGGTTGGGACGAGTGAGAAAGAAAAACATGCCTGAAAGAAAGCACAATAGCATTGTTAACAAGAGTTCCTCTACTACTGCAAAATCCATATCTCGATCAAAATCATTGACCTTACAACATCTATACAGTTTATAATGCAATTCATCACTGCTAAATCTATACAGATCACAATCCCATTTCCGGTATCGTCCCCTGTTAGCAGTCCCTTGAATTTTAAGCCTAAATACAAACTATCGAAATAAAAATAATCTCGCCATCAACGATCATATTCGTATATTATTGGTTAAATAGTTATTACATCGTTACCTTATAACATGGTATTAAATCTCGGTTTGAGAGTTCATACAGTCACAATTTAACTACCGTCAACAAAATGCAGTCTAAAATTCTACAGAATTTGCAGTTCCTATGCTTTCTTGAACGAGATCAAAAGAGCGCGACCAGCAACACCTAAAAACAAGCTCCCGTCTTTCTCGGCAAAAACACCCAAATGCCCACACCTTAGCATACAAGACGGACAAACACTAGGACAAAACACAATCTTATACTCGTACTTCTCGGTCCCAGCCTTCTCGATTTGGAACCAGCTGTACACGGTCTTGTTCCCGGGATTTCCAATGGCACCCCCGGTCACCACATACCGCTTTCTTGTGACAGCTTCTTGAACCAACTGCCAAACAGCCGATTCCAAACACGGATTGACCACGTTAAACAAGATGTTGTAGTCAGTCGACGCGGTTATTTTGGTCTCATTCGAGTTAGTAGGGAGGAACCAGACGGGTAATCCCGGATAGATTTCTACATTGTGTTGTGTTACATAAAGAGGACAGGGTGATGTTCTGTTTCTAGGTGACATTTGAAGACCACCACCGTGACCAGGACTTGATGGTTGGATGTAGTACATTGCATTGTGGCGGAGAGGTCGACCCGTGTTGTCAAAGACGACGGTTTTTCCGGTTTTAGAATTGAATGTTGAAGAGGAGAAGAGAAATGAAAGAAAAAAGAGAGGAAATGGAAGAGTAATGCGCATCATGTTTGAACCAGGGTTATTATTGTGACAGTTGACTTGCTAAGATTTCTAAACATTATAGATTTCTAAAAATAAATCAACAAAAGGAATTAAATACAGTTCATACATCTCTGTCTTTACTCGTTTTACACTTCCTAACATTATCCGTTGTATGATATGATTGTATATGAAGCAGTAATATGCTCACATTGAATTGGTAAGCTCCGGTGTCTAATTTTCGACGTTAAATTGTATCGCCTTTTGCGACATCAAAAGGGTGTTACTTAATTTTGGATCTAGAGCTGACAAGTAAAGGTAGGATACGAAACTATAACTTGACAGTCGGAAAATAGACCGGATAGAAAGAGAGATTGGGTTAATTACGACCTCCCGATCGGCCCAAATTACAGCCTATAATACACGGTTTTCAGTATTTTGTGGCCCCGTGTCAGAAATGACAGTAAATCACAAAAACATTTTATTTTCTCAGATAAAGCTCCCACACAAATTTAAAAACGGGAGAGATTTGAGGGTGTCGGTATGCGATAAAACGTTTTTTGGGGATAACTCGGTTTATCGAGAAAATAGATAAATACGTGTTATCTGATTGTTTAACTGAACATGGTAACTTCTACCACGGCCCAGGACACGTGGTAAAAAAATCGTGAGAAACTGAAACGCTGCCTATTACGACCTCCCGAACGACCCAAATTACAGTCTATAATACACGGTTTCGTTATTTTGTGGCCCCGGGTCAGAAATGGCAGTAAATCTCACAAACATTTTATTGGCTCAGATAAAGCTCCCACGCAAATTTGGATCCTAAACGGAGGAAATTTGATAAGGTCGGTAAGCGATAAACGTTTTTCGGAGGTATCGCTGTTTATCGTGAAAATGAATAAATACTTGTTATCTTTTGGTTTAATCGAACAGGATAACTACAAACACAGCCCAGGACACGTGCTACAAAATTCATGAGAAAATGAAACATGACCCAATACAACCTCCCGAACGGCCCAAATTGCAGCCTATAATACACGATTTTCGGTATTTTGCGGCACCGAGTCAGAAATGACTGTATATCACAAAAACATTTTATTTTCTCAGATAATGCTCCCACGCAAATTTTGATTATAAACGGAGGAGATTTGAGGATGTCAAGATGCGATAAACGTTTTTCGGGGGTAACTCGGTTTATCGAGAAAATTGATAAATACGTTTTATCTGATGGCTTAATCGAACATGGTAACTTCTACCACGGCCCAGGACACGTGGTACAAAAATCATGATAAACTGAAACGCAGCCCAGTACAACCTGCCGAACGGCCCAAATTACAGACTATAATACACGGTTTTCGATATTTTGTGGCCCCGGGTAATAAATTACAGTAAATCACACAAAGATTTTATTGGCTCAGATAAAGCTCCCATGCAAATTTTGAGCATAAACGGAGGAGATTTGATGGTGTCAGTATGCGATAAAACGTTTTTCGGGGGTAACTCGGTTTATCGAGAAAATGGATAAATACATGTTATCCGATGGTTTAATCGAACCTGGTAAGTTCTACCACGGCCCAAGACACGGGTAAGAAAATCGTGAGAAACTGAAACGCAGCCTAGTACGACCTCCCGAACGACCTAAATTACAGCCTATAATACACGGTATTCGGTATTTTGTGACCCCGGGTCAGAAATGGCATTAAATCACACAAACAATTTATTGGCTCAGATAATGCTCACACGCAAAGTTTGGGCATAAACGGAGGAGATTTGATGGTGTCGGTAAGCGATAAACGTTTTTCGGAGTTACCTCTATTTATCGTGAAAATGGATAAAAACATGTTATCTGTTGGTTTAATCGAACAGGAAAACTACTAACACAGCCCAGGACACGTGCTACAAAATTCGTGAGAAAATGAAACATGACCAATTACGACCTATCGAACGGCCCAAATTGCAGCCTATATAATACACGATTTTCGGTATTTTGCGGCAGCGGGTCAGAAATGACTGTAAATCATAAAAAAAAAAAAATATTTTCTCGGATAAAGCTCCCACACAAACTTTGATTATAAACGGAGGAGATTTGAGGGTGTCGGTAAGCGATAAACGTTTTTCGGAGGTACCTCTATTTATCGTGAAAATGGATAAATACTTGTTATCTGTTGGTTTAATCAAACAGGGTAACTACTAACACGGCCCAGGATATGTGGTACAAAATTCATGAGAAAATGAAACATGACCTAGTATGACCTCCCGAACGGCCCAAATTGCAGCCTATAATACACGGTTTTCGGTATTTTGCGGCACCAGGTCAGAAATGACCGTAAATCACAAAAAAAAAAAAAAAATTTCAGATAAAGCTTCCACACAAATTTTGAGCAAAACGGATGAGATTTGAGGGTGTCTGTGTGCGATAAACGTGTTTCGGGGGTAACTCGGTTTATCGAGAAAATGGATAAATACGTGTTATCTGATGATTTAATCGAACATGGTAACTTCTATCACGACCCAGGACACGTGGTACAAAAATCGTGAGAAACTGAAACGCAGCCCAGTACGACCTCCCGAACGGCCCAAGTTACAGCCTATATAATACACGGTTTTTAGTATTTTGTGGCTCCGGGTCAGAAATGGCAGTAAATCACAACAACATTTTATTGGCTCAGATAAAGCTCCCACACATATTTTGAGCATAAACGGAGGAGATTTGAGGGTTTCCGTATGCGATAAACGTATTTCGGGAGTAACTCGGTTTATCGAGAAAATGGATAAATACGTGGTATCTGATGGTTTAATCGAACATGGTAAGTTCTACCGTACCACGGCCCAGGACACGGGTAATAAAATCGTGAGAAATTGAAACGCAGCCTAGTACGACCTCCTGAACGGCCCAAATTAAACAAATTTTGAGCATAAACGGAAGAGATTTGATGGTGTCGGTAAGCGATAAACGTTTTTCGGAGGTACCTCTATTTTATCGTAAAAATGGATAAATACTTATTAACTGTTGGTTTAATTGAACAGGGTAACTACTAACACGGCCCAGGATATGTGGTACAAAATTCATGAGAAAATGAAACATGACCTAGTACGACCTCCCGAACGGCCTAAATTGCAGCCTATAATACACGGTTTTCGGTATTTTGCGGCACCGGGTCAGAAATGACTGTAGATCACAAAAACATTTTATTTTCTCAGATAAAGCTTCCACACAAATTTTCAGCATAAACGGCAGAGATTTGAGGGTGTCGGTATGCGATAAACGTTTTTCGGGGGTAACTGATATATGATTATTTTGGACCGTTTCCCCTCCTTATTTTCTTATGTTTCATCGCATTTAGTTTTGTTTGGCGTCGGTTTTATCGTATGAGAACCGATAACCGAGAAATATGTCAAGACAAGGGCGAGACGGGATGAGAACCAAGAAACCGTCACAAAAGCTAAACTCAATGAAGAAAGGAAGAAAAGGAGAGGAAGAAGAGAATACAAGGGGCTCAGCCGGCCAAGCCACCGGCAGCCGGCCAACCGGCTGAGCACCCAAGACTCACACCAAGGAAGGAAGAAAAGAAGAGAAGGAGCAGAGGGGCTCAGCCGGTCCAGGCCACCGGGAGCTGGCCAGCCGGCTGAGCACCCCCAATACACTTTACAAAACTTGGAAATTTTGGAAGATCATCATGTGGTCTCAGCCGGTCCAGGCCACCGGCAGCCGGCTGGCCGGCTGAGACCTATTTCACACGAGAAATTCCAACTTTGAAGTCAGTGGGGCTTAGCCGGTCAAGGCCACCGGCGGTCGGTCGACCGGCTAAGACCTCCACTCCGCATTCCCAATTCTTTTCTTATTTTGAACCCTAAATCTCACCAACCTATATATACCCCTTTCCTAATTCATTTCAGACACACAACCCTAGGCATATAAACCCTAGACTTTAGCCTTCAATATTCCTAATCATTACTCTAATCCTTTGGTAATTAGCACTAATTACTCTAGTTTTCTACTTAGTTATTCTTAGATCTAGTCTTTCCTTTGGTTGTTTTTGAACAATTGGGTTGTAATTTGAAGTGAAGAAGACATTCTTATTTGATTATTAATCCAAGTTCCATCCTTTATTACAAGTTTTGGTATAATTCTTCATCTTTATTTTCATTACTAGTCTTTTAATTACTTGTTCTTGTTTATTTGCTTAGTTTTTATGTTGAATATGCCTTCTCTTGTTTGTTCCATATCAAAGTTTTCGTCTTTAATGTTCTTCATCTTTAGCATGAGTGAGTAGTGTTAGACTAGGGGAAGATGGGGGATTTAATGTGAGTTTATGGGTTGATTATGGTAATTGGGCATAAAGATTTAGTCTTTTGATAGTCTACTTGTTTTGTGCACACAAGATGTTTGTTGAAATGCTTGAATGAGTAATTTGAGTATTTTCTCATGTTTTATTGTTAGTTTGAGTGAGAGCTTGAACTTGTATTGTTGTTGTGTGTGTTTTGGATGTTTAGGGAGAGGTTAGGGCGAGAACCCAATCGAACCTTAGACTAGGGCTTGTCTCGCATCGAGAGTTGGAGGCTTGCTCTTTAATCCGTCTTACACCGAGAGGTGGAGACATGTTTAGACGATCTTTAGACTAGTCCTAATCCCCACCATAATTGACTCATACTTGCATTAATGAACCCATCCACCCTAGTTCCTTTTAATTATTGTTAATTTTTACATCGTATCTTTACCTTCTTGTTAGTCTAGTTTATTATTATTCATCTTCAACTAGCTACTAGCTAGAACTAAACTAGAACTTAATTAAACCGCCTTAGAACCATAATTACCGTCCCTTGGGACACGACCCTTGCAATACCCAACGATAACTCGTTCGCTTGCGAGGTTAAGTAAAACTCCATCAGTAACTCGGTTTATCGAAAAAATGGATTAATACGTGTTATCTGATGTTTTAATCGAATATGGTAACTTCTACCACGACCCAAAACACGTGGTATATAAATCGTGAGAAACTGAAACGCAGCCCATTACAACCTCCCGAACGGCCCAAATTACAGCCTTATACACGGTTTTCGGTATTTTGCGGCACCGTGTCAGAAATGACTGTAAATCACAAAAACATTTTATTTTCTCAGGTAAAACTTCCACACAATTTTTGAGCATAAACGGAGGAGATTTGAATGTGTCGGTATGCGATAAACGTTTTTCGGAGGTAACTCGGTTTATCGAGAAAATGGATAAATAAGTGTTATCTGATGGTTTAATCGAACATGGTAACTTCTACCACGGCCTAGGACACGTGGTACAAAAATCATGAGAAACTGAAACGCATCCCAGTCTGACCTCCTGAACGGCCCAAATTAAAGTTTATAATACCCGGGTCAGAAATGGCAGAAATCTCACAAACATTTTATTGGCTCAAATAAAGATCCCACGCAAATTTTGATCATAAACGGAGGAAGTTTGATGGTGCCGGTAAGCGATAAACGTTTTTCGGAGGTTTCTCTGTTTATCGTGAAAATGGATAAATACTTGTTATCTTTTGGTTTAATCGAACAGGATAACTACTAACACAGCCCAGAACACGTGCTACAAAATTCGTGAGAAAATGAAATATGACCCAATACGACCTCCCGAACGGCCCAAATTGCAGCCTATAATACACGATTTTCGGTATTTTGCGGCACCGGGTCAGAAATGACTGTATATCACAAAAACATTTTTTTTTCTCAGATAATGCTCCCACACAAATTTTGATTATAAACGGAGGAGATTTGAGGATGTCGGTATGCGATAAACGTTTTTCGGGGGTAACTCGGTTTATCGAGAAAATGGATAAATACGTGTTATCTGATGGTTTAATCGAAAATGGTAACTTCTACCACTGCCCAGGACACGTGGTACAAAAATTGTGAGAAACTGAAACGCAGCCTAGTACGACCTCCCGATTGGCCCAAATTACAGACTACCTAATACACGGTTTTCGGTATTTTGTGGTCCCGTGTCAGAAATGGAAGTAAATCACACAAACATTTTATTGGCTTAGATAAAGCTCCCACGCAAAATTTTGAGCATAATCGGAGGAGATTTGATGGTGTCGGTAAGCGATAAACGTTTTTTGGAGGTACCTCTATTTATCGTGAAAATAGATAAATACTTGTTATCTGTTGGTCTAATCGAACAGGATAACTACTAGCACAGCCCAGGACACTTGGTACAAAATTTGTGAGAAAATGAAACATGACCTAATACGACCTCCCGAACGGCCCAAATTGCAGCTCATAATACACGTTTTTCGGTATTTTGCGGCAACGAGTCAGAAATGACTGTAAATCACAAAAACATTTTATTTTCTCAGATAAAGCTCCCACACAAGTTTAAAAACGGAGGAGATTAGAGGGTGTCGGTTTGCGAGAAAACGTTTTTTGGGGGTAACTCGGTTTATCGAGAAAATGGATAAATACGTTTTAACTGATTTTTTAATCGAACATAGTTACTTCTACCACGGCCCACGACACGTGGTACAAAAATCGTGAGAAACTCAAACGCTACCTACTACGACCTTCCGAACGACCAAATTACAGTCTATAATACACGGTTTCGTTATTTTGTGGCCCCGGGTCAGAAATGGCAGTAAATCTCACAAACATTTTATTGGCTCAGATAAAGCTCTCACGCAAATTTGGATCATAAACGGAGGAAATTCGATAAGGTCGGTAAGCGATAAACGTTTTTCGGAGGTATCTCTGTTTATCGTGAAAATGGATAAATACTTGTTATCTTTTGGTTTAATCGAATAGGATAACTACTAACACAGCCCAGGACACGTGCTAAAAAATTCGTGAGAAAATGAAACATGAACCAATACGACCTCCCGAACGGCCCAAATTGCAGCCCAATACACGATTTTCGATATTTTGCGGCACCGGGTCAGAAATGATAGTAAATCACAAAAATATTTTATTTTCACAGATAAAGCTCCCACACAAATTTAAAAACGGAGGAGATTTGAGGGTGTCGGTATGCGATAAAACGTTTTTTGGGGTAACTCGGTTTATCGAGAAAATGGATAAATACACGTGTTATCTGATTGTTTAATCGAACATGGTAACTTCTACCACGTACCAGGACACGTGGTACAAAAATCGTGAGAAACTGAAACGCTGCCTAGTACGACCTTCCGAACGACCAAATTACAGTCTATAATACCCGGGTAAGAAATGGCAGAAATGGCAGAAATCTCACAAACATTTTATTGGCTCAAATAAAGCTCCCACGCAAATTTTGATCATAAACGGAGGAAATTTGATGGTGCCGGTAAGCGATAAACGTTTTTCGGATGTATCTCTGTTTATTGTGAAAATGGATAAATACTTGTTATCTTTTGGTTTAATCGAACATGATAACTACTAACACAACCCAGGACACGTGCTACAAAATTCGTGAGAAAATGAAACATGACCCAATACGACCTCCCAAACGGCCTAAATTGCAGCCTATAATACACGATTTTCGGTATTTTGCGGCACCGGGTCTGAAATGACTGTATATCATAAAAACATTTTATTTTCTCAGATAATGCTCCCACACAAATTTTGATTATAAACGGAGTAGAGTTGAGGATGTCGTTATGCGATAAACGTTTTTCGAGGGTAACTCGGTTTATCGAGAAAATGGATAAATACGTGTTATCTGATGGTTTAATCGAAAATGGTAACTTCTACCACGGCCCAGGACACGTAGTACAAAAATCGTGAGAAACTGAAACGCAGCCTAGTACGACCTCCCGATTTGCCCAAATTACAGACTACCTAATACACGGTTTTCGGTATTTTGTGGCCCTGTGTCAGAAATGGCAGTAAATCACACAAAAAATTTATTGTCTCAGATAAAGCTCTCACGCAAAATTTTCAGCATAATCAGAGGAGATTTGATGGTGTCGGTAAGCGCTAAACCTTTTTCGGAGGTACCTCTATTTATCGTGAAAATGGATAAATACTTATTATCTGTTGGTCTAATCGAAAAGGATAACTACTAGAACAGCTCAGGACACTTGGTACAAAATTTGTGAGAAAATGAAACATGACCTAATACGACCTCCCGAACGGCCCAAATTGCAGCTCATAATACACGTTTTTCGGTATTTTGCGGCAACGAGTCAGAAATGACTGTAAATCACAAAAACATTTTATTTTCTCAGATAAAGCTCCCACACAAATTTAAAAACGGAGGAGATTTGAGGGTGTCGGTTTGCGATAAAACGTTTTTTTGGGGGTAACTCGGTTTATCGAGAAAATGGATAAATACGTTTTATCTGATTTTTTAATCGAACATGGTAACTTCTACTACGGCCCAGAACACGTGGTACAAAAATCGTGCGAAACTGAAACGCTGCCTAGTACGACCTCCCTAACGACCAAATTACAGTCTATAATACACGATTTCGTTATTTTGTGGCCCCGGGTCAGAAATGGCAGTAAATCTCACAATCATTTTATTGGCTCAGATAAAGCTCCCACGCAAATTTGGATCATAAACGGAGGAAATTTGATAAGGTCGGTAAGCGATAAACGTTTTTCAGAGGTATATCTGTTTATCGTGAAAATGGATAAATACTTATTATCTTTTGGTTTAATCGAATAGGATAACAACTAACACAGCCCAGGACACGTGCTAAAAAATTCGTGAGAAAATGAAACATGACCCAATACGACCTCCCGAACGGCCCAAATTGCAGCACTATACACGATTTTCGATATTTTGCGGCACCGGGTCAGAAATGATAGTAAATCACAAAAACATTTTATTTTCTCAGATAAACCTCCCACACAAATTTAAAAATGAAGGAGATTTGAGGGTGTCGGTATGCGATAAAACGTTTTTTGGGGGTAACTCGATTTATCAAGAAAATGCATAAATACACGTGTTATCTGATTGTTTAATCGAACATGGTAACTTCTACCACGTACCAGGACACGTGGTACAAAAATCGTGAGAAACTGAAACGCTGCCTAGTACGACCTCCCGAACGACCCAAATTACATTCTATAATACACAGTTTCGTTATTTTGTGGCCCTGGGTCAGAAATGGCAGTAAATCTCACAAACATTTTATTGGGCTCAGATAAAGCTCCTGATGATCATTATTTATACACATATTTTATGCTTCCCTTAGTTGCAAATAACTCGATTTACCGTCTTTCCTTGCTTATTCTATGCTATTTTAGCTAGAATATCGATTCTGCCGCTTTTGTTATGTTTTAATGCAGATTGGATGCATTTGGAGCTTTTAGAGTTGATATGGAGCATGGCGGAGTCGGATCGTAGGAGGTTAGGCACGGGAATCGAGAACGGTGGAAAAGAAATGAAGAAAAACGAAGAAACAAGCCATTTTGAAGGCTGCTCGATCGAGCATAGTGCCTTGCTCGATCGAGTCGGGCTGAAGGTTGCTCGATCTAGCAACATACCCTTGCTCGATCGAGCAACCCAATATTTCGACGACTTTTTCATATTTTCCTAAACTTTAACCTAATTAATAAGATTTTTGTATTATAAAAGGAAAGCTCGTCTTTCATGCTTTTCTATGCTTTTCTATGCTTTTGAATACTTTTAGGCTTTAATTCAGAAACCCTAATTAGTTTACTTTGCCTCCGGATTTATTTAATCAAAGACAATTGTCTTTAGTTCATCTTGTAATCGGTATTCTTCAATCTTTCTTAGTTATTTATTTAATTACCTTCTTGTTCTTTAATTATTCTTTGTTATTCCTTTCATAATTGTTAATCATGTTTACTTTAATTATTATTGTTGTTGTTTATATCGTTATGAGTAGCTAAATTCCTTTCTAGGGTTGAAAGGGCATCTAGGATTGTTAGAAGGGGTACATTAATTGATTGAATTGCAATTGCATGGTTATCGTTTGATTATCGTTTTAATTCTAGTTGTTTGATTACTGGCCAGGATTAATTAACTAGTCTCTCAAATTATGATTGACACCGACCGGGTTAAGACTAAGATAGGCTACGATAATTGAATAGAACTCGTTTAATGATAGCGATCGCATGTTAAATTGTAGATCTAAATGGCATAATTGAATCGACCGACCTTGTGACCTTATATAGCTTTATTGCATGATAGTTGATTTTATCCCTACCCCTGAATAATAATCGTAGTTAACCTGAGACCCTAGACTTTTAATCTCATTGTTTTCAACCTTATTAGTTTGTTATTGCTTATTATTAGTTGTTATTATTATTAGTTGTTATGGTTTACTACTTTTAGTTATTGTTATTGTTTGCCATTAGTTTAGAACACAAATCTCAAACCCCGAAATTGTTACTTAAAGAGACAAACCTAGTTTAACAGATTAGAATACTACCGCCTCCCTGTGGATTCGATACCTTGCTTACCGCTGACTATTAGTTAGTAGTGATTTAGGTTTACTTTGATTAAGGAGACGCGACTTTACCCTTATCAAATTTGGCGCCGTTGCCGGGGAGGCAACAGTTTTCTGTTTGTTTCTACTTAGTTTGTCTTTTTCGTCTCAGGGAACCTAAGTTCCTTGAGACCGTTCTCATCCTTTTCTTTAGTTTTTGTTTATGCCCAGGTGTTCTAGGTCCGTTCTCGTGCCCTACGATTCCGAACCAGAGAAGACTCTCCGGTCTAGACGAAACTTTTGGAAGAAAATTCAAGAAGCGGAAGACTTGAGTACACTTGAAACAGTTTACGCCGAATTCGTCGCAGAAAAACCATCCTTAGAAGAGGATACACCTATTTCTGCACCTACTACAACCATGCCTACTCTAGTCAGCCACTCGGAGCCTACCGTTGCATCTATTCCCAAGGGATTTCAACTCCCTACTACGGGCAATAGTACTTTTGAGATTCGTCCATCTTATATCTCTTTGGTGGAGTGAAACATGTTTGGAGGGAGCCCTACTGAGGATCCTGCTAAGCATATGGAGAAATTCACTAACTATTGTTGCTCTATTCCTTTGACGGGTGGGGTGACACAAGATCAGATCAAGTTGGTGTTGTTCCCCTTTTCATTACGAGTCGGGGCAGAAGATTGGTTGAGTGAGTTAGATATGGTTGCACTTGGCATCACCGATTGGAATTCTTTGGCACTTGCATTCTACAAAACGATATTTTCCGCCACAGAAAACCAATGCCATTCGAAGTCAAATCACAAGTTTCAAACAAGGTCCCAATGAGAACTTTAATGAGGCCTGGGTTCGCTTCAAAAAGCTTGTCAAGTCTGTTCCACATCTTGGTTTTGATACTTGGTTCTTATGCAATGACAGGGTTGTCGCGTACCCTAATCAAAGATAAATAACCCAGACTAGGCTAACAACAAATTAATGTAATTAGGGAAGTAAGGGGTCGATCTCGGGGAGACGGGCGATACTTGTGAATAGTTGTGGTTAGAACTCTACCTTGGACGATTGGCAAATGTTTGTCACTAATTACTAAATAATAACAATGCAATAAAGAAAAGAATCTAGGGAAGTAGGTTCACACATGTATATTAACATATTGATGAAATTGGATTTAGGATATGCAAATAATTCATTGTGAGTTCGTAAGAATGATGTGTTCATTACAATCATAGATCAGATGGTCTAGCAGGCTTTTTATGCGATTTACTAGGTCTTAATCTACCATGTCATGCTTTTTCTATTCAATTCTCGTATGTCTACCTTGGAAAAGAATTCCATACTAGTCAAATGATTTTGGCCAAAAATCGATAACTATCGTTACAATCCAAACATGCATAGACACAACGTTTTAAAGGCACAATTTCTTTTATCCAATTATCCTCTTTTAATTAATCTAACATGGCTATCCTACACCCTAGAAGGGTGACTACTTATGCATGATTAACAATGAAAAGGAAACTAAGATTATAAAACTAAGAATGATAAACATGATAAAGGAAATACTAAAAGAAAATGAAACTATAATGTAAAACGAGAATAAAGATTACCGAAAAGGATGAGCAAAGATTGAAATGGAATAAGAACTTGAATAGGAAATGCAAACCTGGAAACTTGAATTCCAATTACAACTAGAACAACTACAATTGAAGAAAACTTAGAACTAGACTAAACTAAACTAGAGAAAACTAAAACTAAACTAAACTAAGAAAGAAGAAGAACTAAACTAAAGAGAAAAAAGAAGAGAAGAGATGTTGTGTGAGGGATGGATGATTTGATATGAGGGCTAGAGCATCTATTTATAGTATTAGGGTTTCGTGGAGAAGAGGTCGGACATTAAACACATAGGTCAAAAATAGGATGAAGGAGCCGCAACGATCGGGTAAGTTGTCTTCTGGAAACTTTTGACTAACGCTTCATCTCCCTTTGCTTTGACTTGACTTCCAACATCCCCCTTGACCTCTTGAGTCGGGTTTGTTGATAGGGTTTGATGTAAAGCGATGATTGCTTCCGCCTAATTGATTGATCTTCCGACAACTACGAAACCGTCTTTTCTTCTTCTCTCTTTCGAATTAGTGAACCTTCTTGAAATGCATTTCACTTGGTCAAGCTTTCTTCTTCAAATCGCCGGGTTCTAGGCAAATGCTCGGGAATATAGAAAAAGGGCGTAGAAACGTCACTTTCCCTACAAAACAGGTTAGAACATAGGAATTCGCCTAGAAGACGATATTAGCTCATAAAGTGGCTTAACAAAGCACAAATGACATACAAAACCGAGCTAAATCGGGGGTTAAAACCATACAAATATTCACTTATCATGCAACCAATTTTATAATGGGTTATATGATGATCAGAGGAAATTGTTAGATTCTCCTGCTAATGGGAGATTCCAAAATAACACTACCGATGCCAATGCTTGGAAGTTAATTGATGAGATGGCTACTCACACTGCTGAGTATGGGAATCCTAGGGGTAATGTGAGGAGAGGAGGTACGGATAATGCCATTGTAGCTCAGTTAGAGGCATTAACTGCCAAAATTGCCGAGTTACAAACTTCAAAGTCCTTGGAAAATAAACAAACGGTTCATGCCATGGTTCAACAAGAGCCAACCTGTGAAAGATGTGGTACTATGGGGCATAATGCAGTGGAATGTATGAGTACGGTTGATCAAGTGCTTGCCTTTCAATCCTTTAAGCAAGGTTCACCGTACTCTAACTTTTACAATGAAAGGACAAGAGAGCATCCCAATTTCTCCTACCGAAGTCAGAATGTTCTTAATCCTACCCCACCACCACCTCAGCAACAAGGTTCATCTTATGTGATTCCTCAGAATCGCAATCCTCAAGGTAACTTTAACCGTTCCAATCAAGGTGGCCAAAACTTCCAACAACCTCCACCTCCACCACCTCCAAGTAATGATATGGCGGAATTGAAAGCCATGTTGCAGCAGAGTCTTATGATCCAACAAAAGCAAGATGCTCAGATCTCACAACTGATAGCTCATAACAAGATGGTTGACACTCAAATTGCCCAATTGGCAATTCAAAATCCACATAAACAACCGGGTAATCTTCCTCCTCAAGGACACCCTCCACATGAACAAGTCAATGCCATCACTTTGAGGAGTGGAACCCATTACAAAGGCCCTGAAATGATAAGGGATGAAACCAATGAAAGCTTGGAAGTTGCTGATCAAAGTTCGAAAAAAGGCGAAAAGAGGCTGAAAACAAGGTTGCTCGATCGAGCAGCACCCCCTTGCTCGATCGAGCAACCCAGAAAATTTGCCCAAATTCTTCTCGGGAAGTTTCTGAAAGTTACAGTACAGAAAAACTCGATCGAGCAACCCCTCTGCTCGATCGAGCAACCCCTGATCAGGATGAAAAGCCTTCTAATTCATCTTCCAAAGCCAAAGAAGCCGAGCCCATTGTAATTAAACTTCCTTTTCCTCAACGCCTACATAAATCAAAGCTCGATAAACAGTTTGGGAGGTTTATGGAGGTAGTGAAGAATTTACAAGTGAGTGTACCATTTACCGAGTTGATCACTCAAGTGCCGGCCTATGCAAAGTTTCTAAAGGATATATTGACAAGGAAGCGGTCCTTTAATGAAGTGGAGACGGTTGCATTTACTGAGGAATGCAGTGCTGTGTTGCAATCAAGATCACCACCTAAGCTAAAGGATCCAGGGAGTTTTTCTATTCCTTGTAATATAGGTTGCTTAGCTATAGATAAAGCCCTTTGTGACTTAGGGGCTAGTGTTAGTGTTATGCCATATTCTATATGCAAAAAGTTAAATATGGGTCAACTTACTGTTACAAACATGACCTTACAAATGGCCGACCGTTCTATTAAACACCCTTTGGGGATTTTAGAAGACGTACCGGTTAGAGTAGGGAAGTTTTTCATACCAGTTGACTTTGTTGTCTTAGATATGGCCGAGGACACCCAAATTCCTATCATCTTGGGACGACCATTCCTCCATACTGCGGGGGCGGTTATAGATGTTAAGAATGGGAGACTTACACTAACAGTGGGGGATGACACTATCACTTTCAACCTAGATAAGGCAATAAAACACCCCCTACTAGAAGAGACATGTCATAGGGTTGATATTGTTAATATAACTATTGATGACTGCCTCCCTTTGCGTTTGGATAGGGATCCTCTGGAGATCGCCTTAATTTCCAGCACAGCTGGAAGCTCACGGAGTAAGCCAATAGTTGAGATGAAAAAACTGCTGACAGGAGAGGAATGCAAGTTACAAAAGGTGTATAGCTTGGGTAAACCCCCGAAGGTTACCAAGGTAACGCCACCTGAACTTGAACCCGACTGATGAGCAGTAGTGACAGCTGGTCACTACTCCCCTATTTTGCAGCTGGTTTGGGGGAGGCTATTATTCTATACAGCTGGTATTATCTATCCTTGTACTTTCTTTTATTGTATTTTCTTTTAGCTATTTCCCATTTTCCCTTTTGTTAGTAGTGTCCTTTAGGTTACTGCTGTTGGTTGATTGTGTGATGTTGTGCTGTTAGCGTCACAATGAGGACACTGTGACATTTAGGTTTGGGGGAGAGTCTTTATTTATGTTGTGTGTTTAGTTTATTTAAAAAAAAATCATAAAAATTGAAAAATTTACAAAATCCAAAAACATGTTTTTATTTTATTAGGTCGAGTCTTGGTGAATTGAATTACAATGA
Source organism: Heliosperma pusillum (assembly GCA_022085475.1). Lineage (NCBI taxonomy): Eukaryota > Viridiplantae > Streptophyta > Magnoliopsida > Caryophyllales > Caryophyllaceae > Heliosperma > Heliosperma pusillum. The sequence goes on along the minus strand of JAIUZE010069937.1, from coordinate 313,609 downwards.
TGATAATTTGCATTGTTTCTGCATTTGAATCCCAAATAAGTTATCCATGTACATTGTTTTGACTTGCTATTTTTGAAAACAAAGCTCATAGTACAAGTCTTGACCGTTTTTGACATACCTTATGCTAATTAGATTCGGCAATTTTTGTTGGTAAACCACTTAAAATTCTGAGGTCTTTAGAGCTTCCTAGGCCAGGAACATCAATAAACTGGTCTCATTGTTTTTAGGCTTGAGTGTGGTACTCCTTATGGAATGTGTAACATCAAATTGCATAAGTGTGACATTCGTTTCTTGATACTATACGCGTTCGTTTGATAAGTGCATGATGAAAGGTGGTTCTTTTTGTTCAAATAAGCCTCACATAGCCAAAAAGACTTGATTTTATACCCTTATTATTGAGTTCTTTATCTTTAGCCAATTTGAGCCTTTTGTAGCCTGTTTTACAAGCCATATGAAAGCTACATTCCTAGAATTTGCCTACCTTATCGGGACAGTCGCAGTTGATGTTTTTCTTATCTACTTGTCTACTATGGTTGGGTCGGGATTTCAAAAAGAATATCATTGGGTGTAGCAAGTATGTTGGCAATTGTGTCATTTATTCCCTTTGTTGAGAAAAGTTATGAAGCAAAAGAAGAAAAAAATGATGAAGAAAAGAAAAAAAAAAGATTTGATTTGAAAAAAAAAATGAAAAAGAAGAAAAAGAGAAAAAGAAAAAAAAGAAAGAAAAATTTGTTGCTTCATTGAATTATTCAAGGGGAAATGAAAGGGATTATACTAGGATCTAATGCATATTTAGAGAGCAATTTCGATCTCTCTCTTGCGTTGTCAAAGTTTAAGATGATTTTTCTAGTTGGTGTTGGTTTGTGCTAGTCTTGTAGATTTGTTTTGGTACGTGTCGCTGCGACTACCGGTCTTAGCCCCACATTTCCATACGTGCCTTGGCACAATCCATTTCTATACCTTCACCCATTAGCCTCCATTTTTGTCCTGATTCATGTACTTTATAGCGAATGCGTATTAGTTTGGAAAATTACTATCACATTAGAATGCATGCATGTTTCATAAGTTAAGTGAGTGTTTCTATTTCTTTCTATCTTCATAAAACTCACCCTTACATAAACTTATGATTGCATGAGTGAATCAGCGAGAATCCGACAAATTGAGCCTTGCAAGATTGAAAGGTATTTGGTTTTCGTCTATACTACGGTATCATGTAAAATCTTGGATTATGAGCTGCGTTTTCTACTTTCCCGTACCTTTGAATTTGTTTTATTGGTACAACTTGGTCATTACTTTGTTATAGATAAGGATAGCTTGGGTTTTTATGTGCATTAACATTAGCTTTGAGTTTTTCATTCACCATTTGTATGTTTGTCCTTGTATAGTGTTGAGTGCTTTGCTTAGGGACAAGCAAAGGATTGGTTTGGGGGAGTTTGATGATCATTATTTATACACATATTTTATGCTTCCCTTAGTTGCAAATAACTCGATTTACCGTCTTTCCTTGCTTATTCTATGCTATTTTAGCTAGAATATCGATTCTGTCGCTTTTGTTATGTTTTAATGCAGATTGGATGCATTTGGAGCTTTTAGAGTTGATATGGAGCATGGCGGAGTCGGATCGTAGAAGGTTAGGCACGGGAATCGAGAACGGTGGAAAAGAAATGAAGAAAAACGAAGAAACAAGCCATTTTGAAGGCTGCTCGATCGAGCATAGTGCCTTGCTCGATTGAGTCGGGCTGAAGGTTGCTCGATCTAGCAACATACCCTTGCTCGATCGAGCAACCTAATATTTCGACAACTTTTTCATATTTTCCTAAACTTTAACCTAATTAATAAGATTTTTGTATTATAAAAGGAAAGCTCGTCTTTCATGCTTTTCTATGCTTTTGAATACTTTTAGGCTTTAATTCAGAAACCGTAATTAGTTTACTTTGCCTCCGGATTTATTTCATCAAAGACAATTGTCTTTAGTTCATCTTGTAATCGGTATTCTTCAATCTTTCTTAGTTATTTATTTAATTACCTTCTTGTTCTTTAATTATTCTTTGTTATTCCTTTCATAATTGTTAATCATGTTTACTTTAATTATTATTGTTGTTGTTTATACCGTTATGAGTAGCTAAATTTCTTACTAGGGTTGAAAGGGGATCTAGGATTGTTAGAAGGGGTACATTAATTGATTGAATTGCAATTGCATGGTTATCGTTTGATTATCGTTTTAATTCTAGTTGTTTGATTACTGGCCAGGATTAATTAACTAGTCTCGCAAATTAGGATTGACACCGACCGGCTTAAGACTAAGATAGGCTACGATAATTGAATAGAACTCGTTTAATGATAGCGATCGCATGTTAAATTGTAGATCTAAAGGGCATAATTGAATCGACCGATCTTGTGAGTTGTGACCTTATATAGCTTTATTGCATGATAGTTGATTTTATCCCTACCCCTGAATAATAATCCTAGTGAACCTGAGACCCTAGACTTTTAATCTCATTGTTTTCAACCTTATTAGTTTGTTATTGCTTATTATTAGTTGTTATTATTATTAGTTGTTATTGTTTACTACTTTTAGTTATTGTTATTGTTTGCCATTAGTTTAGAACACAAATCTCAAACCCCGAAATTGTTACTTAAAGAGACAAACCTAGTTTAACAGATTAGAATACTACCGCCTCCCTGTGGATTCGATACCTTGCTTACCGCTGACTATTAGTTAGTAGTGAATTAGGTTTACTTTGATTAAGGAGACGCGACTTTACACTTATCAGCTCCCACGCAAATTTGGATCATAAACGGAGGAAATTTGATAAGGTCGGTAAGCAATAAACGTTTTTCGGAGGTATCTCTGTTTATCGTGAAAATGGATAAATACTTGTTATCTTTTGGTTTAATCGAACGGCATAACTACTAACACATCCCAGGACACGTGCTACAAATTACATGAGAAAATAAAACATGACCCAAAACGACCTCCCGAACGGCCCAAATTGCAGCCTATAATACACGATTTTCGATATTTTGCGGCACCGTGTCAGAAATGACTGTATATCACAAAAACATTTTATTTTCTCAGATAATGCTCCAACGCAAATTTTGAGTATAAATGGAGGAAATTTAAGGGTGTCGGTATGCGATAAACGTTGTTCGGGGGTAACTCGGTATATCGAGAAAATGGATAAATACGTTTTATCTGATGGTTTAATCGAACATGGTAACTTCTACCACGGCGCAGGACACGTGGTACAAAAATCATGAGAAACTGAAACGCAGCCCAGTACGACCTCCTGAACGGCCCAAATTACAGACTATAATACACGGTTTTCGGTATTTTGTGGCCCCGGGTAAGAAATTACAGTAAATCATACAAACATTTTATTGGCTCAGATAAAACTCCCACGCAAATTTTGAGCATAAACGGAGGAGATTTGAGGGTGTCCGTATGCGATAAACGTTTTTCGGGGGTAACTCGGTTTATCGAGAAAATGGATAAATACGTGTTATCTGATGGTTTAATCGAACATGGTAACTTCTACCATGTCCCAGGACACGTGGTACAAAAATCGTGAGAAACTGAAACGCAGCCTAGTACGACCTCCCGAACGACCTAAATTACAGCCTATAATACACGGTATTCGGTATTTTGTGACCCCGGGTCAGAAATGGCATTAAATCACACAATATTGGCTCAGATAAAGCTCACACGCAAATTTTGGGCATACACGGAGGAGATTGATGGTGACGGTAAACGATAAACGTTTTTCGGAGGTACCTCTGTTTATCGTGAAAATGGATAAATACATGTTATCTGTTTGTAATTTAAAATTTTGCATGTAATTTAAAATTGGTACATATATACCCATTTGCATGTTGTTGTGCCGTGAGATTGCATAAGAAAAAGAACAAGAGTTGTTCTTGTTTCTTGCTCATGCTTTTAATTCATGTTTCATCTCTTTAACTCTCAATACACTAATATTCATCTATATTACTAGAGTAGTAATATTATTTATATTAGTAAAAAGTGAAATCTCTTCTAATTATCTAGTTTGGAGGTTATTTTTGGAGGATCATCCACTAATTTCATGCTCAAGAACAATAAGAAAAGAGTTTCTTATTGTGCCCATTTTGACTGAAAAATTTCTCATTGTAAGGAAATTTCTTCTTATCTTTATATTTATGCTTTTATATTTGCATGCATGATAACTAGATCCTAAATCATTAAGTTGATGTAATTTAATGAACTAATTAGAGGAGTCTAATTAGAGGTCTAGGACTTTCAAATACGACCTCCCGAACGACCCATATTGCAGCCTATATAATACACGATTTTCGGTATTTTGCGACACCGGGTCAGAAATGACTGTAAATCACAAAAAAAGAATTATTTTCTCGGATAAAGCTCCCACACAAACTTTGATTATAAACGAGGATATTTAAAGGTGTCGGTAAGCGATAAACGTTTTTTGGAGGTACCTCTGTTTATCGTGAAAATGGATAAATACTTGTTATCTGTTGATTTAATCAAACAGGGTATCTACTAACACGACCCAGGATATGTGGTACAAAATTCATGAGAAAATGAAACATGACCTAGTATGACCTCCCGAACGGCCCAAATTACAGCCTATAATACACGGTTTTCAGTATTTTGTGGCCCCGGGTCAGAAAGGCAGTAAATCATACAAACATTTTATTAGCTCAGATAAAGCACCCACACATATTTTGAGCATATACGGAGGAGATTTGAGGGTACCGGTATGCGATAAACGTTTTTCATGGGTAACTCGGTTTATCGATAAAATGGATAAAAATGTGTTATCTGATGGTTTAATCGAACATGGTAACTTTTACCACGTCCCAAGACACGGGGTACAAAAATCTTGAGAAACTGAAACGCAGCGTAGTACGACCTCCCGAACGGCTCAAAATACAGCCTATAATACACGATTTTCGGTATTTTGTGGCCCTGGGTCAGAAATTGCTGTAAATCACACAAACATTTAATTGGCTCAGATGAAGCTCGCACGCAAATTTTGAGCATAAACGGAGGAGATTTGAGGGTGTCCGTATGAGATAAACGTTTTTCGTGGGTAACTCGGTTTATCAAGAAAATGGGTAAATACGTGTTATCTGATGGTTAATCGAACATGGTAACTTCTATCTTGTCCCAGGACACGTTGTACAAAAATCGTGAGAGACTGAAACGCAGCCTAGTACGACCTCCCGAACATCACAAATTACAGCCTATAATACACGGTTTTCAGTATTTTATGGCCCCGGGTCAGAAATGGCAGTAAATCACACAAACATTTTATTAGCTCAGATAAAGCTCCCACGCAAATTTTGAGCATAAACGGAGGAGATTTAAGGGTATCGGTATGCGATAAATGTTTTTCGGGGGTAACTCGGTTTATTGAGAAAATGGATAAATACGTATTATCTGATGGTTTAATCGAACATGGTGACTTCTACCACGTCCCAAGACACAGGGTACAAAAATCTTTAGAAATTGAAACGCAGCCTAGTACGACCTCCCGAACGGCCCAAGTTACAGCCTATAATACACGATTTTAACATTTAATTGGCTCAGATAAAGCTCTCACGCAAATTTTGAGCATAAACAAAGGAGATTTGAGGGTGTCCGTATGCGATAAACATTTTCGGGGGTAACTCGGTTTATCGAGAAAATGGATAAATACGTGTTATCTGATGGTTTAATCGAACATGGTGACTTCTACCATGTCCCAGGACACGGGGTTCAAAAATCTTGAGAAATTGAAACGCAGCCTAGTACGACCTCCCGAACGGCCCAAATTACAGTCTATAATACACGATTTTCGGTATTTTGTGGCCCTAGGTCAGAAATGGCAGTAAATCACACAAACATTTACTTGGCTCAGATAAAGCTCCCACGCAAATTTTGAGCATAAACGAAGGAGATTTGAGAGTGTCCGTATGCGATAAACGTTTTTCGGGGGTAACTCGGTTTATCGAGAAAATGGATAAATACGTGTTATCTGATGGTTTAATCGAACATGGTAACTTCTACCATGTCCCAGGACACGTGTTACAAAAATCGTGAGAAACTGAAACGCAGCCTAGTACGACCTCCTGAACGTCCCAAATTACAGCCTATAATACACGGTTTTCAGTATTTTGTGGCCCCGAATCAGAAATGGCAGTAAATCACACAAACATTTAATTAGCTCAGATTAAGCACCCACGCAAATTTTGATCATAAACGGAATAGATTTGAGGGTGTCCGTATGCGATAAACGTTTTTCGGAGGTAACTCGGTTTATCGAAAAAATGGATAAATACGTGTTATCTGATGGTTTAATCGAACATGGTAACTTATACCACGTCCCAGGACACGTAGTATAAAAATCGTGAGAAACTGAAACACAGCCTAGTACGACCTCCCGAACGCCCAAATTACAGCCTATAATACACGGTTTTCAGTATTTTGTGGCAACGGGTCAGAAATGGTAGTAAATCACACAAACATTTTATTAGCTAGGATAAAACTCCAACACAAATTTTGAGCTTAAATAGAGGAACTTTAAGGGTGTCGGTATGCGATAAACGTTTTTCAGGTGTAACTCGGTTTATCGAGAAAATGGATAAATACGTGTTATCTGATGATACAATCGAACATGGTTACTTCTACCACGTCCCAGGACACGTGGTACAAATATCATGAGAAACTGAAACGCAGCCTTGTACGACCTCCCGAACAGGAGATTTGAGGGTGTCCGTATGCGATAATCGTTTTTCGGGGGTAACTCGGTTTATCGAGAAAATGGATAAATACTTGTTATCTGATGGTTTAATCGAACATGGTAACTTCTACCATGTCCCAGGACACGTGGTACAAAAATCGTGAGAAACTGAAACGCAGCCTAGTACGACCTCCTGAACGTCCCAAATTACAGCCTATAATACACGGTTTTCCGTATTTTGTGGCCCCGGGTCAGAAATGCCAGTAAATCACACAAACATTTAATTAGCTCAGATAAAGCTCCCACGCAAATTTTGAGCATATACGGAGGAGATTTGAGGGTGCCGGTATGCGATAAACGTTTTTCATGGGTAACTCGGTTTATCGATAAAATGGATAAAAACGTGTTATCTGATGGTTTAATCGAACATGGTAACTTCTACCACGTCCCAAGACACGGGGTACAAAAATCTTGAGAAACTGAAACGCAGCCTAGTACGACCTTCCGAACGGCTCAAATTACAGCCTATAATACACGATTTTCGGTATTTTGTGGCCCTGGGTCAGAAATGGCAGTAAATCACACAAACATTTAATTGGCTCAGATGAAGATCCCACGCAAATTTTGAGCATAAACGGAGGAGATTTGAGGGTGTCCGTATGACATAAACTTTTTTCGTGGGTAACTCGGTTTATCAAGAAAATGGGTAAATACGTGTTATCTGATGGTTAATCGAACATGGTAACTTCTACCTTGACCCAGGACACGTTGTACAAAAATCTTGAGAAACTGAAACGCAGCCTAGTACGACCTCCCGAACATCCCAAATTACAGCCTATAATACACGGTTTTCAGTATTTTGTGGCCCCGGGTCAGAAATGCCAGTAAATAATAAAACATTTTATTAGCTCAGATAAAGCTCCCACGCAAATTTTGAGCATAAACGGAGGAGATTTAAGGGTATCTGTATGCGATAAACATTTTTCGGGGGTAACTCGGTTTATCGAGAAAATGGATAAATACGTGTTATCTGATGGTTTAATCGAACATGGTGACTTCTACCACGTCCCAGGACACGAGGTTCAAAAATCTTGAGAAATTGAAACGCAGCCTAGTACGACCTCCAGAACGGCCAAATTTCAGTCTATGTTTGTGTGGATAAATACGTATTTTGTGGCACCGGGTCAGAAATGGCAGTAAATCACACAAACATTTTATTAGCTAGGATAATACTCCAACGCAAATTTTGAGCATAAATGGAGGAAATTTAAGGGTGTCGGTATGCGATAAACGTTTTTCAGGTGTAACTCGGTTTATCGAGAAAATGGATAAATACGTGTTATCTGATGGTTTAATCGAACATGGTTACTTCTACCACGTCCCAGGACACGTGGTACAAAAATAATGAGAAACTGAAACGCAACCTATTACGACCTCCCGAACGCCCAAATTACAGCCAATAATACAAGGTTTTCAGTATTTTGTGGCCCCGGGTCAGAAATAGCAGTAAATCATACAAACATTTTATTAGCTCAGATAAAGCTCCCACACAAATTTTGAGCATATACGGAGGAGATTTGAGGGTGCCGGTATGCGATAAACGTTTTTCATGGGTAACTCGATTTATCGATAAAATGGATAAAAACGTGTTATCTGATGGTTTAATCGAACATGGTAACTATTACCACGTCCCAAGACACGGGGTACAAAAATCTTGAGAAACTGAAACGCAGCGTAGTACGACCTCCCGAACGGCTCAAAATACAGCCTATAATACACGATTTTCGGTATTTTGTGGCCTTGGGTCGGAAATGGCAGTAAATCACAGAAACATTTAATTGGCTCAGATGAAGCTCCCACGCAAAAATTGAGCATAAACGGAGGAGATTTGAGGGTGTCCGTATAAGATAAACGTTTTTCGTGGGTAACTCGGTTTATCGAGAAAATGGGTAAATACGTGTTATCTGAGGGTTAATCGAACATGGTAACTTCTAACACGTCCCAGAACACATTGTACAAAAATCGTGAGAAACTGAAACGCAGCCTAGTACGACCTCCCGAACATCCCAAATTACAGCCTATAATATACAGTTTTCAGTATTTTGTGGCCCCGGGTCAGAAATGGCATTAAATCACACAAACATTTTATTAGCTCAGATAAAGCTCCCACGCATATTTTGAGCATAAACGGAGGAGATTTGAGGGTATCGGTATGCGATAAACGTTTTTCGGGTGTAACTCGGTTTATCGGATAAATGGATAAATACGTATTATCTAATGGTTTAATCGAACATGTTAACTTCTACCACGTCTCAGGACAAGGGTACAAAAATCTTGAGAAATTGAAACGCAGCCTAGTACGACCTCCCGAACGGCGCAAATTACAGCCTAAAATACACGATTTTCGGTATTTTGTGGCCCTGGGTCAGAAATGGCAGTATATCACACAAACATTTTATTAGCTCAGATAAAGCTCCCACGCAAATTTTTATCATAAACGGAAGAGATTTGAGGGTGTCCGTATGCGATAAACGTTTTTCGGAGGTAACTCGATTTATCGAGAAAATGGATAAATACGTGTTATCTGATGGTTTAATCGAACATGTTAACTTACAGCACGTCCCAGGACACGTAGCACAAAACTCGTGAGAAACTGAAACACAGCCTAGTACGACCTCCCGAACGCCCAAATTACAACCTATAATACACGGTTTTCAGTATTTTGTGACACCGGGTCAGAAGGGCAGTAAATCACACAAACATTTTATTAGCTAGGATAAAACTCCAACGCAAATTTTGAGCATAAATGGAGGAAATTTAAGGGTGTCAGTATGCGATAAACGTTTTTTAGGGGTAACTCGGTTTATCGAGAAAATGGATAAATACGTGTTATCTGATTGTTTAATCGAACATGGTAACTTCCACCACGGCCCAGGACACGTGGTTCAAAAATCATGACAAACAGAAATACAACCTAATACGACATCCCGAAGGGCCCAAATTACAACCTATAATACACGATTTTCGGTATTTTGTGGCTCTGGGTCAGAAATGGCATTAAATCACACAAACATTTTATTGGCTCAGATAAAGCTCCTACGCAAATTTTGAGCATAAACGAAGGATATTTGAGGGTGTATGTATGCGCTAAACGTTTTTCGAGGGTAACTCGATTTATCGAGAAAATGGATAAAAACGTTTTATCTGATGGTTTAATCGAACATGGTAACTTCTACCACGTCCCAGGACAGGTGGTAGAAAAATCGTGAGAAACTTAAACGCAGCCTAGTACGACCTCCTGAACGTCCCAAATTACAGCCTATAATACACGGTTTTAAGTATTTTGTGGCCCCGGGTCAGAAATGGCAGTAAATCACACAAACATTTTATTGGCTCAGATAAAGCTCCCACCAAAATTTTGAGCTTAAACGGAGGACATTTAACGGTATCGGTATGCGATAAACGTTTTTCGGGGGTAACTCGGTTTATCGAGAAAATGGATAAATACGTGTTATCTGATGGTTTAATCGAAAATGGTGACTTCTACCACGTCCCAGGACACGGGGTACAAAAATCTTTAGAAATTGAAACGCAGCCTAGTACGACCTCCCGAACGGCCCAAATTACAGCCTATAATACACGATTTTCGGTATTTTGTGGCCCTGGGTCAGAAATGGCAGTAAATCACACAAACATTTAATTGGCTCAGATAAAGCTTCCACGCAAATTTTGATCATAAACGGAAGAGATTTGTGGGTGTCCGTATGCGATAAACGTTTTTCGGAGGTAACTCGGTTTATCGAGAAAATGGATAAATACGTGTTATCTGATGGTTTAATCGAACAGGGTAACTTATACCACGTCCCAGGACACGTAGTACAAAACTCGTGAGAAACTGAAACACAACCTAGTACGACCTTCCGAACGCCCAAATTACAGCCTATAATACACGATTTTCAGTATTTTGTGGCAACGGGTCAGAAATGGCAGTAAATCACACAAACATTTTATTAGCTAGGATAAAACTCCAACGCAAATTTTGAGCATAAATGGAGGAAATTTAAGGGTGTCAGTATGCGATAAACGTTTTTCAGGGGTAACTCGGTTTATCGAGAAAATGGATAAATACGTGTTATCTGATTGTTTAATTGAACATGGTAACTTCCACCACGGCCAGGACACGTGGTTCAAAAATCATGACAAATAGAAATACAGCCCAATACGACATCCGGAACGGCCTAAATTACAGCCTATAATACACGATTTTCGGTATTTTGTGGCCCTGGGTCAGAAATGGCAGTAAATCACACAAACATTTTATTGGCTCAGATAAAGCTCCCACGTAAATTTTGAGCATAAACGAAGGATATTTGAGGGTGTCCGTATGCGATAAACGTTTTTCGAGGGTAAATCGATTTATCGAGAAAATGGATAAAAACGTTTTATCTGATGGTTTAATCGAACATGGTAACTTCTACCACGTTCCAGGACAGGTGGTAGAAAAATCGTGAGAAACTTAAACGCAGCCTAGTACGACCTCCTGAACGGCCCAAATTACAGCCTATATAGTACACGGTTTTCAGTATTTTGTTGCACCGGGTCAGAAATGGCAGTAAATCACACAAACATTTTATTAGCTCAGATAAAGCTCCCACCAAAATTTTGAGCTTAAAAGGAGGACATTTAACGGTATCTATATGCGATAAACGTTTTTCGGGGGTAACTCGGTTTATCGAGAAAATGGATAAATACGTGTTATCTGATGGTTTAATCGAAAATGGTGACTTCTACCACGTCCCAGGACACGGGGTACAAAAATCTTTAGAAATTGAAACGCAGCCTAGTACGACCTCCCGAACGGCCCAAATTACAGCCTATAATACACGATTTTCGGTATTTTGTGGCCCTGGGTCAGAAATGGCAGTAAATCACACAAACATTTAATTGGCTCAGATAAAGCTTCCACGCAAATTTTGAGCATAAACAAAATAGATTTGAGGGTGCCTGTATGCGATAAACATTTTTGGAGGTAATTTTTTTTATCGAGAAAATGGATAAATATGTGTTATCTGATGGTTTAATCGAACATGGTGACTTGTACCACGTCCCAGGACACGGGGTTCTAAAATCTTGAGAAATTGAAACGCAGCCTAGTACGACCTTCCGAACGGGCCAAAATACAGTCTATAATACACGATTTTCGGTATTTTGTGGCCTTAGGTCAGAAATGGTAGTAAATCACACAAACATTTAATTGGCTCAGATAAAGCTCCCACCCAAATTTTGAGTATAAACGGAGGAGATTTGAGGGTGTCCGTATGCGATAAACGTTTTTCTGGGGTAACTCGGTTTATCGAGAAAATGGATAAATACGTGTTATCTGATGGTTTAATCGAACATGGTAACTTCTACCATGTCCCAGGACACGTGGTACAAAAATCGAGAGAAACTGAAACGCAGCCTAGTACGACCTCCTGAACGTCCCAAATTACAGCCTATAATACACGGTTTTCAGTATTTTGTGGCCCCGAGTCAGAAATGGCAGTTAATCACACAAAAATTTAATTAGCTCAGATAAAGCTCACACGCAAATTTTGATCATAAACGGAATAGATTTGAGGATGTCCGTATGCGATAAACGTTTTTCGGAGGTAACTCGGTTTATCGAGAAAATGGATAAATACGTGTTATCTGATGGTTTAATCGAACATGTTAACTTATACCACGTCCCAGGACACGTAGTATAAAAATCGTGAGAAACTGAAACACAGTCTAGTACGACCTCCCGAACGCCCAAATTACAGCCTATAATACACGGTTTTCAGTATTTTGTGGCACCGGTCAGAAAGAGCAGTAAATCACACAAACATTTTATTAGCTAGGATTAAACTCCAACGCAAATTTTGATGATAAATGGAGGAAATTTAAGGGTGTCAGTATGCGATAAACGTTTTTCAAGGGTAACTCGGTTTATCGAGAAAATGGATGAATACGTGTTATCTGATTGTTTAATCGAAAATGGTAACTTCCATTACGACCTAGGACACGTGGTTCAAAAATCATGACAAACAGAAATACAACCCAATACGACATCCCGAACGGCCCAAATTACAGCCTATAATACACGATTTTCGGTATTTTGTGGCCCTGGGTCAGAAATGGCAGTAAATCACACAAACATTTTATTGGCTCAGATAAAGCTCCCACGCAAATTTTGAGCATAAACGAAGGATATTTGAGGGTGTCTGTATGCGATAAACGTTTTTCGAGGGTAACTCGATTTATCGAGAAAATGGATAAAAACGTTTTATCTGATGGTTTAATCGAACATGGTAACTTCTACCACGTCCCAAGACAGGTGGTAGAAAAATCGTGAGAAACTTAAACGCAGCCTAGTACGACCTCCTGAACGTTCCAAATTACAGCCTATAATACACGGTTTTAAGTATTTTGTGGCCCCGGGTCAGAAATGGCAGTAAATCACACAAACATTTTATTAGCTCAGATAAAGCTCCCACGCAAATTTTGATCATAAACGGAAGAGATTTGAGGGTGTCCGTATGCGATAAACGTTTTTCGGAGGTAACTCGGTTTATCGAGAAAATGGATAAATACGTGTTATCTGATGGTTTAATCGAACAGGGTAACTTATACCACGTCCCAGGACACGTAGTACAAAACTCGTGAGAAACTGAAACACAGCCTAGTACGACCTCCCGAACGCCCAAATTACAGCCTATAATACACGGTTTTCAGTATTTTGTGGCAACGGGTCAGAAATGGCAGTAAATCACACAAACATTTTATTAGCTAGGATAAAACTCCAACGCAAATTTTGAGCATAAATGGAGGAAATTTAAGGGTGTCAGTATGCGATAAACGTTTTTCAGGGGTAACTCGGTTTATCGAGAAAATGGATAAATACGTGTTATCTGATTGTTTAATTGAACATGGTAACTTCCACCACGGCCAGGACACGTGGTTCAAAAATCATGACAAATAGAAATACAGCCCAATACGACATCCGGAACGGCCTAAATTACAGCCTATAATACCCGATTTTCGGTATTTTGTGGCCCTGGGTCAGAAATGGCAGTAAATCACACAAACATTTTATTGGCTCAGATAAAGCTCCCACGTAAATTTTGAGCATAAACGAAGGATATTTGAGGGTGTCCGTATGCGATAAACGTTTTTCGAGGGTAAATCGATTTATCGAGAAAATGGATAAAAACGTTTTATCTGATGGTTTAATCGAACATGGTAACTTCTACCACGTCCCAGGACAGGTGGTAGAAAAATCGTGAGAAACTTAAACGCAGCCTAGTACGACCTCCTGAACGACCCAAATTACAGCCTATATAGTACACGGTTTTCAGTATTTTGTTGCACCGGGTCAGAAATGGCAGTAAATCACACAAACATTTTATTAGCTCAGATAAAGCTCCCACCAAAATTTTGAGCTTAAACGGAGGACATTTAACGGTATCGGTATGCGATAAACGTTTTTCGGGGGTAACTCGGTTTATCGAGAAAATGGATAAATACGTGTTATCTGATGGTTTAATCGAAAATGGTGACTTCTACCACGTCCCAGGACACGGGGTACAAAAATCTTTAGAAATTGAAACGCAGCCTAGTACGACCTCCCGAACGGCCCAAATTACAGCCTATAATACACGATTTTCGGTATTTTGTGGCCCTGGGTCAGAAATGGCAGTAAATCACACAAACATTTAATTGGCTCAGATAAAGCTTCCACGCAAATTTTGAGCATAAACAAAATAGATTTGAGGGTGCCCGTATGCGATAAACATTTTTGGAGGTAACTCGGTTTATCGAGAAAATGGATAAATATGTGTTATCTGATGGTTTAATCGAACATGGTGACTTCTACCACGTCCCAGGACACGTAGTACAAAACTCGTGAGAAACTGAAATACAGCCCAATACGACATCCGGAACGGCCTAAATTACAGCCTATAATACACGATTTTCGGTATTTTGTGGCCCTGGGTCAGAAATGGCAGTAAATCACACAAACATTTTATTGGCTCAGATAAAGCTCCCACGTAAATTTTGAGCATAAACGAAGGATATTTGAGGGTGTCCGTATGCGATAAACGTTTTTCGAGGGTAAATCGATTTATCGAGAAAATGGATAAAAACGTTTTATCTGATGGTTTAATCGAACATGGTAACTTCTACCACGTCCCAGGACAGGTGGTAGAAAAATCGTGAGAAACTTAAACGCAGCCTAGTACGACCTCCTGAACGGCCCAAATTACAGCCTATATAGTACACGGTTTTCAGTATTTTGTTGCCCCGGGTCAGAAATGGTAGTAAATCACACAAACATTTTATTAGCTCAGATAAAGCTCCCTGGCAAATTTTGAGCATAAACGGAGGAGATTTGAGGGTGTCGGTATGCGATAAACGTTTTTCAGGGGTAACTCAGTTTATCGAAGAAAATTGATGAATACGTGTTATGGTTTAATCGAACATGGTAACTTCTACCACGTTCCAGGACAGGTGGTAGAAAAATCGTGAGAAACTTAAACGCAGCCTAGTACGACCTCCTGAACGGCCCAAATTACAGCCTATATCGTACACGGTTTTCAGTATTTTGTTGCCCCGGGTCAGAAATGGTAGTAAATCACACAAACATTTTATTAGTTCAGATAAAGCTCCCTGGAAAATTTTGAGCATAAACGGAGGAGATTTGAGGGTGTCGGTATGCGAAAAACGTTTTTCAGGGGTAACTCAGTTTATCGAAGAAAATGTATGAATACGTGTTATCTGATGGTTTAATCGAACATTGTAACTTCTAATACGGCCAAGGACACGTGGTTCAAAAATCATGAGAAACTGAAACGCAACCCAGTACGACCTCCTGAACGGCTAAAATTATAGTCAATAATACACGATTTTCGGTATTTTGTGGCCCTGCGTCAGAAATGGCAGTAAATCACACAAACATTTTATTGGCTCGGATAAATCTCCCACGCAAATTTTGAGCATAAACGAAGGATATTTGAGAGTTTCCGTATGCGATAAACGTTTTTCGGGGGTAACTCGGTTTATCGAGAAAATGGATAAATACGTGTTATCTGAATGTTTAATCGAAAATGGTAACTTCTACCACGGCCCAGGACATGTGATATAAAAGTCGTGAGAAATTGAAACGCAGCCTAGTACGACCTCCTGAGTCCTGATTGACCCAAATTACAGACTACCTAATACACAGTTTTCGGTATTTTGTGGCCCCGTGTCAGAATTGGCAGTAAATCACACAAACATTTTATTGGCTCAGATAAAGCTCCCACGCAAAATTTTGAGCATAATCGGAGGAGATTTGATGGTGTCGGTAAACGATAAACGTTTTTAAGAGGTACATCTATTTGTCGTGAAAATGGATAAATACTTGTTATCTGTTGGTCTATTCGAATAAGATAACTACTAGCCAAGCCCAGGACACTTGGTACAAAACTTGTGAGAAAATGAAACATGACCTAATACGACCTCCCGAACGGCCCAAATTGCAGCTCATAATACACGTTTTTCGGTATTTTGCGGCAACGAGTCAGAAATGACTGTAAATCACAAAAACATTTTATTTTCTCAGATAAAGCTCCCACACAAATTTAAAAACGAAGGAGATTTGAGGGTGTCGGTATGCGATAAAACGGTTTTTTGAGGTAAATCGGTTTATCGAGAAAATGGATAAATACACGTGTTATCTGATTGTTTAATCGAACATGGTAACTTCTACCACATACAAGGACACGTGGTACAAAAATCGTGAGAAACTGAAACGCTGCCTAGTACGACCTCCTGAACGACCCAAATTACAGTCTACAATACACAGTTTCGTTATTTTGTGGCCCTGGGTCAGAAATGGCTGAAAATCTCACAAACATTTTATTGGGCTCAGATAAAGCTTCCACGCAAATTTGGATCATAAACGGAGGAAATTTGATATGGTCGGTAAGCGATAAACGTTTTTCGGAGGTATCTCTGTTTATAGTGAAAATGGATAAATACTTGTTATCTTTTGGTTTAATCGAACGGGATAACTACTAACACAGCCCAGGACACGTGCTACAAAATTCATGAGAAAATGAAACATGACCCAAAACGACCTCCCGAATGGCCCAAATTGCAGCACCGAGTCAGAAATGACTGTATATCACAAAAACATTTTATTTTCTCAGATAATGCTCCCACGCAAATTTTGATTATAAACGGAGGAGATTTGAGGATGTCAAGATGCGATAAACGTTTTTCGCGGGTAACTCGGTATATCGAGAAAATGGATAAATACGTTTTATCTGATGGTTTAATCGAACATGGTAACTTCTACCACGGCCCAGGACACGTGGTACAAAAATCATGAGAAACTGAAACGCAGCCCAGTACGACCTCCCGAACGGCCCCAAATTACAGACTATAATACACGGTTTTCGGTATTTTGTGGCTCCGGGTAGGAAATTACAGTAAATCACACAAATGTTTATTGGCTCAGATAAAGCTCCCACGCAAATTTTGAGCATAAACAGAATAGATTTGATGGTGTCGGTAAGCGATAAACGTTTTTCGGGGATAACTCGGTTTATCGAGAAAATGGATAAATACGTGTTATCCGATGGTTTAATCGAACCTAGTAACGTCTACCACGGCCCAGGACACGGGTAAGAAAATCGTGAGAAACTAAAACGCAGCCTAGTACGACCTCCTGAACTACCTAAATTACAACCTATAATACACGGTATTCGGTATTTTGTGACCCCGGGTCCAAAATGGCATTAAATCACACAATATTGGCTCAGATAAAGCTCACACGCAAATTTTGGCATAAACGGAGGAGATTGATGGTGTTGGTAAACGATAAAACGGTTTATCGAAAAAATGGATAAATACGTTTTATATGATGGTTTAATCGAACATGGTAACTTCTACCACGGCCCAGGACACAAGGTACAAAAATCATGAGAAACTGAAACGCGTCCCAGTCTGACCTCCTTAATGGCCTAAATTACAGTATATAATACACGGTTTCGTTATTTTGTGGCCCCGTGTCAGAATTGGCAGTAAATCTCACAAACATTTTATTGGCTCAGATAAAGCTCCCACGCAAATTTTTATCATAAACGGAGGAAATTTGATGGTGTCGGTAAGCGATAAATGTTTTTCGGAGGTATCTTTGTTTATCGTGAAAATGGATAAATACTTGTTATCTTTTGGTTTAATCGAACAGGATAAATACTAACACAGCCCAGGACACTTGGTACAAAATTCGTGAGAAAATAAAACATGACCCAATACGACCTCCCGAACGGCCGAAATTGCAGCTTATAATACACGATTTTCGGTATTTTGCGGCACCGGGTCAGAAAAGACTGTAAATCACAAAAATATTTTATTTTCTCGGATAAAGCTCCCACACAAACTTTGATCATAAACGGAAGAGATTTGAGGGTGTCGGTAAGCGATAAACGTTTTTCAGAGCTACATATGTTTATCGTGAAAATGGATAAATACTTGTTATCTGTTAGTTTAATCGAATAGGTTAACTACTAACACGGCCCAGGATATGTGATACAAAATTCATGAGAAAATGAAACATGACCTAGTACGACCTCCCGAACGGTTCAAATTGTAGTTTATAATAAACGGTTTTCAGTATTTTGCGGCACCGGGTCAGAAATGACCGTAAATCACAAAAAAAAAATATTTTTTCAGAAAAAGCTTCTGCACAAATTTTGAGCATAAACGGATAAGATTTGAGGGTGTCCGTGTGCGATAAACTTTTTAGGGGGTAACTCGGTTTATCGAGAAAATGGATAAACACGTGTTATGTGATGGTTTCATCGAACATGGTAACTTCTACCACGACCCAGGACACGTGGTACAAAATTCGTGAGAAACTGAAACGCAGACCAGTACGACCTCCAGAACGGCCCAAATTACAGTCTATAATACACGATTTTCGGTATTTTGTGACAACGGGTCAGATATGGCATTAAATCACACAAACAATTTATTGGCTCAAATAAAGCTCTCACGCAAATTTTGGGCATAAACGGAGGAGATTTGATGGTGTCGGTTTCGGAGGTACCTCTGTTTATCGTGAAAATGGATAAATACATGTTATCTGTTGGTTTAATCGAAAAGGATAACTACTAACACAGCCCAGGACACTTGATACAAAATTCGTGAGAATATAAAACATGACCCAATACCACCTCCCGAACGGCCCAAATTGCTGCCTATAATCCACGATTTTCGGTATTTTGCGGCACCGGGTAAGAAATGACTGTAAATCTCAAAAACATTTTATTTTCTCAGATAAAGCTCCCACACAAACTTTGATTATAAACGGAGGAGATTTGAGGGTGTCGGTAAACGATAAACGTTTTTCGGAGGTACCTCTGTTTATCGTGAAAATGGATAAATACTTGTTATCTGTTGGTTTAATAAAACTGGGTAACTACTAACACCGCCCAGGATATGTGGTACAAAATCCATGAGAAAATGAAACATGACCTAGTATGACCTCCCGAACGGCCCCGATTGCAGCGTATAATACACGGTTTTCGGTATTTTGTGGCACCGGGTCAGAAATGACCGTAAATCACAAAAAAAAATTATTTTTTCAGATAAAGCTCCCACACAAATTTTTAGCATAAACGGATGAGATTTGAGGGTGTCCGTATGCGATAAACGTTTTTCGTAACTCGGTTTATAGAGAAAATAGATAAATACGTGTTATCTGATGGTTTAATCGAACATGGTAACTTCTACCAGGACCCAAGACACGTGGTACAAAAATCGTGAGAAACTGAAACGCAGCCCAGAACGACCTCCTGAACGGCCCAAATTAAACAAATTAAAACCTATAATACACGGTTTTCGGTATTTTGTGGCCCCGGGTCAGAAATTGCAGTAAATCACTTAAACCCTTTTATTGCCTCAGATAAAGCTCGCCCGCAAATTTTGAGCATAAACGGAGGAGATTTGAGGGTGTCGGTAAGCGATAAACGTTTTTCGGAGGTACCACTATTTATCGTGAAAATGGATAAACACTTCTTAACTGGTTGTTTTATCGAACATGATAACTACTAACACAGCCCTAGACACGTGGTACAAAAATCGTGTAAAAATGAAACGCATCACAGTACGACCTCCTGAACGGCCCAAATTACAGCGTAATACAAGGTTTTCAGTATTTTGTGGCGCATGGTCAGAAATGGCAGTAAATCACACAAACATTTTATTGGCTCAAATAAAGCTCCCACACAAATTTTGAGCATAAACGGAGGAGATTTGATGGTGTCGGTAAGCGATAAAAGTTTTTCGGAGGTACCTTTATTTATCGTGAAAATGAATAAATACTTGTTAACTATTGATTTAATCGAACAGGGTAACTACTAACACGGTTTTCGGTATTTTGCGGCACCGAATCAGAAATGACTTTAAATCACAAAACCATTTTATTTTCTCAAATAAAGCTTCCACACAAGAGTGTGCGTATGCGATAAACGTTTTTCAGGGGTAACCCGGTTTTTCGAGAAAATGGATAAACACTTGTTATCTGATGGTTTAATCGAACATGGTAACTTCTACCATGACCCAGGACACGTGGTGCATAAATCGTGAGAAACTGAAACGCAGCCCCGTACGACCTTTCGAACGGCCTAAATTACAGCTTATAATACACGGTTTTCGGTATTTTGTTGCACCGGGTCAGAAATGACTGTAAATCACAAAAACATTTTATTTTCTCACATAAAGCTTCCACAGAATTTTTGAGCATAAACGGAGGAGATTTGAGGGTGTCGGTATGCGATAAACGTTTTTCGGGGGTAACTCGGTTTATCGAGAAAATGGGTAAATACATGTTATCTGATGGTTTAATCGAACATGGTAACTTCTACCACGACCCAGGACACGTGATACAAAAATCGTGAGAAACTGAAATGCAGTCCCGTACGACCTCCAGAACGGCCCAAATTACAGCCTATAATACACGGTTTTTAGTATTTTGTGGCCCTGGGTCAGAAATGGTAGTAAATCACATTATCACACCAACATTTTATTGGCTCAGATAAAGCTCTCACACATATTTTGTGTACATACGGAGGAGATTTAATGGTGTTGGTAAGTGATAAACGTTTCTCGGAGGTATCTCTGTTTATCGTGAAAATGAATAAATACTTGTTATATGTTGGTTTAATCGAACAGGATAACTACTAACACAGCCCAGTACACGTGCTACAAAATTCGTGAGAAAATTAAACATGACCCAATACGACCTCCCAAACGGCCCAAATTGCAGCCTATAATACACGGTTTTCGGGATTTTGCGGCACCGGGTCAGAAATGACTGTATATCACAAAAACATTTTATTTTCTCAGATAATGCTCTCACGCAAATTTTTAGCATAAATAGAGGAGATTTGATTGTGTCGGTATGCGATAAACGTTTTTCGGGTGTAATTCAGTTTATCGAGAAAATGGATAAATACGTGTTATCCGATGGTTTAATCGAACATGGTAACTCTACCACGGCCCAGGACACGTGGTACAAAAATCGTGAAGAACTGAAACGCAGCCTAGTACGATTTCCCGATCGGCCAAAATTACAGCCTAATACACGGTTTTCGGTATTTTGTGGCCCCGTGTCAGAAATGGCACTAAATGGATAAATACTTGTTATCTGTTGGTTTAATCGAACAGGATAACTAATAACACATCCCAGGACACTTGGTACAAAATTCGTGAGAAAATAAAACATGACCCAATACGACCTCCCGAACTTCCCAAATTGTAGCTTATACATGATTTTCGGTATTTTGCGGCGCCGGGTCAGAAATGACTGTAAATAAAAAAAACATTTTATTTTCTCAGATAAAGCTCCCACAAAAACTTTGATTATAAACGGAGGAGATTTGACGGTGTCGGTAAGCGATAAACGTTTTTCGGAGCTACCTCTATTTATCGTGAAAATGGATAAATACTTGTTATCTGTTGATTTAATCAAACAGGGTAACTACTAACACGTCCCAGGATATGTGGTACAAAATTCATGAGAAAATGAAACATGACCTAATACGACCTCCCGAACGGCTCAAATTGCAACCTATAATACACAGTTTTCGGTATTTTGCGGCACCGTGTCAGAAATGACCGTAAATCACAAAAAAAATATATTTTTTCAGATAAAGCTTCCACACAAAATTTGACCATAAACTGATGAGATTTGAGGGTGTCCGTGTGCGATAAACGTTTTTCGGGGGTAACTCGGTTTATCGAGAAAATAGATAAATACGTGTTATCTGATAGTTTAATCGAACATGTTAACTTCTACCACGATCCAGGACACGTGGTACAAAATGAGTGAGAAACTGAAACGCAGCCCAGTACGACCTCCCGAACGGCCCAAATTACAGCCTATAATACACGACGGTTTTCAGTATTTTGTGGCCCTGGGTCAGAAATGGCAGTAAATCACACCAAGATTTTATTTGCTCTGATAAAGCTTCCACACATATTTTGAGCATAAACGGAGGAGATTTGAGGATGTCCGTATGCGATAAACTTTTTTTGAACATAAACACATGTTATCTGATGGTTTAATCGAACAGGGTAACTACTACCACGACCGAGGACACGTGGTACATAAATAGTGAGAAACTGAAACGCAGCCTAGTAAGACCTCCCGAACGGCCCAAATTACATATTATAATACACGGTTTCGTTATTTTGTGGTCCCGTGTCATAAATGGCAGTAAATCACACAAACATTTTATTGGCTCAGATAAAGCTCCCACGCAAATTTTGAGCATAAACGGAAGAGATTTGATGGTGTCGGTAAGCGATAAACGTTTTTCGGAGGTACCTCTATTTATCGTGAAAATGAATAAATACTTGTTAACTGTTGGTTTAATCGAACAGGGTAACTACTAACACGTGCCCAGGATATGTGGTATAAAATTCATGAGAAAATGAAACATGACCTAGTACGACCTCGAGAACGGCCCAAATTGCAGCATATAATACACGGTTTTCGGTATTTTGCGGCACCGAATCAGAAATGACTCGGTTTGAGGGTGTCGGTATGCGATAAACGTTTTTCGGGGGTAACTCGGTTTATCGAGAAAATGGATAAATACATGTTATCTGATGTTTTAATCGAACATGGTAACTTCTACAACGGCCCAGGACACGTGGTACATAAATCGTGAGAAACTGAAACGCATCCCAATCTGACCTCCCGAACGGCTCAATTTACAGCTTATAGTACACGATTTTCGGTATTTTGCTGCACCGGGTCAGAAATGACTGTAAATCACAAAAACATTTTATTTTCTCAGATAAAGCTTCCACACAATTTTTGAGCATAAACGGAAGAGATTTGAGGGTGTCGGTATGCGATAAACGTTTTTCGGGGGTAACTCGGTTTATAGAGAAAATGGATAAATACGTGTTATCTGATGTTTTAATCGAACATGGTAACTTCTACCACGGCCCAGGACACGTGGTACAAAAATCATGAGAAACTGAAACGCATCCCAATCTGACCTCCCGAACGGCCCAAATTACAGTATATAATAGACGGTTTCATTATTTTGTGGCCTCGGGTCAGAAATGACAGTAAATCTCACAAATATTTTATTGGCTCAGATAAAGCTCCCACGCAAATTTTGAACATAAACGGAGGAAATTTAATGGTGTTGGTAAGCGATAAACGTTTCTCGAAGTTATCTCTGTTTATCGTGAAAATGGATAAATACTTGTTATCTGTTGGTTTAATCGAACAAGATTACTACTAACACAGCCCAGGACACGTGCTACAAAATTCGTGAGAAAAAGAAATATGACCCAATACGACCTCCCGAACGGCCCAAATTGCGGCCTGTAATACACGATTTTTGGTATTTTGCGGCACCAGGTCAGAAAGTACTGTATATCACAATAACATTTTATTTTCTCAGATATTGCATTCCACGCAAATTTTGATTATAAACGAAGGACATTTGAGGATGTCGGTATGTGATAAACGTTTTTTGGGGGTAACTCGGTTTATCGAGAAAATGGATAAATACGTGTTATCTGATAGTTTATCGAACATGGTAACGTCTACCACGGCCCAGGAAACGTGGTACAAAAATCGTTAGAAATTGAAACGCAGCCTAGTACGACCTCTCGAACGACCTAAATTACAGCCTATAATACACGGTTTTTGGTATTTTGTGGCCCCGGGTAAGAAATTGCAGTAAATCACACAAACATTTTATTGGCTCAGATAAAGCTCCCACGCAAATTTTGAGCATAAAAGGAGGAGATTCGATGGTGTTGGTATGCGATAAACGTTTTTCTGGGATAACTCGGTTTATCGGGAAAATGGATAAATACGTGTTATCCGATGGTTTAATCGAACATCGTAACTTCTATCACGGCCCAGGACACGTGGTAAAAAAATCGTGAGAAACTGAAACGCAACCTAGTACGACCTTTCGATCTGCCAAAATTACAGTCTAATACACGGTTTTCGGTATTTTGTGGCCCCGTGTCAAAAATAGCAGTAAATCACACAAACAATTTATTGGCTCAGATAAAGTTCCCACGCAAATTTTGGGCATAAACGGAGAAGATTTGATGGTGTCGGTATGGGATAAAGTTTTTTTCAGAGGTACCTCTGTTTATCGTGAAAATGGATAAATTCTTGTTATCTGTTGGTTTAATCAAACAGGATAACTACTAACACAGCTCAGGACACTTGGTACAAAATTCGTGAGAAAATAAAACATGACCCAATACGACCTCCCGAACGGCCGAAATTGCAGCTTATAATACACGATTTTCGGTATTTTGCGGCACCGGGTCAGAAATGACTGTAAATCACAAAAACATTTTATTTTATCAGATAAAGCTCCCACACAAACTTTGATTATAAACGGAGGAGATTTTACGGTGTCGGTAAGCAATAAACGTTTTTCGGAGCTACCTCTGTTTATTGTGAAAATGGATAAATACTTGTTATCTGTTGGTTTAATAAAACAGGGTAACTACTAACACGACCCCGGATATGAGGTACAAAATTAATGAGAAAATGAAACATGACCTAGTACGACCTTCCGAACGGCCCAAATTGCAGCCTATAATACATAGTTTTCGGTATTTTGCGGCACCAGGTCAGAAATGATCGTAAATCACAAAAAAAAATATTTTTTCAGATAAAGCTTCCACACATATTTTGAGCATAAACGGGTGAGATTTGAGGGTGTCCGTGTGCGATAAACATTTTTCGGGGGTAACTCGGATTATCGAGAAAGGATAAATACGTGTTATCTGATGGTTTAATCGAACATGGTAACTTCTACCACGACCCAAGACATGTGGTACAAAAATAGTGAGAAACTGAAACGCAGCCCAGTACGACCTCCCGAACGGCCCAAATTACAGCCATTAATGCTCGGTTTTCAGTATTTTGTGGCCCTGAGTCAGAAATGTCAGTAAATCACACCAACATTTTATTGGCTCTGATAAAGCTCCCATACATATTTTGAGCATAAACGGAGGAGATTTGAGGGTGTCCGTATGCGACAAATGTTTTTCTGGGGTAACTCGGTTTATCGAGAAAATTGATAAATACTTGTTATCTGATGGTTTAATCGATCATGATAACTTATACCACGACCCAGGACACATGGTACAAAAATAGTGAGAAACTGAAACATAGCCCAGTACGACCTCCCGAACGGCCCAAATTACAATCTATAATACACGGTTTTCGGTATTTTGCGGCACCGGGTTAGAAATGACTGTAAATCACAAAAACTTTTTATTTTCTCAGATAAAGCTTCCACACAAATTTTGAGCATAAACGGAGGAGATTTAAGGGTGTCGGTATGCGATAAACATTTTTCTGGGGTAACTCGGTTTATCGAGAAAATGGATAAAAACGTGTTATCTGATGGTTTAATCGAACATGGTAACTAATACCACGACCGAGGACACGTGGTAAATAAATGGTGAGAAACTGAAACGCAGCCTTGTATGACCCCCTGAACGTCCCAAATTACAGCCTATAATACACGGTTTTCGGTATTTTGCGGCACCGGGTCAGAAATGAGTGTAAATCACAAAAACATTTTTTTTTCTCAGATAAAGCTTCCACACAATTTTTGAGCATAAACGGAGGAGATTTGAGGGTGTCGGTATGCGATAAACGTTTTTCGGGGGTAACTCGGTTTATCGAGAAAATGGATAAATACGTGTTATCTGATGGTTTAATCGATCATGGTAACTTCTACCACGGCCATGGACACGTAGTACAAAAATCAAGAGAAACTGAAACGCATCTCAGTCTGACCTCCCGAACAGCCCAAATTACAGTCTATAATAGACAGTTTCATTATTTTGTGGCCCCGGGTCAGAAATGACAGTAAATCTCACAAACATTTTATTGGCTCAGATAAAGCTCCCACGCAAATTTTGAACATAAACGGAGGAAATTTAATGGTGTCGGTAAGCGATAAACGTTTCTCGGATGTACCTCTGTTTATCGTGAAAATGGATAAATACTTGTTATCTGTTGGTTTAATCGAACATGATAACTATTAACACAGCCTAGGACACGTGCTACAAAATTCGTGAGAAAATGAAACATGCCTCAATATGACCTCCCGAACGGCCCAAATTGCAGCCTATAATACACGATTTTCGGTATTTTGCGGCACCGGGTCAGAAATTATTGTATATCACAAAAACATTTTATTTTCTCAGATAATGCTTCCACGCAAATTTTGATTATAAACGGAGGAGATTTGAGGATGTCGGTATGTGATAAACGTTTTTCGGGGGTAACTCGGTTTATCGAGAAAATGGATAAATACGTGTTATCTGATGGTTTATCGAACATGGTAACTTCTACCACGGCCCAGGAAACGTGGTACAAAAATCGTTAGAAACTGAAACGCAGCCTAGTACGACCTCCCGAACGGCCTAAATTACAGCCTATAATACATGGTTTTTGGTATTTTGTGGCTCTGGGAAAGAATTTGCAGTAAATCATACAAACATTTTATTGGCTCAGATAAAGCTACCACGCAATTTTTGAGTATAAACGGAGGAGATTTGATGGTGTCGTTATACGATAAACGTTTTTCGGGGGTAACTCTGTTTATCGAGAAAATGGATAAATACGTGTTATCCGATGGTTTAATCGAACATGGTAAAGTCTACCACGGCTCAGGACACGTGGTACAAAAATCGTGAGAAACTGAAACACAGCCTAGTACGACTTCCCGATCGGCCCAAATTACAGCCTAATACACGGTTTTCAGTATTTTGTGGCCCCGTGTCAGAAATGGCAGTAAATCACACAAACATTTTATTGGCTCAGATAAAGCTCCCTAGAAAATTTTGAGCATAATCGGAGGAGATTTGATGGTGTCGGTAAGCGATAAACGTTTTTCGGAGGTACCTCTGTTTATCGTGAAAATGGATAAATACATGTTATCTGTTGGTTTAATCGAAAAGGATAACTACTAACACAGCCCAGGACACTTGATACAAAATTCGTGAGAATATAAAACATGACCCAATACCACCTCCCGAACGGCCCAAATTGCTGCCTATAATCCACGATTTTCGGTATTTTGCGGCACCGGGTAAGAAATGACTGTAAATCTCAAAAACATTTTATTTTCTCAGATAAAGCTCCCACACAAACTTTGATTATAAACGGAGGAGATTTGAGGGTGTCGGTAAACGATAAACGTTTTTCGGAGGTACCTCTGTTTATCGTGAAAATGGATAAATACTTGTTATCTGTTGGTTTAATAAAACTGGGTAACTACTAACACCGCCCAGGATATGTGGTACAAAATCCATGAGAAAATGAAACATGACCTAGTATGACCTCCCGAACGGCCCCGATTGCAGCGTATAATACACGGTTTTCGGTATTTTGTGGCACCGGGTCAGAAATGACCGTAAATCACAAAAAAAAATTATTTTTTCAGATAAAGCTCCCACACAAATTTTTAGCATAAACGGATGAGATTTGAGGGTGTCCGTATGCGATAAACGTTTTTCGTAACTCGGTTTATAGAGAAAATAGATAAATACGTGTTATCTGATGGTTTAATCGAACATGGTAACTTCTACCAGGACCCAAGACACGTGGTACAAAAATCGTGAGAAACTGAAACGCAGCCCAGAACGACCTCCTGAACGGCCCAAATTAAACAAATTAAAACCTATAATACACGGTTTTCGGTATTTTGTGGCCCCGGGTCAGAAATTGCAGTAAATCACTTAAACCCTTTTATTGCCTCAGATAAAGCTCGCCCGCAAATTTTGAGCATAAACGGAGGAGATTTGAGGGTGTCGGTAAGCGATAAACGTTTTTCGGAGGTACCACTATTTATCGTGAAAATGGATAAACACTTCTTAACTGGTTGTTTTATCGAACATGATAACTACTAACACAGCCCTAGACACGTGGTACAAAAATCGTGTAAAAATGAAACGCATCACAGTACGACCTCCTGAACGGCCCAAATTACAGCGTAATACAAGGTTTTCAGTATTTTGTGGCGCATGGTCAGAAATGGCAGTAAATCACACAAACATTTTATTGGCTCAAATAAAGCTCCCACACAAATTTTGAGCATAAACGGAGGAGATTTGATGGTGTCGGTAAGCGATAAAAGTTTTTCGGAGGTACCTTTATTTATCGTGAAAATGAATAAATACTTGTTAACTATTGATTTAATCGAACAGGGTAACTACTAACACGGTTTTCGGTATTTTGCGGCACCGAATCAGAAATGACTTTAAATCACAAAACCATTTTATTTTCTCAAATAAAGCTTCCACACAAGAGTGTGCGTATGCGATAAACGTTTTTCAGGGGTAACCCGGTTTTTCGAGAAAATGGATAAACACTTGTTATCTGATGGTTTAATCGAACATGGTAACTTCTACCATGACCCAGGACACGTGGTGCATAAATCGTGAGAAACTGAAACGCAGCCCCGTACGACCTTTCGAACGGCCTAAATTACAGCTTATAATACACGGTTTTCGGTATTTTGTTGCACCGGGTCAGAAATGACTGTAAATCACAAAAACATTTTATTTTCTCACATAAAGCTTCCACAGAATTTTTGAGCATAAACGGAGGAGATTTGAGGGTGTCGGTATGCGATAAACGTTTTTCGGGGGTAACTCGGTTTATCGAGAAAATGGGTAAATACATGTTATCTGATGGTTTAATCGAACATGGTAACTTCTACCACGACCCAGGACACGTGATACAAAAATCGTGAGAAACTGAAATGCAGTCCCGTACGACCTCCAGAACGGCCCAAATTACAGCCTATAATACACGGTTTTTAGTATTTTGTGGCCCTGGGTCAGAAATGGTAGTAAATCACATTATCACACCAACATTTTATTGGCTCAGATAAAGCTCTCACACATATTTTGTGTACATACGGAGGAGATTTAATGGTGTTGGTAAGTGATAAACGTTTCTCGGAGGTATCTCTGTTTATCGTGAAAATGAATAAATACTTGTTATATGTTGGTTTAATCGAACAGGATAACTACTAACACAGCCCAGTACACGTGCTACAAAATTCGTGAGAAAATTAAACATGACCCAATACGACCTCCCAAACGGCCCAAATTGCAGCCTATAATACACGGTTTTCGGGATTTTGCGGCACCGGGTCAGAAATGACTGTATATCACAAAAACATTTTATTTTCTCAGATAATGCTCTCACGCAAATTTTTAGCATAAATAGAGGAGATTTGATTGTGTCGGTATGCGATAAACGTTTTTCGGGTGTAATTCAGTTTATCGAGAAAATGGATAAATACGTGTTATCCGATGGTTTAATCGAACATGGTAACTCTACCACGGCCCAGGACACGTGGTACAAAAATCGTGAAGAACTGAAACGCAGCCTAGTACGATTTCCCGATCGGCCAAAATTACAGCCTAATACACGGTTTTCGGTATTTTGTGGCCCCGTGTCAGAAATGGCACTAAATGGATAAATACTTGTTATCTGTTGGTTTAATCGAACAGGATAACTAATAACACATCCCAGGACACTTGGTACAAAATTCGTGAGAAAATAAAACATGACCCAATACGACCTCCCGAACTTCCCAAATTGTAGCTTATACATGATTTTCGGTATTTTGCGGCGCCGGGTCAGAAATGACTGTAAATAAAAAAAACATTTTATTTTCTCAGATAAAGCTCCCACAAAAACTTTGATTATAAACGGAGGAGATTTGACGGTGTCGGTAAGCGATAAACGTTTTTCGGAGCTACCTCTATTTATCGTGAAAATGGATAAATACTTGTTATCTGTTGATTTAATCAAACAGGGTAACTACTAACACGTCCCAGGATATGTGGTACAAAATTCATGAGAAAATGAAACATGACCTAATACGACCTCCCGAACGGCTCAAATTGCAACCTATAATACACAGTTTTCGGTATTTTGCGGCACCGTGTCAGAAATGACCGTAAATCACAAAAAAAATATATTTTTTCAGATAAAGCTTCCACACAAAATTTGACCATAAACTGATGAGATTTGAGGGTGTCCGTGTGCGATAAACGTTTTTCGGGGGTAACTCGGTTTATCGAGAAAATAGATAAATACGTGTTATCTGATAGTTTAATCGAACATGTTAACTTCTACCACGATCCAGGACACGTGGTACAAAATGAGTGAGAAACTGAAACGCAGCCCAGTACGACCTCCCGAACGGCCCAAATTACAGCCTATAATACACGACGGTTTTCAGTATTTTGTGGCCCTGGGTCAGAAATGGCAGTAAATCACACCAAGATTTTATTTGCTCTGATAAAGCTTCCACACATATTTTGAGCATAAACGGAGGAGATTTGAGGATGTCCGTATGCGATAAACTTTTTTTGAACATAAACACATGTTATCTGATGGTTTAATCGAACAGGGTAACTACTACCACGACCGAGGACACGTGGTACATAAATAGTGAGAAACTGAAACGCAGCCTAGTAAGACCTCCCGAACGGCCCAAATTACATATTATAATACACGGTTTCGTTATTTTGTGGTCCCGTGTCATAAATGGCAGTAAATCACACAAACATTTTATTGGCTCAGATAAAGCTCCCACGCAAATTTTGAGCATAAACGGAAGAGATTTGATGGTGTCGGTAAGCGATAAACGTTTTTCGGAGGTACCTCTATTTATCGTGAAAATGAATAAATACTTGTTAACTGTTGGTTTAATCGAACAGGGTAACTACTAACACGTGCCCAGGATATGTGGTATAAAATTCATGAGAAAATGAAACATGACCTAGTACGACCTCGAGAACGGCCCAAATTGCAGCATATAATACACGGTTTTCGGTATTTTGCGGCACCGAATCAGAAATGACTCGGTTTGAGGGTGTCGGTATGCGATAAACGTTTTTCGGGGGTAACTCGGTTTATCGAGAAAATGGATAAATACATGTTATCTGATGTTTTAATCGAACATGGTAACTTCTACAACGGCCCAGGACACGTGGTACATAAATCGTGAGAAACTGAAACGCATCCCAATCTGACCTCCCGAACGGCTCAATTTACAGCTTATAGTACACGATTTTCGGTATTTTGCTGCACCGGGTCAGAAATGACTGTAAATCACAAAAACATTTTATTTTCTCAGATAAAGCTTCCACACAATTTTTGAGCATAAACGGAAGAGATTTGAGGGTGTCGGTATGCGATAAACGTTTTTCGGGGGTAACTCGGTTTATAGAGAAAATGGATAAATACGTGTTATCTGATGTTTTAATCGAACATGGTAACTTCTACCACGGCCCAGGACACGTGGTACAAAAATCATGAGAAACTGAAACGCATCCCAATCTGACCTCCCGAACGGCCCAAATTACAGTATATAATAGACGGTTTCATTATTTTGTGGCCTCGGGTCAGAAATGACAGTAAATCTCACAAATATTTTATTGGCTCAGATAAAGCTCCCACGCAAATTTTGAACATAAACGGAGGAAATTTAATGGTGTTGGTAAGCGATAAACGTTTCTCGAAGTTATCTCTGTTTATCGTGAAAATGGATAAATACTTGTTATCTGTTGGTTTAATCGAACAAGATTACTACTAACACAGCCCAGGACACGTGCTACAAAATTCGTGAGAAAAAGAAATATGACCCAATACGACCTCCCGAACGGCCCAAATTGCGGCCTGTAATACACGATTTTTGGTATTTTGCGGCACCAGGTCAGAAAGTACTGTATATCACAATAACATTTTATTTTCTCAGATATTGCATTCCACGCAAATTTTGATTATAAACGAAGGACATTTGAGGATGTCGGTATGTGATAAACGTTTTTTGGGGGTAACTCGGTTTATCGAGAAAATGGATAAATACGTGTTATCTGATAGTTTATCGAACATGGTAACGTCTACCACGGCCCAGGAAACGTGGTACAAAAATCGTTAGAAATTGAAACGCAGCCTAGTACGACCTCTCGAACGACCTAAATTACAGCCTATAATACACGGTTTTTGGTATTTTGTGGCCCCGGGTAAGAAATTGCAGTAAATCACACAAACATTTTATTGGCTCAGATAAAGCTCCCACGCAAATTTTGAGCATAAAAGGAGGAGATTCGATGGTGTTGGTATGCGATAAACGTTTTTCTGGGATAACTCGGTTTATCGGGAAAATGGATAAATACGTGTTATCCGATGGTTTAATCGAACATCGTAACTTCTATCACGGCCCAGGACACGTGGTAAAAAAATCGTGAGAAACTGAAACGCAACCTAGTACGACCTTTCGATCTGCCAAAATTACAGTCTAATACACGGTTTTCGGTATTTTGTGGCCCCGTGTCAAAAATAGCAGTAAATCACACAAACAATTTATTGGCTCAGATAAAGTTCCCACGCAAATTTTGGGCATAAACGGAGAAGATTTGATGGTGTCGGTATGGGATAAAGTTTTTTTCAGAGGTACCTCTGTTTATCGTGAAAATGGATAAATTCTTGTTATCTGTTGGTTTAATCAAACAGGATAACTACTAACACAGCTCAGGACACTTGGTACAAAATTCGTGAGAAAATAAAACATGACCCAATACGACCTCCCGAACGGCCGAAATTGCAGCTTATAATACACGATTTTCGGTATTTTGCGGCACCGGGTCAGAAATGACTGTAAATCACAAAAACATTTTATTTTATCAGATAAAGCTCCCACACAAACTTTGATTATAAACGGAGGAGATTTTACGGTGTCGGTAAGCAATAAACGTTTTTCGGAGCTACCTCTGTTTATTGTGAAAATGGATAAATACTTGTTATCTGTTGGTTTAATAAAACAGGGTAACTACTAACACGACCCCGGATATGAGGTACAAAATTAATGAGAAAATGAAACATGACCTAGTACGACCTTCCGAACGGCCCAAATTGCAGCCTATAATACATAGTTTTCGGTATTTTGCGGCACCAGGTCAGAAATGACCGTAAATCACAAAAAAAAATATTTTTTCAGATAAAGCTTCCACACATATTTTGAGCATAAACGGGTGAGATTTGAGGGTGTCCGTGTGCGATAAACATTTTTCGGGGGTAACTCGGATTATCGAGAAAGGATAAATACGTGTTATCTGATGGTTTAATCGAACATGGTAACTTCTACCACGACCCAAGACATGTGGTACAAAAATAGTGAGAAACTGAAACGCAGCCCAGTACGACCTCCCGAACGGCCCAAATTACAGCCATTAATGCTCGGTTTTCAGTATTTTGTGGCCCTGAGTCAGAAATGTCAGTAAATCACACCAACATTTTATTGGCTCTGATAAAGCTCCCATACATATTTTGAGCATAAACGGAGGAGATTTGAGGGTGTCCGTATGCGACAAATGTTTTTCTGGGGTAACTCGGTTTATCGAGAAAATTGATAAATACTTGTTATCTGATGGTTTAATCGATCATGATAACTTATACCACGACCCAGGACACATGGTACAAAAATAGTGAGAAACTGAAACATAGCCCAGTACGACCTCCCGAACGGCCCAAATTACAATCTATAATACACGGTTTTCGGTATTTTGCGGCACCGGGTTAGAAATGACTGTAAATCACAAAAACTTTTTATTTTCTCAGATAAAGCTTCCACACAAATTTTGAGCATAAACGGAGGAGATTTAAGGGTGTCGGTATGCGATAAACATTTTTCTGGGGTAACTCGGTTTATCGAGAAAATGGATAAAAACGTGTTATCTGATGGTTTAATCGAACATGGTAACTAATACCACGACCGAGGACACGTGGTAAATAAATGGTGAGAAACTGAAACGCAGCCTTGTATGACCCCCTGAACGTCCCAAATTACAGCCTATAATACACGGTTTTCGGTATTTTGCGGCACCGGGTCAGAAATGAGTGTAAATCACAAAAACATTTTTTTTTCTCAGATAAAGCTTCCACACAATTTTTGAGCATAAACGGAGGAGATTTGAGGGTGTCGGTATGCGATAAACGTTTTTCGGGGGTAACTCGGTTTATCGAGAAAATGGATAAATACGTGTTATCTGATGGTTTAATCGATCATGGTAACTTCTACCACGGCCATGGACACGTAGTACAAAAATCAAGAGAAACTGAAACGCATCTCAGTCTGACCTCCCGAACAGCCCAAATTACAGTCTATAATAGACAGTTTCATTATTTTGTGGCCCCGGGTCAGAAATGACAGTAAATCTCACAAACATTTTATTGGCTCAGATAAAGCTCCCACGCAAATTTTGAACATAAACGGAGGAAATTTAATGGTGTCGGTAAGCGATAAACGTTTCTCGGATGTACCTCTGTTTATCGTGAAAATGGATAAATACTTGTTATCTGTTGGTTTAATCGAACATGATAACTATTAACACAGCCTAGGACACGTGCTACAAAATTCGTGAGAAAATGAAACATGCCTCAATATGACCTCCCGAACGGCCCAAATTGCAGCCTATAATACACGATTTTCGGTATTTTGCGGCACCGGGTCAGAAATTATTGTATATCACAAAAACATTTTATTTTCTCAGATAATGCTTCCACGCAAATTTTGATTATAAACGGAGGAGATTTGAGGATGTCGGTATGTGATAAACGTTTTTCGGGGGTAACTCGGTTTATCGAGAAAATGGATAAATACGTGTTATCTGATGGTTTATCGAACATGGTAACTTCTACCACGGCCCAGGAAACGTGGTACAAAAATCGTTAGAAACTGAAACGCAGCCTAGTACGACCTCCCGAACGGCCTAAATTACAGCCTATAATACATGGTTTTTGGTATTTTGTGGCTCTGGGAAAGAATTTGCAGTAAATCATACAAACATTTTATTGGCTCAGATAAAGCTACCACGCAATTTTTGAGTATAAACGGAGGAGATTTGATGGTGTCGTTATACGATAAACGTTTTTCGGGGGTAACTCTGTTTATCGAGAAAATGGATAAATACGTGTTATCCGATGGTTTAATCGAACATGGTAAAGTCTACCACGGCTCAGGACACGTGGTACAAAAATCGTGAGAAACTGAAACACAGCCTAGTACGACTTCCCGATCGGCCCAAATTACAGCCTAATACACGGTTTTCAGTATTTTGTGGCCCCGTGTCAGAAATGGCAGTAAATCACACAAACATTTTATTGGCTCAGATAAAGCTCCCTAGAAAATTTTGAGCATAATCGGAGGAGATTTGATGGTGTCGGTAAGCGATAAACGTTTTTCGGAGGTACCTCTGTTTATCGTGAAAATGGATAAATACTTGTTATCTGTTGGTTTAATCGAACAGGATAACTACTAGCGCAGCCCAGGACACGTGCTACAAAATTCGTGAGAAAATGAAACATGACCAATACGACCTCCTGAACGGCCCAAATTGCAGCCTATAATACACGATTTTCGGTATTTTGCGGCACCGAGTCAGTAATGACTGTATATCACGAAAACATTTTATTTTCTCAGATAATGCTCCTACACAAATTTTGATTATAAACGGAGGAGATTTGAGAGTGTCGGTATGCGATAAACGTTTTTCAGGGGTAACTCGGTTTATCGAGAAAATGGATAAATACGTGTTATCTGATGGTTTATCGAACATGGTAACTTTTACCATGTCCCATGACACGTGGTACAAAAACCGTGAGAAACTGAAATGCAGTCTAGTACGACCTCCCGAACGGCCTAAATTACAGCCTATAATACACGGTTTTTAGTATTTTGTGGCCCCGGGTAAGAAATTATAGTAAATCACACAAACATTTTATTGGCTCAGATAAAGCTCTCACGCAAATTTTGAGTATAAACGGAGGAGATTTGATGGTGTCGGTATGCGATAAACGTTTTTCGGGGGTAAGTCTGTTTATCGAGAAAATGGATAAATACGTGTTATCCGATGGTTTAATCGAACATGGTAACTTCTACCATGTCCCAGGACACGTGGTACAAAAATCGTGAGAAACTGAAACGCAGCCCAGTACGACCTCTCGATCGGCCCAAGTTACAGCCTAATACACGGTTTTCGGTATTTTGTAGCCCCCTGTCAGAAATGGCAGTAAATCACACAAACATTTTATTGGCTCAGATAAAGCTCCCTCGCAAATTTTGAGCATAATCGGAGGAGATTTGATGGTGTCGGTAAGCGGTAAACGTTTTTCGGAGGTACCCCTATTTATCGTATTCAGGCCATGGCCTTTGACACAAACCAGATCCGGATTCGGGAATGAGAAATTACAACGGCAAGTCACACCCTTCACTAGTTCGACCTAGGGATGGCAGTGGGTCTAAGACCCGACCCAAACCCGTCGGGTCGGACCCTTATGGGTCGGGTTTGGGTCTTAATTTTTTAGACCCGTTGGGTATGGGTCGGGTATGGGTTTCATAAAAATAAATCGGGTTTGGGTTTGGGTCTTAGTTGTGAGACCCATACCCAACCCGTAGACCCACAAAATACTTGTGGAAAACTATTATTATGTAAGTCAGTGAGGGAGTACTGAAAATGAAAAGAAAAGTGGCATTGATTTCATGCCCAAGTCGGAAGATTTTACCAGAATGTCAATTGAAATAGGCCCTTGTATTTTAGTTGATGTATGAAACATATGACACTACAATAGTAAACAGGAGAAGTGGAGAACAGTAGAAGCTAGCTAAAATACTAGACCCGTGGGTAGACCCAGACCCAACCCATACCCATCGGGTATGGGTATGGGTCTAACAATTTCATACCCATGCGGATATGGGTCGGGTCTGGGTCCAAGGGTGCGGATGCGGGTATGGGTATGGGTCTTGCCAGACCCGACCCATACCCAACCCGTTGCCATCCCTAGTTCGACCCCTGCAAAATGATGCTCATCTATTTGCTGGAACATCAAGAAATAGGCCGTAAGATGTCGCAAATATCATAGATTGTATTCGTAAGAAAGAAACAGCTTTTACAAGTTAAAAATGACATCTTTCCAAAGACCGTGAACTATATATTACCGAGCACTCCAATTTCAGAATAGGCAATGATAAAGCCATTATTGTCTTTACCAATATCACTCAAAATTGTGAGTAAATAGTAATACCCATATAATTTGTTTGTAGTTGAGTGGCGGTAGTAAAACCGGTAATGACGTTTACATTTACCATTTGAGGATCTGCAGAGCACATACGAAAGATAAGGCTAGCAGAAACTGGTACAAAAACGAAATATTCATTACAAAAACACACAGATGCAAGTGTAGATTAAAATATAATGGACCGAAGTAAAGGAAAGTAGGAAGGAACAAAAACGAGTGAAAAAGCATTGTCGACAAAGATTCAACTTCCACTAAACTAGCTATTACAAATCGAAATTGTCAAGACCTCATATCATCACATTTGCACGGCTAACTTCTTTGCAACCACAAAAATTACCATCTCAAAAGACAACTACAAGGCCAGGGTTTAGCTCTTTCCCGCTTGCTTTTCCTTGGTCTTTTGGATCTTCAAAACCTTCTTAACAATCTTTTGTTCTTCAATTAGGAATGCTCTAATGATCCTGCAGTGTTACGAGAAATACATTAAAACAACCCAAAGAGATGTAATGTAATGAACCACTCAGGAAATGAGTAACATTGAGTAAGAAACATGGTACAATAGAAGAGAGGAGACGTACCGCTCTCGAACAGCGCCGCCAGAAAGAACTCCGCCATAAGGACGGTTCACGGTCCTCCTGTTCCTTGGCAATCTGGACCTCTTGTATTCAGTTGGTCTCAAGTGAGGTATCTGCCAAATCGAGACACAGAAAAATGTTACACGTGTACTTAAGATCACAACACCCAAAGAGCAGTGATGAGCAAATAACAGTCACAAAACTAGCTGAATTAGCTAAATCGTTGACTAACAAGGTAAAAAGCACATGATGTGTAAACATTCATGATGTTTCCGCATGATAGATCACTATGTAAATGACATT
This sequence comes from Heliosperma pusillum, assembly GCA_022085475.1. NCBI lineage: Eukaryota > Viridiplantae > Streptophyta > Magnoliopsida > Caryophyllales > Caryophyllaceae > Heliosperma > Heliosperma pusillum. The sequence continues at coordinate 275,318 of JAIUZE010069937.1, read as the reverse complement.
GCTACTAAGCACAAGTGGTTGTCAACTACTCTAAGGCCCAAGGTACATCAGGATTTCGAAGGCAGCATCTACCACAACCTCAGTGTATCATTTTGCAATTCAATCATAGCAACAGCCGTTGAGCAAAAATAATTAAAATCTGTACTCTTATAAAACAAGTTCATTTATTGCAAGGCCAAGAGAAAAAGAATAAGAGCAATATAAAATCATAGGAAACGATTATTAAATGCCCTCAGATCTCATAGCTTTAATAAATCATATGCAGATTAAGCATAGCGCAATGACCAAAAGCCTTTACCAACCATAATCGCATTAATGGATGGATCAGAAAGAGTGAATGATAGAGATAGATAGATAGATAGATGGAGGTAGAGAGAGAGAGAGAAAGCAAAGATGACGAGTAAAGGCTAATGGTGACTGAAAGCTATGCAACTGCTCAAGCATATATAGTTTTCCATCATTGGGCAATAACAATGTACATCAACGGTAGGTAAAAGTTTGATGAAGCCAAAAAAACCAGAAAGAAAAAAACAGTTATCAGATTTAAGATGTTGCCTAATGAATGCAGCTCTACACCATCGATCAGCAACAAAAAAAAATACACAAACCATAGCTTGACAATTTCAAATAAAGAGATATAGCAGCAACATAACATAAGTAGAATACATTTCAATTAAATGTTGAACACTCCGATGGAGTAACAATCACCAACTTAAATCAATCAATTTAATTAGAACAGGTCCAAAACCACTAACAGTGATGTAGTGGACTAGCCTGAAGGCCTACGGTAATTAAAATGCACATTCAAATTACGTCCATTTCTATAGTAATTCACATCGTGCCCATTTCACGCAAAGGGTGAGTTCGGATGGGGGATTCGTAGTAAACGAGAGGGCTTCCTTAATTTTGTTGGCAATACCGAGCAGAGGAATTTGGAGGGAGTGAAAATTACTCCCACCGCTTCCTCCCTACAACACATATAAGTAAAGATTTGGACTCCATTACCCCCCCATTTCCCTTCTCCCCTTCCCTGCCCCGACACGGGACTCAATTAATGGCAAATTCAAACATGATGCCGACACCTTTTCAAACAAAAAAAAACCCAATATTATCAGAAATCCCTTATACCATTAACTAAGTATTGACACATTTTATAAAAAATCATTCAAGCTATTATATTTCAAAAGAAAAGACATTACTTAACAAAAAAAGTCCACAAATTGGGTTATTATAATAACATAACAACAATTAATCATATTTAAATGTAAAATTAGAACAAACAATGAACAACCAAAACAAATCATAAATAAATCATTAAACTCATAAAATTAAACAAATAATCAAACAAAAAATATTATACCCCTTGAATTCTTTTGCCAGTAACAGGACATTTAGGACCACTTGCTCTCTTCTTTGTAGTCTGATACACCAATTTCCCACCTATATTAACAATAACCAACCATTAAAACCCTAATTAGAACCCTAAAAATCAAATCAAATCAATTTCATAAAATAACAAAATGTAACTTATTAATTAATTAATGACTTAATTGATTGATTGATTACCTGGGGTTTTGACGATGCGATGTTGATTAGATTTAGTAGCGTAACTGTGACGCCTACGATAAGTTAATCGTTGCACCATTGTTGTTTCTCTCTCTCTTTCTCTCTCTAGGTTGAAGAATGGTGAAGAATTAGGGTTTTTCGGCGGTGATCTGGGGATTTATTTATATGCTATTATAAGAAAGTGTTGGATTTTGTTATCTTCTTATTCTTATTTGACCTAAATCTAACGGCTGTTATTCGATCACCCGGTTTGTAATCGGGTTGACCCGATTGTATTAGTGTGGGGATTTTTGTTTGTTGGATTTCAGCTGTATGTGGTTTAGTTTGTTGTATTTTGGGCTTTATGTCACTAGACTACCCAATTACTATATGTTGTTTTGACATTATACTCCGAGTCATCGATCGGTTGTTTTCGAGTTTTCCTTGTGGCATTACTTGTTTGCCTTGTAAGAAATTTTTCACCCTTAACTATAATTCTTGACTCCGCCGCTGCTAGATGAAAGTTAGTTTTTATTTCCTTTTTTAGACCTATCAAACGGGCCAATTGGGTCGGCCCACTTGAGTCGGGTCAGCTCGGGTCCCTCATTGATTTCAGGTTAATTCAGGATGAGTCGGGTCATTACGGGTTTTGAGTATGTTTCAGGTTTGTTAGTCGGGCATGTTTTGGGTCAATCGGGTCGAGTAATTTCAGGTCAATAAGAGAGGAAAACCCATTTTAAGTCTTTTTGGTTCAATTAGAGTTATGTTTTGTCGGATCATTTCCGGATTAGGTGGTTTCGGATCGGGTCATTTTTGGGTCGAGTCAGTTACGGTAAAGAAAGTGCATGTCAGGTTTGGGTCCGGTCGGGTTAAATCGAGTTTCGAGTCACATTCGGGTGTTGTAGTTCAAGTCTCGAGTCAGCCTTTTCAAGTCAGATTGCTTTTGACCGGTCTACCTTTCACTAGCCATTTTTTTCCTATAGATTTCACCAGAGAGGTAAATTCATTCTCTTTATATAGTTTTTCAAATAAGCAGTAAAACCTCTTAAATGATCTATAGCAACATTTATTTGCAGGTCTTTAGATTGTAAGAACGTCTCGTATATAAACAACCCAATGTTTTTTTGGTTCTCTTACTAAGACATCCTTGAAATCCATGAGCATTTCACGTCATAGTAAAAGCAGTTTGATACACTTTAGTAAATTATCGAACCAACCTCTAATCCCGTCGATCAACAGTAGTATGTAACTCGTTAATCGTTATACGCCTCGTGGAACAAGACCACTCTCATCTTTCGTTCAAAACAGTCGTAAATATATTGCAGGCGATAAGAAATAATGGATCTTACGACGCTTTCTTCATTACCTAGTTAGTTTATATGAATAAAAATAATTCCCAAGGAATCCTTAAAACATCCTTGGTAAAAAAAGACATAGCCAAGTTTTATGCTTTGTACATTCTATTACATCTTCTGTTCTTTGCAGTACATTACTGCAAAACTACTTCCTGTGGTAAATCTATATTAATATCTAAAGCCGGATTATCGATCCCATTATTATTTTTAGAAAGGAAAGAGCAAAAATGAAGAGTCTATACAGACTTTCCTACCAATTATATCTGTTTTGTTCATCTTCTTATGGCACCATAAGAGTTGTTCGGACGAGAGTGTCGACATGCTGAGCACCCTCGAGACAAGCCGGAGTTCCACCTGTGCAAGGAACATCTCTGGACTTAATCTTGGTTCTTGATGCTTTTGGAACTTCCTTACTATGCAATTACCACTTCTTACTAGATCCTTTAGCCTTTTCTCCTTCTGCAATTGTATATATGTCGGTCCAAGATCAGAGGGTTGTGAACTTGTGATTGCATATTATACAACGGTTCAAAATGGAATATGTATAGGGAGACTAACATGGACAAGATTAGCTCGAGTTACAAACCTTGTGAAGACTCGAGCGAATTTCTGTTAGGAGATCGGAATCCGAAGGGTCTTGCAGATCAACATGAACTCCATGAATACCCATCAGAGTAATTGCATGAACTTCATCTTTATCAGTACGAACAAAGTCCCAAAATGAGCGCATTGAGGACATTATGACTTCCTTCAGCATGCTAATTGGAATAGCCCCCTCTCGGTCTCCTTTCAATTCGTTCTTAGAATCGTCTGCACGGCAAATGAGATAAATATATGTAAGTTGATCAAGCCTGTTCTTTTGTTTATATACGGGTGAGCTTTGTTCAGTTCTTGTAACTTCACTTCAGTTTAACTCTATTTGTCACTATAAATATATGTAACTTCACTTCAGTTTTCTGAAGACAGCAAAATGACATGTTCGGTAGGTAAATAATTACGGACCGATTTTTATTACTACCGACTGACATTTTCGGATGCTAAGACATTTGTTTCTTGTCGTGAATTTAGTTCGGTTTTAGTAAATTCAATTATGCCAAGTAACCTTAACACATTCAGTATAGCAGATGTCAGCTACCTTAGCTGACATTATACTCGGTACATAGGTTGACAAACGTCTAATGAGAAAATACACTACCTTTGATCAACGGAACTTGAAGAAGGTTCGAAAGAGCATATCGACTCTTGAGATAATGCTGAACTCTAGGGCCGTGGTGGAAGGGCTCGTCCTCAGTAAACCTCTGCAGGAGTACTTGAAACTTTTGAAATTCCCCTGCAACTTGGTTGTACTGACGAAATCCATCGGGGTCATGAGTTTGTAGCTCCTCCACTTTTCGATATTGCCATTTCAAGATCTCCCACGACATGCAAAGTTGTCCAACATATACCAATTCTAATTCCCTTTTCAGATCTCGGATCAATTTCTTTACATGGTCAGCTTCATGCTTTCTTAGTTTGTGAGACCAGAAATTTTGGGCCAGCACCGATTTCATCACAGGAACCGACACTTTTTTGTTTAAGTCCAACTGATCTTGGCTCTTCAGCTGAAGTAGACCTACATAACGCAAACACAAACGACGATGCATGAATTTTTTTTTTAGGCGAATAGATCATTTCATTAATATAAGTCATACGACATCCTACAACAGTACAACATGGATCAAATTTGATCGGTTTAAATCTTTAAAAATCAAACAAAATAAATTCTTTTTCAAACATAGATCACTAAACATAATTTGCTCCGTTCCTGCCCATCCTCTACCATATCGTTGTTTCATAATACAACCTTTCCCTAGAGGTTATGAAGAGTCTGAAAAGTAAAGTAGGCACATATTGAACACAAAAGCATATTATATTTACCAGTTTGTTCTTGTCATGTTTATAGTCTATAAAAGATTAGATACTAAGTTACTTAAATTCCATTTTAAGTTATCTAACAGACCAGCATGAGTACATGATTAGTGTTGGACTCTTATTATCTTGTGAAAACACTCGTGATTTTCGTTTAAAATGAAATGTCCAAGCTAAGTGTTGCACCCAATACAGGTACACGAGGTAGTATGAAGAGTCGGAGTAGCTTAGGACATGTGAGATTTACGACAGTTATGAGTACAATAATTAACAGTGTTACACACAAGAGACAGAAGATGAAACTGAATATACTGTCAGGGTTAAATTTAGTCAAGTATTCTATGCACAGTCTTTCACCAAGAGGGTCAAAAGATGCAGGATAAAAAAAAGTACTACATGAAACTTGTGCCATAAGCTTTGTGTACTTTCAAAAATGTGACCATAACATGTTCCAAAAATCAAAAGCAATGAAAAATACTCCATATCTTCAAAAATTTATTATTTGGTACATCCATTTCATTTCATTTACTTTTTTTTTATGCATTATTCAGCTCATGCTTAAGCGTTTCGAGTGTTTATTCATGTAAGCTGACCCCAAGTCATTTCGGGATTAAGGCTTTGTTGTTGTCGTCGTAGAATCATACTAAGAATGTGAATATGAACTTTAAAGAGAGATGAAATATATGGATGAAAGAACAGACAGATGGAAGTGTACACCTTCACAAAAAGCACTTTGATGAGGAAATAAAGTTTGGTAGAAAGAAAAAGAAAGATGCATGATACATAATGTGATATACTTCCTTTTAAAAGAGTTAAAAGAGAAAATCTACATAGTTTTGTGGTAGGACTAATAACTAAATTTATGTACTTCTCCTCTCATTAATTATGATTTAATTACTTTGCAACAACCATACAAAGGACACATTCCCCCTATGGGTCTCCATCTCACATAAGAATAGATTATTGTTCACTATTGTGGGCCTCTCTTTGTATGTAGAAATCCTGTCCAAGGAAATTATGGGCAACAAAAAGGCACTTAGATGCAAAATTGAGTATCTAATGAGGTATACCTTCCTATGAGGGAAGGTTTAAATACTCTAAAGTTTGTTTAGTACTAATAAAGTCATCATTACATAATCATCGAGTAAGGAAGGATTAAAAATGGAATGAGATCACGTTATCGGGTGGTACCAAATTACGAATTGCAGACGAAATAACCCTACTCGATTGCTACCCAATTTGAGTACCATTCTCTTCTGTAAATAGACTCCGTCTAATTTGGGATCATCGATCAATTGCCACCCTATCTTATGTTTCCTTTTTCAAGCATGATTAGTTCATTAATGAAAAGTTATACAATATCTACACAGCAAATCAACTAAGACACATATCTATATGAGTCGAACAAAACCGATCTTCAAAAATAAAGATTGCTAAAATTAATTATATGGCATGTTTAGATGTCTACTATTATAACGTTTTGATATAGCCTTCCAAAACGAGTCTATGGATCACCCAAATTTTATCGTGTTCATTAAAAAGTAGCTCAAAAGTAATCCTCAAATATCAAGAAAACTACCCTTAATCCCGATATCTTTCCACATTCGTTATAAAAGTCGAGTTCAGGACATAATGTCCACTATTATTACGCTTTGATATAGCTTTCCAAAACGAGTCTATGGATCACCCAAATTTTATCGTGTTCATTATAGACTAATCCATGAATATCAAGAAAATCCTTAATCATTCACTCCCAAAAAAAAATCCTTAATCACTGTATCTTTCCTCATTCGTTATAGAAGTAAGAACCGGCGTTATAAACTTGGTTCAATCACAAATATCGAATTAGTAAATTGAATCACTAACGAATACTCCGTATAAGGCAAGAATATAATCACAAAAGATCAAGCATTTAGTAAAATAAATCATTAACAATGAATATAAGGCTAGAATATAATCACAGAAGATCAAGCAATTAATGTTAAAAAAACAGAGGTAATATGATAGCTTACCAATTGCATACATGGTTTGTTGACTCGAAATGTCCAACTTTCTCATCTTGTCCAAATACCTCTTGTAGAAGATTTGGATTTCGTCCATACGATCTTTATGCCGGATTCTTTCGTCAATCCGTAATGGCCTCAGATCATCTTCAACTCTAGGAGACTCAGATTCCTCTAAGATAGTGGGAAGTCCACTAACTTTGAGTTGCCTCATCTCCCTTTTCATCTGTCGGATCAATTCCTTTTGTTCCAACAACACATCGTTTTCCACTTGAACTTCCGCTTCATCACAACTCTCCGACGAATCTACCCCTCTCAACTCGTCAACAGTCGAACATTCCCCCTCACTCTCATCAGAATCCAAAAACTCATCAACTACATGAGGGTCTAGTTCAATGAATGAAGACTCGACTTCATCCTGCTCACTTTCAACACTAACATCGTCTAAACTTGAACTATTCCGATCAATTGAAGAATCGTCTAATGACTTTACAGAATATTCTTCCGAATCCACCATAATCTCATCATGATTACCAAAAACACAATCATGTTCATAAATTGCAGACCAAAAATCATTACTTTTTGCATTAGATGAACAAATTTTATCAGAAATCTCAACCTTGTCAAGAATTTCATCTAAACTAATACTCTCCTTTTTTTCAGACAATTCATCTTGGCTCATACTTGACTCGTCTTTCTCATCGAAATTAAGCTCACAAACAACAGGACTTTCAACAAATTTGTGCTCAACAACCTCATCTTCTCTACTAAATTGATCATCACAATCATTATGCACCAAAATTTGGTCATCAAAACCTAAATTTTCGCTTTCGACACATTCAACAACCTCATCTTCTCTACTTAACCCATCACCACAATCATTATGCACCAAAATTAAATCATCACACAAAGACTCACAACCCAAATCCAAATTTCCGCTTTCGCCACAACTAACAACCTGATAATCTCTACTCAATTCATCACAAACACTACTTTTAACTAAAGGAGGTTCAAGATTAACATCCAAATCAACAGAAAACCCCTGATTTTCGCGGTCGAAAAAGGAATCAACTTTCTCAACTAATTCTTGTTTTGGATTGAACCCATCATTAGAAAACACAAACATTTCATGAACAGTAAAGTTCATAGTAGTTTGAAGAGGTTCTTCAACAAATGCACACACACTATTCCCAGCAAAAAACTGATACTTACTTGTATTAGCATTCACAACACTACTTTCCATTTCTTTTTCCACAATTTGATCAAAACCCTTTATTTCTTCACATTTTTCCTCATTGTTTACAACATGATCATCATTTTCAGACCAATTTTCCACTGTTTTCTCAACAGAAAACCTGTAACAAACCCAAAATGACATTAATAAAACACATTTAATCACAAAATAATCACGTTTATCACAAAAGTTTATATATTTAACAAAAGTGTAAGTCTCCTTAAGACCGTCTCATGTAAAACCGTCTCATACAATAAAAGTACCTTGAAAAAAGGCTGAACACATGAAGAATGTAGCTCCAAAGAGAACACCAAAAGGAATTAACTAAACCAAACATTTTAATTTTGTGTACAAAATTAAAACTTGTTAATGACAAAAACCCATTAAAAATGTGAGTTTTTTAGCATAATTACAATCAACCCACAAAAGATTTCTCCATTTTAAGCAAAGAGAAAAGTAAAGGAAGAGTGGGTTGATCATAGAATTGTGGAAAAATGAAAAACATAAGTCAAACCACAGAGTTTTGACTTATTTAAGTAGAAAATGTGTTGAAAATTTTGGTAAGAAAATACTATTTGTGTGAGATTTTTGAGATGTGTGAGGTACATATATAGTGTATATAGTTCTTTAGAAGGTGAAAATTGTGATGTATTTTGAACAAACAATTGAGGGAAATAAATTATGTAGAGTTTATATATATATATATATGGGAGAAAGAAATTTTAAGGATTTTGTTCCATTATTTGGGGTTTGGACGGTCGATTGGGGGGTACTTATTGAGTTATTTATGACGACTTTATGTACTTATTGGTAGGGCTGAGCAAAAATATACGATACGGTTTTAATATACGGATACGATATGGTATACGGTTTTAATTACACGGATTTCCGGGTACACGATACGAATTTCCGGGTATACGATACAGTTTTTAAAAAAACCGTACCGGGTCCGGGTCGGGAAAAATCAAAACCGGGTATACGGTTTTGACCCGGTTTAATTAAAAATAACCAAAAAAAAAGTTGTATGTAAAATTTTGTTGTCTATTTTGACTATATGGGTGAAATTTTGAGTACCAATCATTTTATGTTAAACTTATAATATACGCAACTCATTTTATCAGTGACAAATTTCTGTGTGAAGTTTTGCAAATTTGTATTTTGCTATTTTACCTACTGACTTTGCAAGTAATTGTGTTTTATAATAATGATCCTAATAGATTATATAAGCATCTTATTTATTGGTCGTTACTAATGTTGTGGACTCGAATTCCAGGTCTGAGCATTATCAATTAAACCGGATCCGGGTATACGGTTTTCGGGTACCCGGTTTAACCGGGTATACGAAAACCGGGTACCCGATTAAACCGGGTCGGATCCGGGTATTAATTTTAGGCCTTCCAAAAACCGGGTACCCGATACGGTTATTAAAACCGTACCGGGTACCCGGTTTTGCTCACCCCTACTTATTGGTGATCTCGAGTTGATATCTCGTCGTATTTATTTGTTGTTTCAATGTTATCGGTTTAGGACCTTTAAATCTTCGATAAGAAATGGAAGATTTATTTCCGGGCTTGGTTTTGTTTTGCTCTTCAGAAAATAATAGAAAGTTATTAGGGGGGAATTGTTGGTAGATGATGATCTGTATATAATTTGGGATAAAGTCGAGCCCCAATATTATTTGATAGAGCGACTTTACTACTGGCGTTGTGTTGTAGATTTGGTAATGAATCGGTGTTTTTTTAATGGTAAACAATGAAGCCATTGTTTGATAGAGCGACTTTACTATTGGCCCTGTGTTGACCCATTTGTTACAGATAGTTTGTCACCAACCCTTTTACAATATTTTTGAGTTAAAATACATGTTTTCCATTTCTGATAACAATATCATTTTTAATATTTTTCCATTCCACCCACCATTTCATTCCTTTTTTGAACATACTTTGAATGGTGAGAATTACACCTCAATTAAATTTAGTATATTGAAAGAAATATATTTCATTTCCTTGAAATAATGAAAAGACTCTTAATTCATTTTAATTTTAACTCCTCATGTTACAAGTAATGGCTAGAAAATAAAACGATAATCTAAATCAATGCTCATCATTCTTGTTATATTCTACCTTATTATCGATCATGTACAATATGTATTATTTTATGCTGGTTTATAAGAGTAATTACATAAGTTCGAATATAATAAGTTAATACCTCTATACCCAGTGAGATTTTTTTGAAATTGTTTAGTTTTTCGAAATTTTTCAAATGTACCTTATATTTTTATCGGTTTGCCCCCTTAAAATTTCCTGTCATCCCTAAATTTATATTATGGCTTCGGTTAGATACTCGAGTGTTCCTTTCTAATTTCCATTAGCATAACACGTTTGATAGAATCATCATGAAAATTAGTGTTAACGAATTTAAAGAGTGTTTAAATGATTGGAAACTAGCCTTTTTAAGCTTGGAAGGTGGGGGATTCGGTACTTCTTTTGAGGGACTAAAAACAAACATTGAGGTTGTTGTAAGAACTAAGAACTACACGAAGACTTTCCTTTTTGACTTGCTCCATTACTTAAATAAATGACCCAAATTATAAAGGTGATATCTTGACCAAGACGTAGACTTGTTCATAGTTAGTTGATTGTTGAAGTAGTAAAGATGATACACTAGCTTGTAAGGTAGATTTGTTTATGGGTTGTTTGTCCATTAAATTTGGTGTGTTTAGTCTATTTGTATATAAATATAAATATGAAAACTCTATAATTTCATATATTTACATGATTGGAATCTATCGATTTAACTTTGTCCAGTCTAAACCTGTATAATTAACATTTAGAAACTTGTTTATAAAACTGTCTTATATTATAAGGTACAAAGTAATAGATTAAAGCCCAAAACTGAACACTTAAATTGTTCATTTTAGTTTTATTTTGACAATTTGATATCTTATACCGAGTATTAAATAGTAACCTAGTTAAATGTGAAATTTCAGGTAACATTATAACAAAGATAACATTCTCTTATATACTATGTATGTTAATTAATTAAGTTATTCAGTTATACTCTTATTAGTGCAATAATTTTCACATATAAGATGGTTTATATAGAGAGCAATTATGTAAATGATATTAGCCATTTACAGTAAATCTCTCCTAATTTGTACAGTTATTATCATTATACTCTTACGAAGTAGTTATCATTGTAAACATTGCATGACCTTTTACTAATTTGTTTATTTCAAAAGGGTCTAACATAAATAGTTAAATGGAATAAAAGAGGTAAAAATAATTTGTTTTGGCATAAACCAAGCCAAAAGACAATCAATTTTGAAATTTATGAAAGTCGAATACAAATTATAAATAACATAAATACATAATACTATCATGAAATTTTTCATGTTCAAATAATAAATTTAGGGATTATTTTAGGCCTTAATAATAGAATATAACTATAATATATGGGCTTCAATCATCACCTTAAGGTTTTGGTTGAGATGGTTCACCTATCATGGTATCAGAGACAGAGTGACCGAAGGTCACGTGATCAAACCCTTGCAGCCCCCAATATCTCACAAACTCACCAAGTGAAAAAAAAAACCCGCACATGATATGGGAAGGTTTTGGTTGAGATGATTCAACCATGACTTATTCATAATTTTAAGCTGACAATTGACTTCCATTAGCGTAAGAATCTTATTTAGGGAGTATAAAATGAGTAAGCGTGTTTATAATTTACATGTCGACCAAATTAAAAAATGTTATTCGCCTTTCTCGCCCTAATTAATAAAAATTAAAACTATTCATACATTTTTTGTTAACCAAATATTTATTTTATTAAAGGAGTACACAACCAAACCAAATTAAAGATTACATTAACGCGGTATATTTTTAATTGATTCGTGATGTTATTCAACAAGAAGTTTCGGACATGATGTCGGATAGGTAGCAAACCATCTTTTACTTTAATGGAAATAAAAAATAACGTATGATTAATTAATGAATAAAATAAGATATGAATTTCTTATATATACTAATAGTACGTATTTTGTCTTCATATAACCTAGCAAATACAATTAAGATTTTAAAAAGAAAGTAATGTCTGACATCAGTTGATGTATATACGACGGTTACATTGTGTCGTAAATAATTTTTGTAATGATAAGTTTTTTTCTTGGTACATAATTACATATGATAAGTTTTTTTTGGTAATATGTTTGTAATGATAAGTAAGATATTATTTTTCCTTATGAAAAGTTTTTTTATAAGTATTTTGAAAAATACATACTTTACTCTCGTGAGTAATATATTGTATTCGTGTTTCCTAGACAGATGATATTCAAATTTTTATATGAGACAGTTTAGTTAATATAATATCGAGTTATTGAGTATAGTAGTTGGTAGGTGACTAATGTTTTTTTTGTCATATGAGATGCTCACACATAGATGAAAACCATAAATTAAGATGAACTCTTTAGAGACTTGCTATATTTTGTAATAATAACGCATTAACAAAAACAGATTTAAATAAATATAATTATACTCTAATATCTTACAGCATACTAAAATATTACGGTAATAATGAAAATGATTAACATAATTAGGTTAAATTAGATGAGGCATGAGTATAAATAAAACAAGATGGGGTAATAATTAACAAAGATAAATCACTATCAGTAAACATGCATCATGTATCACGTAGCTGAGATCCTTTCAAGCTTAATTAGTTCATGCACGATATTTGTAAACTTAATTAAATATCTTTAGTAGTTATTCCGTATATATTACTAAGGGACAATTATACGGTAACACTCGGGTCACCAATCTCGGCGACACCCTCTCACATATATATTCTTATATAGGTCCATTATTTAGTGGTCTCTTACATAGAGATCGAGCATTTTGATGATCTCCTACAAAAAATACATGTGAAAGGGTATCACCGAAATTTAGCAACACCAATCATTTGTTTAAGTTGAAACAATAGTTAAAGTCACCAATATCTTTAACACATGAATTGTTTTTGTTTTATACGGAAATTTATTCTTATTCGACGTCCAAAACCATGCTACGTATATGTTTGCCAACATAATTAACCATCCCTAAATAATTTATTCATGTAGGCCAAAATACGTACTCATATGTCAACAATTTTGAAGTCATCTTAAGTTTGTTTGATAGTTGATGAGTACACCATGATGCATGCACAGTAAAATGAGAAATTTTTAAATACATTCTAGAGTTTAATTATATTCTCCACAGTAATATAGTATATTTCTGCATTATAAGGTTGGTTTCGTAATAATCTTATTTTACTCTATTTTACACAGATCGCAAGCCTCGCAAAGTCGCCAATCATACAAGCAATATTGAAATAATATAGATGGGTTAAAGTGTTCAATTTTGCAGGTAAGTTTTAGTATACGGAGTACTTATTAGTTATTAAAGTTACGGCAATTCTTTACCCCTCTCTAGGGCTGGTCAAACATGCGGGTCAACTCGGTTCAACCCAACCATCGATCAGGTCAGTTTTCACCCAGCCCACCCGCAATAACCCTCCCTCACCCCGGGCCGGGCCAAGGGTCGGGTTTAGCCTATTCCACATGACCCGTCCTCATCCAGACTCGCCTTATGCCTACCCCTGGTCCGGTTCCAGGTTCACCTTTACGAGGCCCGACCCAAATGGTTGACCAGCTCTACCCCTCTCTCTCATATAATTACATTCACAAATTCTTATTTAAGACGGAGGTATCCGTCTTATTCTCTCACAAAATACCTATAAAGGGTGAGTGGAGAGCACATGGGGGTGCCCACCTTGTTCCCTCTACCCATTTCCTCTCACAAAATACACGTTGCAAGATTCAACCCGTCTTAAGCAAGACCTACTGAATTACATTTACATACACAAGAATCGTACGATTTGTACCTAAACTAGCTACCTAGTACTCATATAGTGATATATGGGTCCAACATAATTATTGTGGAAATTGCATTGTATTTCCACTTTGACTTCTAATTAGTGGATTCTGAGATGCATCCACTTTTTGGCCGATTTTGTTATTTACTCATACAAATCAAATACCCCAACTAATAAGTCATAGATTATGTCTATTCTTGTGTTTCACAATTGGGAAAAAAAAATATAGAATATTTCCTCAATTCTTATTCATAGCTAAGCTTGCATGTGAGACTTTTACCATTTCTTAACCAAAGTTTCAAGTAAATGACGTTCATATTATTGACATCACAAATTCTTATTTCAGACGGACTAATTCCGTCTGAAAAATAAGACGGGATTATGTTGCCACTTTTTGATAAAATGTAACCACAGCTTATATCAACTTGTTTTCAATAGTGGTTACATCTAACTGTAAAGTGGTTACAAAATCTCGTCTTATTACTTCAGACCAAAATGGTCCGTCTGAAGCAAGACCAACTGTATTGACATTAACCTACAACCACCATGCAGAGTATATATTTACGTATCTTCCGTCAAAAACTCATTAAATAAGGTGTTTAAGTTATACTCTAGTCGATGGGATATAATTAAATTGTAATGAAGTCATCATACGTCGTATAACAAGTTTATACAGTGTCAACAGAGACCAACAAAATTAATTTAAAAGTATTTTAAATTAAGATATCTAACTTCTTTTAACAACGGTATTTTTAGTTTTATCTAAATGGGTTATGACTTGTGACTTGTGAGCGTGAAATTATAAAGTTAATATATATATTATAACGGTTTTTCTAACATGTGCCTAACATGTGCCCTTAAGGCACATGTTAATAATCTTTAAATGGAAAGTTTAGCAATAAATATGACATTGGAATTTTGTGGAAAGTGGCTTATGGATTATTAGTCAATTAATCAAACAATGAAAACACAAAGAAAAGGAAGAAATAAAATTAGGTAGGTTAATTGTCATTTGTAAACTCAACCGACAAAAGACATGTTGCCTTTTGGTAAAGCAATCGAGTCGGAGTACCAAATCACCATTTATGTTTTTGGGTACTTCGAAGGGACTAGGGCTCAAACTAGTGTTTTTTTTTTATCATGTGATTTATGAGATTAAAAAAAATGTATTACCAAATAATCTATGAGTCTCAAATAATACTTTATAATAAAAGTGTTTAACAATGTGAAATGTTTGACTTAAGTAAACAATAATATGTTAATAAATGTCAAGTTTACATATATCTAATTTAAATAAAAGATCAAGTACACAAAAATGTATAGTATAAGACGAATTATACACTGAGCTGGTCTCCTTTAAGATGAGCTATACTTTGGTCTGAAATAAAGATGAAGTTTTGTGACCATTATTTTACAGGAAAATGTGACTACTTTTGGCAATCAAACAAGTTATCATAAGCTGTAAAACTAGTTGGGTAATTGTAGTTACATTTGAACATAAAATGAACACAAAACTCCGTCTTTAATTCAAACGGATTTTGTTTGTCTGAAACAAGAAAATGCGTTAAATACTAGTTAGTGTTATTTGTTTTAGCAACTCTCGTATAACAAATTATTACTGACCCAAAAGAAGAATAGCTAAATGATAACATATGAGTATGTTTATGTTGTAGTTTTATTTTGATAACTCGATATTATGATGAGTATACTAATATTAATATTAGGTTATTATAATAAAATATTTTATTTTAATTTTATTGATTTATTTAGTTGGTATTTTTTTTTATTTGGTTAGTCATATTGGCCGTATAAATGAAATGATATTATTGGAAAACAATTTGTGTGCATTTGGAGTATAAATTAATACATGTCCATTCAAAAGTAGCTGTTGAAAGTGATAATTTATGTTTTATTAACTCAATTCGTAGTACTTGACAAATTTTTTGGGAGATTTATAGTATTATCATCAAGGATGTGAAATTAAATCTTCATTTCTTCGATAAAGTGATAATTAAATATTACTTTCGTGAGTCCAACAAAATTGCTGACTACATGGCATTTATTGGACATTTTTATCCAAATCTTCATTTTTATCCAACAAAATTGCTGACTACCCGAAGATAGTTACAACCTGATATGACCCGAAGATAGTTACAACCTGATATGACCGGAACTCAATATAACATGACCCGATCAGACCCGACCAAAACCCAAAGAGACTGACTCGATTGCCATCTCTAATCGTGGGTTTTGGACTTTTTAAAGCGAGTGGTGTATCGAGTTGCTTTAACTGGGTTGGTCGCACAAATGAAGGAGCCACGAGTCCACAAGAGAAATTCAACAGTCTGTTTATATAAAAATAAAGGAAAAATTCAAAATTACTCCCTTATATATACAACTTTTTCAAACTTACTCTCTTTCAAAACAAAACTTCAAAATTACTCCCTTATAAGAGACTTCCGATCAGAAATTGCTACCAAGACCCAACTTAAGTCATAATTAGTCTAGTTTTCCGACCAAATTCAATTTTTTT
The DNA here is from genome assembly GCA_022085475.1 of Heliosperma pusillum. Taxonomy (NCBI): domain Eukaryota; kingdom Viridiplantae; phylum Streptophyta; class Magnoliopsida; order Caryophyllales; family Caryophyllaceae; genus Heliosperma; species Heliosperma pusillum. Next base: position 258,833 of record JAIUZE010069937.1, on the reverse strand, counting down.
GTAATTTCCATCCCATTTTGCCCCTGTTTCTTTTTCCTTAATATTTCCCCATCTTTCTTAAGTGTTTAACTTCTTTTTGTTTGTCTACCTTTCTCTCTCTCATTTTGCCCTGTTTCTTTTTCCTTAATATTTCCTTCCCATCTTTTTCTCTCTCTCTGCTATTCCACCATTTTTTACCCCTCCTATATTTACTGTTAAATCAATGTCAAGATCTAACTCTCACTCGCACTCGTACTCAGAATCTCGCTGCAATTGTGATGCTTCTGCTACGGTTAGGTTGTGTTTCTGTGGTGATGTTATTGCTGCTAAGGTTACTTCTTGGACAAAACATAATCCAGGCAGAAGATATGAAGCATGTCAAATATACAATCCAGTTACCAAGGTTCGTGGTTGTAAGTATTTTTGTTGGTTGGATGAATCTCAAACAGCTTGGCAAAGAAAGTTGATTAATGAACTTGTGATTGAGAGAAAACTCCTTAAAAACGAGATTCAATTGTTGAAGAATGAGGTGAAATTGATTAAGGATGAGAAATTAAGCATTGAGAGGAATGAAGATGGGAAATTGAACATTTGCAGGTTACTTGGTGTTAAATTTAGAGGAACATTTATGTTTTTTGTTGTTGTTTGCCTCATTGTAGTATTGGCCAAAGTTGTAATGTAGTTCTCTTAATTAGTTCTCTTAATGTAATATGTACTTGGATAATTTGGTGGAATGAAAAAAGCATTTGTGATCAATTTTTTTATCAAACAATTGCAAAGGCTTAAATTTTCATAAGCATCAAAAGTACTATTAAATTGCTCACCTGAAAAGATAGACATACATAAATAGTTCACCTAAAAGCTATGGCATACATAAGCACAAGTACTAAATTGTTCACATGAAAATGACCATACACAAGCAATCCTTACAAAGTAGCAACAAAACACAATCATTCTTAGTTCAACTAACAAATACTACTCTAATTGAAAGGAGGGGGTTGTGTGACATCAAAAGATGTCTGGCTTTGAACATTGCTGGTGGATGGTGGAGGACCTGCACTAGCATAGGCTGCCTTCACTGCATTCCTAGCTGATGCTCTGTCTCTTCCTTCTTTTGCCCAAGATGACTTACTTAGAGGTCTCCCTCCTTTGTTGTTGACCTTTGGTGGGGCTGGAGGATTCTTGCAAGTTCTTTTGGAATGACCAAGTCCCCCATAATTTCCACACTTGTTTTTGGTCTTTGGCTTCTTAACTCTGTTGCTTTCTTCTTCACCTGCTTCCTTTCTTCTTCTTTTCTTGGATGGCCTCCCAGGCATCTTGCGGATTATAGGCGGCAAAGGTTCTGGAAAACCACTCTTCTCCCATTGTTTCACCCCATGCATTGGTGAGATTGCAGGTTCATATGCCATAGCATACCTTTCCTTAGTGTATGCATCATCAACAAAGTCTTCAGGGTCCAACCTTTGCTTGAGGATGCAGACCATTGCATGTGTACAAGGCAGACCACTAAGCTGCAAGTTCCTACAGTTGCATTGTCTTTGGTTCAACTGCACAACCCATCTTTCCCCTTTAAAATCAACCTCAAAGTTGTCATCTTTAGACTGAAGAGCTTTCCCATACCTAGCTTCATCAGCTGCCCACTTCATGTATTTGTTAACATAAGGCATTAGTCTTCCTTCATACTTTTGCAAACCCTCTCTCTTTTCATATGTCCTCTTCATGACATACCTTCTAATCCATTCCATTTGTGTGAGGATTGGCTTATCTCTTGCATCCCTGAGGACTGCATTGAATGTCTCACACAAATTGTTCAACAACATGTTGGACTTACAATGGGTTTGGAAGGCATGTCTGGACCAATCAATGTTCAACAGGGATGGCATTTAAATATGCCCATGCATAATTTGACAGGAACTTAATGCCCTCCATGTGTCCATCAAAGTCAGCCTGAGAATAACAATGTAAGAGGTCAGTTTGTAATAAATGGCCAAAAATCAAAGTCAGTTTGTAATCAGAGTCAGCCTGAGAATAACAATGTAAGAGGGCATTAATTCATACCTTTTTTGTGGCCCTAGCAGCATTCCAGAAACTCTCTTTGTAGAGTTGTCCACCATAACTTAGCTTGAAGTTTGCCCAAATGTGCCTAGCACAATATCTTGTCTCTGCTTTGGGCACCACCATCCTTAAAGCATCAATCAAACCTTTTTGCCTATCAGACATAAAGGTCATCCCCTCTCCCTGAGGTTTACAAACATCATTGGCCAACATCTCAAGAAACCACCTCCAACTGTCAGTGTTCTCCACTTCAACAATTGCCCATGCCACTGGAAATATATTGTTGTTCCCATCTTTCCCAACTGCCACTAATATCATGCCAGGGTAAGGACCTTTTAGGTGACAGCCATCAATCCCTAACAAAGGTCTACACCCTTTTGTAAAACCTTCCTTACATGCTGCCAAACATATGTAAATTCTCCTGAATATTGGTGGTGGCCTCTCAATATTGTCACAAACAACAAATGTTGTTGACCCACTGTTATATTTTCTCAAAGAAGCAGCATAATCCCATACTTTACCATACTGATCTTTACCATTCCCAAATATCACTAATTTTGCCCTAGATCTTGCAAGCCAACATTTTCCATAACTCACATGGACATTTAAGTCCCTCAACACTTGTTCTTGAAAATTTTTCAAACTCCAGTCAATGTTTGTTCTAAACCACTCTAGGTACTTCTCAGCTAAGTACTCACTAGACACCTTTTTATTGTAGCTTGAAAGCTGACAAGTGTGTTTCAACCTCATTGATTTTATTTGTATATTCTCAGAAGTCCTCATTTTTAAAGCATGAAACTTATACCTAAACTTATTTTTGAGATTGCAGATGCAGGCTCCAATCTTAGACCTTTTACTATTCCAGGCACACTTGCACTTGCTCTTGCAATATGTTGTCACCCTAGTTGAACCATTATGACTATAGTAAAAGTCATAACCATTCTCCACAGCATGATTAACCAAAGCTTTCCTCAATACTTCTACATTTGCAAATTTTAACCTCAACTTCAAGTTAATGGGTTTCTTTAAGTCAACCTCTGAGTTAAAGGTTGGGTACCCATCACCTTCAGAATCTGACCCTTGTAAGCTCCTCAAATCATCTGAGTTTTCATCTATTTCTTCAAAATTATCCACCTCAACATCATCAACCCCCTTATGTTATGTCTTCTTGCAGTCTCACTTTGCTTATGTACCTCAGTCTGCTCTACTTCAGTTTCCTTTGCACTAGTTTCATCAACATTATTTTCACCCTCACCCTCATTCACATTCTCAAAACAGCTCTCATTCACACCTTTATTCACACCAAGAGAACCCTCAACCTCATCAAGAAGGCCCTCTTGATTTCCACCAAACAAATCTTCTTTCTCTCCCAGATCTTCCTCACCAATCACCCACTCAATGTCACTTAGATCCACATCACTTAGGTTTGCATCACTACTGATTTCCTCCTCATCGTTATTACATTCCACCTCTTTCTCAATACCTTTCTTATTCCTTGTTTTTCTTTTTGATGCACTTTCTACCTCTCCCACTTTCCCTTTCCCTTTAACTTTTGAAGTGTCTTTCTCCTTTTGACTGGAACCAACAACACTGCCTTTCTCCTTTTGACTTCTCACTTTGCCTTTTCTTTTCTCCTCTCACAGCTTTGGCCATCATCTCTGCCTTTTTCCTTTTCAGTCAATGATACACCCTCAGACCTAACCTTTCTTCTCACAGGTAATTTCTGACTTTTGTTTGGAACTTGAAAAGTTAAGGGTGGTTTTGTTTGAATAGAAGGTATATGTAGAGGAGTTTCAATGTTCCTCTGATTCTTTCTAGGACTGCTTCTTACAGAAAATGATGGATTGGCAATGGATTTAACTCTAGGTGCTTTAAATGTGGGGTTGGGTTTGTTTAAAGCAATACTAGATGGACCAGGCCCATTTGGTTGAGTGCTGAATAAATTAGGCCTTTTTGTTCTGGGATTGTGGACATTGTTTATAGAAGGTACATGAATAAATACTGGGGTGGGTAGAGTAATATATAGGCTTATCATAAATTGGTCATCTCTTGACTTTATGGCATTTACCACATCATAGTCACAAACCATCACTGTCTTCCCAGTTGTGAGGTTCTTCCCTGTTTTTTATACCATATCTCAACTTCTCTACCCCCATCAACTTACCAGCCATGTCTCTTAAATATGGTAAATTCAAATTTTTATGAGAAATTCCACAAGCTAAATAGACACCCCCTCCAACATACTCAGTTTTACAATTTTTAAATTCAAACTGCCCAGCATAATATATACGTAGGTTAACATTAAAGTCAGTATCCATTATTCCTACAAATCAAAGACAATGTAGGTGAAAATGGGTAAATGTTAAACACTAATCAACACATCATTTTTACCTTAAAGCATTCAATCAAATTAGGGTTAATCAACAGTAGGAGTTGCATTAAACTAATAAATCAATTAAATAACAACAAATCAACTTCATAAATCAAAAACCCCTAAATTACATAAATTAGGGTTTTGTATACTGTATGAATTGCAGAAAAATAATAAAAATCAACACATAATAAACAACTTACAAACTAGAATAGAATGACTAACCTAGCAATGATCAAATGAGGAGTTGAATCGCTGGATTAAGGTTAGTTGATTTTAACGCAGTAATTTAATTTCTTCTTAATATTTGAGAGTGAGTAAATAGTAAATTAGGGTAAAATAGTTAGAATAGATAAACTTACTGATTAAGAGGAGAGTTACAAACAAGGGCAAATTCGTCAATTTTGACTAATTATGACTTAAGTTGGGTCTTGGTAGCAATTTCTGATCGGAAGTCTCTTATAAGGAGTAATTTTGAAGTTTTGTTTTGAAAGAGAGTAAGTTTGAAAAAGTTGTATATATAAGGGAGTCATTTTGAATTTTTACAAAAATAAAAGACCAAAAAAATTGGAGAAAAATAGGGTTGGACTTTTAGGGTTCCTCAATCGTATAGTTGGTCGCACACATCGAGTTAGCAATTCCTCAATTGATGTATGTAATCTTTTTTCATATTCATATTCTGTTACAATTTGCTTATTTAATTCCTTTCTAAGTTCGATTTCGATTGTTGCACTTCAATTTGTTTCAATTTATAACGTTTTTATAATTTTATTACTTGGAAGTTTATTTATGTGAACTTGTATTCTATTTATTTGTTTTGCTGTTATTTACTGAGCTTGAGAATAATTTATCGATCTTATTTTGATGAGCTACGTTTATTTTCCTGAGTAATTGACCTGTGCTCAAGTAACTGAGCTGAAAAATTGTTGCTTTAATTTGTGTTTCAATTTGTTTATAGCTCTTATTTCTTGCCGAATCTTATCTATCTAGATGTTATTTGATTCAAATTGTTTTAATTAATGTACACAATATCTCCTTGTAAGAGGGGATCCGACCCGTCTTCGACCAACTGAGTATTGTAAGGTTACTTTTGATGCTTCAAAAACTTACAGTTGATGATTTCATTCTTCACAAGCAAGTGGTCGGTGTTCGATGTGGGTGTCATTGTGTTAAACATGCAAGCAAGGAAGTAAAATGAGTTTATATTCAGTAAAAGTGTCATTGTGTCAAGCTTAATATTTCTTTGTTTCGTAATAAGGTCTTATACCATAAAGCCGATCTTGTTGTAGAGATTACCTTTTTATTTTTGAGCTGGCCATGCAAATATGTTGTTGCATTTATATTGTTACTCAGTAAAGACTCTATCTTGTATGTATTGAATTAGATTTAAGGTTCGGGATTCCAAAAAATCCCAACTTCAATGGAATCAATCCCCAAGAAAAAGAAGAAGCCAACAAAGAAGCCTGGCGAGGCGCTATTTATAAAGCCATGTCAGACGATGCCTGTGAACAGCCCATCTGAGGGGATGCTCATACAGAGATGTCACACATTACCTACAAAGAAGACAGCTGCCACGATGCTCCTTAAACCTTGTCAGACTGTTTCTGAAAGGTCTAACAAAAAGAGGCGTGTCACACCGCCAGAGGTGGAGGAGGAGAAAGAGGAGCACGAGGAGGAGGTTGCTGAGATTAAATTTAAGCAAGGCGACCATGTTGATGTGAAGGCCTTGCTGTCCTCCAAAGCTCGAAATTTCCTCGTCACGTCTAAAGGTGGTGAAGTAGTTCCTATCGCTGTACTTGATGGAAAGTACGTCATTGTCTGTTGTTTTTATGTGCCTTTTGATATTGACGACCCCGTGACGGCATCTTGCCAATCCATTGAAGCTTTATACAATGAACTTACTTTCAAAGGAATTGCTGATCGAGTTAGATTTGTAGTGGTTGTCAAGATTGCTCCTGGTTTTGGCAAAGCTGAATTTGACAGCTTTTTTTCCAGGCTATCAGTTAATTGCCTTGCCATCCCTTTCGCTGATTCCAAGTCCCGTGACAAGATTTGCAAGTCTTTTGGCTTGTTAACCAAGGTTGATGATGATTCGGAATCGCCTTGTCTTGTCGTTCACCCCAATGAAAAGGTTTTAAAGTTTCAACCTGATTTCCTTGAACAATATGGAGCTAGATCTTTTCCGTTTTCTAAGGAGCACTTCGATGATATCCAAAGACAAGAAAAAATTATCAGAAATAGGATACGTTCCACCGACTCTCCTATATTCCTTGAGGAACTTCTTCAATGTGATTATCTCTCACGAATCGCCAACGAGAACGAGTATGTACCTACGTCTAGCCTCGGTGATACAGTTGTTACGTTATACCTTTGCTATAATGGGTCCATCATGGATAAGCTTCAAGCTATCCATAAAAAATGCATTAAAAAAAGGCTCAAGTTTGAAGTCATCCTCGTCCCTTTGCCCTTTTATAATCATTATGAAACCCCATCCTTCCGTGACCGTATGAAACAAGATGCTTTGAAACATTCCATAAGCTCATCATGGTGGATGTTTCCCTTTGACGACAAGGTATATCGTACCCTTTGGCGCCTCTTTTATCAATTTTGTGAAGATCAGTTACTCATTCTGCCACATGGTCAGTGTCCTGGGGACCTTCGTGGAAAAGAAATAGCAACCCGTTACGGGATCAGTGCATATCCGTTCACCAAGGAGACAGTTGTCAATAAGGAAGTCCGCAAGTTAAGATCATTCACCCTACAAGATCTGCTCAAAAACACTGAGTTGGGAACCGATCTTGAGAACAAGAATGTTCTCCTTTACTTTGACTCTTTCAAATGTGATCTGGACGGTGGATACCTCTACAGTAATCTGATGCTGTATTACCATGAAATTAAGGCCAAATATGCTGACAGTGAAGTAGTTTTCGTTTCTTTGCATCCCAATTTAGGATTGGATAATAGCCGAATTGCTGCGATGATGTGGCCCATTTTACCTCTTGAGATGTGTGCATCTGTCATCAAGCGTATAACTCCCACGCGCTGGCCAGGCATAGTTGCATTTGGGTCAGACGGGAAAATTCTCTCTCGATCTGCTCAATCACATCTACCTTTATCGACTTCCTCTCGTTCGCTATTTGAAGACACGCTTGCATCAGAGGTTGCTGCTGTGGTAGAAACCCAAATCATGTAGCAGAAGGTTGGCCTTTTCGGAGTTACTAACGCCTTTTATCTTTCTTGTTGTCATCAATCACGTTGTATATTGCCGGTCTTAGCTATGAAATGTGTCGTTACTGATCCTGGTTTGTGCCCGTGCAGGAAGCTTGGATCTAGCATTTTGCAAGAACCGGGTGGTCTCAGGTTGTTAAGTTGGGTATTTTGAAGTGGTTGTACTTGTAATGTTGGTTAGAGACCAACTTATTTATTAGTAGTATTAAGTATTTTTATTCGGTGTACTTAATAGCAAGTTACCAATTTAACTTGTAGACTTGTGTGCTGAACTCACCATAGTAGCGGTCTGTTTGTAATGAAAAAGCGTTTTATGTTTCGAGTTAAGCTCGGCTCTATGATCTAGTAGCACTTTCATTGGTGAATGGTCTGACCATTCTCAATCCTGTTTTACGCTTCATCCCGTGAATTTTTTTGTGTGAAATATTTCGAACGCAATTAGTGTAATATTCTAGTTATCATTAGAGCTGGGCATGAGTGCGGCCTGCCCTGCCTTGCCCCGACCCACCCCTCTAGTTCAAGTCCTCCCCTGCCCGTTTCCCAAGCTCGCCCCATTAACTGGGCCGGTCTCGGTTTGGTGCTATGGGAGCCCGGCCCGAACCCCAGTCCGCCCTCCAACCCGCCGACCCACACTGAACCGGTTGGACCGGACCGTCCCAGTTCAGTGTGGGCCGATCGTTGCATGAATGTGTACATTTTTCCCCCCTAATTTGTTTTATAAATAACCACTTCATTTAATCTAATTTCTCACACATTTATCTCTTATCTATTCTCTAGTTTACTCTTAACTAGATATCATGCCCGTGCGATGCTCGGGTTTACATTAATGTCATGTTATTAAGTTTTTTATAACAATTAACTTATAAAAATACATTTTTGAAGTTTGATGTTTTAACCTATTACGGATTAACTTTTAAGTACGTTGAAATTACTTTTAACAATATAATACTGACATGAATTGAATTTTCATTTGATTAGTTATTTTATATCCTAATAAAATAATCAAACCATAAAAGAATCATATCAATTTTTATCACACGCGCTAAATTTGATTTTAATTCGACTTTTTATGAAAATAATAAAATTAACCAGACTACTTTCACTCTCGTTTAACCTTCTCACTCAATTTGCCTTGAGATCACTATGATAAAATATACTACAAAGTGATATTTACGAAAACAGTATTGATCAATTGATTTAACTCCTATTTTAACCATCTTTTACCAAACTTGCAATGACTTAAGTTCTGCTTGATCCTTATTAATGTCCGAAAATTATTAACAATACCCTTCCGTTCAAATCATTTAATAGGTTTAAATATGTTTTGATTAATAAATGATCTAGGGCACTAAAAATCAAGCTTTGTTGAATCATTCAAATTATATACTTCCTCTTATACAATCCAATGTACCCACTTTCCATTTTTGTACAATCCAATCCAATGTACCCATTTCCTTTTTGGGTAACATTTTGATCATTTTATCCTTGTAACACCCATTTAATTACATACAATGTCATCAAATAGACTACTTTTCAACATTAAAATTTATTACAAGGGTATCCCGCCTCCATGCTCAACGGCTATTAAATCTCCTCCTAAGGCAATAATGTGCATTTCCTTATTTACCAATATTTTAAACAATAGTCTGCATTTCCTTATTAGAAATATTCTATTTATTTGTTTCCGTAAATATTGTCATAGCTTCATGTATATAACTCAAGACATCTCTTTGTAATGAAAACAACACAATAAAACGTTTATCTTCTCCATCTTTGTTTTATAATAAAATTCAAGGACTTTTTCTTAAAACTTGTGCCCGGACCTACGCGTACATCTGATTGGATAAGAGGAAGTATTACTATATATATTCTTTTCTTATTTGTGTCTACAAGATAATAAAATGACTTTAATATCAATGACAATTTTTTTTAACGTGTATGTTTGGGCTCACTCATAACACCGTCGATACAAAAAAAGTTACGTATCAATAATAAATTTACGTAAAAGATGAAATTGGATAGGTAAAATAAAGTATATTGTTGATCATATTTTCAACATTATTCATGAATCATGATCATTGATTAAATGAAAAAAAGTAATATTATTGCATGGCTGTTAAGGACTAAATTGGTCGGTTAGATAATTCTACATAAGTTAAATAGTTCAACAATATAATTAAGACACATAAGTAATATAAATTAAGACTCACTATAATTAAGACCCAACTGATTCATCTTTTGCTACTTTCATACCTCAAGGATTATATTAGTTATTTCATACTCATATACCAACAATTTTGAAGTCATCTTAAGTTTGTTTGATAGTTGAGTATACCATAATGCATGCACAATAATGAGAAATTCTTAAATACATTCGAAAATTTCTTCATAATGCTCGAAATATGTATGTTTACAACAAATTATATGTGAATTTATTCTCTATGCTCGCTAACTCATTAATTTCTACTCCGTATGGTATATTTTTTGCATTATAAGGTTGGTTTCGTAATATATACTTATTTTACATCATTTTAATCATAAGCCTCGCAAAGTTGAAAAACTTACGAGCAATATTGAAATAATATAGATGAGTTGAAGTGTTAATTTTGTAGGTAATATAAGTTTTACGATATGGAGTACTTATTAAAGCTACATCAATTCTTTACCTCTCTCTAGGGTTGGTTAAATGTGCGGCCCAACCCGGCTACGGGTCTATTTTCACATAACTCACTTCTCGACCCGCCCTCACTCGAACCGAGTTTATCATATTTCACCCGACCCACCCTCATCCAGACTCGCGCTAAACCCCCTGGCCCGGTTAGTTCTAGGTCCACCATTACCAGGCCCGACCCAAATGGTTGACAAACCCAACCACCTGTCTCTCTCTCTCTCTCATATAATTACATACCCAGCCATCGAGTCAGTTTTCAGGTGTCCCACCCTCGACTCGCCCGCACCCCGGGCTGGGCACATGTTTAGCTTTTTCCACCTCACCCAGACACGCCCTAGGCCCGCAGTCCTAGACCGGTGCCAAGTCCGCCATTACCACGCCCCATCTAGCCCATATCCCGTGCCGATTCCAAGTTTACCTAGCCAAACTCAGCCCAGCCCAGCCCAGCCCGAATGGTTGACCAGCCCTACCCTCTTTCTCCAATGTAAAATTACATAGACAAGAATCGTACGATTTGTACTTAACTACCTAGTACTCATATAGTGATATATGGATCCAACATAATTATTGTGAAAATTGCATTGTATTTCCACTTTGACTTCCAATTAGTGGATTCTGAGATGCATCCAATTTTTGCCCGATTTTGTTATTTACTCATACAAATCAAATACCCCAACTAATAAGTCATAGATGTCCATTCTTGTGTATTTCCTCAATTCTTATTCGTAGCCAAGCTTGCATAGTTGCATGTGAGACTTTTACCATTTCTTAACCAAAGTTTCAATTAAATGACGTTCATATTATTGACAAAAACCTACAACAACAATGCAGAGTATGTAGTTACGTATATTCTGCTAAATATCATTAAATAAGGTGCTTAAGTTATACTGTAGTAAATGTGATATAATTAATTATAATAAAGTCATCATACGCCGTATAGCAGCTTTATACAGTGTCAACAGAGACCAACAAAATTAATTAATTAATTTTATTTTTTTTGGCAGCAGCAAATGAAATTAATTTAAAAGTGTTTTAATTTAAGATATTTCACGAAACTTCTTTTAACAACGCTATTTTTAATTTTATCTAAATGGGTTATGACTGTGAAATTATAAAGTTAATATATATATTGTAAATTTTGTGGAAAGTGGCTTATGGATTAGTCAATTAATCAAACAATGAAAACACAAAGAAAAGGAAGAAATAAAATTAGGTAGATTAATTGTCACTTGTTAACTCAACGGACAAAAAACATGTTGCCTTTTGGTAAAGCACTCGAGTCGTAGTACCAAATCACCATTTATGTTTCAGACGGAGGTATCTGTCTTAAACTTAAGAATGATACCATATTCTCTTATAAAATACCCATTAAGGGTGAGTGGAGAGCACATGGGGGGAGCCCACCTTGTCCCCTTTACCCATTTTCTCTCACAAAATACCCGTTGTAAGATTCGACCCGTCTTAAGCAAGACCTACTGTTTATGTTTTTGGGTACTTCGAAGGGACTAGGGCTCAAACTAGTGTTTTTTTTTGTATCATGTGATTTATGAGATTAAATAAATGTATTACCAAATAATCTAGAAGTCTCAAAGAATACTTTATAATAAAAGTGTTTAACAATGTGAAATGTTTGAGTTAAGTAAACAATAATATGTTAATAAATGTCAATTTTATATCTAATTTAAATAAAATATCAAGTACACAAAAATGTATAGTATAAGATGAATTATATACTGAGTTGGTCTCCCTTAAGATGAGCAATTTTGGTCTGAAATAAAAATGAAGTTTTGTGACCATTATTTTACAGCAAAATCTACTATATACTAAAGCGGAAACATTTAAATGTTTTTTATTGGCTCCTGAATTTAAGGGAGGAAAAAAGCAAAATCAACCCCACTACTTTTAACCCTAATTAATTACTCTTTCTCCTATATGTCAGTGATATCTCATTTATATTACATACCTTTTATTTATTTCTCAACTCTACAATAATTTCAAGAGAATCATATAACTATAGAAATGCATACATAACTATACATAACTATACGAATCAATACATGAATAATAATTGATAACTATCTTTAATACATACTACTACTTTTGTCATAAATTATTATCTTATAAAAACATAATACTACTTTTATACATATACTTATATTTTACTTTAATACATTCAAGTTGTTTATTTCACGATAACAATAAAAAAAAATCAAGTATAATCATGTATCAAATAAAAAAAAACTAGTTGAGTAATTGTAGTTACATTTGAACATAAAATGATCACAAAACTCCGTCTTTATTTCAAACGGATATTGTCTGTCTGAAATAAGAAAGTGTGTTATATACTATTTAGTGTTATTTTTTTTAGCAACTCTCGTATAACAAATTATTGCTGTCCCAAAAGAAGAATAGCTAAATGATAACATATGAGTATGTTTATGTTGTAGTTTTATTTTGATAACTCGATATATTATGATGAGTATACTAATATTAATATTAGTAATATTAATATTAGGTTATTATAATAAAATATTTTATTTTAATTTTATTAATTTATTTAGTTGGTTTTTTATTTGGTTAGCCATATTGGCCGTATAAATGTAATGATATTATTGGAATAACAATCTGTGTTTTCTCTTTTGTTGTAAACGTTCTCTCGCATCTGTGTGCATTCGGAGTACAAATTAATACATGTCCCACTTTGGAATTTCAAAGATAATTGTTGAAAGTGATAATTTATGTTTTATTAACTCAATTTGTAGTACTTGACAAATCTTTTGGGAGATTTATAGTATTATTATCATCATTAAAGATATGAAATTAAATCTTCATTTATTCAATAAAGTGATAATTAAACATTGCTTTCGTGAGTTTAACAAAATTGCTGACTTTATGACATCTATTGGACATTCTTATCCAACTCTTTCGAGTTGATTTTAAAGTCGATAGTTTCAAGTTATCTCACTCATTCGAAAAGATGAGATATGTTACTCTTATCTTAATCTAGTTTTTTTACCTAAAAAAATATATACATGACCCATGTGGATCAACTCTTGGGCTGATTATTATAAGGCTGCCATCAACAATCACATATCCTTGGGCCGTTTTCATTAGACTGGTCCTTCTCTTTGGGCCGATCTATCTGCCATCAGTGATACTAAACTTACATACTCCGTATTATTTAACCTGTTTTAAATTTAGGACGGATACTCGGCCACAATAATTTGTGCACAAAGAAAGCAGTAGGTCTTGCTTAAGACGGGTCGGATCTTACAACGGGTATTTTGTGAGAGGAAATGGGTAGAGGGGACAAGGTGGGCTCCCCCCATGTGCTCTCCACTCACCCTTGATGGGTATTTTGTGAGAGAATATGGTATCCGTCTTAAGCTTAAGACGGATACATCCGTCTGAAATAAGAATTTGTGCAAAGAAATATACTCGGCCGCATTTTGCGAAAACCGGGTGGTCTCAAGCTGCTTAATTGTTGGTATTTTGAAGTGGTTGTAATGTTGGTTATAGACTAAGTTGTTTATTAGTAGTATTAAGTAATTTTATTCGGTGTACTTAATTAGTAAGTTACCAGTTTAACTTCTAGACTTGTGTAGTTGTGTACTGTACTCAGCGTAGTAGCGGTCTTTTTGAAACGAAAAAGCGTTTTATGTTTCAAGTTAAGCTCGGCTCTCTGATTTAGTAGCAGTTTCATTGGCGCATGGTCTGACCATTCTCGATCCATATGTACAGATGTTCATTTGCCATGACAAGTACCGTGTTCGCTAGCAAGAGTCCTTAATAATTTGCTACGACAAATACCTTTTCCTAATTATTTTTTTGACAATGGAGAAAGTAACTTACAAATTCCCTACGGGAGCAGAATAAGCTACTCGACTAAGTAGCACTAGAGACTCGACTACTAACTCTCGCACTATGAAGTCAACTAAACTAATAATGGTAGGATGAATAAGGACGAAGGGATGACCATTGACCACGAACAAATGAACCCGCTTCAAGCCCATACTTGACTTCCAGAAAATGTTGACGCATACGAGCAGCAGAGAGGCAATGACAAGGTGTACTTCCGCTCTTACAAAAAGAACGAAGAAATTTAATGAGATAAGCAAGACGACGAAGTATGCTATCGGTGGAGAGAATTCTCCTACACCTTAGAAATCGAGACAAATAATTTATGTTTAAGAAAATTTGCTTCCATGAGCTCATATGAATTTGACAATAATTGGTTTAAGAAAATAACTGTAGCAGTTAGCGCTGTTTTTCTTGCAAAAATGTGATCGAATACTAACCACGCATGAGTATTGAGTACATAGACCACCGAGGTTACAATAAAGCAAATTCACAATCTTTTTTTTTTACTTGCAGAGTTACACCTATGTAGGCAGTAGAATATCAATTGTCAATTGTCAATTGTCAATTGTCATTTGTCAATCTCTAATAGTTTGGAGGACATAAATACACACACTCGTAGATGTAATAAAGTTCAGTTTAGTAAAGTTTAGATTGTATAAATTCTATTTAATTAAGTAAAATTAAGTTCATAAAAGTTTAGATCTTATAAGTTTAGTTCAGTTCAGTTCAGCTCGTATAAGTTCAGTTGAGCTCTTATAAGTTCAGTTCAGTTCAGGTCCTATAAGTTCAGTTCAGGTCCTATAAGTTCAGTTCAGCTCCTATAAGTTCAGTTCAGTTCAGTTCAGCTCCAATAAGTTCAGTTCAGCTCATATTCAGCCTAAAAGAACAGGGCCTAACTCCTTTAGTAGTTTGTAGTTTTTTTGTCTGATTACTGTTTTATTTACCTTTGTGTATCTTTATACGAACATCGTATTGTGATCTATACTACTCCGTATATACTTATTGTAATAATATATATGAGATGATATCCATTGGAATATATTATATCGTTCTCATTAATTAGTTGTGTATTTGAACACGCTTGAAACTAATGTTAATTTCAAAAGAACTATGCAACTCGTCATGAAATGATTTGCTAATCTCCTACGTCCGTAACCTATAGTGCGTAAAATATATACTTTACTCGTGTAAGACCAACTTAAACATTCGTTGGTTTAAATTTTTCCAATATTAAAAGAACTATGAAAACCCGTTACGAATTGTTTTGATTAACCCATATCCCCTTTAATTAAAGTGTATCAAATATACAATTAACTTGGATTGAAGCCGCTGCACCACCTAATATAATGCCAAAATTCAAATATGTTTTTATTATTTTGACATACTTATGTTCTTCCGCGCTGTGAAGCCAATATAAACCGCTTTGAAATTAAAATTAAGTGAGTCGTAATAAACACGAGTTATTGCTTAATGGAATATGGAGTAGTAGTTATTACCACTATACTCTTAGCTACCCACTAACCCAATACTCATACCTCTCGTTTTTACTTTTTATCCCCAATTCCCAAAATACTCCCAAAATCAATCTCAATTACCTTTTATCGGATCCGACCAGGGTAGGCTTCCACCACCAGGCGTCATCGTCTACTTGGTTCGTCATCTACAACTGGCCGCTCATCCTGAAGTTTAATTTGAATTTGCCTCGTTATTGTGTAAGTGGTTCTTTCAATATTATCGACGCGTTCAATTTCAGTCGATCCTTTTCTTCTTTGTAGCTGAAACTCTTCTAGCTTTCTCCCATTCTTAAACATTTAATGATATGTCAACTACAGGCCTTGTATTTGTATATCATTTTTAATCCCCTTTCCTGACGAATTGCTGTAAAATGGGTTAAATTACTCTATAGGTTCTTTCTCTTCAATGTGTAAGCATTGCATTTTGACCTTCATGTTTAGTGGCTTGCTGGATGTTCATTGATATAATCCCTAATTATGATGTCCATATGTCATGAATGTATTAAAATACCGCAGACGCAAGAGATTTATCAATTGTAGAACTCATTTTCTCGATTTTATGATATGTCATGCATGGATTTGTTGTTTTATGTTTGGTCGTTTTTTTGTTACATTTTGGTTAGTTTATATAACACTTACAAATAAATAAGGTTTCCTCTCAATTTGTAAGTGTTAACATGTTCTTTATTTATGTCTTCTATTTCATTCATTCCTTGTCTCATAGATTTTATTCTTCACAAATTCTGTCGTTTATATAACTCCATGGTCATTTGTCGTTTCCTCTATTTCCCAATTGCTGTAAACCTAAATGCCCAAATTGGATCTCAATCACCAATTCCATAACAGTTCCGGCCGGTGTCGCCGTCAACAACCGTCTGGCTTCGTTTATTTTGTTCGGCACCCACCGTCCTCCTCCTTTCCTGAAGATAAATTCGCGTTTCTCCTTTTATTTTGGTAAGTGGTTCTCTCAAATTTACTGCCATGACCAATTTCACACGTTCCCTTCCTCCTTTGTTGCTCAATTGCTTCTATTTTTAAGCCCTAATTTACCATCTTAGATGCGCCAAACTGTTAAATTGATGACCCCAACTATGTGTTCAGTATTGATTATCTTTTTACACTCGCTTTTTCCCACAAATTTGGTCTAATCTGTCTAATTGTTGTATAAGCTTTTTGTTTGATAATGGTTCACCATTGCATGTGTAATATCTTGATATTGATCCGGGCGGTTGTGTGTTTATATAATTCTCATCTATGAGTCTTATATTACATGCATGGTTAAAAAATAACGCAAAGATCCGAGCTAATAATGCACGTAAAGGCATCATAAAACTTAGTTTCAGTTTTTCTCGACTTGGTTGTACCTATTATGTAATTCATTAGTCTTAATAAATTTTTGCCACTTGTTTATGTACTGCGACTTGATCATATGTTATGTAACGACACATAACTAAATCTATTTGGAAATGCAATTGTCCATCAGATTTATTAGCTGTTTACTATATCGCATCGCAACCGACTATAATAATTTAAATTTCCAAACTACTAATGATATATTAAAAAAAAGGTCAGGGTCCAGTGAATAGAGTTCAATACCCAATGTTGTTATTATGGATTGTCGTAAAAGTAGAGCCTATGAGCTGAGGAGCGTATGATTTTCCACGAAAAGCGAGCTTACCCGGGTTAGTTGAATTTATTATCAAACAAAGGACTGGTTATTGTTGGGAGATATACCCTCTGATTGTTTTTGCTCAATTGTTTATTAGCTGACAGGAAGACGGTCCAAGCTGTACCTAGCATAGTAACAACTGATATTATCGCACTTATATTCGTTGACAGCACAACTAAGGTAAAGTGTGTTTTCTATTTCACTTTGATGAGCGTGTACTTTTGTAAGCATATATTGAAGTTATTTATATTTATTGATGGGGAGGTCAAGTCGAGCTTTCAGCGACGTGGGTTTGTTTTGACTGCGTGACTCTCTTTACCTTGAGCCGAAATTCCTTGCCAACAAAGGTGTTATATAGTAGCTCTGGGATGTGACTGTAATCTTCGTCATCTTCATCCTAAGATTTAAAAACGAATGTGCTTAATGGTTCTGGATTTTTTATAAGCATAGAAAAGCAATACAAACCTCTATTGTTTGGGAGTCATATAAGCTAAGTGCATCTTGACGGACAATTCTTTTAGCTTCTTTGTCAAATAGGACAAAGGTTGTAGAGGATTTGCAATCTTGAACTTTTAACTCAATACGATACTTAAACAAATGAAGGAGTTAGTCATAAAGTTAGATAATAGTTAAATTGTCAGAATATTATTGTGGCTATTAAGAGTTGAACTATCTGATGGAGGCTAATACCATATTGTTTGATTCTCAGTTGCCTTTTTGCAAGTGTCACACCAGAGGCCGGAACCCTTTTGTTTGGGATTCCACAATTGTGGCTTGCTGGTACAACCAGTGCCCAGGCTTTACCATAGCAATATTTGTTACCTTTGCAATGCAATAGCATATAAGATCCTGTCGTTAAAAAGATAGAACAGTTAGAAGTAGTACGCTTTATTATCTTTAGGGATATTACCCTTATTGGAGTATAGGGAATAAGAGGTTGATCGGAATAGAATGTATTATTTGCCATACCTCTTTGAAGGATAATGAAGATAACTTCATTAGTAACTGCTAGCTGTTTGGATTCTCCATTCTTTCACTGCAAATATTTAAATTTAAAGGATATCATTGTTGAGTTATTTGAAAAGGAGAATCTCAGTCTAAAAGAATTTAGGTGTATTGTTAAAGAATACTGTAAATGGTTGAATGTCTAGGTTGAGGTATAAGCTACTCGATGTGGATGTTGATATGCTATTGTAACCTGTGAAGTAATATAGAATCATGACCTTTAAGGTTTTTTCTGTTTGGAGATATGAATACATATGCATATAAAGAAGTTTAATGTACATATTGAAAAATTACCATTATAGTTTTTAACTAAGAGGGACGTGACAACAGATTGAAAACTTA
Organism: Heliosperma pusillum; assembly: GCA_022085475.1. Taxonomy (NCBI): domain Eukaryota; kingdom Viridiplantae; phylum Streptophyta; class Magnoliopsida; order Caryophyllales; family Caryophyllaceae; genus Heliosperma; species Heliosperma pusillum. The sequence goes on along the minus strand of JAIUZE010069937.1, from coordinate 240,138 downwards.
CCATTCGTGTATGCAGTTACATTATTATATAAAATAGAAGTTTACCTTTTCATCTATGATCAGAACCATGGCGGCTGATGTTTAAAGTTGATGTGAGTTTCTGGTTGATGGTGGGTTCTTTATATAGTGTGTGAGACAACTGTATAAGTCTAGGATTAGGAATATAGAATAATAGTTGTTTATTAGGTGATTTGTATATGGAAGAATTGTGCAGGATTAGAAATTTGGAGTAGTATAATAATGTATTTAGTAGTTTTCCAAAAAGATTTCGGAAGAGTTATAGTAACTTTGGGAAGTAACAGTTGTTTTGAAGAAGAATTCTAACGTTAGATTTTTTAAGTGAGATTTAAGACTTTTTAATTATTTAATTACTCAGATTTTTTAGGGATTTATTATATTAGAAAATACCCTAGAAATGGGGAACCACCCACGTGCCTCGAAAAAAGCCTCTTTTATATATATATATATTGATATTGATTTTATGAGTTTGTTTATATTCTCTCAATTTTTCTTACTTTCGGTTTTATTTGTATACTTATCAGACATTATTGTCATAATATTATTTAGGATCCTGATTTTCGCAGTACACCAATTACTCATATTAGTACACTATTGACAATTATAACTCTCTCATTTCCCCTCTCTTATTTTCTCTTTCTAGTTTTATACACACTCATTCTCCATGTAATTATGTACTACCTTAATAAACTACATTCTTTGCTACAAAATTAATTTTACAAACACAGTTATTGCAATAATAAATTATTTTTACAACACAAATAAATAAATTTCGCAAATAAAAAAACTACGTCCTATATTAAAAAAAAAAAAAGTGTACTACGTACAACGTAATGCACAATAACGAACAACATCAACACCACGTACTGCAAAATAACCACCAACTCCACACCACGTACTACACAATAAACACCACCGCCACGGAGACCACCGGAGCAAGTGACCGAAAACCCCCCACGCATAACCCATTCCTCATGCATAAATCGCGTTCCATCACTTCTCCTCTCCCGATCTACCCATATGTTAAGCATCTGCCTCCGTCGCCTGGCCACTGACGAACCCCTTCCGTCCTTCTCGTTTTCGTCGTTTGTGCATGCCCACCACACTACCATCCCATATCAATCAACCTTGAATTAGTAATTAGTTTTAGCATTAAACCCTGATTACAAAATTCATAACTATAGCATTAAACCTACTCTATATGTGAATTACTATTCATAACTACAGAATTTTGCGTGCTTTTACCTGAGGTGAAGGGTTAACCAATAGAGACAAGTGAGAATTTTGTTTTCAATAAGTCTTGCACAAGCTCGTCACGGGTCAAATCTTCTCACAAAGAGCAAGTGGCAAGGTAAGTGGAGGGCTTTATTTGCACCGCACTTACCCTCCACTTGTTCTTTATGAAGGGATTTGACCCGTCGCAAGCTTGCGACGGTTCAGTCCATCACAAACGAGACAGTTTGTGTTTTGTTTTACCCGCAAAATTAACGAGATTAGTGACGACTTTCTATTACATTGACGTTGAGATTGAGATTATCTAACGAAAATCTTACACTATGTAAAAATCTTACACTTAAAACTCACTTTTTAGCTTTTATTACCCCCAACTTTCTTCTTCTTCTTTCACTTTTTACCCCAAGCTCTTCGTTCGTGTAGGTGCAGCCATGGATAATCAGGGAGCTTCATCTTCTACGACCACCTCCATCGTAGTAGACCAAGACACCATTCCTAAAATAATTGCTCAGGTAAAAAAATCCATAATTCTCACTTTAGCATTTACTTAAATAAATGCATGCATATCTTTTTTTAGTAAATCGTCTCCTTTTTCACATTTCCAGGTTGAATCTTATTTCGCACTAGAAAACCTACCCAAATTGTGGAACTTTCTTAGATACGACGGGAGTATCCTTTTCTTTTTCTTTTTCTTTCTCTTTTAATTTATATATTTCTCTTAGTTGTTAATAGAGGTGGCAATCGGGTCAATCAGGTCGGTTACGGGTCGGGTTCAGGCAGTTCGGGTCATGTCGGGCGCGGGTTTGGTCAGGTCAAGTTGCTTATTCAGGTCGAGTCGGATTCGGGTTGGGTCGCTTACGGGTCATGTTAATCGGGTCAATAACAACAACAGGTTGGTTCAGTTTCGGATCGGTTGACCAATGAGTCGGGATATATCAGGTCAATATGCTTGATCAGGTTGAGACTGGTTTGGTTTCGGGTTACTGATGGGTCGAGTATTTTATATTGTCGTCTTAAATTTGAAAATTAATCGGGTTAATGGTCAGGTCGTTCTGTTAAAAGATAACTTTTGAACTTATGAATTATAATATTGGATTAGAGGAACTCGATACAAAATATATTTGTAAAATATAAGAGTATAGCACTATAAAAGTTCATGATTTTATAATTTCATTGAACACTTATGTTGCTCGACCTCGGTTATAAGTATATGACGTGTGTGCCTATCCAGTGTCGGATTCGACTATATTATGGACAAAAAATAATGTTTTTGGTCGAAATTAATCAATTGTTTATGTAGTTCATAGTTTTGGACATTTGACATATGAAGTATGACAAGGAACTAAATGAATTGCCTTTGAAATAAATTTTATTTATCATCTTGACGGTGATCCTACGTATTTAATTTTGAATAGGCTCTATTAGAATGGTGTATTTGAAGTTTGGATTTTACGATCATAATTAATAACCGAGGTCGGATTGTATGGTTATAACTCATAACTCTTTCTTCCCTTTATTGTTTTCAATGAAGCCAAAACTAAACACTATTTTTCTCACAAAGCGTTAATTCAAAATTTTCTACATATATCACTTGCAAAATAACTATTAATACACTAACTATTTATTTTAAGATTACATTTTGTTTTGAAAAATAAAATGAGCGATAATTCTTTATATCAAATTTATTAACAAAAAATAAACTATAAAGGAATTTAGATTCTTAAAAAAGATTATTTGGCTATGAGTCGGGTCGAGTTTAATCAAGTTAAAACGGGTTACATGTCGGTTCAGTTCGATTTGAGTCAGGTCGGGTTTGTGGGTGAATCGGGTTTCGGGTCGGGTCGGGTCGAGTCACAAGTCGTTTCGGGTCATATCATTTCGGGTTGTATCGGTTTATCGGTTAACCTTTGGGTCGGTTCAGGTTGGTTTCAGTTCAGCAATTTACGGGTTCTATCAAGTCGGTTTTCGGATAAGTCAGGTCGGTTCTTCGGTCGGGTCACCTTTTGCCAGCTCTAGTTGTTATTGACTTAACTTATTTCAACTACTAAGCGATGCCGCTAAACAGAATTTGCAAGATGAGAGAAATGAGCAATATTTTGAACATTAAATCAAAGAAAACACCTCGAGACACCCTTAGAGCCGTGGCAGATGCTTTAAAGAGCTCGTCATTGGTCGTTGTTTCAGACGATGGTTCGTGTTTATCCCTATTTCCATTCTTAATTGTTAGTCAGTTTGATGATTTTGGTATTTAGGGTCGTAAAGACGTTAATAACTTTTTTCAGGAACAAAGGTGGGGAGTATCATTCCGCATGCTAAACTGCAATCAAAGATGAGTAAATTTGATAAGAGAACAGTGGTGGCTTCCGCGTTTCCAACAAACGTGGAAGATAGCCATGTGAAGAATTTTTTTTCCGAATTTGGTCAAGTACGTTTCAAATTTAGTTAGATTTACTCATATTTATGTATGAAGTTTTTTGTTTGACAATTTTGCTTTTATTTCGTCTTTTAGGTCAACTACGTCAATATCGTGCATTCTGCTTCCGTAACAGCGGTGGTGCGATTCTCTAGTAAGAAAGTCGCTAGGCGACTCTTGGGACAAGATAAACCGTTGTCTTACGACGGTGTTGATTTGGTGCTAAAGGCCAAGTAATCGATCTTTCCTCTTAAATCTTATTGAACTGTTAAAGATATGGCTAGTAATGTTATTCATGAAAAACGTTTTGTTTGTTTTGTTTACTCAGGGGAGAGTATGATGCTACTTTTCTAAAGGAAAAAGAAGACAAGAAACGCAAAAAAACTGAGGATGTCGTCGACAAGAGTGAAAGAGTTGAAGAGTATTGGGTGCCGGTTCAACGAAGAAAGCGGAGCATCCAAAGAGCAGAACCTTTTTCTTTCAAAGCCCGTGTATTCAAGAAAGTAGATCGAATGAAGATATGCCAGGATCCTTTAGCTATTTTGTCTAGGTTTCAAACTAGATTTCGCATACCTATTGATCTACAAACGCCTCCTGCAGCGATTCACAACAATACCCCCATTTTTCTCATTAGTTGGGTAATCCCAGAGTTTCACTATATGGTTAACCCACATATTAAGCCGGATAAATACTACCCAAAACCACGAATTTCACAACTTAAGATACATTTCATGGAGCTTGAATCAGGAAACCCATTTAAGCCAGATTCTCATCCACTGTCGAAGTGGGATCCCGCTAAGGTGATATGGGTTCTAATTTTAACTTTCATATTAGTATGTGCATTGTTTTTTTGCTAACAATATAGTTTATAAATATGCAGACGGAGTACATTAGAGACCTTCTGGGCTCTGTAGCTGGTTCGCTCAATCAACCGAAGCATAACTCAGATTTCCTCCGTAAAGAATACAACAATCATCTTTCAGAGCAGAATGTTCTGAATCAGGGAGAAGCCATGGAGATGATGTTGGCGTGCCATCATCAGTTCAACATGGCCCGTCTCTTGACTGACATTCGTAAGTTTTTAATTAAGAAATTTTGAGTTTTTACTTTGAGTTCGATAACATAAAAAGCATCCAGAACAATTGTACAATAATAATATGTTCGACAGGTGGTTGGGCTATTATATTCTGTTTATAGTCCAGTTATGCTATTTTCTAGTATTCTGTCTTAGTTTGTGTATTTGTAAGGCATTGTGCATTGAGAAATAAACACAGAAACATTCGTTTTGCCTTTTGCTTAACTGTATATGTTCGACAGGTGGCCGGGCTCCTGATTTTGTGGTGGAAGACGATTGCGATTTCATACCTTTTCCGCCTGATCATGAGAAGTATCCGAAGAAGTATAAGATGAGGGCCTCCGATCTCGTCATTCTGATTCGAAATCTATTGGGTCCGACATTTTTCCCGATGATATCTGCCAAGTGGGTAAAAAAGGGGGAATCAGTGCTGCATGAAATTCGCATTCGGGTCAATGAATTCGGACAACCCGTGCGAGTTGGTGAAGAAGAGGGACTTTATCTTAACTGTCCTGCTAATCAATATGTTATATTTTAGGCTGTAAGTGTGATTAACAGAAATAATCGTCCTATTGAACATTTATTTTCTAATCTTTTTGGATATATTTTATAAAGCTTATGAATATTTTATATAATCTTACCTCAGTGTTGCACAAGGACGAGGAGCTGGTAGAGGATGTGGATGCGGAGATGCCGGTAGGGGTACTGGAAGGGGACGTGAACAAGGAGATCGAGACAATGATAGGGGTAGGGGTATAGGGGTAGGAGTAGGGGTAAAAAAATGAAGTTTGGGGCATGGAAACCTTGAAACTTGTTGCTAAATTGGATTCTACGTAGTAATTTTCGATTATGTTATATTTTGGATAATGTTAGCCGTACTTTGTTGTATTATGGCAAATGGGGTCTTCACTGTCCTATTTTGGCAAATTACTCCGTATTTGTTACTTCAATGTCTTAAGTGTGTTATTTCTAAGGCATAAGTGTGATCCCCCAACGGTCAGTTTTGGCTACTCGAGTATTTGCTATATTCCTGGATTTCAAAAATTCCTTATTTATTGAGATGACATCAATATCACTATTTTGTATGATCTTTTTCTGAATATTCCTATAGGGATATGGTCGAGCTTATATCTCTGCAACATGGGCACATATATGTATTGGAGATGGCATTGCAATGGTTGCTTGTGCTGGCTTTCCAGGTGTCTTATTGGAAATTTTATATCACAGATGCTTTTTTGTTGAACAACTCACCTTAACATGTCCGTACCAACAGGCATCTCGATGGTGCTGGGCCGCTGGCTGCTTTATAGCATAAGGTTTGTTGGCCTTGATTTAGTGTTTTTAGTTTTTCGTTTTTATTGTTTATTGAGTTATTTTAAACTTATTATTTTGCTGTTGAATGAAATTACGTTGTACTGGATGGATCCTGGAATTTGCTTTTCTAACCTTCCTCAGTTGCTTTCTGATTTCAAACAAGAAATCTCTTTGCTTACAGTTTTCTTCAATGAATCTTGTGTGTATTGGATTTAATAGCTGTGGACAATGTCTTTGAAATATTTCATGTTTCCACCTAGGGTCCGGTGATGAAGGTGGTATCCTCACTAATAGTGAAGGGGAGCGGTTTATGGAAAGATATACTCAAACAACAAAGGACCCTGCATCAAAAGACGTCGTTTCTAGGTCCTTGATGATAGAGATTCGTGAAGGGCGTGGTGTTGGTAAGATAAGATATCTCTCTAGGACTTGCTAAAATCATTATTCACTGATGCTGCATATACTCATTATAGCTTCCTCTTCTTATTTGTAAAATGGGAGTATGGTACTTCAGTTTTATTTGTGAACAGTTGTTTGTGTCGATAGGTGATGTTCCCTGGCTTTGTAGCCTCTGGTGGTGAGATTTTACATTTGGTAATGACGGTAGTCTTGTAATTTCTATGGATTTGTTTGTCTGGCCAGGTGACTTGGTGTTACTTTAAGAACCTTTTCTTATCGTCTACCATGGAATTCTCTGCTGGTTTATTTGAATGTTATAGGCGTCAGCAACCCTTACATGCGGCTAATATTGCTTTTTTCTTTGTCTATATGATCGAGGATCTTGTACTGCATTCCACATACACTTATATGACATGTTTGTTTTCTGAGTATCAGAGGCATCTTGAAACTTTGCTTGACAGGACCATATCTACCTCCACTTAAATCGCTTACCCACATAAGTACTGAAAGGGAGGACTTCCTGGTATCTCCGAGACTACAGGTTTTCTTCATACTTCCCCTATTGTTCACATCTGCATTACCATATCATATATAGTTGTCTTAGAGGCGTTTCTATAGGTACCTAATGTGTGGTAGTCGAATTGATGGTGTTGCAACAGAGAATGGCAGTGGTAATGAGCAGGTGTGGCGGTGGTTTGAATTGGGCGAGTTGTGCTGCTTGGTTAAGAGAGTTCTAATGTTTAGTCCAGACAATGCGGATTTGCTATCTTGCAGTCGATCGGAGCAGCTATGGTATGGCCCTCGCTGTACGTTAATTCCCTTGAGATTGATGGTCAGTCCTCATCAGAATTTGCTCTGAAGTGTGGGCCTGCATGTTTATCTTCATCTGAACTCTAAATTTCAATGTTGTACTCGGCCTTTAAGCAGAATCTCGAAATGATGTGCATCAAACATGGGTAAAGGCTCCTTTAGAACTAAAAAGCGTGTGCAAAGGCCACATCTTAGATAATGACCCACTAAGCAGAGGTTTACAAAGACCTAAGACCAACACCAACACCAACACCAGCTACGGTTCAAATCGCCATCTTATATAAAATAGCTAACCCCTTCTACTGTTCAAATGAGCAGTAGAAAACGCTGTGTTTTGGGCTTTCTTTCTTTCATTTTGTTCGATTCAGCTCGCGCACGTGTCTCCTTATTCCACCACATACCTCTTCCCATTTCCCCTCTCCCAGCCACACCTTTTCCTTTCTCTTGGCTCTTTTCTCAAAAAAATCATTTAGACTTTGCATATTAAGTTGGTGTCAGCAATATAGCCATAGGCATTCTGACGATATTTGCGAGTATTTAGTAGGTGATGGTGTTCTGATGATTTAGTTCCGGTTGTTATTTGATGATAATGTGTAAATTATGGACAAGAGTGAGCTTTCTCTTTATTAGGCTCTGCTCACATTCGCTCACATGCACTATCTCTTATTAAAGTTCCTGCTTGCTGGTTTCTTCACAGGGAAAGATACTCTTCTTGCGATGGGGTTTTCTGATGGCCAGGCAAGAATTTGGAGCACAAATGGTATGTTTATTGCTGCTTCTTGGTTTTCTTTTAACCCTAAAAGGAAACAAAGGAAACATACACTTTACTTGATTTGAGGATAGTTTTGCACTTTTGATAAATTAGTGAAATTGTGATTCTTGGAGTTAATGTTTCTGTTTGATTACGCGAATATTGGTTCTATTTTATTAATCAGTTATGTGTCAAAGGGATCAAATGTTCGTTTCGCGTGAAAGGTTAATTGGTTAGGGGGCTGATAATCATGCCGTTTGTTTTCAATGGAGCTGTTTTTGTTCGTTTTACTGAAAATCGTACTGTCTGTAAGGGGATTGATAATATTACCCTCACAGAAAAGAATGTAATTCGACTGAGGGAGTATGAAATTAGAACCTCAAAGTTCTTAGTTTAAGTTTCCGGGAGTTTGAGTATATAAAAAGGAATTCCATGAATTTCACCAGCAATGTAGGACCATTGTTTGATAGAACTCCAGCGTCTTAATTTCGGTTAAAATATCTCAAGAGTGGACACTTGATTGTTGTCCATAAATAGGGTGCCACAGAAGTCAAGGGAAGGATATCTTGAATGCAGTTTTGGGATGGCTGTATGCCGTTTATAAGTGCTGGCGGATTTGGATGGTTATGACCATGCTCATGTTTTATTTCTTCGCATCTCAGAGGCTTGAAGATAACAGCTTTCCGAACACCTGCTGCTCTTGGACCAATCAGGAGCCATACAGAAAACAATTTAGGTGTCTGTGAGCTTCACTTGTTTAATAAATGGACAACCTCTAAAAGACTTGCATTACCACAGTAGCTGTTCCTAAACTCTTACCAACTGGGTGTCGAAGTATTGCTTCAAAAGCAGGCGGTAACATTGGCAGATGAAATTGAAAAATTGGAAGATGGGTTCTCCGGGCTAGATACATCTGAACTCTGAAGCATTCGAAACAGCAAGTGGTTCTTCATCTGATACTGATTCTAATTCTACATCTGAATTTGACTTGGATAGTCCTGATGCAAGTTTGTAGGACGCATTGGAAACTGACCTTCTTGAGGATGCAGGTGAGGCAGCTTCAATGAAGAAAACGCATCCTAAGCTCTACTGAAGTTGATTTTGGAGGTGTCCGGTTCTATTTCGGGTGTTCTTGACAAATATTTTGAGGGCAAGGAGTTAAGTCGCTCTGAAGTATATCAAGTTTTGCTGTACCTTCGTATATCAAGCTCTTTGGGAAGGTCTTGCTGGTGTGTTTTCTTGCTTAATCTGAGCATGAGACTCTTGTGTCCAGTACTACGATCCCTTGTCATAAATCTATAATTCTTAGATCTTTGGAAACTTTATTATGTGCTCGTACGTCATCAATGGATCTCTATTATAGTTTGATGTTGTACGGTGTTAGTTCACAAGAACTAGTTATTTATAAAGGTAAGTTTACCAGGTCATTTGAAATGGGACATTTTTAGTTTACTTTTGGGATAGCATCCACAATCGCGCCATGTACATTGTCTCTTCCGTTTTCAAAAATGTCTCCTTTAACGGCTGAACGCCTTTTCTAAGTATTGTTTCTGAACGCCTTTTCAAAAATGCCCCGACCCGCCCCTCTGGTTCAAGTCCTCCCCTGCCCGTTTCCCAAGCTCGGCCCATTAACTGGGCCGGTCTCGGTTTGGTGCTATGGGAGCCCGGTCCAGTTTACGATCGATGCATGTGTTATATATGTAGTCAGTAGTTGGTACAACTATTTTGGAATGACATGATTGTATATACACATTAACATGCAGAACCTTATTTAATTAGTGTTCTACAATCATTTGGAAATTCTCTAAGAAAAGATACAGGTCATACACAAATTCTTATTTAAGACGGAGGTATCCGTCTTAAGCTTAAGACGGATACCATATTCTCTCACAAAATTCCCATCAAGGGTGAATGGAGAGCACATGGGGGGTGCCCACCTTGTCCCCTCTACCCATTTCCTCTCACAAAATACCCGTTGCAAGATCCGACCCGTCTTAAGCAAGACCTACTGCAGCTCATAAGTACAATCTTATAGTTAACAAATAACTTAATTAATTAGTACATGAGATGTTCATATCTTATCATCATTGTAATAATAATGTTGATTCCAGTATAATGCACTTTAATTTAATTATTTGTCAATGTCCAATAATCACAACACTAATTATTATTCTTCAGTTATACTATAATAAATTATAACTAGTTTTAAACCCGCGCAAATTGCGCGGGGATGCCTTTAAAACATTGTTATTGTCAAAAAAGTTGAAACTATATGTGATTTACGCTACATGTCATTTTTAAGTTTTTATAAAATGCCATTTTTTTTTACGTTTGTGTAATATGTAGTTTTTTCAGTTTACGTTATATATATAATTTATGTAATGTGTATAATTGACTCCCTCCGTTTCATTATATAAGACGTTTGAGATTATTTTATAATTAAGAATTAAGAAAGTATTGGAAAATGGTGTATTATAGTAGTTATGTACTATAAATGCTCTTTGAAAATTTATAAAAGTTAAGTATTTCCATTAATAAAATGGCTTAAATTAGCTCTTGGTCATAATTGTTAGTGTCTTGAAAAATGAAAAAAATATTTAATATATAGAAAAATGTAAAACGACTTATAAAATAAAAATTTTAATCTTTACTAAAACCACTTATATTATGGAACGGAGGGAGGGAGTATGTATTTTAAAGATTATAGGGTGCTTGAATTACTTAAAAAAATAGACGGTAGAAAGTAGCAGTAGAAATCAAAGAAAAAGTTGGCTTAATGAAGCATGAAAAATGTATATGCTTTTATATATAGTTAAATAGAGGATATGAATTGGTTTAAAAAAATATGTTTAAAAATTTTAGTTTTAATAAAGAGTATGAAGTAAATTTATAAAAATATAAAATATGATTTTTTGTAATCTAAATTGGTGAAAAAATTAACATTAAATATTCCACATTTATATAAATTTTGATTATCGATGTGGGAGTAAAAACAAATGCAATTGTTTTAGAAAATAGAAAATACGACATCATTAGATGGTTAAAGGGTGAAATGAGAATGAGGTGGCTTCACCCAAATGCAAGAAATGTTCTTACTTTAATACTCCAGAAGGAAAATCTTCCTATATCACAAATCACAAATTTAACAAATTAGGCTATTGATACACAAATAGTGGCCCATATGTATTAGTAACTTTGTGATGGTCTCGTAACATTGTGTATACACAACCTGATGAATTTTGACATTTTAACAACTTGGAAAATTAAACAGTAATTTTGGGTGTGGGAGAAACAATAATTAAATAAGTGTACTGTCAATAATTATGTTTTTGTCGTCTAAATGAATGTGTTGAAAATTGTAACGCTCGTGTATATTTGTAATATCATTGTGGTGACTGTATTTATGTAGTCTAACAAATATATTTTTTTTTATTTTTTTATTTTTGGTGGTTTTCTTATTTCTCATGTAATTATTATTTAGGTAGGTTTTTTTTATATTTTTTAATTAGCCATATATTTACCAATGTAATTAAGTTATTGCTGTAATTTGTTTATAAATTAGCAACGTAAGTTATGTAATTTATTTATGCGTGTAGTTTGTTTATTATTACTGTACTATGTGGCAATATTCAAAATATGTTTTTAAATAATTAAATTTTTTATTTTCTTATGTACTTAAATAAAAAATCAACAAATTAACAAATGTAATTAAATTAGGAAATTAACGATTAACGATGTCAACATAATTAAATTTCACATGACTGTAATAACCCCAATTAAAGTAGACAGGAATAAATAAAACTGAAAAAAGTGAAATGAAAAAGTGTAAAAGGTGTACTATGTTGATGATGTGGCGCAATGTGGGCTTAGTAAATGTTTCTACTTTAATAGAATGAAGATTTGGTTCACACCAATGTCTATTAGCGACGAAGCTAGAGGAGGTTAGTAGGAACGCTTATCCTCGCTGAATAAAAAAATTAGTTAATTTTTCAAACCATTTTACCATATATTATTACATGTTCGTCGCCGCTAGATTAAAATCTTAGCTCGACCATTGACGCTTATCTAGTCAAGTTTGTAAATATGACTATAATGACACTAATATTTGTATCATGATAGTATCATTCTAGTGACATAATGACATCCATATGGTACAAACTTGCTTTTTATTGCAATAAACAATAGGAAAATGATAAACACTGTCCTAACACTTCTATGACTTGTATTTAAGGAGTTTAAAAAGGAAATTATTATTTAATATTGTCATTAATTGCAACAGTTTTTGTGCAATTTTGTCATTATTTTCAATATAAATATCAATTTTAGTAGATTTAAAGTCTTTATACACAATCCTAAGGATCATATTTAATATTATCCTAAACAACAATAAAAATTGTCTAAAAAATATAAAATGTAGTGTACGCGTGTGTAATAATACACAAATTCTCATTTGTGACGGACACTATCCGTCGCAAGCTTAAGACGGATACCATATTCTCTCACAAAATACCCATCAAGGGTGAGTGGAGAAGCACATGGGGGGTGCCCACCTTGTCCCCTCTACCTATTTCCTCTCACAAAATACCCGTCGCAAGATCCGATCCGTCGCAAGCAAGACCTACTGGTAATAATAAGAGGTAATAAAACTCAACATGAAGGCTGAATACCATGACCCACTATTAACTAAGAAACTCAATTGTACGGCAAATTATACAGTAAGTGGATTGTACCTCTGAGTTACTACCACATAAAATATAGTTTTTGAGCTTTATAATAAAGTTTTTGAGTATAGTATAGTTTTACTATAAAGTATTTAGAGTTTATTAATTTAAAAATTAAGTTCAAAAAAATTACAATAACACTAAAAAAACATCATATATAAGATATAAAATTTAATTTATAAACTTTAAAATGCTCGAAAAAAATGCACAAAAACTCAAAGTCATAATACTCTGAGATAGTAACTCCGATGTATAATCCTTTTTCTCCAAATTATATCCTACTCATAGGAGTAGGATATAATATACTCCGAGAAAAAGGATTATTCATCGGAGGTACTACCTCATAGCAGTATGATTTTGAGTTTTTGTGCATTTTTTTCGAGCTTTTTAAAGTTTATAAATTAAATTTTATATCTTATATATGATGTTTTTTGAGTGTTATTGTATTTTTTATAACTTAATGTTTAAATTAATAAACTCAAAAAACTTTATAGTAAAACTATACTATACTCAAAAACTTTATTATAAAGCTCAAAAACTATATTATATGTGGTAGTATCTCAGAGGTACAATCCACTTACTGATATGATATACTCCCATCACTTACCTTCCCACAATTTCCCATAAGTTAGTTATTGAAGATATATAAAATAATATTAAAACCCTTTATAATTTAATTTTTGATAAATAAAAAAATAAAAAATGTTTTTTGTAATTTTTGATAAATTAAAACCCTTTACAATTTTGGAATTTTTATTTTAATCTTACCATTATATTCACATAACATAATTAATATATTCATAACGATTTATTCACATGACATAACTGACATATTTAAGAAAAACTCACATTATACAATTAGCATAATTACAAAAGTTGGAAATCATATTCACAAGGTAAACCTTACACACTTACGAAAAGGTAGTATGTATATTAAGCCTAATGTAACAAACTTATTCACACATATACAAAATTAAACCTCATATATTAACATTACATAATCGACATATTCACGTAAATTAAAAATCATATTCTCACAATAAAACTTGCATAAATTACACTATTAATATAGTATTCACACAATATGACAAACATATTCACCAATTGGTTATACGTAAGAATAACCAAGATAATTTATTGAATAATCATTGATATTCATTTAAAAAATATACATATTCACACAAGGTAACATGTGAATATGTCAATTATATGATGTTGTTGGAGTATAAAAATCCACATGTGAGTTGTCCCACATTGTTGGAGCAAGAGAGATGTTACCACTTTATTACCAAGGAGGATACTCCTCCTATTGTCAATTGGTTTTAGGATGGAACCTCACTTGTGTTGTAAAGTAGACCGTCTCTTCTCCGTTTGGGTGTGGCCCGACCCGTTTGCATATTCTAATAGATGTGAGAACTAATGTCCCGAAACTTGTGGGTAGAGTTGGCAAGTCTTATTCGACCTGAGTGACCCGGGCAAATCCAATTCGATAGAACCCGAAAATATATATTGCGACCCGAAACCAACTCGCCGAAGACCTGTAACCCGATTAATTACTTCCCGTCCCATAGTAACGTCATTAATCCCCCTTATACTAAATGATTAAGTTTATCCATTAATTTTTCCTCCAAAATGAACTTACTAAATAAGGAAACAAAATGGAGATATTTGATTAACACATAATATTTTCATTAAGATATAATATTTTCATTAAGAGATAAAGTTTGCATTAAACTAAAACTTTAATTTTTTTCATTAAAATCATCTAAATGATAATCTTTTCATCAAACAATAAACTATACTCAATAGAACATGACCCGATCAGACCCGACCAAAACCCAAAGAGACTGACTCGATTGCCATCTCTAATAGTGGGTTTTGGACTTTTTAAAGCGAGTGGTGTATCGGGTTGCTTTAACTGGGTTGGTTGCACAAATGAAGGAGCCACGAGTCCACAAGAGAAATTCAACAGTCTGTTTATATATAAAAATAAAAGACCAAAAAAAATTGGAGAAAAATAGGGTTGGACTTTTAGGGTTCCTCAATCAACATCGAGTTAGCAATTCCTCAATTGATGTATGTAATCTTTTTTCATATTCATATTCTGTTACAATTTGCTTATTTAATTCCTTTCTAAGTTCAAGTTCGATTTCGATTGTTGCACTTCAATTTGTTTCAATTTATAACGTTTTTATAATTTTATTACTTGGAAGTTTATTTATGTGAACTTGTATTCTATTTATTTGTTTTGCTGTTATTTACTGAGCTTGAGAATAATTTATCGATCTTATTTTGATGAGCTACGTTTATTTTCCTGAGTAATTGACCTGTGCTCAAGTAACTGAGCTGAAAAATTGTTGCTTTAATTTGTGTTTCAATTTGTTTATAGCTCTTATTTCTTGCCGAATCTTATCTATCTAGATGTTATTTGATTCAACTTGTTTTAATTAATGTACACAATATCTCCGACCCGTCTTCGACCAACTGAGTATTGTAAGGTTACTTTTGATGCTTCAAAAACTTACAGTTGATGATTTCATTCTTCACAAGCAAGTGGTCGGTGTTCGATGTGGGTGTCATTGTGTTAAACATGCAAGCAAGGAAGTAAAATGAGTTTATATTCAGTAAAAGTGTCATTGTGTCAAGCTTAATATTTCTTTGTTTCGTAATAAGGTCTTATACCATAAAGCCGATCTTGTTGTAGAGATTACCTTTTTATTTTTGAGCTGGCCATGCAAATATGTTGTTGCATTTATATTGTTACTGAGTAAAGACTCTATCTTGTATGTATTGAATTAGATTTAAGGTTCGGAATTCCAAAAAATTCCAACTTCAATGGAATCAATCCCCAAGAAAAAGAAGAAGCCAACAAAGAAGCCTGGCGAGGCGCTATTTATAAAGCCATGTCAGACGATGCCTGTGAACAGCCCATCTGAGGGGATGCTCATAAAGAGATGTCACACATTACCTACAAAGAAGACAGCTGCCACGATGCTCCTTAAACCTTGTCAGACTGTTTCTGAAAGGTCTAACAAAAAGAGGCGTGTCACACCGCCAGAGGTGGAGGAGGAGAAAGAGGAGCACGAGGAGGAGGTTGCTGAGATTAAATTTAAGCAAGGCGACCATGTTGATGTGAAGGCCTTGCTGTCCTCCAAAGCTCGAAATTTCCTCGTCACGTCTAAAGGTGGTGAAGTAGTTCCTATCGCTGTACTTGATGGAAAGTACGTCATTGTCTGTTGTTTTTATGTGCCTTTTGATATTGACGACCCCGTGACGGCATCTTGCCAATCCATTGAAGCTTTATACAATGAACTTACTTTCAAAGGAATTGCTGATCGAGTTAGATTTGTAGTGGTTGTCAAGATTGCTCCTGGTTTTGGCAAAGCTGAATTTGACAGCTTTTTTTCCAGGCTATCAGTTAATTGCCTTGCCATCCCTTTCGCTGATTCCAAGTCCCGTGACAAGATTTGCAAGTCTTTTGGCTTGTTAACCAAGGTTGATGATGATTCGGAATCGCCTTGTCTTGTCGTTCACCCCAATGAAAAGGTTTTACAGTTTCAACCTGATTTCCTTGAACAATATGGAGCTAGATCTTTTCCGTTTTCTGAGGAGCACTTCGATGATATCGAAAGACAAGAAAAAATTATCAGAAATAGGATATGTTCCACCGACTCTCCTATATTCCTTGAGGAACTTCTTCAATGTGATTATCTCTCACGAATCGCCAACGAGAACGAGTATGTACCTACGTCTAGCCTCGGTGATACAGTTGTTGCGTTATACCTTTGCTATCATGGGTCCATCATGGATAAGCTTCAAGCTATCCATAAAAAATGCATTAAAAAAAGGCTCAAGTTTGAAGTCATCCTCGTCCCTTTGCCCTTTTATAATCATTATGAAACCCCATCCTTCCGTGACCGTATGAAACAAGATGCTTTGAAACATTCCATAAGCTCATCATGGTGGATGTTTCCCTTTGACGACAAGGTATATCGTACCCTTTGGCGCCTCTTTTATCAATTTTGTGAAGATCAGTTACTCATTCTGCCACATGGTCAGTGTCCTGGGGACCTTCGTGGAAGAGAAATAGCAACCCGTTACGGGATCAGTGCATATCCGTTCACCAAGGAGACAGTTGTCAATAAGGAAGTCCGCAAGTTAAGATCATTCACCCTACAAGATCTGCTCGAAAACACTGAGTTGGGAACCGATCTTGAGAACAAGAATGTTCTCCTTTACTTTGACTCTTTCAAATGTGATCTGGACGGTGGATACCTCTACAGTAATCTGATGCTGTATTACCATGAAATTAAGGCCAAATATGCTGACAGTGAAGTAGTTTTCGTTTCTTTGGATCCCAATTTAGGATTGGATAATAGCCGAATTGCTGCGATGATGTGGCCCATTTTACCTCTTGAGATGTGTGCATCTGTCATCAAGCGTATAACTCCCACGCGCTGGCCAGGCATAGTTGCATTTGGGTCAGACGGGAAAATTCTCTCTCGATCTGCTCAATCACATCTACCTATATCGACTTCCTCTCGTTCGCTATTTGAAGACACGCTTGCATCAGAGGTTGCTGCTGTGGTAGAAACCCAAATCATGTAGCAGAAGGTTGGCCTTTTCGGAGTTACTAACGCCTTTTATCTTTCTTGTTGTCATCAATCACGTTGTATATTGCCGGTCTTAGCTATGAAATGTGTCGTTACTGATCCTAGTTTGTGCCCGTGCAGGAAGCGTGGATCTAGCATTTTGCAAGAACCGGGTGGTCTCAGGTTGGTAAGTTGGTATTTTGAAGTGGTTGTACTTGTAATGTTGGTTAGAGACCAACTTATTTATTAGTAGTATTAAGTATTTTTATTCGGTGTACTTAATAGTAAGTTACCAATTTAAGAACTCACCATAGTAGCGGTCTGTTTGTAATGAAAAAGCGTTTTATGTTTCGAGTTAAGCTCGGCTCTATGATCTAGTAGCACTTTCATTGGTGAATGGTCCGACCATTCTCAATCCTGTTTTACGCTTCATCCCGTGAATTTTTTTGTGTGAAATATTTCGAACGCAATTAGTGTAATATTCTAGTTATCATTAGAGCTGGGCATGAGTGCGGCCTGCCCTGCCTTGCCCCGACCCGTCCCTCTGGTTCAAGTCCTCCCCTGCCCGTTTCCCAAGCTCGGCCCATTAACTGGGCCGGTCTCGGTTTGGTGCTATGGGAGCCTGGCCCAGTTTACGATCGATGCATGTGTTATATATGTAGTCAGTAGTTGGTACAACTATTTTGGAATGACATGATTGTATATACACATTTACATGCAGACGTTATTTAATTAGTGTTCTACAATCATTTGGAAATTCTCTAAGAAAAGATACAGCTCATACACAAATTCTTATTTAAGACGGAGGTATTCGTCTTAAGTTTAAGACGGATACCATATTCTCTCACAAAATACCCATCAAGGGTGAGTGGAGAGCACATGGGGGGTGTCCACCTTGTACCCTCTTCCCATTTTCTCTCACAAAATACCCGTTGCAAGATCCGACCCGTCTTAAGCAAGACCTACTGCAGCTCATAAGTACAATCTTATAGTTAACAAATAACTTAATTAATTAGTACATGAGATGTTCATATCTTATCATCATTGTAATAATAATGTTGATTCCAGTATAATGCACTTTAATTTAATTATTTGTCAATGTCCAATAATCACAACACTAATTATTATTCTTCAGTTATACTATAATAAATTATAATTTGGTTCACACCAATGTCTATTAGCGACGAAGCTAGAGGAGGTTAGTAGGAACGCTTATCCTCGCTGAATAAAAAAATTAGTTAATTTTTCAAACCATTTTACCATATATTATTACATGTTCATCGCCGCTAGATTAAAATCTTAGCTCGACCATTGACGCTTATCTAGTCAAGTTTGTAAATATGACTATAATGACACTGATATTTGTATCATGATAGTATCATTCTAGTGACATAATGACATCCATATGTTACAAACTTGCTTTTTATTGCAATAAACAATAGGAAAATGATAAACACTGTCCTAACACTTCTATGGCTTGTATTTAAGGAGTTTAAAAAGGAAATTAGCATTTAAAATTGTCATTAATTGCAACAGTTTTTGTGCAATTTTGTCATTATTTTCAATATAAATATCAATTTTAGTAGATTTAAAGTCTTTATACACAATCCTAAGGATCGTATTTAATATTATCCTAAACAACAATAAAAATCGTCTAAAAAATATAAAATGTAGTGTACGCGTGTGTAATAATAAGAGGTAATAAAAGTCAACATTAAATTCAACATGAAGGCTGAATACCATCACCCAATTTTAACTAAGAAACTCAATTGTACGGCAAATTATATCGTACTCCTATGAGTAGGATATAATATACTCCGAGAAAAAAGATTATACATCGGAGGTACTAACTCAGAGTAATATGATTTTGAGTTTTTGTGCATTTTTTTCAAACTTTTTAAAGTTTATAAATTAAATTTTATATCTTATATATAATGTTTTTTAGTGTTATTGTATATTTTTTAGCTTTATGTTTAAATTAATAAACTCAAAAAACTTTATAGTAAAAGTATACTATACTCAAAAACTTTATTATAAAGCTCAAAAACTATATTCTATGTGGTAGTACCTCATAGGTACAATCCACTTACTGATATGATATACTCCCATCACTTACCTTCCCACAACTTCCCATAAGTTAGTTATTGAAGATATATAATATAATATTAAAACCCTTTATAATTTAATTTTTGATAAATAAAAAAATAAAAAATGTTTTTTGTAATTTTTGATAAATTAAAACCCTTTACAATTTTGGAATTTTTATTTTAATCTTACCTCTTATACAATCTAATGTACCCACTTTCCATTTTTGTACAATCCAATCCAATGTACCCATTTTCTTTTTGGGTAACATTTTGATCATTTTATCCTTGTAACACCCATTTAATTACATACAATGTCATCAAATAGACTACTTTTCAACATTAAAATTTATTACAAGGGTATCCCGCCTCCATGCTCAACGGCTATTAAATCTCCTCCTAAGGCAATAATGTGCATTTCCTTATTTACCAATATTTTAGACAATAGTCTGCATTTCCTTATTAGAAATATTCTATTTATTTGTTTCCGTAAATATTGTCATAGCTTCATGTATATAACTCAAGACATCTCTTTGTAATGAAAACAACACAATAAAACGTTTATCTTCTCCATCTTTGTTTTATAATAAAATTGAAGGACTTTTTCTTAAAACTTGTGCCCGGACCTACGCGTACATCTGATTGGATAAGAGGAAGTATTACTATATATATTCTATTCTTATTTGTGTCTAGAAGATAATAAAATGACTTTAATATCAATGACAATTTTTTATAACGTGTATGTTTGGGCTCACTCAGTCACTCATAACACCGTCGATACAAAAAAAGTTACGTATCAATAATATATTTACGTAAAAGATGAAATTGGATAGGTAAAATAAAATATATTGTTGATCATATTTTCAACATTATTCATGAATCATGATCATTGATTAAATGAAAAAAAAGTAATATTATTGCATGGCTGTTAAGGACTAAATTGGTCGGTTAGATAATTCTACATAAGTTAAATAGTTCAACAATATAATTAAGACACATAAGTAATATAAATTAAGACCGACTATAATTAAGACCCAACTGATTCATCTTTTGTTGCTTTCATACCTCAAGGATTATATTAGTTATTTCATACTCATATACCAACAATTTTGAAGTCGTCTTAAGTTTGTTTGATAGTTGAGTATACCATAATGCATGCACAATAATGAGAAATTCTTAAATACATTCGAAAAATTCTTCATAATGCTCGAAATATGTATGTTTACAACAAATTATATGTGAATTTATTCTCTATGCTCGCTAACTCATTAATTTCTACTCCGTATGGTATATTTTTTGCATTAAAAGGTTGGTTTCGTAATATATACTTATTTTACATCATTTTAATCATAAGCTTCGCAAAGTTGAAAAACTTACGAGCAATATTGAAATAATATAGATGAGTTGAAGTGTTAATTTTGTGGGTAATATAAGTTTTACGATATGGAGTACTTATTAAAGCTACATCAATTCTTTACCTCTCTCTAGGGTTGGTTAAATGTGCGGCCCAACCCGGCTACGGGTCCATTTTCACATAACTCACTTCTCGACCTGCCCTCACTTGAACCGAGTTTATCATATTTCACCCAACCCACCCTCATCTAGACTCGCGCTAAACCCCCTGGTCCGGTTAGTTCTAGGTCCACCATTACCAGGCCCGACCCAAATGGTTGACAAACCCAACCACCTGTCTCTCTCTCTCTCATATAATTACATACCCAGCCATCGAGTCAGTTTTCAGGTGTCCCACCCTCGACTCGCCCGCACCCCGGGCTGGGCACATGTTTAGCTTTTTCCACCTCACCCAGACACGCCCTAGGCCCGCAGTCCTAGACCGGTGCCAAGTCCGCCATTACCAGGCCCCATCTAGCCCATATCCCGTGCCGATTCCAAGTTTACCTAGCGAAACTCAGCCCAGTCCAGCCCAGCCCGAATGGTTGACCAGCCCTACCCTCTTTCTCCAATGTAAAATTACATTGACAAGAATCGTACGATTTGTACCTAACTACCTAGTACTCATATAGTGATATATGGATCCAACATAATTATTGTGAAAATTGCATTGTATTTCCACTTTGACTTCCAATTAGTGGATTCTGAGATGCATCCAATTTTTGCCCGATTTTGTTATTTACTCATACAAATCAAATACCCCAACTTATAAGTCATAGATGTCCATTCTTGTGTATTTCCTCAATTCTTATTCGTAGCTAAGCTTGCATAGTTGCATGTGAAACTTTTACCATTTCTTAACCAAAGTTTCAATTAAATGACGTTCATATTATTGACAAAAACCTACAACAACAATGCAGAGTATGTAGTTACGTATCTTCTGCTAAATATCATTAAATAAGGTGCTTAAGTTATACTATAATAAATGTGATATAATTAATTATAATAAAGTCATCATACGCCGTATAGCAGCTTTATACAGTGTCAACAGAGACCAACGAAATTAATTAATTTATTTTATTTTTTTTGGCAGCAGCGAACGAAATTAATCTAAAAGTGTTTTAATTTAAGATATTTCACGAAACTTCTTTTAACAACGCTATTTTTCATTTTATCTAAATGGGTTATGAGGTGTGAGTGTGAAATTATAAAGAATATATATATTGTAAATTTTGTAGAAAGTGGCTTATGGATTAGTCAATTAATCAAACAATGAAAAGACAAAGAAAAGGAAGAAATAAAATTAGGTAGATTAATTGTCACTTGTAAACTCAACCGACAAAAAACATGTTGCCTTTTGGTAAAGCACTCGAGTCGTAGTACCAAATCACCATTTATGTTTCACAAATTCTTATTTCAGACGGAGTTATCCGTCTTAAACTTAAGAATGATACCATATTCTCTCACAAAATACCCATCAAGGGTGAGTGAAGAGCACATGGGGGGAGCCCACCTTGTCCCCTTTACCCATTTCCTCTCACAAAATACTCGTTGTAAGATTCGACCCGTCTTGCTGTTTATGTTTTTGGGTACTTCGAAGGGACTAGGGCTCAAACTAGTGTTTTTTTTTGTATCATGTGATTTATGAGATTAAATAAATGTATTACCAAATAATCTAGAAGTCTCAAAGAATACTTTATAATAAAAGTGTTTAACAATGTGAAATGGTTGAGTTAAGTAAACAATAATATGTTAATAAATGTCAATTTTATATCTAATTTAAATAAAATATCAAGTACACAAAAATGTATAGTATAAGACGAATTATATACTGAGTTGGTCTCCCTTAAGATGAGCAATTTTGGTCTGAAATAAAAATGAAGTTTTGTGACCATTATTTTACAGCAAAATCTACTATATACTAAAGCGGAAACATTTAAATATTTTTGATTGGCTCCTGAATTTAAGGGAGGAAAAAACCAAAATCAACCCCACTACTTTTAACCCTAATTAATTACTCTTTCTCCTATATGTTAGTGATATATCATTTATATTACAGAACTTTTATTTATTTCTCAACTCTACAATAATTTCAAGAGAATCATATAACTATAGAAATGCATACATAACTATACAAATCAATACATGAATAATAATTGATATTATAAAAATAAACAGTAAGAACATATACTTATATTTTACTTTAATACATACTACTACTTTTGTCATAAATTATTATCTTATAAAAACATAATACTACTTTTATACATATACTTATATTTTACTTTAATACATTCAAGTTGTTTATTTCACGATAACAATAAACAAAAATCAAGTATAATCATGTATCAAATAATAACGTCTTTTATTAATTAAAACCCGTGCATTTTTACACGGGTTTAAAACTAGTGTGACTAATTTTGGCATTAACCTACAACAACCATGCAGAGTATATATTTACGTATCTTCTGTCAAAAACTCATTAAATAAGGTGTTTAAGTTATACTCTAGTCGATGGGATATAATTAAATTGTAATGAAGTCATCATACGTCGTATAACAACTTTATATAGTGTCAACAGAAACCAGCGAAATTAATATAACACGGAGTAAACTTTAAAAGTGTTGTAAATTAAGATATCTCACGAAACTTCTTTTAACAACGCTATTTTTAGTTTTATCTAAATGGGTGATGACTTGTGAGCGTGAAATTATAAAGTTAATATATATATTGTAAATTTTGTGGAAAGTGGCTTATGGATTAGTCAATTAATCAAACAATGAAAACACAAAGAAAAGGAAGAAATAAAATTAGGTAGATTAATTGTCAATTGTAAACTCAACCGACAAAAAACATGTTGCCTTTTGGTAAAGCACTCGAGTCGTAGTACCAAATCACCATTTATGTTTCACAAATTCTTATTTAAGACGGAGGTATCCGTCTTAAGCTTAAGACGGATATCATATTCTCTCACAAAATACCCATCAAAGATGAGTGGAGAGCACATGGGGGAAGCCCACCTTGTCCCCTTTACCCATTTCCTCTCACAAAATACCCGTTGTAAGATCCGACCCGTCTTAAGCAATTTATGTTTACTTCGAAGGGACTAGGGCTCAAACTAGTGTTTTTTTTTGTATCATGTGATTTATGAGATTAAATAAATGTATTACCAAATAATCTAGAAGTCTCAAAGAAAACTTTATAATAAAAGTGTTTAACAATGTGAAATGTTTGAGTTAAGTAAACAATAATATGTTAATAAATGTCAATTTTATATCTAATTTAAATAAAATATCAAGTACACAAAATTGTATAGTATAAGACCAATTATATACTGAGTTGGTCTCCCTTAAGATGAGCAATTTTGGTCTGAAATAAAAATGAAGTTTTGTGACCATTATTTTACAGCAAAATCTACTATATACTAAAGCGGAAACATTTAAATGTTTTTTATTGGCTCCTGAATTTAAGGGAGGAAAAAAGCAAAATTAACCCCACTACTTTTAACCCTAATTAATTACTCTTTCTCCTATATGTCAGTGATATCTCATTTATATTACAGAACTTTTATTTATTTCTCAACTCTACAATAACTTCAAGAGAATCATATAACTATAGAAATGCATACATAACTATACGAATCAATACATGAATAATAATTGATATTATAAAAATAAACAGTAAGAACATATACTTATATTTTACTTTAATACATACTACTACTTTTGTCATAAATTATTATCTTATAAAAACATAATACTACTTTTATACATATACTTATATTTTACTTTAATACATTCAAGTTGTTTATTTCACATTAACAATAAACAAAAATCAAGTATAATCATGTATCAAATAATAACGCATTTTATTAATTAAAACCCGTGCATTTTTACACGGGTTTAAAACTAGTGTGACTAATTTTGGCAAACAAGTTAGCATAAGCTGTAAAACTAGTTGAGTAATTGTAGTTACATTTGAACATAAAATGATCACAAAACTCCGTCTTTATTTCAAACGGATTTTGTCTTGTCTGAAACAAGAAAGTGCGTTAAATACTAGTTAGTGTTATTTGTTTTAGCAACTATCGTATAACAAATTATTACTGACCCAAAAGAAGAATAGCTAAATGATAACATATGAGTATGTTTATGTTGTAGTTTTATTTTGATAACTCGATATATTATGATGAGTATACTAACATTAATATTAGGTTATTATAATAAATATTCTATTTTAATTTTATTAATTTATTTAGTTGCTTTTTTTATTTGGTTAGCCATATTGGCCGTATAAATGTAATGATATTATTGGAATAATAATTTGTGTTTTCTCTTTTGTTGTAAACGTTCTCTCGCATCTGAGTGCATTCGGAGTACAAATTAATACATGTCCCACTTTGGAATTTCAAAGATAATTGTTGAAAGTGATCATTTATGTTTTATTAACTCAATTTGTAGTATTTGACAAATTTTTTGGGAGATTATAATAGTATTATTATCATTAAGGATGTGAAATTAAATCTTCATTTATTCGATAAAGTGATAATTAAACATTGCTTTCGTGAGTCCAACAAAATTGCTGACTTTATGACATCTATTGAGCATTATTATCCAACTCTTTCGAGCTGGTTTGAAAGGCGATGGATTCAAGTTATCTCACTCATTCGAAAAGATGAAATATATTAGTCTTATCTTAATCTATTTTTGTTTTACCTAAAAAAATATATACATGACCCATGTGGGTCAACTCTTGGGCTGATTATTATAAAACGGCTGCCATCAACAATCACATATCCTTGGGCCGTTTTCATTAGACTGGTCCTTGTCTTTGGGCCGATCTATATGCCATCAGTGATACTAAACTTACATATTCTGTATTATTAACCTGTTTTAAATTTAGGACGGATACTCGGCCACAATAATTTGTGCACAAAGAAATATACTCGGCCGCATTTTGCGAGAGCCGGGTGGTCTCAAGCTGCTTAATTGTTGGTATTTTAAAGTGGTTGTAATGTTGGTTAGTGACTAAGTTGTTTCTTAGTAGTATTAAGTAATTTTATTCGGTGTACTTAATAGTAAGTTACCGGTTTAACTTCTAGACTTGTGTAATGTACTCAGCGTAGTAGCGGTCTGTTTGAAACGAAAAAAGCGTTTTATGTTTCAAGTTAAGCTCGGCTCTCTGATCTAGCACCACTTTCATTGGCGCATCACGCATGGTCTGATCATTCTCGATCCATATGTATAGTTGTTCATTTACCATGACAAGTAATTTTTTTTTTGACAATGGAGAAAGTAACTTACAAATTCCCTACGGGAATAGAATAAGCTACTCGACTAAGTAGCACCAGAGACTCGACTACTAACTCTCGCACTATGAAGCCAACTAAGGGAATTTCATAAAAATGTAAAACTAAAGATACAATATTAAATAAAACTAAACTAATAATGGTAGGATGAATAAGGACGAAGGGATGACCATTGACCACGAACAAATGAACCCGCTTCAAGCCCATACTTGACTTCCAGAAAATGTTGACGCATACGAGCAGCAGAGAGGCAATGACAAGGTGTACTTCCGCTCTTACAAAAAGAACGAAGAAATTTAATGAGATAAGCAAGACGACGAAGTATGCTATCGGTGGAGAGAATTCTCGTACACCTTAGAAATCGAGACAAATAATTTATGTTTAAGAAAATTTGCTTCCATGAGCTCATATGAATCTGACAATAATTGGTTTAAGAAAATAACTGTAGCAGTTAACGTTGTTTTTCTTGCAAAAATGTGATCGAATACTAACCACGCATTAGTATTGAGTACATAGACCACCGAGGTTACAATAAAGCAAATTCACAATCTTCTTTTACTTGCAGAGTTACAGCTATGTAGGCAGTAGAATATCAATTGTCAATTGTCAATCTCTACTATTTTATAGCCTTATAGGAGAACATAAATACACTCTTACAGTGATAAGATGTATTTGTAATACTCTATTTATATATAATTGACAAAAATACCCTTAAATTTATCTTTTATAATCCTTACCAAGTACAATGCAATAAGAGTACTTTTCTCCCTTGCTTATAAAATAGAGTATTATCTCATTATACTAGATTTCATACCCGTGCGATGCACGAGTTTTATAATTGTAAGGCCCTGTTCTTTTGGACTTAAACTCAGCCCCTTTAAGTTCAGTTCAGCTCCTATAAGTTCAGTTCAGCTCCTATAAGTTCAGTTCAGTTCAGTTCAGTTCAGCTCCTATAAGTTCAGTTCAGTTCAGTTCAGCTCCTATAAGTTCAGTTCAGTTCAGCTCCTATAAGTTCAGTTCAGTTCAGCTCTTATAAGTTCAGTTCAGAAAAATTCAATTCTTACAAATTAAGTTCAGAAAAGTTATACGGAATATATTATTTATGAAAACTTATATAAAAACATTTGACATTAATTAGTGGAATGACATTTGGTCAATTGAAAAAAAGGTGGGTGTTAAAAAATATGCCTTGAATGTCACAAAAGTATCAAATGTCTATTATTGTTTTATACATTCACACTCCATAATTTTATAAGGATGCATACTCTTAGAATACCTATTATACAACATGACGTGAATATTCAAGAAACAGTAGATTTGGGCATGTTTGATGATAAGCGGAAAAAAACCATGTTAAAGGTACGAAACAAGATAGTAAAAAACATTTGGCGAGACAATAGATTCGTTGTTACGAGTGATAGTGAAGATAAAGAAGAAAGTGATGAGGAAGATGATGATATGGAAATAGATGGTTAGAAAACGATGTAATATGTGATTTTTTTTTTATCGTAATGTAAACGTAGTAATCTATTTGAACAACCCAATGTACATAAATCGAAATTATGTTATTATCTTACCTTATGTTTTAGAGTATACTTTTTTTTATGACAGTCATTTCCAAAAGATAAAGATACGGATAAAGATGATGTCAACGTAGTAATCTATTTGAACAAATCAATGTATATAAATTGGAATTATGTTATAATCTTACCTTATGTAATAAAGTTCAGTTTAGTAAATTTTAGATTCTATAAATTCTATTCAATTAAGTAAAATTAAGTAATAAAAGTTCAGATCTTATAAGTTTAGTTCAGTTCAGTTTAGCTCTTATAAGTTCAGTTCAGTTCAGGTCCTATAAGTTCAGTTCAGTTCAGCTCCTATAAGTTCAGTTCAGTTCAGTTCAGCTCCAGTAAGTTCAGTTCAGTTCAGTTCAGCTCATATTCAGCCTAAAAGAACAGGGCCTAACTCCTTTAGTAGTTTGTAGTTTTTTTGTCTGATTACTGTTTTATTTACCTTTGTGTATCTTTATACGAACATCGTATTGTGATCTATACTACTCCGTATATACTTATTGTAATAATATATATGAGATGATATCCATTGGAATATATTATATCGTTCTCATTAATTAGTTGTGTATTTGAACACGCTTGAAACTAATGTTAATTTCAAAAGAACTATGCAACTCGTCATGAAATGATTTGCTAATCTCCTACGTCCGTAACCTATAGTGCGTAAAATATATACTTTACTCGTGTAAGACCAACTTAAACATTCGTTGGTTTAAATTTTTCCAATATTAAAAGAACTATGAAAACCCGTTACGAATTGTTTTGATTAACCCATATCCCCTTTAATTAAAGTGTATCAAATATACAATTAACTTGGATTGAAGCCGCTGCACCACCTAATATAATGCCAAAATTCAAATATGTTTTTATTATTTTGACATACTTATGTTCTTCCGCGCTGTGAAGCCAATATAAACCGCTTTGAAATTAAAATTAAGTGAGTCGTAATAAACACGAGTTATTGCTTAATGGAATATGGAGTAGTAGTTATTACCACTATACTCTTAGCTACCCACTAACCCAATACTCATACCTCTCGTTTTTACTTTTTATCCCCAATTCCCAAAATACTCCCAAAATCAATCTCAATTACCTTTTATCGGATCCGACCAGGGTAGGCTTCCACCACCAGGCGTCATCGTCTACTTGGTTCGTCATCTACAACTGGCCGCTCATCCTGAAGTTTAATTTGAATTTGCCTCGTTATTGTGTAAGTGGTTCTTTCAATATTATCGACGCGTTCAATTTCAGTCGATCCTTTTCTTCTTTGTAGCTGAAACTCTTCTAGCTTTCTCCCATTCTTAAACATTTAATGATATGTCAACTACAGGCCTTGTATTTGTATATCATTTTTAATCCCCTTTCCTGACGAATTGCTGTAAAATGGGTTAAATTACTCTATAGGTTCTTTCTCTTCAATGTGTAAGCATTGCATTTTGACCTTCATGTTTAGTGGCTTGCTGGATGTTCATTGATATAATCCCTAATTATGATGTCCATATGTCATGAATGTATTAAAATACCGCAGACGCAAGAGATTTATCAATTGTAGAACTCATTTTCTCGATTTTATGATATGTCATGCATGGATTTGTTGTTTTATGTTTGGTCGTTTTTTTGTTACATTTTGGTTAGTTTATATAACACTTACAAATAAATAAGGTTTCCTCTCAATTTGTAAGTGTTAACATGTTCTTTATTTATGTCTTCTATTTCATTCATTCCTTGTCTCATAGATTTTATTCTTCACAAATTCTGTCGTTTATATAACTCCATGGTCATTTGTCGTTTCCTCTATTTCCCAATTGCTGTAAACCTAAATGCCCAAATTGGATCTCAATCACCAATTCCATAACAGTTCCGGCCGGTGTCGCCGTCAACAACCGTCTGGCTTCATTTATTTTGTTCGGCACCCACCGTCCTCCTCCTTTCCTGAAGATAAATTCGCGTTTCTCCTTTTATTTTGGTAAGTGGTTCTCTCAAATTTACTGCCATGACCAATTTCACACGTTCCCTTCCTCCTATGTTGCTCAATTGCTTCTATTTTTAAGCCCTAATTTACCATCTTAGATGCGCCAAACTGTTAAATTGATGACCCCAACTATGTGTTCAGTATTGATTATCTTTTTACACTCGCTTTTTCCCACAAATTTGGTCTAATCTGTCTAATTGTTGTATAAGCTTTTTGTTTGATAATGGTTCACCATTGCATGTGTAATATCTTGATATTGATCCGGGCGGTTGTGTGTTTATATAATTCTCATCTATGAGTCTTATATTACATGCATGGTTAAAAAATAACGCAAAGATCCGAGCTAATAATGCACGTAAAGGCATCATAAAACTTAGTTTCAGTTTTTCTCGACTTGGTTGTACCTATTATGTAATTCATTAGTCTTAATAAATTTTTGCCACTTGTTTATGTACTGCGACTTGATCATATGTTATGTAACGACACATAACTAAATCTATTTGGAAATGCAATTGTCCATCAGATTTATTAGCTGTTTACTATATCGCATCGCAACCGACTATAATAATTTAAATTTCCAAATTACTAATGATATATTAAAAAAAAGGTCAGGGTCCAGTGAATAGAGTTCAATACCCAATGTTGTTATTATGGATTGTCGTAAAAGTAGAGCCTATGAGCTGAGGAGCGTATGATTTTCCACGAAAAGCGAGCTTACCCAGGTTAGTTGAATTTATTATCAAACAAAGGACTGGTTATTGTTGGGAGATATACCCTCTGATTGTTTTTGCTCAATTGTTTATTAGCTGACAGGAAGACGGTCCAAGCTGTACCTAGCATAGTAACAACTGATATTATCGCACTTATATTCGTTGACAGCACAACTAAGGTAAAGTGTGTTTTCTATTTCACTTTGATGAGCGTGTACTTTTGTAAGCATATATTGAAGTTATTTATATTTATTGATGGGGAGGTCAAGTCGAGCTTTCAGCGACGTGGGTTTGTTTTGACTGCGTGACTCTCTTTACCTTGAGCCGAAATTCCTTGCCAACAAAGGTGTTATATAGTAGCTCTGGGATGTGACTGTAATCTTCGTCATCTTCATCCTAAGATTTAAAAACGAATGTGCTTAATGGTTCTGGATTTTTTATAAGCATAGAAAAGCAATACAAACCTCTATTGTTTGGGAGTCATATAAGCTAAGTGCATCTTGACGGACAATTCTTTTAGCTTCTTTGTCAAATAGGACAAAGGTTGTAGAGGATTTGCAATCTTGAACTTTTAACTCAATACGATACTTAAACAAATGAAGGAGTTAGTCATAAAGTTAGATAATAGTTAAATTGTCAGAATATTATTGTGGCTATTAAGAGTTGAACTATCTGATGGAGGCTAATACCATATTGTTTGATTCTCAGTTGCCTTTTTGCAAGTGTCACACCAGAGGCCGGAACCCTTTTGTTTGGGATTCCACAATTGTGGCTTGCTGGTACAACCAGTGCCCAGGCTTTACCATAGCAATATTTGTTACCTTTGCAATGCAATAGCATATAAGATCCTGTCGTTTAAAAGATAGAACAGTTAGAAGTAGTACGCTTTATTATCTTTAGGGATATTACCCTTATTGGAGTATAGGGAATAAGAGGTTGATCGGAATAGAATGTATTATTTGCCATACCTCTTTGAAGGATAATGAAGATAACTTCATTAGTAACTGCTAGCTGTTTGGATTCTCCATTCTTTCACTGCAAATATTTAAATTTAAAGGATATCATTGTTGAGTTATTTGAAAAGGCGAATCTCAGTCTAAAAGAATTTAGGTGTATTGTTAAAGAATACTGTAAATGGTTGTCAGTGTTTTCACTTCAGGAATGTCTAGGTTGAGGTATAAGCTACTCGATGTGGATGTTGATATGCTATTGTAACCTGTGAAGTAATATAGAATCGTGACCTTTAAGGTTTTTTCTGTTTGGAGATATGAATACATATGCATATAAAGAAGTTTAATGTACATATTGAAAAATTACCATTATAGTTTTTAACTAAGAGGGACGTGACAACAGATTGAAAACTTACCATTCGTGTATGCAGTTACATTATTATATAAAATAGAAGTTTACCTTTTCATCTATGATCAGAACCATGGCGGCTGATGTTTAAAGTTGATGTGAGTTTCTGGTTGATGGTGGGTTCTTTATATAGTGTGTGAGACAACTGTATAAGTCTAGGATTAGGAATATAGAATAATAGTTGTTTATTAGGTGATTTGTATATGGAAGAATTGTGCAGGATTAGAATTTGGAGTAGTATAATAATGTATTTAGTAGTTTTCCAAAAAGATTTCGGAAGAGTTATAGTAACTTTGGGAAGTAACAGTTGTTTTGAAGAAGAATTCTAACGTTAGATTTTTTAAGTGAGATTTAAGACTTTTTAATTATTTAATTACTCAGATTTTTTAGGGATTTATTATATTAGAAAATACCCTAGAAATGGGGAACCACCCACGTGCCTCGAAAAAAGCCTCTTTTATATATATATATTGATATTGATTTTATGAGTTTGTTTATATTCTCTCAATTTTTCTTACTTTCGGTTTTATTTGTATACTTATCAGACATTATTGTCATAATATTATTTAGGATCCTGATTTTCGCAGTACACCAATTACTCATATTAGTACACTATTGACAATTATAACTCTCTCATTTCCCCTCTCTTATTTTCTCTTTCTAGTTTTATACACACTCATTCTCCATGTAATTATGTACTACCTTAATAAACTACATTCTTTGCTACAAAATTAATTTTACAAACACAGTTATTGCAATAATAAATTATTTTTACAACACAAATAAATAAATTTCTCAAATAAAAAAACTACGTCCTATATTAAAAAAAAAAAAAATGTACTACGTACAACGTAATGCACAATAACGAACAACATCAACACCACGTACTGCAAAATAACCACCAACTCCACACCTGAGGTGAAGGGTTAATCAATAGAGACAAGTGAGAATTTTGTTTTCAATAAGTCTTGCACAAGCTCGTCACGGGTCAAATCTTCTCACAAAGAGCAAGTGACAAGGTAAGTGGAGGGCTTTATTTGCACCGCACTTACCGTCCACTTGTTCTTTATGAAGGGATTTGACCCGTCGCAAGCTTGCGACGGTTCAGTCCATCACAAACGAGACAGTTTGTGTTTTGTTTTACCCGCAAAATTAACGAGATTAGTGACGACTTTCTATTACATTGACGTTGAGATTGAGATTATCTAACGAAAATCTTACACTATGTAAAAATCTTACACTTAAAACTCACTTTTTAGCTTTTATTACCCCCAACTTTCTTCTTCTTCTTCTTCTTTCACTTTTTACCCCAAGCTCTTCGTTCGTGTAGGTGCAGCCATGGATAATCAGGGAGCTTCATCTTCTACGACCACCTCCATCGTAGTAGACCAAGACACCATTCCTAAAATAATTGCTCAGGTAAAAAAATCCATAATTCTCACTTTAGCATTTACTTAAATAAATGCATGCATATCTTTTTTTAGTAAATCGTCTCCTTTTTCACATTTCCAGGTTGAATCTTATTTCGCACTAGAAAACCTACCCAAATTGTGGAACTTTCTTAGATACGACGGGAGTATCCTTTTCTTTTTCTTTTTCTTTTTCTTTCTCTTTTAATTTATATATTTCTCTTAGTTGTTATTAGAGGTGGCAATCGGGTCAATCAGGTCGGTTACGGGTCGGGTTCAGGCAGTTCGGGTCATGTCGGGCGCGGGTTTGGTCAGGTCAAGTTGCTTATTCAGGTCGAGTCGGATTCGGGTTGGGTCGCTTACGGGTCATGTTAATCGGGTCAATAACAACAACAGGTTGGTTCAGTTTCGGATCGGTTGACCAATGAGTCGGGATATATCAGGTCAATATGCTTGATCAGGTTGAGACTGGTTTGGTTTCGGGTTACTGATGGGTCGAGTATTTTATATTGTCGTCTTAAATTTGAAAATTAATCGGGTTAATGGTCAGGTCGTTCTGTTAAAAGATAACTTTTGAACTTATGAATTATAATAGTGGATTAGAGGAACTCGATACAAAATATATTTGTAAAATATAAGAGTATAGCACTATAAAAGTTGATGATTTTATAATTTCATTGAACACTTATGTTGCTCGACCTCGGTTATAAGTATATGACGTGTGTGCCTATCCAGTGTCGGATTCGACTATATTATGGACAAAAAATAATGTTTTTGGTCGAAATTAATCAATTGTTTATGTAGTTCATAGTTTTGGACATTTGACATATGAAGTATGACAAGGAACTAAATGAATTGCCTTTGAAATAAATTTTATTTATCATCTTGACGGTGATCCTACGTATTTAATTTTGAATAGGCTCTATTAGAATGGTGTATTTGAAGTTTGGATTTTACGATCATAATTAATAACCGAGATCGGATTGTATGGTTATAACTCATAACTCTTTCTTCCCTTTATTGTTTTCAATGAAGCCAAAACTAAACACTATTTTTCTCACAAAGCGTTAATTCAAAATTTTCTACATATATCACTTGCAAAATAACTATTAATACACTAACTATTTATTTTAAGATTACATTTTGTTTTGAAAAATAAAATGAGCGATAATTCTTTATATCAAATTTATTAACAAAAAATAAACTATAAAGGAATTTAGATTCTTAAAAAAGATTATTTGGCTATGAGTCGGGTCGAGTTTAATCAAGTTAAAACGGGTTACATGTCGGTTCAGTTCGATTTGGGTCAGGTCGGGTTTGTGGGTGAATCGGGTTTCGGGTCGGGTCGGGTCGAGTCACAAGTCGTTTCGGGTCATATCATTTCAGGTTGTATCGGTTTATCGGTTAACCTTTGGGTCGGTTCAGGTCGGTTTCAGTTCGGCAATTTACGGGTTCTATCAAGTCGGTTTTCGGATAAGTCAGGTCGGTTCTTCGGGTCGGGTCACCTTTTGCCAGCTCTAGTTGTTATTGACTTAACTTATTTCAACTACTAAGCGATGCCGCTAAACAGAATTTGCAAGATGAGAGAAATGAGCAATATTTTGAACATTAAATCAAAGAAAACACCTCAAGACACCCTTAGAGCCGTGGCAGATGCTTTAAAGAGCTCGTCATTGGTTGTTGTTTCAGACGATGGTTCGTGTTTATCCCTATTTCCATTCTTAATTATTAGTCAGTTTGATGATTTTGGTATTTAGGGTCGTAAAGACGTTAATAACTTTTTTCAGGAACAAAGGTGGGGAGTATCATTCCGCATGCTAAACTGCAATCAAAGATGAGTAAATTTGATAAGAGAACAGTGGTGGCTTCCGCGTTTCCAACAAACGTGGAAGATAGCCATGTGAAGAATTTTTTTTCCGAATTTGGTCAAGTACGTTTCAAATTTAGTTAGATTTACTCATATTTATGTATGAAGTTTTTTGTTTGACAATTTTGCTTTTATTTCGTCTTTTAGGTCAACTACGTCAATATCGTGCATTCTGCTTCCGTAACAGCGGTGGTGCGATTCTCTAGTAAGAAAGTCGCTAGGCGACTCTTGGAACAAGATAAACCGTTGTCTTACGACGGTGTTGATTTGGTGCTAAAGGCCAAGTAATCGATCTTTCCTCTTAAATCTTATTGAACTGTTAAAGATATGGCTAGTAATGTTATTCATGAAAAACGTTTTGTTTGTTTTGTTTACTCAGGGGAGAGTATGATGCTACTTTTCTAAAGGAAAAAGAAGACAAGAAACGCAAAAAAACTGAGGATGTCGTCGACAAGAGTGAAAGAGTTGAAGAGTATTGGGTGCCGGTTCAACGGAGAAAGCAGAGCATCCAAAGAGCAGAACCTTTTTCTTTCGAAGCCCGTGTATTCAAGAAAGTAGATCGAATGAAGATATGCCAGGATCCTTTAGCTATTTTGTCTAGGTTTCAAACTAGATTTCGCATACCTATTGATCTACAAACGCCTCCTGCAGCGATTCACAACAATACCCCCATTTTTCTCATTAGTTGGGTAATCCCAGAGTTTCACTATATGCTAAACCCAGATATTAAGCCGGAGAAATATTACCCAAAACCACGAATTTCACAATTTAAGATACATTTTATGACGTTTGAATCAGGAAACCCATTTAAGCCAGATAATCCTCCACTGTCGTGGTGGGATCCCGCTAAGGTGATCTGGTTTCTAACGTTAATTTTCATATTAGTATGTGCATTGTTTTTTTTGCTAACAATATAGTTTATAAATATGCAGACGGAGTACATTAGAGACCTTCTGGGCTCTGTAGCTGGTTCGCTCAATCAACCGAAGCATAACTCAGATTTCCTCTGTAAAGAATACGACAAACATCTTTCAGAGCAGAATGTTCTGAATCAGGGAGAAGCCATGGAGATGATGTTGGCGTGCCATCATCAGTTCAACATGGCCCGTCTCTTGACTGACATTCGTAAGTTTTTAATTAAGAAAATTTGAGTTTTTACTTTGAGTTCGATAACATAAAAATCATCTAGAACAATTGTACAATAACAATATGTTCGACAGGTGGTCGGGCTATTATATTCTGTTTATTGTCCAGTTATGCTATTTTCTAGTATTCTGTCTTAGTTTGTGTATTTGTAAGGCATTGTGCATTGAGAAATAAACACAGAAACATTCGTTTTGCCTTTTGCTTAACTGTATATGTTCGACAGGTGGCCGGGCTCCTGATTTTGTGGTGGAAGACGATTGCGATTTCATACCTTTTCCGCCTGATCATGAGAAGTATCCGAAGAAGTATAAGATGAGGGCCTCCGATCTCGTCATTCTGATTCGAAATCTATTGGGTCCGACATTTTTCCCGATGATATGTGCCAAGTGGGTAAAAAAGGGGGAATCAGTGCTGCATGAAATTCGCATTCGGGTCAATGAATTCGGACAACCCGTGCAAGTTGGTGAAGAAGGGGGACTTTATCTTAACTGTCCTGCTAATCAATATGTTATATTTTAGGCTGTAAGTGTGATTAACAGAAATAATCGTCCTATTGAACATTTATTTTCTAATCTTTTTGGATATATTTTATAAAGCTTATGAATATTTTATATAATCTTACCTCAGTGTTGCACAAGGACGAGGAGCTGGTAGAGGATGTGGATGCGGAGATGCCGGTAGGAGTACTGGAAGGGGACGTGAACAAGGAGATCGAGACAATGATAGGGGTAGGGGTATAGGGGTAGGGGTAGGGGTAAAAAAATGAAGTTTGGGGCATGGAAACCATGAAACTTGTTGCTAAATTGGATTCTACGTAGTAATTTTCGATTATGTTATATTTTGGATAATGTTAGCCGTACTTTGTTGTATTATGGCAAATGAGGTCTTCACTGTCCTATTTTGGCAAATTACTCCGTATTTGTTACTTCAATGTCTTAAGTGTGTTATTTCTAAGGCATAAGTGTGATCCCCCAACGGTCAGTTTTGGCTACTCGAGTATTTGCTATATTCCCGGATTTCAAAAATTCCTTATTTATTGAGATGACATCAATATCACTATTTTGTATGATCTTTTTCTGAATATTCCTATAGGGATATGGTCGAGCTTATATCTCTGCAACATGGGCACATATATGTATTGGAGATGGCATTGCAATGGTTGCTTGTGCTGGCTTTCCAGGTGTCTTATTGGAAATTTTATATCACAGATGCTTTTTTGTAGAACAACTCACCTTAACATGTCCGTACCAACAGGCATCTCGATGGTGCTGGGCCGCTGGCTGCTTTATAGCATAAGGTTTGTTGGCCTTGATTTAGTGTTTTTAGTTTTTCGTTTTTATTGTTTATTGAGTTATTTTAAACTTATTATTTTGCTGTTGAATGAAATTACGTTGTACTGGATGGATCCTGGAATTTGCTTTTCTAACCTTCCTCAGTTGCTTTCTGATTTCAAACAAGAAACCTCTTTGCTTACAGTTTTCTTCAATGAATCTTGTGTGTATTGGATTTAATAGCTGTGGGCAATGTCTGAAATATTTCATGTTTCCACCTAGGGTCCGGTGATGAAGGTGGTATCCTCACTAATAGTGAGGGGGAGCGGTTTATGGAAAGATATACTCAGACAACAAAGGACCCTGCATCAAAAGACGTCGTTTCTAGGTCCTTGATGATAGAGATTCGTGAAGGGCGTGGTGTTGGTAAGATAAGATATCTCTCTAGGACTTGCTAAAATCATTATTTACTGATGCTGCATATACTCATTATAGCTTCCTCTTCTTATTTGTAAAATGGGAGTATGGTACTTCAGTTTTATTTGTGAACAGTTGTTTGTGTCGATAGGTGATGTTCCCTGGCTTTGTAGCCTCTGGTGGTGAGATTTTACATTTGGTAATTACAGTAGTCTTGTAATTTCTATGGATTTGTTTGTCTGGCCAGGTGACTTGGTGTTACTTTAAGAACCTTTTCTTATCGTCTACCATGGAATTCTCTGCTGGTTTATTTGAATGTTATAGGCGTCAGCAACCCTTACATGCGGCTAATATTGCTTTTTTCTTTGTCTATATGATCGAGGATCTTGTACTGCATTCCACATACACTTATATGACATGTTTGTTTTCTGAGTATCAGAGGCATCTTGAAACTTTGCTTGACAGGACCATATCTACCTCCACTTAAATCGCTTACCCACATAAGTACTGAAAGGGAGGACTTCCTGGTATCTCCGAGACTACAGGTTTTCTTCATACTTCCCCTATTGTTCACATCTGCATTACCATATCATATATAGTTGTCTTAGAGGCGTTTCTATAGGTACCTAATGTGTGGTAGTCGAATTGATGGTGTTGCAACAGAGAATGGCAGTGGTAATGAGCAGGTGTGGCGGTGGTTTGAATTGGGCGAGTTGTGCTGCTTGGTTAAGAGAGTTCTAATGTTTAGTCCAGACAATGCGGATTTGCTATCTTGCAGTCGATCGGAGCAGCTATGGTATGGCCCTCGCTGTACGTTAATTCCCTTGAGATTGATGGTCAGTCCTCATCAGAATTTGCTCTGAAGTGTGGGCCTGCATGTTTATCTTCATCTGAACTCTAAATTTCAATGTTGTACTCGGCCTTTAAGCAGAATCTCGAAATGATGTGCATCAAACATGGGTAAAGGCTCCTTTAGAACTAAAAAGCGTGTGCAAAGGCCACATCTTAGATAATGACCCACTAAGCAGAGGTTTACAAAGACCTAAGACCAACACCAACACCAACACCAGCTACGGTTCAAATCGCCATCTTATATAAAATAGCTAACCCCTTCTACTGTTCAAATGAGCAGTAGAAAACGCTGTGTTTTGGGCTTTCTTTCTTTCATTTTGTTCGATTCAGCTCGCGCACGTGTCTCCTTATTCCACCACATACCTCTTCCCATTTCCCCTCTCCCAGCCACACCTTTTCCTTTCTCTTGGCTCTTTTCTCAAAAAAATCATTTAGACTTTGCATATTAAGTTGGTGTCAGCAATATAGCCATAGGCATTCTGACGATATTTGCGAGTATTTAGTAGGTGATGGTGTTCTGATGATTTAGTTCCGGTGGTTATTTGATGATAATGTGTAAATTATGGACAAGAGTGAGCTTTCTCTTTATTAGGCTCTGCTCACATTCGCTCACATGCACTATCTCTTATTAAAGTTCCTGCTTGCTGGTTTCTTCACAGGGAAAGATACTCTTCTTGCGATGGGGTTTTCTGATGGCCAGGCAAGAATTTGGAGCACAAATGGTATGTTTATTGCTGCTTCTTGGTTTTCTTTTAACCCTAAAAGGAAACAAAGGAAACATACACTTTACTTGATTTGAGGATAGTTTTGCACTTTTGATAAATTAGAAATTGTGATTCTTGGAGTTAATGTTTCTGTTTGATTACGCGAATATTGGTTCTATTTTATTGATCAGTTATGTGTCAAAGGGATCAAATGTTCGTTTCGCGTGAAAGGTTAATTGGTTAGGGGGCTGATAATCATGCCGTTTGTTTTCAATGGAGCTGTTTTTGTTCGTTTTACTGAAAATCGTACTGTCTGTAAGGGGATTGATAATATTACCCTCACAGAAAAGAATGTAATTCGACTGAGGGAGTATGAAATTAGAACCTCAAAGTTCTTAGTTTAAGTTTCCGGGAGTTTGAGTATATAAAAAGGAATTCCATGAATTTCACCAGCAATGTAGGACCATTGTTTGATAGAACTCCAGCGTCTTAATTTCGGTTAAAATATCTGAAGAGTGGACACTTGATTGTTGTCCATAAATAGGGTGCCACAGAAGTCAAGGGAAGGATATCTTGAATGCAGTTTTGGGATGGCTGTATGCCGTTCATAAGTGCTGGCGGATTTGGATGGTTATGACCATGCTCATGTTTTATTTCTTCGCATCTCAGAGGCTTGAAGATAACAGCTTTCCGAACACCTGCTGCTCTTGGACCAATCAGGAGCCATACAGAAGACAATTTAGGTGTCTGTGAGCTTCACTTGTTTAATAAATGGACAACCTCTAAAAGACTTGCATTACCTCAGTAGCTGTTCCTAAACTCTTACCAACTGGGTGTCGAAGTATTGCTTCAAAAGCAGGCGGTAACATTGGCAGATGAAATTGAAAAATTGGAAGATGGGTTCTCCGGGCTAGATACATCTGAACTCTGAAGCATTCGAAACAGCAAGTGGTTCTTCATCTGATACTGATTCTAATTCTACATCTGAATTTGACTTGGATAGTCCTGATGCAAGTTTGAAGGACGCATTGGAAACTGACCTTCTTGAGGATGCAGGTGAGGCAGCTTCAATGAAGAAAACGCATCCTAAGCTCAACTGAAGTTGATTTTGGAGGTGTCCGGTTCTATTTCGGGTGTTCTTGACAAATATTTTGAGGGCAAGGAGTTAAGTCGCTCTGAAGTATATCAAGTTTTGCTGTACCTTCGTATAACAAGCTCTTTGGGAAGGTCTTGCTGGTGTGTTTTCTTGCTTAATCTGAGCATGAGACTCTTGTGTCCAGTACTACGATCCCTTGTCATAAATCTATAATTCTTAGATCTTTGGAAACTTTATTACGTGCTCGTACGTCATCAATGGATCTCTATTATAGTTTGATGTTGTACGGTGTTAGTTCACAAGAACTAGTTATTTATAAAGGTAAGTTTACCAGGTCATTTGAAATGGGACATTTTTAGTTTACTTTTGGGATAGCATCCACAATCGCGCCATGTACATTGTCTCTTCCGTTTTCACAAATGTCTCCTTTAACGGCTGAACGCTTTTTCTAAGTATTGTTTCTGAACGCCTTTTCAAAAATGCCCCGACCCGCCCCTCTGGTTCAAGTCCTCCCCTGCCCGTTTCCCAAGCTCGGCCCATTAACTGGGCCGGTCTCGGTTTGGTGCTATGGGAGCCCGGCCCAGTTTACGATCGATGCATGTGTTATATATGTAGTCAGTAGTTGGTACAACTATTTTGGAATGACATGATTGTATATACACATTTACATGCAGACCTTATTTAATTAGTGTTCTACAATCATTTGGAAATTCTCTAAGAAAAGATACAGCTCATACACAAATTCTTATTTAAGACGGAGGTCGTACTAGGTCATGTTTCATTTTCTCATGAATTTTGCTAAAAAAATATACATATTCACACACCTATTGTTAAAAAATATACATATTCATATTGTTAAAAAATATACATATTCACACAAGGTAACATGTGAATATGTCAATTATATGATGTTGTTGGAGTATAAAAATCCACATGTGAGTTGTCCCACATTGTTGGATAAAGAGAGATGTTACCACTTTATAACCAAGGGGGCTACTTCTCCTATTGTCAATTGGTTTTAGGATGGAACCTCCCTTGTGTTGTAAAGTAGACCGTCTCTTCTCCGTTTGGGTGTGGCTCGACCCGTTTGCATATTCTAACAGATGTGAGAACTAATGTCCCGAAAATTGTGGGTAGAGTTGGCAAGTCTTATTCGACCTAAGTGACCCGGGCAAATCCAATTCGATAGAACCCGAAAATATATATTGCGACCCGAAACCAACTCGCCGAAGACCTGTAACCCGATTAATTACTTCCCGTCCCATAGTAACGTCATTAATCCCCCTTATACTAAATGATTAAGTTTATCCATTAATTTTTCCTTCAAAATGAACCCACTAAATAAGGAAACAAAATGGAGATATTTGATTAACACATAATATTTTCAATAAAAACCGGTTAATACTCAACCCAACGATGACCCGACAAGACTAGTCTATATAAACGACCTGACCCGATAACAATCCGAACACTATCTATATATTGACCCGAAGATAGTTACAACCTGATATGACCCAAAGATAGTTACAACCTGATATGACCCGAACTCAATAGAACATGACCCGATCAGACCCGACCAAAACCCAAAGAGACTGACTCGATTGCCATCTCTAATATTCGTGGGTTTTGGACTTTTTAAAGCGAGTGGTGTATCGGGTTGCTTTAACTGGGTTGGTTGCACAAATGAAGGAGCCACGAGTCCACAAGAGAAATTCAACAGTCTGTTTATATATAAAAATAAAAGACCAAAAAAAATTGGAGAAAAATAGGGTTGGACTTTTAGGGTTCCTCAATCAACATCGAGTTAG
This sequence comes from Heliosperma pusillum, assembly GCA_022085475.1. Lineage (NCBI taxonomy): Eukaryota > Viridiplantae > Streptophyta > Magnoliopsida > Caryophyllales > Caryophyllaceae > Heliosperma > Heliosperma pusillum. The sequence continues at coordinate 197,846 of JAIUZE010069937.1, read as the reverse complement.
CAATTCCTCAATTGATGTATGTAATCTTTTTTCATATTCATATTCTGTTACAATTTGCTTATTTAATTCCTTTCTAAGTTCGATTTCGATTTCGATTGTTGCACTTCAATTTGTTTCAATTTATAACGTTTTTATAATTTTATTACTTGGAAGTTTATTTATGTGAACTTGTATTCTATTTATTTGTTTTGCTGTTATTTACTGAGCTTGAGAATAATTTATCGATCTTATTTTGATGAGCTACGTTTATTTTCCTGAGTAATTGACCTGTGCTCAAGTAACTGAGCTGAAAAATTGTTGCTTTAATTTGTGTTTCAATTTGTTTATAGCTCTTATTTCTTGCCGAATCTTATCTATCTAGATGTTATTTGATTCAACTTGTTTTAATTAATGTACACAATATCTCCGACCCGTCTTCGACCAACTGAGTATTGTAAGGTTACTTTTGATGCTTCAAAAACTTACAGTTGATGATTTCATTCTTCACAAGCAAGTGGTCGGTGTTCGATGTGGGTGTCATTGTGTTAAACATGCAAGCAAGGAAGTAAAATGAGTTTATATTCAGTAAAAGTGTCATTGTGTCAAGCTTAATATTTCTTTGTTTCGTAATAAGGTCTTATACCATAAAGCCGATCTTGTTGTAGAGATTACCTTTTTATTTTTGAGCTGGCCATGCATATATGTTGTTGCATTTATATTGTTACTCAGTAAAGACTCTATCTTGTATGTATTGAATTAGATTTAAGGTTCGGGATTCCAAAAAATTCCAACTTCAATGGAATCAATCCCCAAGAAAAAGAAGAAGCCAACAAAGAAGCCTGGCGAGGCGCTATTTATAAAGCCATGTCAGACGATGCCTGTGAACACCCCATCTGAGGGGATGCTCATAAAGAGATGTCACACATTACCTACAAAGAAGACAGCTGGCGCGATGCTCCTTAAACCTTGTCAGACTGTTTCTGAAAGGTCTAACAAAAAGAGGCGTGTCACACCGCCAGAGGTGGAGGAGGAGAAAGAGGAGCACGAGGAGGAGGTTGCTGAGATTAAATTTAAGCAAGGCGACCATGTTGATGTGAAGGCCTTGCTGTCCTCCAAATCTCGAAATTTCCTGGTCACGTCTAAAGGTGGTGAAGTAGTTCCTATCGCTGTACTTGATGGAAAGTACGTCATTGTCTGTTGTTTTTATGTGCCTTTTGATATTGACGACCCCGTGACGGCATCTTGCCAATCCATTGAAGCTTTATACAATGAACTTACTTTCAAAGGAATTGCTGATCGAGTTAGATTTGTAGTGGTTGTCAAGATTGCTCCTGGTTTTGGCAAAGCTGAATTTGACAGCTTTTTTTCCAGGCTATCAGTTAATTGCCTTGCCATCCCTTTCGCTGATTCCAAGTCCCGTGACAAGATTTGCAAGTCTTTTGGCTTGTTAACCAAGGTTGATGATGATTCGGAATCGCCTTGTCTTGTCGTTCACCCCAATGAAAAGGTTTTACAGTTTCAACCTGATTTCCTTGAACAATATGGAGCTAGATCTTTTCCGTTTTCTAAGGAGCACTTCGATGATATCCGAAGACAAGAAAAAATTATCAGAAATAGGATATGTTCCACCGACTCTCCTATATTCCTTGAGGAACTTCTTCAATGTGATTATCTCTCACGAATCGCCAACGAGAACGAGTATGTACCTACGTCTAGCCTCGGTGATACAGTTGTTGCATTATACCTTTGCTATAATGGGTCCATCATGGATAAGCTTCAAGCTATCCATAAAAAATGCATTAAAAAAAGGCTCAAGTTTGAAGTCATCCTCGTCCCTTTGCCCTTTTATAATCATTATGAAACCCCATCCTTCCGTGACCGTATGAAACAAGATGCTTTGAAACATTCCATAAGCTCATCATGGTGGATGTTTCCCTTTGACGACAAGGTATATCGTACCCTTTGGCGCCTCTTTTATCAATTTTGTGAAGATCAGTTACTCATTCTGCCACATGGTCAGTGTCCTGGGGACCTTCGTGGAAGAGAAATAGCAACCCGTTACGGGATCAGTGCATATCCGTTCACCAAGGAGACAGTTGTCAACAAGGAAGTCCGCAAGTTAAGATCATTCACCCTACAAGATCTGCTCAAAAACACTGAGTTGGGAACCGATCTTGAGAACAAGAATGTTCTCCTTTACTTTGACTCTTTCAAATGTGATCTGGACCGTGGATACCTCTACAGTAATCTGATGCTGTATTACCATGAAATTAAGGCCAAATATGCTGACAGTGAAGTAGTTTTCGTTTCTTTGCATCCCAATTTAGGATTGGATAATAGCCGAATTGCTGCGATGATGTGGCCCATTTTACCTCTTGAGATGTGTGCATCTGTCATCAAGCGTATAACTCCCACGCGCTGGCCAGGCATAGTTGCATTTGGGTCAGACGGGAAAATTCTCTCTCGATCTGCTCAATCACATCTACCTATATCGACTTCCTCTCGTTCGCTATTTGAAGACACGCTTGCATCAGAGGTTGCTGCTGTGGTAGAAACCCAAATCATGTAGCAGAAGGTTGGCCTTTTCGGAGTTACTAATGCCTTTTATCTTTCTTGTTGTCATCAATCACGTTGTATATTGCCGGTCTTAGCTATGAAATGTGTCGTTACTGATCCTAGTTTGTGCCCGTGCAGGAAGCGTGGATCTAGCATTTTGCAAGAACCGGGTGGTCTCAGGTTGTTAAGTTGGTATTTTGAAGTGGTTGTACTTGTAATGTTGGTTAGAGACCAACTTATTTATTAGTAGTATTAAGTATTTTTATTCGGTGTACTTAATGGTAAGTTACCAATTTAACTTGTAGACTTGTGTGCTGAACTCACCATAGTAGCGGTCTGTTTGTAATGAAAAAGCGTTTTATGTTTCGAGTTAAGCTCGGCTCAATGATCTAGTAGCACTTTCATTGGTGAATGGTCCGACCATTCTCAATCCTGTTTTACGCTTCATCCCGTGAATTTTTTTGTGTGAAATATTTCGAACGCAATTAGTGTAATATTCTAGTTATCATTAGTGCTGGGCATGAGTGCAGCCTGCCCTGCCTTGCCCCGACCCGCCCCTCTGGTTCAAGTCCTCCCCTGCCCGTTTCCCAAGCTCGCCCCATTAACTGGGCCGGTCTCGGTTTGGTGCTATGGGAGCCCGGCCCGAACCCCAGTCCGCCCTCCAACCTGCCGACCCACACTGAACCGGTTGGACCGGACCGTCCCAGTTCAGTGTGGGCCGATCGTTGCATGAATGTGTACATTTTTCCCCCCTAATTTGTTCTATAAATAACCACTTCATTTAATCTAATTTCTCACACATTTATCTCTTATCTATTCTCTAGTTTACTCTTAACTAGATATCATGCCCGTGCGATGCTCGGGTTTACATTAATGTCATGTTATTAAGTTTTTTATAACAATTAACTTATAAAAATACATTTTTGAAGTTTGATGTTTTAACCTATTACGGATTAACTTTTAAGTACGTTGAAATTACTTTTAACAATATAATACTGACATGAATTGAATTTTCATTTGATTAGTTATTTTATATCCTAATAAAATAATCAAACCATAAAAGAATCATATCAATTTTTATCACACGCGCTAAATTTGATTTTAATTCGACTTTTTATGAAAATAATAAAATTAACCAGACTACTTTCACTCTCGTTTAACCTTCTCACTCAATTTGCCTTGAGATCACTATGATAAAATATACTACAAAGTGATATTTACGAAAACAGTATTGATCAATTGATTTAACTCCTATTTTAACCATCTTTTACCAAATTTGCAATGACTTAAGTTCTGCTTGATCCATATTAATGTCCGAAAATTATTAACAATACCCTTCCGTTCAAATCATTTAATAGGTCGAATTTATTAGCTAAATGTCATGTTCGAGTTTCGTCCACTACAAAAATCTTTATTTCCCAAGTTATGTAAGGAATTTTGAACAATCTTTTAAAACCGACCCTTTCAAATTTATTTATCGGGCCTAGACATTGAAGCTTGATGGCTTGAGGCTATCAATGAGTAAAGAACCATATTGAATGTCCTACCCAACTGTCTTGAGGTCCCCTTTAAGGACTTCAATTCAACCTTTAATGTACTGTACTTACTCTTCATCCTTTGCATGCTAATCTTTTCTGCCTTTCGTTTTGGTTGCTTTTTATTCACTCTAATGTTTTAACATTTTTAGCTTAGTTTATATTTCTCAACTACCACATATAATGATATAAATGCGATTGTGCTTCATTTCAGATATTGAAATTAATGAATTATCAGGTTAAAAGTTGAGTCAATATCAGAAAGTAATTTGTTTTTCCATAACTTAGATAGTTAGATTGCTTATTTATGTGTGAATGGCTGAATGCAATAGTCCTTGAGTAGTTGAGCTAGTGATAATGTGACATTTACAACACAAATTCACATTGAATATGAGAATTTTTCGTCACTTCAAAAAGACTTTTCATTAGAGCAAGTGTGAGAGGAATTGTAAGATATTATTTTAAAAAGATAATTACAAACGAGACTAGAGTGCTACCTGAAATAAGTAAATACTAACTAGATATTAAAACATGTTGGTATGAAATAAATACTCTTAACTTTTATGGTTACTTATAGTCGTCGCTCGGCCCATTTTTCCTTCTCACCATTTCCGTATAGCCTTATCGATCAACCCAAACAAGAAATTTTATATCATCCACTTCCCTTTATTTTTCTCTAAACTCCTCCATTCGAAGTTTCAAACAAACCCTCCATGGGCTTGACAAACCTAAATTGATTTGGAATGATTGAATGAAAATCTAAAGTAAACCCGAAAAGAATAAACTAAAATGACTCGACCTGATCCAACTTTACTAAACTTGAAACTGGCTTAACCCAAAAACCATCGTCCAACACTAAAGACTAAAGTGGCCAAAAAAAAATGACCAACGAATTTTCTACATAATATAGCAAAAACGTTCATAATCATAACTTTCAACAGTCTAAAATAACGCTAAATAAAATAAAATAACTTTCAAAGTCTAAAGGGGCAGCTGAAAGAGCAAGTGAGAGAGGATTATGAGAGGTCACAAGTTTGTAACCGTCACAAACAAAACCTGTTGTAACTCTGATATACTATATTGAGATACCGTCTCCCACAAATTGTCAACATTCAATCAAACAAATCTCATTTAAAACGGGTTAATCCATCTTAAACGAATTTGTGCATTCAATTTCCCCATGGCCACCTCCTTAAATCAATCAATAAATCCCTTCTATTCTCTTCCATGACCATTTGTGAATTGTGATAGTGAGTTCAATAAATGCAAACATTCAATTTTCTCTCCTAATAAACTCACTAACTCCAACTCCCTCTCTTTCCCACTTTCCTCAACACCCTTCGTCGGTTACCTCTTTAACACACCCACATTCACATTCTTTCTCTACTAACCACCACATTCCCTACCCAAATTACCAATCTACCCTTATCACCTCCCTCCATTTCTCACCTTCTTTAAGGGCATTTTTGTCCACTCAACTCCCTAAATTATTTTCTGTAAGTTTTTACTGTCTTTTTTCCAACTTATTTCTGCATTTTCTAGCCGTTATATTTCAGTATATTAAACATTTTAACCCATTTTTTTCACAAAATTAATTTATGGGTTTTGTAAAGCTCATGAAAACGTGAAATGGGTACTTTTAGTTAGTTGCTTCACCCACTCAAAATCACATCTTTTTCACTTTTTTTCATTACTTTTTATTTTTAAAAAATTAAAAAATATTTCTGGGTTTATTACAGCTCATCAAAACATTACCTGGGTACCTTTCATAATCCATTAAATCCTCCAAAAATTGCATCTTTTTTCATTTTTTTCTCTAATTTTAGTATTAAATATTTATGGGCATTTCTTAAAATCCAGTAAATCCTCCAAAAATTGCAACTTTTTCACATTTTTCTCTAAATTAAGCAATAATTATTTCTGGGTAGTTCTTATAATTTAGTAAATCCTCCAAAAATTGCATCTTTTTCACATTTTTCCCCAATTAATTGGAGAAAAATGAGGAAATTAACCCTAATTTGTGTTGCTATTACATTGCTAAGTGTTCTACAAGTATGTAAAAGTTCAGTATCTAGTTCACTAAATGATGATGTATTGGGATTAATAGTGTTTAAAGCAGACATTGTGGACCCACATGGGAAATTATCATCTTGGAATGAAGATGATGATAATCCATGTAATAATTGGGCAGGTGTAACATGTAACCCTAGATCAAATCGTGTTTCTGAGCTTAATCTTGACGGTTTTTCGCTTTCGGGTCGGTTAGGAAGAGGGTTATTGCAGTTACAATCACTTAGGAAGTTGGTTTTATCAAGGAATAATATTACAGGAAGTTTTAGTTCTGCTTTAGTGAGACTTTCTAATTTAAGAACACTTGATTTAAGTGAGAATTCATTCTCTGGTGTGTTATCACCTGACTTTTTTCAGCAATGTGGGCCTTTGAGAAGTGTTTCTTTGGCTTATAATAAGTTTTCGGGGTCGATTCCGAGTAGTTTGAGCTCTTGTGTTGGGGTTTCTGTGCTTAATTTGTCGAATAATATGTTTTCTGGGAGTGTTTCTAGTGGGATTTATGGTTTACATGGGTTGAAATCAGTCGATTTGTCGAATAATGTGTTGAGTGGTGTTATTCCTAGTGGTATGGATGGTTTGTATAATTTGAGAGCCCTAGATTTGAGCCAAAATCGGCTTTCTGGGGCGGTACCGGATGATATTGGAGGGTGTTCATTGTTGAAGTCACTTGATTTTGGTGGAAATTTGTTGACTGGTAGTCTACCTATTTCTCTGCTTAATTTGAGTTTTGTTGGGAATGTTAATCTTAGGGAGAACTTGTTTACGGGTCCGGTTCCTGAGTGGATTGGTAGAATGAGAGCACTTGAAATTCTTGATCTTTCAGCTAATAATTTTTCGGGTTTTTTGCCGATTTCTATGGGAAATTTAAGGTCATTGAAGGTGTTGAATATGTCTATGAATGGTTTAACCGGAATGTTGCCTGAATCTATGGTTGGTTGTTCAAACCTTCAAATTATAGATTTTAGGCAAAATATCTTAAGTGGAGAGTTGCCTGGGTGGATTTTCAAGGTGGGTTTGCAAGAGATTTTGCTCTCAGAGAATAAATTGAGTGGAACCATGGATGCCTCGGTATCCTCGGCCGAATCCATTTCATATAACAGTCTTCAAGTGTTGGATTTGTCTCATAATGGGTTGTCTGGGGCAATTCCATCGTCATTGGTGAAATTTAGCAGCTTGGAGTTCTTGAACTTGTCTAAGAACTCTTTGATAGGCGGTATACCGGAAAATGTTGGAGGATTCAAAGCATTGAAGGTTGTTGATTTAAGTGATAATCAGCTGAAAGGGAGCATTCCTTCTGGAATCGGAGGCGCGGCCTCTCTGAGCGAGTTGATATTGAAAAAGAATTTGATTGCTGGGAATATACCTACTTCTCTTGAGCATTGTACTTCACTCTCTCTTCTGTAAGTATTCTGCTGATATCTTCTTCATATTCTATCTCTTAGGCTAGTTATGATTTTGTACTGTCCCACATAGTTCATTTCCAATGTAGTTAAACACTCACTATTACTTTGAAATGGCGCACGGAATTGTCTACATTTCTTATGTTATGAAGTCGCTGTTAGATGATGCTGTTTTCAACGAAAAATATCATTATCATTCACGTAGAAAAAGCTTCTTTCTGCTTTTTACGCATTGATAAGCTTGCGTGCACTAGCCCCCCTTGCCTTTTCATGCCTTAAGAGCATCTGCGAGTGTGCGGCACTGGGGTAATACTGTCGTTATATTCAGGGATGCAGTGTCTAATTTGTTGCTACTTATGGGCTTAAACTGCGAAATCTACAGGCTACAGCATTACTTATCTGAAATCTGACCATAAGCTTCGCTGTCTATGTGCCCTTGTTTATTAAGTGTTCGTGTATGATGATTTCTTATGATTATGCCTTTAGTTGCTCATTGGTTTTGGTAATGCTGTGCAGGGATTTATCACATAACAGTTTTAAGGGACCAGTACCTCTAGGTCTTTCAAAACTCAATGAGCTTCAAATTGTAGACCTTTCTTTCAATTATCTCAGTGGAAGTCTACCGAAACAGCTAGAAAATCTCCAGCATCTCCAATCCTTCAACGTTTCCTACAATAATCTTCAGGGTGAACTTCCTGGCGGTTTCTTTAACACCATATCTCCCACATCTGTCATGGGAAATCCCTCTCTTTGTGGATCTTCTACCAAACGATCTTGTGCCGAGGTGCTGCCTAAACCCATTGTTCTAAATCCCAACTCCACTGGTGAAATTGTGTCGGGTTCTTCTCTACCTCCTCAACTGGCCCGAAAGAGAAACATCCTTAGCATTTCTGCCCTAATTGCTATCGGGGCTGCTGCTGTTATTGTGGTTGGTGTGATTGCCATCACAGTTCTAAATTTGCGTGTCAAGGCCTCAGCATCTCATTCGGCTGCTGCTCTTGCATTATCTAACGGCGACGATTTCAGCCATTCCTCCACCGATGCCAATTCTGGAAAGCTAGTCATTTTCTCGGGTGAGTCCGAGTTCAGCGCTGGGACTCACGCTCTTCTTAACAAGGACTGTGAGCTCGGTCGTGGTGGGTTTGGGGCAGTTTACCGGACCGTCCTTCAAAATGGTCGCCCTGTCGCTATAAAGAAGCTCACTGTCTCAAGTCTGGTCAAGTCTCAAGATGATTTCGAAAGGGAAGTTAAGAAGCTTGGGAAAATACGACACTCTAATCTTGTCTCACTTGAAGGCTATTACTGGACTACTTCACTTCAACTTCTTATTTACGAATTTGTCTCTGGTGGAAGTTTATACAAGCACCTTCATGAAGGACCTGGTGGCAACCACCTCTCTTGGAACGAGAGGTTCAACATAATTCTCGGTATGGCTAAAGGATTATCTCACTTACATCAGCTAAATGTCATCCACTACAATCTCAAATCGAGCAATATCCTCATAAGTGAGTCGGGTGAGCCTAAAGTCGGAGATTTCGGTTTAGCAAGACTCTTGCCAATGTTGGACCGGTACATACTAAGCAGCAAGATTCAGAGTGCACTTGGGTACATGGCACCTGAATTTGCATGCCGGACAGTTAAAATTACCGAGAAATGTGATACCTACGGCTTTGGAGTGCTGGTCTTAGAAGTGGTGACCGGTAAAAGACCCGTAGAATACATGGACGACGATGTGGTTGTACTGTGTGACATGGTCAGAGGAGCACTTGAAGAAGGGAAGGTAGAAGAATGTGTCGATGAGCGGCTCCAGGGAAAGTTCCCAGCAGAAGAAGTCATCCCAGTGATCAAATTGGGATTAATTTGCACATCTCAAGTCCCGTCAAATCGGCCAGATATGCGAGAAGTTATTAATATCTTGGAGTTAATCAGACATCCCTCAGAAGGCCAAGAGTTAGTGTAAGCAATTAGTCTCTTAAAAGACGGTCTCGGACATTAAAAGTTTTGTGAGACCGTCTCTTTCAAGCATTTGTGCAGTGCAAGTTACATCGTAAGTGACTCCTAGGAGACGTTAAAAGTGTTTGTAGTTACCCGGTGGAGAGGATTCCAGTCATTGCATTGGCACGCCTAAGGTCGAATCATTCTCCGGAAATTAATTTGTTGTCATTGTTTGTTTGCTCATTAGTTTTTGTATAACCCTAGCTTCTTCTTCTTTGTAGCATTGGTGTATGTTATAATTAGTGCCCGTTTTGCCCGAACATTTCCCATGCGTCTCGTTTCGACATCCTTTTGATTTCTTGATCTCCTTTTGTAAGAAGGTTAAGTTAGTGTAATGTTATTGAAAATGTGAGGTAAATGTTTTGAAGTCTGAGACCGTAAATATTTTGAGCACACAGCCTTATTAATTTAATTATTAATATTATTATTATTGGTAGCCCTAGCTTTGCAGGAAAAGCTGGTGATTGTTGCTGTAAAATAAGGAATCAGCTTTATTACAAGACTACATTCACAAAGCACCAAATATTTTCCCATGTGATTCTTGGGATTTATAACATCATTATCTCAACTCCCGCCAATTTTTCAAAAGAAATATCTTTGTGCATAAAGACCATTAGTAATGATGAGATCATAGTATGAATAATCAGTCAGTCTCATTGAAGACGGGTCGGATTGCCTCTTCCAAAGAGGCAAGTGGAAACTTGGGAACCCACTTGGTTTTTTAATTACCCTTCCAATTGCCTTTTTGTGAGAAGCAACTCGACCCGTTTTTTATTGAAGATGGATATACCCGTCTTCAATGAGAATGCTTCATACACAGGAAAATAAAATCTAATAAACAAATAATCGGGATTCGGGTCGAGCAAAATAGTTAATTACTCAATATTGCTTATGGCAATTTCTCATTTAAGACGGATCAATTATGCTCATGTGAGATGAATAATACAAAAACAGAATGCATAGAGGAAGTTAAAGCTTTATTCTATATACGTAGGTGATATATGGTATTTAATCTGTTTTAATATTAAGATGTATACTTCCATCTTAAAGAATACAAAATCGTCGTCGCTTTTTATTTGTCATTTCAGAATAAATAAACTATTTTATTTATTTATCGTCTTACATTTTATTTTTTACAATTTTTAAAATAGTAGAAGAATTTGATCACATGAAATCTCCGAGAAATGCTCCACTTTCACCTCTATGGGGAGTCTCTCCTTATATATAAAGTACAAATCTTGAGCCCTTCTATGTCTTTAGAAGATTATAATTCTTCTTAATTGTTTTGTTTTCATGGCCAAACACAATTGCACAAGTACCTAAAGTTTGACTATCCCTCTTTTATTTGGGTATTTCTAGTCAAAATTTAACATAGTTTTCCATGTATGTGCATAGTAGATTACAACTTACAAGGCTTGAGATGTCTAAAACAAAAAAGAACTAATAATTTTGACAAATTATTAAATTCAGACCGCTTTATAGGATAAAACGATATTTATTTTTATTATTTAACATGTTTGGTTAGTTACTTTTTGCAAAATGACAAACGTGCCCCTAATAGTTGAAGGAAATTTACAACCATGAAGCTTTTACACTTCAATAGAGTATTAGAGTGCAAAGGATAAAAGTGGCCATCGAGCCAGGCCAAAAGCGAGGTGCCGAAGGTGGGGTGAAAAACTGTGGCTCAGGCCAAATCCTCAAGGGGGAGAGGGGGAGGGGCAGGTTCTGCCAGGTTGGGCCATGCTCCATTATGTCTGGCACGAGGCCGACCTAACTAGATAACCATCCTTTTCACCTTTTTATGGGCTTGTATGGGTTAGGCTTGAAAAGTGTGGCCCGGCCCACCTTGGTAAGCAGGCGAGTTATGTCGGGCAGGAGGACGTTGGCTCAATGTAGCGTGTCTGGCCGATCTAACTCGCCACGTTTGCCAGGTCGACACCTATGTGGCTATGTAGGTTCTCTTTCAATAATATTTTTTTTTCGTCTTCTTTATTATCGATCTAAAAGACTAAAACCACTATAAAACTTCTCACCGAAATAGAGAAAGTATGCAATAACTTGGGAAGAGAAGTAAGAGTACACAAAACCTAGAGTGAGTTACTTGACCTATAATTTTGTATGGGTATAAGAATATTTGACACTTTATTGAGAAATGAAATGAGTGTTTTTCTTCAAAGTTGAAATAAATCCTGTGGAACGCATGATGTTTGTTTGCCACAATGAAGTAAATCCTGTCTAATTTAAAGCAAAAGCCTAAAGTAATGCATTTTTATGTCAGCCTTTCATTTCTTTGAGGTTGAATGCATGATGTTGCCATCATTTTCTTCAAAAGGGCTAAAGTATGTTTTTTGCATGATTGAACTACCAAAACTAATAAAAAGTACACTAAATTACCATATTATATTTGAGAAGTACCTAATTTATACTTTATAAATAACTTGAATTCTAAATTTTGTGAGTAAGTTTTTATACTTTGAAAGTTACTCATGTGTAGTTATACTTAAGTGAAATCTTTATTTATTGAGGGGTCGTCTACCACTCTACCTATATTGATAATGGTACAAAACTCAAATTTTAATTTTATTCGTATTTATATTTACGGTTCAATTAAGTAATTAACTCTTACATTCTTACCGATTCATTTATTGGTCTCATCGATTAATGGATGCAAAGTATTTTGTTTTGATTACCTATATTATTTTATTCTGAAAACTTGCATAAGACACCCGCTTATAAAAATAAAATTAAAATAAATACAAATAAATGTTAATGGTGGGTAATATACTATAAACACAAATTGTTGGGTAAGACAACTTTTCACATAAGACTAGTTTATTAATCAAAAGCCCAAATAAATTACATAATAAATTTGTAAAAAAATATTTTATTTTCATAACCTAAAATTTTCTATAGGTAACTTGTACATCTATATGTTAGTTTTATCATAAAATATCAGGTTATTAATATAAAATTAAAATATAAATAAAATAAAATATTATCCTTCGGCTTCTCTTCAGGTGGGCCAGTCCAATAGGAGAATTGTTGTACTATAAAACGGTCATGTAGGCTACAAGTTACTCCCTCCGTCCCTCGATCATTTGTTTACCTTTGCTTTTGGACCAATTATTAAAAAAATGGTAGGGGACCATTTGTGGTTATACTTGGTGGATGATAAGTGGACAATAGTCTCATTAAGTGATTAAATTACTAATATATTACCTACCTAATATAGAAAGGTAAACAAATGAATGAGACACGCTAATATGAAAATGTTAACAAATAACCGGGACGAAGGGATTAGTTTTTTTTTTCTTCCTAAAAATGTTCAACCATCTTCTAGGCTAAGACCATGCCCAAGCAAGGTCAATTGCTAGGTCATGACCTTGTTTGGTCATGTTAATGACATAATTAAGCAAGTATAATGGTGACCTTGCTTGGTTAATTTTGTGACCTTCTTCATCAAAAGGTCAATTTGTGACCATTTGTGAACAAAATTGACCACCTTGTGACCTTCTAGGTGTCCATTTTTTATTTGTTGAGCAATAAAAAAATAATAATTGTTAAGAAAAATAATTGTAAAAATAAGAGAGAAAAGTGGGGTAAGAATAATATGAGAGAAAATGATTGGGTTGATAACCTAGGTCACGACTTTCTGCTTGGGAGGGTGAAAGTAGGTCAAGATAAATAAAGTGGGATAAAGAATAAAACCGGGTCGCGACCTAATTAGCGCGACCTCTGCTTGGGGGATGGTCTAAGCCGTTAAGTACATGCGTATATATTTTGAAATTTGGGCCATAGACTAAATATGGTACAATTTGATCCATGGGTTTAAATGGTTTCTCGGGTTTCATTCTTCAAGATGTTGTACAAGTGCTAAATCCATTATATTTTGGGCTATGTTGTAAAATATGGGTCACTGTGTCTTATGGGAGTTATAGTAAGTTAAGCTCTGTTACTATATTCAATAAGAAAAACTCATAATGCTGTCTCATAAATAGCCATCTGGGTCGGATTACGGGTCGGGATGATTTGAGTATTTTATTATTTTGTGTATGCTATTAAAAGCAGATGTCAAATTGCTTAGTTGATAAGGTTATTTGAGGTGCAGCCCATGACCTGTTTAATTTCCGACAATATCAAAATTGTCGTAGTTTATACTATTCACTTTGGATCGGATTGAGTTATTTGGATTTGGGGTCTATTTTGCTCCCTTATGGACTTGTTGATAACGTTAAGATTTTGGTTGAAATGGTCTTTTCACGTAATACCAGAGTCAAAATAACTACATATTCACGAGTTCAAATAATCCTCCAAAATCTCACTAGTGTAAATTAAGCGCAACAGCTAACAGCACATGGTATATACTACTATAGCTATAGGTAACCTGGTATGGGTGAGCATAGGGCTTATTATGGGCCTGACTGGGTTGGCCCGGGCTAGTGCTGGGTCGTGTTCGAGCCCAACTCACTGAGTAGCGGTCCGGGCTAGGCTCTCTTGGTTTTTTCTTTTAATGTTGGCGTCGGGCCAGGCTGAGGAAGTAGCGGCACTAACCCGGTCCGAGAATGGCACAAGGCCATGACGGGCTGGCCCACGGGATTTAGAATATTTACCAGGATGAATAGAATAAGGAGAAAGGTGAGCTTCATCAAGTATTCTCTTTCTCAACTCGGCACTTCTCGGAACATACATTCTACCATGGTAACGAAGGTAGCCATCATTATCCACCACACAATCCTTAGCTTGCCCAAGTAGGATTTTTGCTCGTATGGCTATGAAAGTAGCATCCTCCGGTAGATAAGGGCGTGTTAAGGTAGAAGACGGGTTGATAATAATGTTCACTGTATATAGTTGGTAGCTTGATAATATTGTTCTTATTTTGGCCGCAAGCTAATACACAAACTATCTCTTTTAGAAGTGATTGCTAACTTAACTAGTAAAGTTACGAAAGATTATTGTATTTATGACTTACACCAATTGCTCGGACTCAATATAACTCTTCATAGGTCGAGTTCAAAAAGTTTTCAGTATTCGCTGCTTCAGAAGATAAATCTATTTAGAATATATGCGATAACTCAGTCTCGTCTGATTGGAGATTATGCGCTTTGTATGATATCTTATATGTGTGGGTCGCCGAATTGTGCCTATGTGATCGTTACCTAAGTTATTAGGTTTAAGAAAAGGATGGATGATGATAAAGACATGTGAATCTTACCAGTAAAACACAGTAGTAGGCTAACTGAGAAGTTTTAAGGTACATATTCTCTTTGAGCAGACACATCTTTTCTTTGCAACTATGAAAAAACAACAAGACTCCCTTAAGACGGTTACATTTCGCCTTAAACTCAAAACGGAGTAAATGTGACCCATTTACAATAAAATGTAACCATTTTTAGATAAAAAGTTACCAGAACAACATTTATCGTTAAAATGAAGACATTTTCCCTGTCTACAACTGTAGAGAAAAAGTGTCTGTCTACAATGAGGATTTGCGATAACAAAATGCTTTTGCCATTTTGGCTTTGCATTTTTTCATAAAAGATGTAAAGCCGAGTTAATATGTTATGGGAAAATCATGCCTAAGATGTCTCGAGACAGCTTGAGCTTTTAAGCACGCGCTAAAGAGACTATTTTTAAAAATTAACCCTTATAGTGGAATAGAATAGATAATAAGTCGAATATGTGGAAACACTGGCGGACAGTAATAATAAGATGATTATCAATCGAAATGTGAAGGAAAAAAAACGAGTATTGTTGGGTTGCCGGAAAATCAGAAGAATCTATTACTACATTATGCTAGAAAATATGAACTTTTACCAAAAAAAAGATCAAAATGTATGATACAGTAGTACTCTACATTATCTTGGTGAGGGTAGACAGCATGATGATAACTGTACTGACATCTTTATTGAAGCAATCTATCAACTGGAGTCTGGAGAACAGGAATTACCGTCATCTGATCTCGCTCCGTGCATCCAGTTACCCTGCTCTCACTGGATTCCACTGTACATATTATCCTGAAAGAACATCCGAAAGGCCAAACAGACACATTACAGGAATGCAGGACACTGTCAAGTGTCAACACCTGTTGTGGATGGGATCGGACCCTCTTCGTACTCGCCTTTCACTTGATTGCTCAGGTTCATATTTCTCGTTTGTTGGGCTTAACTCCTTATTATAAGCTTCTTGCATGCATAGGCCTTTACTCGGCCCAGGAGCCGCACCTGCCAATCTTCGACAGGAAGCTGTGTGTGGTTTTACTGCTAGAATTCCGATACAAAATAGAAGAATAAATGTTTTATGGGCACCGAGTACCATAATTTTGAATATCAAAACCGTCGTAATAAAACAAAACAAGTATAGGAGGAGCAAATGAGAGGAGTAACAAATAGCAAAGTATAAGATCATATCTTGTTGAGTTTAGGGGGTGATTTAAAGCATAAAGCATTATTAAACATTAAGGCTGTTATAGAAGAATCTATATATAGAATAAATAAAAGGGTTAGAACAATACAGTACAATACAACATCCTTTGGGAAGCTAAGTATCTTTTTCAACTGTATCTTAAAAACATCCCTTATCATTTGATTGTCTTTCTTTGTCTAGGTAGCTAAGCATAAAGTTCCTTGTTGTCCTCTCCGCCTCGTCCCAAGGTAGCATACAACGCTTACTAAGTTAGGTGTACTCGATCTAAAGCTTATCATTAGATGATCTATCCACGAACCACGACTGTACTTGAACATGTTGTATAGGATCGTATCTATGTAACGTCTACCGCCTACCGTTTACTGAGATGATCCATCAATAATAAGTACTAATAATATATCGACAGGAAACAATAAACAGTTCCCTTAAAAGAACAGAATTTGTGCTTTAGGCCACTACAAGATCTAGGTCACTTCACTTTAGAATTACAAGCTCTTTTTTTATCTATGCATCAAAAATACTTGGGGACCCTGATTTCTTGCACTGTATATGTTTATGCTTTTCTTGGTCTCTCTTCCTGTTTAAACTCATCATTTCCTCATCTCGTGTTCGACGGACCCACCTCTGTTCCATTTTTTTTTCGATTATTTCCATTTCAAGTGGAGCCAAATACTCGGCTTTGGACCGATCAAACAGTGTAAACAATAAAATGACTCATTTATAAACTCGTAGCATTTTAGCTAGGTATTGTTACGTAATTGGTGGAATAGTTTTCATCGCCACTCATTCGGAATAACGTATTCTAGTTCCTCAACTCCCTAACTCGGTCGTAGGCGGGAGTCATTTAGGCAGTAAGGCTATGTACTACTCCGACTTATAATTCCTCATTCATCAACATATATGGTAGAACCTTTTCTTCTAGACACTTTTTTAGTTCAAATTTAAATGATAAGTACAAATGTCACATGCAACTAGGAACATTCTAAAGCAGAAGTTCTGATTCTTCATGAAAATAAAGTGATTCTTTCTTAACTGTGTTCTAACATTAAATAGAGATTGGTCAGTGCTCACAGACCCACAGACAAGCTAAATATCATCATTTTACGATAAAATGTTACTATTTTCTGTCTTCCTAACAAATCTTACCATCTTTTTTTCGATAAAATGTAACTATTTCTTGATAAATCACAAATTCTGGCAGTAAATAAGACGGTCTTACATAGACCTAGGGAGTTACCGAGACGTTATGATGTGCTGATTCTCTCTTCTTTATTTCACCATCAAAGTTAAAAAAATAAAGAGGTTAATTGGATGGAATAAGATGGATGCTTTCTGAATTCTGATTTTGATTGTTTCATGTAATTTTCAGCACAAACTTTTAAAAGCTTAGAGCACTCAGATATGCTCAACTTTCAACTGAAGTGGTGTGGTCCGTTCTTTACGGCGGAAATCATTACTTCAATTTGAATTGTAACGCTACTCACCTATTGCAGATGGATGGTCGGTTCTTTATTAAGTAAACTGTTTGTGATTTTTTTTTATATTATTATTATTATTTTCCGGCAACTTCAATTTCACCCTGAGAGTATGTGAACTGATTGTACAGAAGCATAAGAGATTAAACATACTCAAAATACCACCTTTTTTATACACAAAATTTCAACAGATTACACAAATAAATACAGGAAAATGCTCAACAATGTAAAATTTTAGTAATGGAATAAATCCGTAAATGGAGGAGTAAAGATAGCAGTATGGTTTGAGAAGTAGAAATCGCCTAGATGTCCTCCCCGAGAATGGCATTAAATGATGGAGATTTATTAGACAGGTTCCTGGGTTATGGAGGCAGGAGAACGTGGAGCGATTGTGAATTGTAAGCCTCTTCGCTGTCCTGATTGAAGTACAAATGCAACTTGTGTTGCTGCTAGTGCCGCAGCCTCCTACAACATGAACGTAAGTGCTCAGCTATGCAGTGTAATCTACATCAGGTTCTTAATTAGCGACAAGAACCACAAGATATAGGCCTGATCGTTAATATTTTGTCAAACGAGCTACACGAGACAATAAACCTAACTGCGGCTTTTTAGACGTAGGGAATGGGGAAAAGGCATATTTGAGCATGAAAAACATCCACAACCATGTTAAAGAACAGCGGATTCAAAGCCAGAAGTTAATTAAAAAAAAATCACGAACGAGAAGACTATTGAAAGTCTACCTGTCGTTGTCTTCTACGCTGCAAGATACTGATAGCCCAGGCCATAATGTAACACGGCAAAAGAAATCCAGCAGCCCTTAGCAAGAAAAGCTTCAAATACAAGAATTCCAAAGTTCAATTTAGAAATACTCGGTGTACAAATAAGACAGCAAATAGCACTATCTAATACAGAGTAACTTCTTACAGAGAAAAAGGCGGACATATCATCTTCACTATCATCATCTGGAACAGTCCATGCATGTCGAAGAAGCAAAAGAGCCATCAACTGTTGACAAAAGAAAGAAAAAGTCAAAATGTATTGTTGCTCAAGTGAATCTTATAGCTTGGAATGCCGCCACAAAGAGAAAGATACTAGTCTCGATTAGATAGGTGAAATTCATTTTTCATGAAGCAAATATATCTCGTTTTCTACTGATGTATAAGCAGCAAAATAGGGGCTTTAGGACTTACAATTAAGGCTGCCGAGCGGCAAAAGGCAGCTCCACTAGCACTACTTGCAGCATAGTCATCATATTCTGCCTCCAGAAATTGGCGTTCTGCCTCGGCAATCGCTAGAAGACGAGGGTCATGCAAATCCAAAGGGGTACCAGATATTGTCCATCCTCCACTACAAGAAAAAAAATAATAATCATAAAGCATAGATGAGTCGGCTTCCTTCAGCATTGACGAATACACTTATCTTCTTATGATAGATGCAACAAAATAATAAATGCATAATTGCACGTATCAAAGTGAACTAAAAGTTTATGAGGGCCACAATGACAGCATCTGACTCACCCAATATCAATAGCAGCATCTTCAGGATGAGGTGATGGCGGTGGTGGAGCTGTGTAACCTGGTTGGTAAGGCTGTAGATATCAAGAATCATGGCAGCATCAGTAGGGAAAAAAGTAAAGGGGGGTGCCAGAAAACATTTTTTTTCTAATCAGAGATACAGAAGCAAATGGGACACCTATCAACCCAAAAAAAATATATTTTTGTGCATCTTTATCCTTTTGTCTTTCGTGATGAAAGTATGGTAACTTGAGCAATATTGTACGATACAACTGGGAAAAAAATACTACGTTTTTTTTTCTCCTGCATTCATCCTCATTCCTCAAATTGAGACTCTCACCCATACTAATTGATAAGGTGTACGAAGTATTCAGTTGGGGCCCTGATTAAAACATCATTATAGAAAAAGTAAAAATTTGGTATATATTGATTTTTTAAAACCTTAACCCCATCGTGTCCTCCCCTACCCGAAAAAAGAGGACGGTCACAAAAATATTTCAGGTATAATTATCATGAAGTCCTCAGAATAGGGCTGGTTTGGATAGGCTTGTAGGAGGGGAGGAAAGGGGAGAATTTGATGTGCTTCTTCCATTTTTCTGGTGTTGGAAGGATTCTAATAGCTTGAAGGAGTGTCCTCCCTTTCTCGTCCAAACAAAGGGATACGTTTTCTAATTTGACGACTAAGAGCAAAGTATCTCCAGATTGAGCCACAACCCATCACCAAAAGAATCCACACTGGGAAACTAGGGTTGTATTACCTTTACTTACTTTAAGTAAATTATTCCATCACTTTGCCCAATTGGCTGCAGAGGCCAGAACTCCATAACGATATGTATAGCTAAATTTTGCTAGTACTAATATCGACAAGAGTATTAGAATATTCATGCAGTCAAGCTTTCAGATAATCGTAGATTGGAGAAAGACAATCAAGGAGAGGTTTTAACATACCTGATGGCAAATTTCACATAAAGTGTCCCCTTTCTCATTGCACCAGCGTTGAACGCACTTCCGGTGAGCGTACTATACAAAACGGTGGAGAAGTTATTTACTGTTGGTGTACAAAACTTATTACATACGAGGTAGTAGATTATAAGGACGTCTGCAACAATTACTTAGCCATGGATAGCAACGTGCAAACAGCACACCGTGAATAATATTTAGTTTTGTACACACTCAATGATACTCCTTTAAGGGTTTAGAAATAAGTCGCTGATAGAATCATGGAGAATTTGTTTTTGCAGTTTTCTTAATCATTCAATTCAGACTACATTCACTTCAATACTTCATGACTCGAACATTTTCTCTAAAACAAAAAAAACACCTTCATCCATTAGACTTGCACTTATCCCACAGTCGCACACTAGTACCTCCACAACTTTGTTACCTCGAACTTTCTCACTGTGCAGTCTTTTAGTTTATATCTTATCGCTGCATAGATGGGCCAAAACAATTGTTCACAGTGAATCCTGCCCCCTTATACAAGTTTTGATTCTTTCTAGCATCTTACGTTAATATACCATCGACAAGAAACCACACAGAGCCTTGTCAGCCTACCATCATTCCCTTGCCGCCCTGATCACATATCAAACTAAAGCTCCTTTCACCAACCAAGCAAACACGGCGAATAAACCTAGCACATCCTACACTTGACATCCTTACGGCATTTCAAGATGCCTGAAGCTCAAATCTCATCTAATATTTACGACCCTTGCTACATCGACATTATCCCTCAAAAGAAACTAAATTCGAAATTTTAATCAATGCCTGAAATGGGAAGAGTATAATACATTATAGTGTTATACATTACACCTTTTATTTCACTACAACACTTCTCTCTAATCCTATCGTCTCCCAAGATGCAATATCTCTAAAACACCATCACTTTCCATAACAGTCCAAATTTCAAACCTTCGCTCTTTATCTTCAAATAAATCATAAATAAAAACATTGAGTTCATTAAACATTACATTGTCCCTCACTACTCCCTCCATAACTTCTGTCTAACTCGAAATCAAATTATCATCCCCTAAAAACATGAATTCCCCGAATCTCACAATTGAACAACAAAACCCAAATCCCAATCCTCAAAACAAAACCCATATAGCCAACATTACCAGTCCAAAAAATAAGGAAAAGCTTACCAACTTTATCAATTAAATCAACTCCAAACAACAATAACAGACAACATTAAGCATTGTAAACCCAAAAAAAATGGAGATTTCCCCAAAATCTCACAATTGAACAACAAAACTCAAACAATAATCCTCAAAACACACCCATACAAAATAACATTAACCTAATCCAACCAAAAAGATCATAAAAAGCTTACCACCTTTGCCAAATAAATCAACAAAAACAACAATCACATTCAACAATAAACATTGCAAAGCAAAAATTCAATTCATAATCCTTAACAACAAGCAACTAAATTCAACTTACCAAATTACACACAAAAAAAAAAAAAAAACTCACAACTTTATCAATTAAACCAACATAAACAACAATCACTCCCAACAACAAACATTCCAAAATCAATAAAAAAATACTCCATTTGTCCCAGTCATTTATTTACCTTTGTTTTTGGCACAATTATTAAGGAAATGGTAGAGGTGGTACTTCGTGGATGACAAGTGGACAAGAGTCTCATTGGGTGATCAAATTACTAATACGTAAATGGTAAACAAATGACCAGTACGGAGGTAGCATTATAATTGGACATCAAACTCAAATCATAATCCACAAAAAACAATCCATACATACAACATTCACCAAATTTGATCCAAAAAATTACAATAAAAAAAAGCTTATAACTTTATCAATTAAACCAACACAAGCAATAATCACATTGAACATTCAACATTAACATTAACATTAAACATTCCAAAACCCAAAAAAAAATAAAAATAAGAAGAGAATTTATACCTTCAAGCTACCACTACAACCACAAGGAACTTCTAAAGAAGAAACATAATCTTCTTCTTGACAAATACGACATTCTCCACCTCCTATCAATGGCGCATCTTCTCCCTCCTCCATATCTTCTCTCTCCACCGTACTCGCCGCCGTATTGGGTGGTGGTTCAATGCGGTCCACGTGCAACACCACGTGATCCTCCATTATTTTAATGATTTATATTAGAATTATTCAACCAAAAAATGAGCTAATTGTTGAGAAAAAATGGGATTATTAATGTTGTTAATTTGAGAAAAAATAATGTGATTTGATGTGGGAAATCGTTGAAATGAAAAACCCAGGTGATGAAATTTTTAATTGAGGTAGAAATCCGAGATCGCGCTGAGGAGAGAGAAAGGGAGAAGAGTTGATGAACAGCGGATCGAGGATTTCTTGTTTTTTTTTTTAAATTTTGTTTTTGTTTTTGTTTTGTTTTGTTTTTTTGGTGTGTGAATGAAGTCCACAAATGGGATGTTATCGAGGATTTGTTGTTTTGATATGTATGGAGTGTGGCATTTTGGGGAAAAAAATAGATTTGATGAGACGGTTTTATGATATTTGACTCATTTTGTATATTTGGACAAGGAGTATTTTGATTGAAATGAGTATCTATAATGAATTGTATGTGTTAGAACCACACTTGGCTGATGATGCCAAGTTTCATTGTCATTTAATGATTTGCTTATTAGTTATGATTTAAAGCATCTGAAGCTCTTAATTATTTCTCAAGCATGGTGCAAGGATGATAAAAATGAAGAAAATATTAGGCTAAGTCAAATGTTGTAAACGAAGTAGTGTAACATTCTTAGTTTGTCAAGTGACTGCAAAACCATGCAACAGTGCACGATACTGTGGCACTGTGTTTCTGATTCAGCTCAATGGAGAAATTTTCGAATGATTTTATTTGTGAAAATATTCAACTCACTTTCTAAATGATTTTTGATTTCTAAACGATTTCAAAGAAACAAATTGCAAGGTTGAATAAGAGAAGTTTGTTTAATTGAGAAATTAATCCTACTTGATTAATAACCAAGTTCACTTGGTTAATAACCAATGGTCATAAGTAATTTATGGTTACCATAACAATTATGGAATCACACTTTGCTTTTCTGAAAAATTGGGCAGCTCTCTTGTGCCTCACAAATCAGATTGTACTAATGAGATTTTGAAATGATTTTTCATCATATTATCTATTGGATAAAAGAGAAGATGATGTGTTGGGTTCCTTCCTTACACACATCTTCTTCTATAAATAGTCTCCTAATTTCTCATTCATCACCAAGACTTTTAAGAGCATTTATTGAGAAACTTTGCAAATCATTTTTGAGTTTAAAGCTTTGTTTTCAAGTGTACACTAGTACAAAAATGGCAATTGTATGTTAAACTTCGGTTTTGTAATTATTTATTATCTAAATGAAAAGTTTTGCATTCACTAGGAAAAAATATTATTCAATTTTTTTTTTAAAATTTTAATTAAGAAATGGCTACGGTTGTTAAAACAGAACCGTAGCCTTTAATCAGCTTATAGCTACGGTTGATCTTAATAACCGTAGCCAAAAGTCACTTTAGGCTATGGTTATTAATATTTAACCGTAGCCAAAAGTCACTTAAGGCTACGGTTCCTATCCGTAGCCGTAAGTATTTGATCTAAGGCAACGCCCGGATTTACTACGGTTGAGGAACCGTAGCCAAATGTCTTTTCTAACCATAGCCAAAAGCCATTTTTGTACTAGTGTGTTTGCAAAATCGTTTTAAGTTTTAAAGCCTTCAATCATTTTTCAAAAGAGTTGTAAATCTCCATGTATCATTTCACTGCACTGTGACATCTAAGTTTGTTCCATGATCTCGTGTTTAAGTTTTAATTGTGATCTCCATGTTCATTAAGTGAACGATTGAGACTCAAGACTCTGTAAACCTGTGAGATAGAACACAAAAACTCTTGAAGCGGAGTAGCTTTAAGTTTGAGTGCAACTGGGGGTGGTTGGCGAGTTATTTTCATTGTAAGGGGTTTAGTAAGTTTGAGTAAATTTCTAAACAAGCAATAAAATAACATTGGATGTACGCTTCGGAGTAGAAGTTGAGCCAATTTAAAAACATCGTCTTGTTTGTTCATTTACTTTTACATTCCGCTGCTTATTATTTACTTACTGCTCATCTCGTTATTATGTCTGCACCACAGTCTTCCATACTGTGACGTATTGCATATCTCGCTGCCCTGTTTGTTTCACATTTCTTCATATTGTGACTCATACCTGCTGTTATTTCTTGTGAACTTAAATTCAAGTAAGATTCTCAAGTCTCGTACTTAATTGTTCTTGTTTGTGTTATTTATATTACCAAGTTAAGTATAAATTTTAAAAGTACACCTAATTCACCCCTCCCCCTCTTAGGTGTTAATTGTTCTTAACTCTTCAGTATGAAGTGTGGGAGTGCCTCAAAGCGTTGCAATGACAACGAATTGAGAGGTCCCGGGTTTGACTCCCTATATGGGAGTGCTGCGGTTATTACCTTTCATCAAGCCATCTAGGGCAACCTTGATAACTTACCTAGTCCCCGGGCTTGCAGGGTGTTCGGTTGTTCCCTTACTCACCAAAAAAACAATGAATGTGTGGGATAGAATGATATTTTATTTAAAATCGACTTATATTTATTAAACTAGGTATACAATAGAAATTGAAAACTAGTTTTAAAATTAGCCACGATCATTGGATGGTATGGATTCACAAATACTTTATTTTAAAGGGAAAATGGATTTTCATTAATCTTATAAGAGCCGACAAAAATTCGGTAGATACAAATTCAACAATAACGTCGAGAAATCAGTCAACCAAATCGTAGTCAAATAACATCGACATAAGTATATTGAGCCAATGAGCCATACAGTGCACCCTGTGTTTTAACTTCATATAACAAGCCTAGAGGCTAAGAGCGAAAGCGTTGTTACATCTCGTTGGACCTCTACCGCGTTGGTGTCTACGATTCACAATGGTACAATACTGTTCGTTTCGGGCCAAGCTCTAGCGGATTTTCTCTTGTACTCCTTCCCAAAATACCTCATGCTATTAAAGTTAACACTTATATATAAAGATGACATTATGTCTTTAAACCACTGATGTAATGTATGAGTTTACACCCTAACACTATGTATATAGCAAAGTGAGATTGTTCGATTCTTATCCAACATTAATAATAAAATAAAAATGGGTTTTAGACTTTATTACGGAGTAGTTTAAAGCTATAAGTCTATAACTATTGCTCTTGTCTCTAATATTTTAAATTAATTCTTCTTTATTAGTTATGATATTAAAATATTTTACTTAAAGATAAAAAAATAGGGGACACAAAAAAAAGTATATGATAATTGTTTTTGACGAAGTATGGTCATACACTCATACATAACATAACGAACTTGAAGATTATATCATCGTGATCACAAAATAAACATTATTATGTATTTAGTACTACATTAAGAGCCAATGTCTCGCTTTTATTATGCTTTTTCTCCCTCTTAAGAGTCTTAACTTTGCTTTTAAAGGAACGTAGTTTATTTATACCTGAAAGGAAATGACCCTTTTTTAGTTGCACTAAAAGGGGAATTTAATCAAATTTTATTTAAGGTAATATCATTGGGTTAAGGCAACATATCATGAGTATTGATCTTCCCTAAAATCCAATTCTCACGCAATTTTCATCCTTGTTTTTTTTTTAACTCACATTAAATTAAATGCATTTGTTCTGATGTTCAATTACATCTTTGACATTGTTTCTTAAAGTTACTCATGATAGTCATGAAGCTAAACTAATTGTCTTAGAGGTAAAAGAATGTTAAAGTAAAACAAGAGAACATAAAGTACTTTGTACCTTTTATGTACACGAGAGGAGATGAAGGCGGCAAAGAAAATCATCGTAATAGAATAACAAAATGATTTTTTTTATTACATACCAAAGGAATATCAGCAAATCTCATTGTAAGAAGCAATAATTCGATCCGTCTTCATTGAATACAGGTATGTTCGTCTTTAATGTGAATTACGGAAGGATTATATTATGAGACGAGTCCTTATAATTTGTCCGACCATGGAATTAAGGAAACAAAAGATGTTGCTCACTCATCCTAACACAAATATGGCATTATTCTCTACATCATCACAATCATATACAATCCCTCAATTAGCTCCACATATCACTCCTCCTAATTGATATTCAATAATATTCCTACTGTAAATGTGTTTGTGTTCACATCAAATGTTTATACCTACCATTGTACTATATCAGTAGGTCTTGCTTGCGACGGATCGGATCTTGCGACGGGTATTTTGTGAGAGGAAATAGGTAGAGGGGACAAGGTGGGCACCCCCCATGTGCTTCTTAACTCACCCTTGATGGGTATTTTGTGAGAGAATATGGTATCCGTCTTAAGCTTGCGACGGATAGTGTCCGTCACAAATGAGAATTTGTGGTACTATATATTCTGTAAACTTACAATTAATAAAATCATTAAGCTTTATATTCTTTACATGGTATCTCGAGCCTAAAACGATCCTCACGATCACATTTTTTCCCAGCCAACACCAAAACGCATCAACCGATCTTCGTCATGGTGAACCAACTCCAACTCGCCAATGTTGCTGACCCCGCAAACCCGCTAACCATTGTCAACTTTACCAATTGCATCCAACTCAAGGACTCCATGACTTTCCGTCAATGGAGATTCCAAATCCGAGCCATCATGAATGGCCTTGCCCTATTCTCCTTCCTCGATGGCTCCGTTCCTGCCCCACCATAAACAACAACCATACAACCCACTCCACCCGAAACCAGAGTCACCACCCGACCCAACCCTGCCTACCTCTCATGGTACCGCCAAGATCAACTAATCTTAGGTGCTCTTGCCGGCACCCTATCTCCTCCCATTGCCACGTTAATAAACAATGACTCCACATCTCAGGGCACTTGGTCCACACTTACCCGCACATTCGGCAACGCGTCTCGTGTCCACCGTCTCCAAATCAAAGACCGCCTCGACAACATCTCTCACACCGATGATTTAACCATCACTGAATACATGACAGCTATAAAATCGTGCACCGATGACCTAGCTCAACTCGACCACCTCATGGATATTGACGACATCACTGCAAAAATTCTCAATGGCCTAAACTACAACAAATACCGACCCGTTATCAAAGCCATTCGAGCACGCGATAATCCCATTTCAATCGATGCCCTCCATGAAAAATTAATCCAACACGAACTCCGCCTCAAAAATACGTCCAACACCACTACCTTCACGCCCTCTTCTCACGCCACCAACTACCGCTCTAATAATCGCTCCTTCCACCAAAATCGCTCCACCTACAACCCTCCCAAACAGACAAACCAGTATCCTAAACCGTATAAAGAAAGGTGTCACTTCTGCGATACTGTCGGCCACGTTGCCTCTGACTGTCGTGATCTCAAAACAAAATACCCCAACATTATATTCCCTACCTGCCAGCCTCGAGGACCAACCCCGCAAGCTCACTCCGCCTCTCATCCAACCTCTCATCCTGCGCACTCATGGACTGTTGACAGTGGCGCATCCCACCACATCACAGACGACCTCAATACCTTCTCTCTTCATCAACCGTATGAAGGTCCGGACGACCTCGTAATCGGAGATGGTTCTGCACTCTCCATTAATCACTCTGGTTCCTTCTCCCTCTCTCACAACTCTAATTTTCTTCACTTTAAAAATGTTCTTGTTGTCCCTGCTATATCCCGTAAATTGATTTCTATATCTCAATTTTGCACTGACAACAACGCTTATGCCTTATTCTTACCCTCTTCTTTCTGCATAAAGGCAATCCCGACGGGAGCGGTCCTTCTACAAGGCCCACTTATTGACGGATCATACATCTGGAACCCGCCTACCCCTCACGCCAATCTTGCCATCTCCCCGACTCAAGCCTCGTGGCATCATCGACTGGGCCATCCCTCAAATAAAACTCTCCAACTTATTAATTCCAAATTTAATTTACGTCTTACTGCTTTTCCACAATGTATTTCCTGCAATTTGAATAAAAGTCATAAGCTTCCATTTAGCCACACAACTCTACTGTCAACATCCCCTCTCGATCTCGTCTTCTCCGACCTATGGACATCACCAATTACATCTCCCGAGTCCTACAAATACTATGTTATATTCGTTGACCATTACACACACTATATATGGCTATATCCTCTAAAACAAAAATCCGACACCGAAACTACATTTATTAAATGTCGTGCCATAGTTGAAAAATACTTCAATAAACCAATACGACAATTCTACTCCGACAATGGCGGTGAATTCATAAAACTCACGTCCCATCTACACCTAAACGACATCAACCACCTCACGTCCCCACCTCACACACCCGAGCACAATGGCTTTGTGGAAAGACGCCATCGAAACATTGTGGAAACAGGTCTATCCCTACTCTCTCATGCTCAACTTCCCTCCTCTCTATGGCCCTACGCCTTTGCCACCGCAGTCTATTTAATAAAGCGTCTCCCTACAACAACTCTCAATAATCGATCACCTTACTCTACTCTATTCAAACAAGAACCTAACATCCATAAACTTCACAACTTTGGGTGTTTATGCTTCCCATGGTTGCGCCCTTAAACCGATCACAAACTCCAACCACGCTCAAAAGAATGTGTCTTCGTTGGCTACTCAATCACCCAAAGTGCTTACCTTTGCCTTGACCCGAAAACCTCACGTGTCTATACCTCCCGTCATGTCCGCTTCATCGATGACCAATTCCCCTATTCTACCCTCCTTAAAACTTCCTCACCTCCTCAATCTATATCCCCCACAAATTGGTGTAAATTCACCATCCCCGTACTCCCTGCTCACACAACCGTACCCAACGTCACCTCCTCCTCTACCCAGCCCTCCCCTGTTCTGCATTCCCCCGCTAACTCCCCTGCCACAACACTGTCCTCCTCTTCCCCGTGTACTGATGCCTCTCCTGCCCCCCGCCAATCACCCTCAACCTCCCTGCCCCCTCGCTATACCCCCACCACCTCCCTCCTTTAGACCCACAACACGCCTACAACACGGCATCCGTGTACCAAACCCGAAATATGCTCGCCTAGCCCAAATACCAACCCCTTCCCTTACTCCATCCACTGTGAAACAGGCCTTAATCGATCCCTTGTGGCGAGCCTCAATGCAAGCTGAGTTTGATGCCCTTACCCGAAATAAAACATGGTCCCTCGTCCCACCTAATTTCGTTCCCAACATTATCGGCTGTAAATGGGTCTTCCGCATTAAATATAACCCCGACGGTAGCCTCAAGCAACACAAAGCCCGCCTCGTAGCCAAAGGCTTTCACCAACGACCCGGCCTTGACTACTCCGAAACATTCAGCCCCGTAATTAAACCCACCACTATTCGCCTCATACTATCCCTTGCCATAACAAACGGTTGGTTTTTGCGTCAACTTGATATTAATAATGCCTTTCTACAAGGCACCCTAACAGAATCCGTCTACATGATCCAACCACCCGGTTTCATTAACCCCGACATGCCTAATCATATATGCAAATTAAGTAAAGCCATTTATGGCCTCAAGCAAGCCCCGAGAGCTTGGTATACCGAACTCAAACGCTACTTTTTATCCTATGGTTTTACCAATTCCTTATCTGACTCTTCATTGTTTATTTATAATAATTCAAATGTACAACTTTATGCGCTTGTCTACGTTGACGACATAATTATTACAGGGCCGTCATCAACGGTAGTCGAAGCCTTTATTACTAACATTTCTCGCAGGTTTTCCCTCAAGGACCTAGGTCCTCTATCCTATTTCCTTGGCATGGAAGTGACTCCTATGACGAACGGACTGCATCTCAATCAAACGAAGTACATTTCCGACATCCTAGCCCCGCCATAACATGTCCGAATGCCGACCCACATCCACTCCCATGCTGCCTCATCCGCCCCTCACCCGACTTGATGATCACCCAATAGAAGATGAAACCAACTACTGAGCCTTAGTCGGAAGCCTACAATACCTCTCCCTCACTCGTCCCGATATAGCCTACCCCGTCAATAAGCTAGCCCAATTTTTTACTCACCCTACTGCTCAACACTGGACAACACTAAAACGCCTCCTCCGTTACCTCCAAGGGACCTTACACCTTGGCATTTGTCTTCATCGTAACACACCGTTCCGTCTACACGCACATTGTGATGCCGACTAGGCCGGAGATAAAGACGACTATGTTTCCACTACCGGGTTCATTGTCTTTCTTGGTCAAAATTCGATCTCATGGTCCTCCAAAAAACAACGCGCCTTCTCTCGCTCTTCAACTGAAGCCGAGTACCGAGCCATAGCCGATACAAACGCTGAACTCCTTTGGTTAAAATCCCTACTATCCGAATTAAACCTCACGCAAACATCCCCTCCAGCCATCTTTTGTGACAACCTTGGCGCCATCAACTACTCCGCCAATCCCATCTTTCATTCACGGATGAAACACCTAGCACTCGCCTTTCATTTTATTCGCGAACAAGTACAGCTATAAACCGTTCGAATTCAACATATCAATGGCGACGATCAACTTGCCGATACACTAGCCAAACCCCTACTCAAGTCCCGGTTCCACAACCTGTCATCCAAGATTGGTCTAACGCTTCGCCCGTCCATCTTGCGGGAGCGTATTAAGGAAACAAAAGATGCTGCTCACTCATCCTAACACAAATATGGCATTATTCTCTACATCATCACAATCATATACAATCCCTCAATTAGCTCCACATATCACTTCTCCTAATTGATATACAATAATATTCCTACTGTAAATGTGTTTGTGTTCACATCAAATGTTTACACCTACCATTGTACTATATATTCTGTAAACTTACAATTAATAAAATCATTAAGCTTTATATTCTTTACACATGGCAACTTAAAAATGGTTAACCCCACATAAAGAAGCTAATAAGTGCATAAATGGACAAGTGGCTTTAATTGATATGTCATTATTCTTTCTAACGAGTATTCACATTTCACACCACTTATAGTCAACCTACGTCCAACATATAAGAATTGTGATTCCATGATTTCCATCACGTTGAGTGTGGAGTTGTTCTTTGTTATCTTGTTTATTGCATTTGAATTTGATCCATCCCTATCGAAAAAAAAAGGATGAAAAAGCGTCTTTTTACAAAATAAACTTATTTTCGATCTTTTATTTCACTCTGTTTCAAACTTAGTACCTCGTTTTACTTAAATGTGTGTGGAATATGCACGTTAATTATCACCCTTGTAACCGATGTGCGGATTTCTCCATCTACTGAATATATTCATAATCAAAGCTGGTTGATGTAGTAGTACTCAGTATTTAATAAGACTTCATTTTTTTTTAAGTATTCGAGCCATGATAATGCAATAATGTTAAAACTCAAGAAAGTGTTTTATCACAGTTTTATCTTTACCAGACTCGAGTTCAAACTATTCAAATAGTAATACACTAATTAATACAACTAAAATAAAATAAATATTATTAAGTCTTAATCACTATATAAAAAATCTGTGTCATTCAGATTATAGAATAAGACGGTTTAATACTATTGACGATTTAACTGTCCAAAGATTTGTAGCCTCACATTATTAAGAGAAGACAAAAAGAACTCAATCATTAACTCTTAGACTATATACCGACATATTGACATTACAAGCTCCAAGTCCAAATTCCAATAATGTTACAGTAGGTCTTGCTTGCGACGGATCGGATCTTGCGACGGGTATTTTGTGAGAGGAAATGGGTAGAGGGGACAAGGTGGGCACCCCCATGTGCTTCTCCACTCACCCTTAATGGGTATTTTGTGAGAGAATATGATATCCGTCTTAAGCTTGCGACGGATAGTGTCCGTCACAAATGAGAATTTGTGATAATGTTAATATTATTACAACCTTAATTTCAACTCTTACCTACTTTAATTATATCTCATCATATCATATCACAATTTAAATGTGAACATATTTGATAACGTACCTTCCATAATATGAACACATATTACGTAAACATTATGATAATATACAGATTCGGATATTCTAAATTCTTCCTAATAAACTCCCAAAAACAATTAATGTTATCCTCCAAAAATCTTGCTATATAAATAAAACGAACTATACCCTTTTTCAATATAATCATTTCATATATTCTAAACATAATAATTATTATATCAAAGAAAAAATCATGAAGTTCATCTTCTCTCTTTTGTTTGTACAATTGTTGTTTGTTGTCTCTGCATTTTCTCAAGATTTCGATTTCTTCTACTTTGTTCAACAGGTTTATTTATACTTAATTAACTTTATTTTAGTGTATTTACGCTTCTAATTTCAAATTCTAGTTCCGTCACTGAATAAATATTTACGTTTATGTTTTTTTTTCCAGTGGCCAGGTTCGTATTGTGACACAAAAAAGACTTGTTGTTATCCAACAACGGGAAAACCAGTAGCGGATTTTGGAGTTCATGGTCTTTGGCCTAATTACAACGATGGCTCGTACCCTTCTAATTGTGATTCTAACACCCCTTTTGATCGAACCCAGGTACCATCGACCGTAGTTCTTAACTGATTTTATTTCGTATTTTTATTTATCTAATACTTCGTACAAATTTATCATAAGATCAGCCCGTGCTATACATGTATAAACCTCACATTTTTGTTACTAGGGTTTTCATTTTTTAGACAAGTGGTTAGTATCGATTGCTTACTTATTTAGTAGTATTATTAATTCTATTAACGACAATATACTTCACAAATATGTGAATTGTAGCTATGTTTGGATAATTATTGAAAAAAAGTTGTATAATATAACATGTCAATCAAAGCAATTTTTCTTCTTCTTATTATGGTAACGAATCATAGAAGATATGTATAGAAGATAATGTAGTAATTTGGTTGGTAATGAATCTTTAAGATCTACCTAGAAAATGGGCTAGTCTTCAAATTCGTGGTGGGGCCGTTTATGAATGCAAGGAAAATGAGATGACATCGTTGGATATCCTGAATCATTTATAGTATATATAAACATCGTAGTAGTGAATATCTAAGTACCACCTGATGACACCAGCATGGTAAAAGAACTTATACACGATTCTTTTGCTTTCAATGTATCGAATCAACTAGTACGATAACATACTTGTTACTAAGATCAATATTTTTCATATTTTTGGCATACAATTCTAATGATTTTGCTAATTAATGTGATTAATTAATGAAATAGATATCAAATGTGTTGAAAAGAATGAAATCTGAGTGGCCTACATTGGCATGCCCAAGTAATGATGGAATAAACTTTTGGACACACGAATGGGAGAAACATGGGACTTGTTCTGAATCTGTTCTTGACCAACATTCTTACTTCCAAACTGCTCTTGATCTTAAAGATCAAACTAACCTTCTTCAAGCACTTACTAGTAAAGGTAACTCTTACCCACTTTTCTCGCTTTTTTTAGCAGCGGGTCTCTCTTAAAACTGTCGTATCTGGAAGTATGCATGCAATTTGTTAAAGTACACTATCCTATATAGAAAGATGGGACAATAATTACCATTCTCTCGGCTTTCTGTTTTTTGGTTTGTTGACCCGTTAATATTTACAAAAAAATTACAAATTCTACAAATTCTGGTCCTACCTACCTATATAATTTGTTCTCTACACGATTAACAATTGTAACGGGTCAAACATCTCCCACTTTAGTAGATAAGACAAGCCTAGGGAGTTACATATAACTAGTCTTTACCTACCAGTGTGAGTAACATTCGATCCGTCACAACTCACAAGCTTGTGTCGGATATCTGTCTCAAAAGAGAATTCATGAAATCATAATAATCTTGTATTGGGTGCAGGAATTAAGCCAAATGGAGAGTCTTACACACTTGAAAGCATTAAGGAAGCCATTAAAGATGGTGTAGGATACACACCATTTGTTGAGTGCAACGTTGATACATCAGGAAATAGTCAACTTTATCAAGTGTACCTTTGTGTTGATAATTCTGGATCTTCCCTTATTGAATGCCCTATATATCCACATGGCAGATGTGGTTCTGAAATTGAATTTCCTACCTTTTAATTTTTTACTTAATTTGGGATTAGGGTTGTAATTTGTGTTCCTACTATGTTAAAATTTGCAAACATCTTATTTTATTAATGACATATGTATGCTTTAATAATTCATGTATATCTTGAAATTTGTCTTTCATTAAGTTGTTGTTTCATACATAATTAATAGAATAACAACAACAACAACAATATTACCCCAGCGCCGCAAATTGCGGGGTGAAGGGTCAGATGTACGCAGTCTTACCCTTGTGTTAGTAACACAAAGAGACTGTTTTCGAAATGACCAAAGATAAAAATTGCGTCGAAAACTACATCGAATGACTGGTACTACATACATGATTGACAATTCTTACTAAAATACTCTTTGAATAACAATAGTGGCCTCGAATACACATATTAGTATATATTAAGATCATAGAAGATCATATAAATTTAAACTATATATACGTGAGAACGAAGGTACCTTGAAATTGTATCATGCTCTCCATCTTATATAAGAAACACAACAAAACAATGTAGCATATTACATATAAAAAAAAAAAAATTTTACAACACGATGCTAAGACTAGTTTGAATATTAGCGTGTTTAACAATGTTTTAAGACGTATTTTCTCTATCTCGCAAAATTCCGATTTCAATAAGTCTCACACACCTGACAGTCTGACACTACCTCCCTTCGCCACCTAGAAAACATACTAGTTGGGTAGGGTTGGCCGGCGACGGCGGTGAACGGATGATGAAGATGTTAAGAAATGAAAGATAGTCGAAAGATAAACATTTTTATTGAGTTTGTATATGTACAAATGAAACTCTTAGTAAAAGAACCTAAGTATGAGATGAAAAAAAGAACACATATTTGAAGTACTACGGAAAAAGGAATATAGAACCGAGTTTATGTGTATTTTTTTTTTTGAGTTTTTTTTTTTAAGTTTTAAAGTTACATTTTAAGTTTTTAACGTGAAAGCTCAATTTAACTTAGCTTATATGTAATGTTTTTGAGTTATACAGAATTTAACTTATTCAACTTAGCTCAATTTAACTCAATTTAACTTAGCTCCATTTAACTTGGCTTGGTGACTTATGGAATTTGACTAATACAAGTACTCGTAATTAGTATCACTTCCTATTTTTTATCGAGTGATTACTCGGATATTAATTAAAACTGTAAAAACATTGTACTTTTAAACCTACGAGAAAACTTAACAATTACAATTCATTTTAACAAATCTTTTTTATTTGTATTATGATTTGAATGATTCTGAGAATAATTATAAACGTCAAGTTTTAAAGTATTTTATTTTTTGGTACGAAAGAGGGGCGAATTAAGTTCGATCTGAAGTATGAACATGCAAACTAATGCTAATAAAATAAAACGTATGACCTAGTTCGATCGTTATTATAATGTAGTAGACAATAAAATAACATGCAATTAGCTTTAGCTAAGAATATGCTTTCATTCTCATGTGAGATATCACGTCAAGCAAACTCCTATCTATCTAACTTAACTTATTATATATATAGTCGTTAAATCAAACCAACAATATAACTTTAAATTCTATTTAAAGAAAACATAGAAAAAAGAATTGAAAATATGGCAAAGTTAAGGAGTTCATTGATGTTCATGTTAATCGTGTTAATTCTAAGTTTATTTGGAGAAGTTTTATGTAAGAGCACAAAACCAAAACCAAAACCCCATGATTTTGATTTCTTCTATTTTGTCCAGCAGGTAATTGTTCTATCATTTTTCCTTTAAATATGTGTTCTACTCTTCAAGCTCCACAATTTGTATGTCATATATAGGGCCTAGGATAACATTGTCGTTGCGCCGAAGCGTTAAACCCGGCCTTTATGTCGTACTATTATATTATGTGGATACCTATAAAGATGATCTTCCAGCTTTACACCAACGATATGTGACATTAGACAAGGGTTTGCACTTTGCACCCTAACAATATATATATGTGTAATTTAGTAATCAATTTCTAATTTAATACGGAGTACCAAACTTAAAAGGTATTAAATGGTTAAATGTAGTCCTAAGGGATGTATTTATCATTATAATATGTCGTATATAATACGGAGTAATAATTATGTTGACGATATTTCGAAATAATGAAAATGCAGTGGCCAGGAGCATATTGTGACACAAAAGGGCGTAAATGTTGTTACCCAAATACAGGAAAACCAACTACAGATTTTCACATACATGGACTTTGGCCTAATTACAATGATGGTAGTTACCCTTCAAGCTGTGATTCAAGCAACCCTTTTGATGTATCTGAGGTAATAATTAATTAATTACTTAGTTAATTAAGAAATCAACTCTATTATAAACATATAAACATATAATAAATTTGTACGTGTAATTTATTATCATAATTCATAAACCAATGACGTTTAGGACAAGTTACATATAATAAACATATAACGGCAAATTGATATAGATCTAGTTTAGAGATGACAAATTGACACTTTTTGATGGAAAATTTCTCTAATTTTGTTGTCTATATGACACTATATAAGACTTGTTCTTTCAACAAGTAATTATCTTAGGTTAAAAGTCAAACAATATATAATAAATCTGTTATCACCCATAAGTTAACTTGTTCACTTATCATTCTATAACTTTATCTATAAATAGTCTCGTTCATTCTCATTATTAGTCTTTGCACCAAATCAAAGATAAACAAATGACCGGCACTAAGAGAGTAGTATTATCCATGTTAAAATTTGACGATACTTATATACTGCATACACAAGGATATAATAATAAGTTAGTCTCCCTTAAACGGTATATTCATTTAACAATTAAAACGAGTTAAGTACTACTCCCTTTTAAATAGATAGGACAAACTTTGTTATTCCTAGAGCTCTTTCTATCCCATCTATCTAATGAGTAATACCGAGTAATACTTAACCCATTTTAACTATAAAATGAATACTAACCATTCGCCTTAAAAATGAATTCGGTTATTAATATTGCATCCTAATGCAGCTAGACGATGATTTTCAAGACAAGTTAACAGCCGAGTGGCCATCGTTTAAATGCCCAAGTATTGGTACAAAGTTTTGGGCACACGAGTGGAACAAGCATGGCACATGCGCTCAATCGGTCTTTAAAAACCAACGTGATTATTTCCAAGCGGGTTTGGACCTTAAGGAAAAAGCTAACCTACTTCAAGCACTCGATAATTCCAATATCATTCCAAACGACAAATTCTATAACGTCGAGGATATTAAGGAAGCGATGAAAACTGAGATCGGGTTTTACCCGTGGTTAGAGTGTAATAAAGACCTAAAGGGTAATAGTCAAATGTACCAAGTTTATGTTTGTGTTGATAAGAATGGTAAGGACTTTATTGAGTGTCCTGTGCTTCCTCATGGTAATTGTGCATCTAGAGTTCAATTTGCTGAATTTTAGGGTTTGTTTTTGATTAATTCAATTTAATTAACCTAATTGACTCGGTTAATTCATTGATCAGTCAATTGTTTGATGAACATTATTGTTGTTTGATGAACACTATTGTTGAAAATAAATTGTTATTGTTTCATTATTATGTTTGAATGAATCGTGCTTGTTATTACTTGTTTGAGTATGTGTCAAAGTCCAACCTAATTAGGAAAAAGTCAATGCAGCTAAAAGTTAATGAATTCATATAATTTTATGATACATGAAGTTAGTTGGTTTTGAAAATCTTCTAATTACTAAAGGAATAAGTTTATTTAAAATTATTCTATTTTTTTTGTGACCTGTATTTTAACAAAACTAAATTAATCTGTTGAATGAGTGGAATATAATACTAGATGTTATGAAGTACATTTTACCCAGGTCAGGATAGTTAATGCTACTGTAATGCACCTCAAGGAATTAAATCCGAAAAATGAATTACGTATAAAAGGCATTTTTCAATCAAAAGAACCCTAAAATTGAAGCGAGGAATTCGATTAAATGATTAAATTGTATTAGTTTGAGAACAAGATTACAAGAGTAGCTGTAAAATGTCCTTGCTAATTATGTAAGCTAAACTAATTACTGTTTATACACAAGTAGACCAGTAGAATGTCATTGCCTCCTACTATTAATCTAAATCTTGGACAGATAAAAATCGGTTTGATCTTAATGTAATGGGGTATGGACCCTTGGTTGAGTCGGAGTAAATTTCTTTTTTTTCTAAAAAAGAAAAAATTAACTTTTCTTCTTTTTGTCTCGATATAAAACACTTGAAAAAATGTAGTATTAGAGAATATTATATACGTATTAAGATATTAAGAAATATATATATTATTATGGGTATTATAATAATATCCTATAAAATATTTAGGAATATT
Source organism: Heliosperma pusillum (assembly GCA_022085475.1). NCBI lineage: Eukaryota > Viridiplantae > Streptophyta > Magnoliopsida > Caryophyllales > Caryophyllaceae > Heliosperma > Heliosperma pusillum. Next base: position 159,513 of record JAIUZE010069937.1, on the reverse strand, counting down.
CTTTGAGTATCCTTCAAGACGGTCTACTATATATTGTAACTGATTTCAATGATAATAATCACCTCATTATATCGTCTTACAACACGCTCCTTAACTACAAAATCTCGTGAGGGAAAAAAAATCCGCTGCGAATATAAATTTGCAACCAATCGACGAATTGATAGGCAATATAAAATTCTTTTACTTAAGCCAACTTATATATACAATATAAAGTCAAAGTCATAAATACTCAAATTGCCTTATTATTGTCGGATAAATCAAGTAATGTTGAGCATGTTAGAGCATCTCCAATGGTAAGCTAGTTACTACTAGCTTACCTTTGCCACATCATTTCTTTAAGCTACAACAAGTTTAAGCTACAATTTACTCTAATGGATTAACCAACTTATTACTAGCTTGATTGAACCCACTTAACATACTTCTTTATTAATTTATTCAATTTCCAAATTTTATCATAAAATTAAAACTTTATTAATGAGGTAACAAATTTCCAATTGGTTATTTGTCATGTGGGTCCTTTCAAGCAACTAGCTCCATGGAGCTAGTAGCTCAAAAATTTTGTGGGTCCATTTGAGATAAGCTAATCTACATGGACAACTCCAATGGTTAAGCTACTAGCTTGCAATTATTTAAAATTGCAAGCAAGTCCCCAAGCAAAACCATTGGAGATGCTCTTAGAGCATCTCCAATGGTTCACCAAAAGGACTTGCTTGCAAATAAAAAAAATTTCAAGCTACTTGCTTGACCATTGGAGAGCTCCACCTAGATTAGCTTAAATTGAGCTAGTAGCCCCATGGAGCTAGTAGCTCAAATGAAATGTATTAATTAAATGAGTATTTTTAATTTTAATTTTTTTAGGTAAAATAATGAAATATGAGCCCATCTAAACCACAACACCAATAGCTTATCATTGGGGTAGTTTGTAGCTTAAAAATGTTTTAGCTTGAAAATCACATGTGGCAAAGGTAAGCTAGTTGCAACTAGCTTACCATTGGAGATGCTCTTATGACGTTGCTATCCTAAAGTCCTAAAGTCTCATTTCCTCAACATTTAGTCCAATATTATTTTGTAAAAAAAACACACTTGGTCAAATACATTCGTAATGACATTACTCCAACTAAAAAACTCAAAATAATAGCTAATAATTGTATATTTGTCTTAACTTTAAAACAGATTTAGTAGTAAATATCGCCCTATATATAGATGTGATACGTAATTTTTGTCTTTACTTAGACATTTTGCTTTTTACCACGTTTATAATATTTGATCGGTTTCATACACATCTGTCTTAGGCTAGAATTTGTGCTAAAATTACACTCTAGCAATATAAAACACAGTTAGTCTCTCTCAAAACGGTTATTTTCGTCTAAATTTAAAACGGGTCAAATCTTAACTCATACTCATATTATGAAATGGGACAAGTATTTTATTGCTCTTACGACATTCGACTTTCTATAGCATCTAATTAATTAATTTAAGATGAATATGCCGGTCCTCGATAAAAATTTGGTAATCAAGTTTAAGACTTAAGTCCAAACTTCAAACAAACACCATTAATGACATCTCAATTCTGAGCAAGATTGCTCTCTCCCTCTCTCAGTGATCATTTGATACTCTCAAAACTAAAGAGGGTAACTTTTATAGTTTCTGTATACCCTTTTACCTTAATTTAAGCATTTGTTAATGCTTTACTATTAATTTGAAGTTATCTGTATTTTATTTATAGTTTTCATGCTAATTTGTTGTCAAATTGCTTTGTTTTCTACAAATTCTCATAGAAGACGGACCAATTTCGACGGGCCAAATGTAGCCAGTTTAACGATACATGTGACCATGCGACAAACAACCAGTTATAGCTTAGGAAATGTGGCTTGTTACATTTGTCGTTATAACCAGTTTTTTTTTTTTTTTTTTTTTTTTCTGCACTGCTATTTTATCCTTTTTATTGCATGTGTTAATCATTGATCAGAGTGATGGATGAATGATGGTAGCAGTGATAATGAATTTTGAGTGTTGTGATTTGTTATTCTGCAATTAAGATGTATAAATGGAATGCTGAAATTAGTAATATCCCTTATTGAATGCTTACACTCTAGTTAAAGGGTAGTGGAAATTCTGGATTTGATTCTATTTTTTGTTGGTGGTTTGTTATGGTTAATTCGGAAACAACCTCTTTGTATTGCTATTTCAAGGGTAAGGCTGCGTGCATCCGACCCCCCTTATCTCGCAATTTGCAGGAGTCATTGAGGCATTAAAGTAATGCTGTTGTTTTGCTGTTGTACTATGCTTAGCCATGTTTGATGTATAGTTGCATAATTGGTGAAATATTGGACAAGTAGCCTTGTTATTTTGCGGTTGGACTTGTTTCAAGCTCACTCCTCTGAATTCTAGCCTTTGATCCACCTGATTTAACCAAAGCGTATACATTTCTAACAGTAATTGGATCTGTCACTCTGCCCCTTTATCCGAATTCCAAATGCATGCAAATGATTTACGCTCATAGACCTATTTGTTCTGTTTCTATGGCAGGGGCAAGGTGAGATTGTCAGTGCTATTTTGCTCGAAGAACTATTTTCGTAATCTGGTTTTTGATTCAGAATCTTAGTCTGTTACAGTTTTCCGCTTTTAAGCATTTGATAACGATTACATCACTGTTCTAAGGCTTGTAATCTTGTATCTTGTTGCCCTTCAAAGATCAATGTGATTGCTTTGGCTGTATGATGTCTCATGTCCTCAGCTTTTCTATATGCTGGAAGTTCCTGTTCGTCATATCCAAGCGCCAATGACTGTGATGATGCAAGGACTGAAGAAATTGTGTGGCGGTGTCAGCGTTGCTTCCATTTGTGTACTACTGGTACTAAGATATTCCTCAACACTAAACTCCTCTGGTCAAAGTTTAGTTGGTTCCCCTTTGTTTAATACAACCAATGCGATCGAGCGTGTCAAGACCAATCCTTTAGATTGGGTGCAATCTACTGCTCCAGCCGATTTCCATATCCCGCAACAAATTGCTACTCCAGTAATTCCTGTGGACACCCTAGTTTCCAATCTTTATGTTCACAGGAATCTGACAGATGCTGAGCAAAATTCTCTACTAACTGGAAACCAGCTGAAACACTTGATCAGTAGCTCTCAAGCTTTGCCGTATGCATTAGAAGCCATTAAGGAAGCTTCGTATGCCTGGGATGCCCTTATGACTGTCGTTAAAGGGGAAAAAATTTACGTAAATGGTAGTGCAAAAGAGAAGCAGTGTCCTTACTATTTTAATCAGATGAATGCCTTGGAACTGAATGATAGCGAGTTTAGGTTACGGACCCCTTGTGGTTTGACTCAAGGCTCTTCCATTACAATTATTGGAACTCCAAACGGGCTTTTGGGTAATTTCCGGATTGACTTAACTGGGGAACATATTCCTGGAGAGACGGAACCACCTATCATAGTACACTACAGTATTAGGCCTAATGGTGACCAGTCAACAGAGGAGCCAGTTATTGTTCAAAATTCCTGGACTGCTGCTCTTGATTGGGGAGAAGAGGAGCGTTGTCCGTCTCGTGAACCGGGCAGCAACAAGAAAGGTACGAATCTATGATATCTCTCATTTCTTACTGAACTTGTTATTGTATTTGTTATGTGCTGGTGAATTTTTCCCTTAACTTGTTTCCATTCTTAAGATCTTCGGCTTTGGACGATGATGGCATAAAGCAAAATGGCTCAACAGTACCAAGTGTAGATGTATTTTAAGGCACAATTTCATTATGGGTCATTCGGAAACAACTTTTTGTGTTCTTAACACACGTGTAAAGCTCTATACATTTGACCCTCTTTCACCCCATCATAAACGTAGTCATTGTCTCATTGAGGAAGTGGGTAATGCTAGTGATTTCATTTAGCTTACATCGATTCAAAAAATCTGTTTGGTTTTTTACTTTCTTTTCGGACTTCGTCAGTGGATGAGCTAGATCAGTGCAATGAAGTTGTGGGAAAGGATGTAATTCAGACATCAAATTCATTCACACGTGGAAATGGATCAAAGGGATCTCCGGGTCATAACGGATACAAGACAAAGCGGTACTTCCCTTTCAAACAGCGGTATCCATTTGCTGCAACCCTTAGGGTGGGATCAGAAGGAATACAAATGACAGTTGATGGGAAGCACATTACGTCATTTGCTTTTCGCGAGGTACATCTTTCGAGATTCTGAGAGCCTCTCTTTAGTAGCCTAACGCGACTTATACAGGGCTAACAAAATATGTTCATCTGCCTTCTCGCGTGATTATCCAGACATTGGAGCCATGGCTCATTAGCGAAGTAAGAATATCTGGAGATCTGCAATTAATTTCAATCCTTGCAAGTTGTCTTCCTACATCTGAGGATCTACAACATGTTCCTGATCTAGAAAGTCTTAAATCTGTTCCCGTTCGACGTGGACAACTGTTCGACCTTTTTATTGGGGTTTTCTCTACTACTAACAACTTTAACCGTAGAATGGCTATTCGAAGGACATGGATGCAGTATTCTCTAGTACGCTCCGGTTCAGTTGCCGTGCGTTTTTTTGTTGGTTTGGTGAGTGTCTTCCTCTTTTCGCCCTGATAAATGATCATCATTCATCATCAATACCCTAATGCCTTTAAAGAGGCTCCAAGAGCTCGCCTTAGTCTCGAGACGATTACGACAAGTTTCAGAACTTGATCAAGCCTTGTGTTCTCTATCTTTCTGATGTTGGTTTATTTGCAGAATAAAAACCAGAGAGTAAATGAAGAGCTTTGGAATGAGGCTCGAGCGTATGGAGACATCCAGCTAATGCCTTTTGTTGATTACTATAGCCTGATTGCATTGAAGACTGTCGCTATTTGTACTTTTGGGGTAACAATTTTTCTTGCTAAATAAGGAGTAATACTTAGTTTTAGTCCTCTTGACAAGAATACGATACTGACTTCTTTCTCGACCGACTCAATTCAACAGACACACATTATTTCAGCAAAGTATGTCATGAAGACAGATGATGATGCGTTTGTTCGTCTTGATGAAGTTTTAGCATCCTTGAACAGGATCAATGTGAGAAGTGGATTGCTTTACGGACTCATCAACTCAGACTCATCGCCTCATCGGCATCCTGGCGACAAATGGTTTATTAGTACTACGGTAAAAAGTTAACCTTCAATAACTACCACGTATATATATTGTTATGTTGGATATGCGTGGTTTGTCACGTTCCTTGATAAAATTGGCGATTTTGTGAGTAATCTGAATGTGGTGCAATCATGAAGGAATGGCGTGCTAATACTTATCCTCCATGGGCGCCTGGACCCGGATATGTTGTTTCGCATGACATTGCAAATATCGTTGCCAAGAGACATCAAAGTGGTAACTTGAAGGTAACCGGACTTGATAAGAGTCGTCCCTTCTTGATTAAACAAACTGTCGTATTATTCAGCTTATCTTTTCACTCAATTAAAAATCGATGTGTGGATACTTGAAAATGTCAGATGTTTAGGTTAGAAGATGTCGCGATGGGCATATGGATTGCAGATATGAAGAAACATGGGCTCGATGTGAGGTACGTGTTTGAAGAAAGGATATGTACTGAAGGATGTGAGGACAATTATGTTGTGGCACACTATCAAACTCCACGAGACTTGCTCTGTTTATGGCGAAAACTTGTCGAAACTAAACTTCCAGTTTGTTGTGGGAACGGAGACTGATCGAGTAGATATACCGGACGCACCGTCGTGTATAGGTTTAGAGGTGATATTTTTTTTTATTTTTTGTTGTAAAGAGAATGACAAGATTAGTTTTGACGATAACAAGTTTTGGCGAAATGGTAACTTAGATAATTTTGTATTACCAAATACAAAGAATTAATCGGGTTGGAGTGAATTTGATAGTAAAGGTTGATATAACGATAATGTAAAGAAATTATGTAATTTATGAATCCTAATATTTCATGGTCCAAGTATAACAAACTAAACCAAATACCTTTATTGTCGGTTTGGAAACATAGATTTCATTTAGAAATCCAGATTTCAATTAAATTCCTTGTTTGGCAAATCAAAATAGTTGTATTTGGAAATATTCAGAATTTGATTCAAATCTCATCCTTCCCAGTTTTAGCTCATTTGAAATACGGGTTGTACACCCTTCATTTCCAAATCCTCATCACTCTACACCACTCCGACCCCTCACTGACAAGAGCTAAGTGCTAACTGCTAACACCCATCTTCCTCCATTGTAAAACAATCGAAATTATTAATTTATGTTGACGGTAATTTAATATTAAAATTTATAAGTTCATACTTCATCAATTTTGATTACTCGTACCTAGTTGCTTATGGTTTTGCTTGCACCAATTAAATTTGAAATCTGAAATCTGAAATTTACCAAATAGTGCAAATTGAATTTGGATTTCATATTTTAAAATACAAATTTCAAAATATAGTATTTCAAATGAAATCAAGATTCCCAAACGCTGCCTTAAAGAATTAGAGATTTTTCCTGAAAGTACCTTTGTAAAGAGTCTATTTAGTACAAATAAACACAAATTCTTAAGAGAGCCTTATTGACAAATAAAATAGGTAGTTGTATCGTACAACGCTTCAACCCGGAAATTATTTGACAATTTAATTTCTCCTAAGAAAACATGCATTAGCTTGCCCGAAAACAAAATCGTGCAAGCTTGGCTAAAAGCGGATAATATTATACATTTATACTAATATGATGGAGTGGTGGAGGCAGCAACCCCAATACCATCTCCATATCTATTAGTCTTACATATTAATTACAAAAAACAAATACTTATCTACTGATCTACATGTTGAAAAAAGTTTCAATACGTTGGCAACCAAGAAAATATGCTAGAAGGTAGCTTGGTAGTGTTGGTGGTGTTGGTGAGTGGATGATGGAGATACATAATCAAGGATGGAAGATACTTAAGACTTACGCAAATGCTTGTTTCAGACGATTAATTTTCGTCTGAAACTTTAGACGAGATTTTGTGACCATTTTATGATAACTTATAACCGCTATTGTAAAACACTACAGCCATTGTGGCAATGTTACCACTTGTAGTAACTTGTCTTTCAAAAGTGGTCACACTTAGCCGTGAAATAGTTACAATATCTCGTTTTATGGTTTCAGATGATGATATGCCGTATAAAGGAAGACCAACTCAAGATAGATTATAATTCAGTTTTTTTTTTGTCTAACAAATAAGCAATAGAAGGGAGGGGGAATTCGAATTTGGGATCTATTATTCACAATAGCTCCGTCTTAATCACTCAACTCAGATATCTGATACTTTTAATTGAGGTTTTAACAATGGCTTAGCTTTAATTCTTTAAACCTCAAAATATGGAGAAAAAAAAAGTGGCAAGGATTATGTTCTTTTACGTTAACACCAAATATGGGTATTATTAATTAAATATTAATAATTCCGTGGCTATAAAGAAATTAAATACTCCGTACGTACTTGTAAATGAACCGTTCAAGTTTTTAGCTTTGCTTTTGCGGAGTCTTTATGTTATGTTATGTCTAAAGACAGATTTATCTTACAAGCATGGGCGAACCCATAAGGTAGCAAGGGGTAGCACCCGCTACCCCAAGCCCGAAAAAATAAATGAGAAAGACGACTTTTTGCTATCCCGTACATGGCTGGGATTACAGAATATTATTTAGTAAAAGCAAAATAAAGGCAGTAAAATGGCAGTGCTGAAGTGGTAAAGTTGTGGGCTTAATCCTACTCATCTAGACCACCCATGATCAAGCCTCCTAAGAAGCAATTTTTTGTTTTCCTTCACATCATTTTTGTTTTCTTCATATTAATGGGCGGGTGCATTTAACATATATTCATTGATTTCCTTGCAATTGAGTAGTTTTATTACTAACTATATATTTACTACTATATCTAATAGTATATACCGACTCACTATTTTACAAATTATTAGTTGATATTCCCTCTGTTTCAATCATTTATTTACCCATTTTATTTTTTATAAGTGCTATTTTAATTAAAAGTAAACAAATAATTGAGACGAATAATGTAATTTATTTTTTAAATTATAAGTTGTCGCACTTGTATTAATAACAATTGTATACGAGTTGTTCACGTATTGGTCATCCGAAGTGCTAAACTATTAGGATTTAGGGTTCAGCCGCAATAAATAGTTTCAAAACAATAAGCATGAAAAAAAAAACTTTTCAACTAAAAAAAAGTTATTTCAAAAAAAATATTTATTCATCCGTGTTTCTTTTACCAAGAGTAAATGTTAAAAAAAAATTCGCTACCCCATATATAAAATCCTGGGTTCGCCCCTGCTTACAAGCAATAACAATGTCAAATTTATTATTTTAAGTTTTAGAGAATATTGCCAAACTTACTTCTAACAAATACACAAATCTTATAAAATCGATATGTCGCATTACTCGCATATATTGTACAACGAACTTACGTAAAAAAAAAAAAAATATTTTATATGTATGTATTATGGAGTATATTACTCCGTAAATAATAATAATAATAAAGTCGGTTTATTACCTTTATATTGCATAACAGTTTTATACGAAACAAATCAATAAGGAGTTTCGGTTTTAATAATGCTTGTTGTATAAACCATAGTTTCAAAACATCTACACGGAAAATACCTCATTTTCCAGTATATAGCTTGACTTTTAAGCCTTAATAACCTTTTTATTAGTTAGAGATTAAACTTTTACAACATTTTGTGAGAAAATAAGGTTGTTTGGGGTAAACCTGACGCAACATGACCAAAACAAATAAAAGATAGAAAATATTGCTATCATTTTTAGTGAAATAATCCTGTGAATAGTTTTACATTTGGGTTATTATACGTATAAATTCCGATAAAGATCTACATTTTTTTTCTTTAATTTAAAAAGAATTATACGGAAAATAGTTTAATGCCAACAACAATGATATATCCAAAATTGTTAATTTGTAATAGTGTTTTATTTTTAATTAAGGAAAATGATACATACAATCTTTAGGCTGTATTTAAGAAACTAAAAAAGAAAAGAAATTATTAATACATGGAGTAATTACATAGGTTTATATGTAATTTAGTTATTAATTCATAAGTTAATACGGAGTACCAAATTTGGAAGGTATTGTCGTAGCTAGGATCATAAACCCGATACTAAAAAGTGCGGTGGAATTTGAATAATACAAGCATGTCATGAGTATCGTTTCTTATAACTTTACCTAGTGATAATATCTGGATTACTAAAGGTGTAAGCCTGTAATAAAATCATAAAATTATGTTTTTGGATCTACGAATAAAAAACTTAATTAACAATTACGATTGATTCCCGTATACGTTTTTGATTTGTATCGTGATATGATTGATTCTAGGATTATAATTATAAACATGTAAAGATCAGAAATATACTTCGTATATGAACATGCAAAATAATGGTAATAAGATATAACGTACGACCTAGCTAGTTCGATCGTTATAACGTAGACAATAAAACAACATTCAATTATCTTTAACTAAGAATATGCTTTCATTCTTATGTAAGATATCACGTCAAGCAAACTCCTATCTATCTAACTTAATAACTTATTATATATAGTCGTTAAATCAAACCAAACAATATAACTTTAATTAAATTCTATTCAAAGAAAACATAAGAGAAAAAAGAAGTGAAAAACATGGGAAAATTAAGGAGTTCATTGATGATCATGCTTGTGCTAATTCTTTGTTTATTTGGTGAAGTTTTATGTAAGAGTAAAAAACCTAAACCTCATAGATCTGATTTTGATTTCTTCTACTTTGTTCAGCAGGTAAATATGTCATTTTATTTTGTATAATTTATCTTATATTGAATGACATATTCGTGTTTCAGACGGCTTTACAATAAAATGTACTCCCTCCGTACCAATTATTTGTTTGTCTTTGATTAAAATAATCTTCACAAAGAATAAGAAGGGCAAACATATGACGGGACGAAGGGAGTAACTATTTTCTTATAAAATGTTTCATCACTTTTTTATTTGTTGAAAAGGGACAAATTTAGTTGTAACATATTATCATTAAATGGTTATATACAATCTATTAATAATTAATAAATGGTGATATTTTTCTGGTCTTAAAATAAGTCGGTCTTAAGAAAGACTTATTAATGTTAAACTAGTTTTGCTTCCCGTGAAATTCACGGATTCGTTAATGGTTTACGACTTTTGACTTCTTCGGTTTCTTTTGGTCCTACCTATGGTGAAATAAAATATATTAAGTGATTTAAAAATTACATCTGAGATACTACTACGTAAATGTTTTTATGAAATTGACAACTTTATCTTTCGCTTCTGGCGATAAAAAGGGAACATTTTACACTAAAACACAAGTACACAACCATAATTCCTTGTCAAATAAGAGAGAAAACGTCTAATGACACAATTAAAAATAATTCTTAACATTTCTAGCAGATTATTAGAAATTTAAGTAATATAAAGATTTATTATAAAAGTTATAGTTGTATTTTTCTTTAATTTAAGATTTGTTAGCTTCACCTTTGTTATAAACATTGAATCTTGTACATGGTGATCGGTGAGTATGTTACGTCCATGTTTTTCCGAGGTAAACAAACTGCCTCTTAATATTATACATACACTCTAGAATTAGATGTAGTTGTTTAATTTGTGTTTGTTGATCACTAAGTCTTTCTTGTGACGGGACGACCCGTCGCAAGCTTGCGACGGGTCAAATCCCCCTCACAAAGAGAAGTGGCAAGGCAAGTGGGTGACAAAGGGTCACCCCGTTACAAATGAGAATTTGTGTTTGTTGATGGCTATCCATAGTCATGGTTTATTGTCAAATGACTCATTCCTAAACAATGCACGGAGAATGTCGTTCAAATGAATACATTCCACTTTAGAGACTTATAGAAACTCTTGTTAGCCTTAGAATCTCTTAGTTAATATTAAAGGTTGACATATATCTCATATGAATTTAATCAATGTGCATCCTCAACCAACTTAAGCTAGTGCTATCCAAGCCAATTTTAGCCAATTAGTTCTCCCTGCAATAGTGCAACTCTTATGTATTGATATCTCATACTCGCGGAACCCTTGACAAAAATCAATACCAAGAGACATTAGTAAACGGATATATTAGTCAAATCTCTGTAACAAAGTAAACTACAAATATTACAAAAAAAAAAAATTCCATGTGATTTCAAATGAGCTGTTCCTCGCCCTACTAAACTATGTCCTTATAAATTATATCTGCAAATTTAAAAATCTTGCTAAATCCATAAATTTAGATTATACGACAATAAGTAGATAATTAATCTCAACAAAACTTAACTATCACATGATAGATTATTAGGGGTTGATTAAGATTCACATATAGGCTCGATCAACACCTGTCAAAATATAAAAAAAAAACATTAGCATTGAGAACCTTGTTACATACAATGACAAAAACCACACCTATTGAGTCTATATTCAAAAGCTTGAATCACACAATATATTATTATAGTAACATACTTACATACACTAAGTGAATCATACCGTAGTAATTTGCGTTAATAAGAAGAAAATAGGCGAGTCATCTAAAGTAGACATGTGAGCGACCCGAGTGTAATAAATATTTGTTTAATGAAAATAAAAGGGGATTAGGTTATTTAGGTAGAGTTGGGAGTGTTTCGAACTTTTAGGTAGAGTTGGGAGTGTTTCGAACTGCAATTTATAAGGGAATCATGTGACTATAGATCAAGAAAGTAGAAACTAAATCATTTAAGGCGGAATTTCAAAAGATGGAAGATGAAGAAGCTAATTATTAGAGTTTAATATATATGAGTAATTGACTAATCACTAAGAGGAAGCGGAAAGGTTGGAATTGCATGTAGTGACGGGTAAGAAAGATGTTTGTTGGCATACTTGGTTGGAAATGTTTTTTCTTATTGTGTAAGGGGTTGCCATGTGGCATGCTCAACTTGCCTTTTTATATTATTTATAGATGTATTATGTTGTTAGTGTCAATCGTAACAAATTCACTACACATGATCAACTAATAAATACATTAAAAACTTCCCAAAACATTGTATCAACATTAAAATTATGAGACTAAAAAGTTAAGGTTACAATAATTTCATCACTTTATCAACATTAAACTATGTCAAGAAGTAAGAATACGATACAAATGTTTGTTAGATTCTTCTCTTTTCTTCTAATTTCTCTCTTATCTCTTCAATTTCTTTCGCTCATTTGATTATAACACATTATAAAGGAAAGATAGGAAAAGATTTTCAAAATTAATCAAATGAATATATATAGGTAAAGAAAAAAAATTATCCGTCATTTTTGTAGGAATGTGATAGATTTCTTATCAATTGATCTTATTTATAGGTAAAATTTGTTGAATTGGTTTTATAACAGCAGGATATGAAAAGTTTATTATTATTAAAGTGGGACAATTATGATTATGAAATAGAGTAAGGTTTGGGAGAAGATGATTTAAACTTAACTATTATATTGATTAATACTTTGCCTTTTTGTATCCCATTTTAAATTCTTTTTTTATAAATGATTTAAAGAGGGTGAATTTGAGATTATGAAGTGGAGTAATGTTTTGGTAGATGAACATTTACAACTTTATTAGTATATTCGATGAACATTTAAATTTTTGTATAAAGCTACAATTTTTTAAATTTTATTTTTTAAATAATGATGATGACGTGACATACTCTAAAAATATAGAAAAGGTGAATCATGAAAGGTAATGCTTAGTCTAGCCTTTTTATATTTTATATAATATAAATTTTCTAATTTTTTTTGTTTTTTAAAATAATTTGATTTCAATAAACCTTAAAATATTAAATTTAGGATTTAATTTTAAGTTTAATTGTAGTTTAACTTTCTTAACAAATAAAAAGCAAAATTTTAATGGTTATTGTTCTTTAATATGTGTTTAATGCTACAATTTTTTAAACTTTTTTTTTAAATAATGATGATGATGATGTGGCATGCTCTAAGCATATAAAGAAGATGAATGATGAAAGATTATGCTTAGTCTAGCCTTTTTATATTATATATAGATATTTGTCTGACGTAGTGACATGTATTTATGCGAGTTCATATATTGTGTTCCTAATACAAAGAGAGCTTTAAATTGTTCTCATGTATAAACATTAATACGTATATATGGAGTAATAATTATACGAGTTCATATATTGAATACTTGAATATAACCCTAATGACTGTATTTATCATTATATTATATGTATATACACATAGTAAGAACTATTGTTGACGATTTTTCGATATAATGAAAATGCAGTGGCCAGGAGCATATTGTGACACAAAAGGGCATAAATGTTGTTACCCAAATACAGGAAAGCCAACTACAGATTTTCATATACATGGACTTTGGCCTAATTACAATGATGGTGGTTACCCTTCAAGCTGTGATACAACCAATCCTTTTGATGCATCTGAGGTACTTATTATTAAATCCGACGACGTATAAATTACGAATAATTCTTAGGTCTTCCAGGAGGACGATAAATATGTACTTTGTATATTATACGAAGTATATCTTTATCATCGAGACATCAATTTATGACTTATGAGACAAGTTATTATACATAATATGGACTACGTAGCAAAAATAAAGCCAAATAATGATCAAAGTTATTATACTTTGTTGGCTATGACACCCCCAATAACACACCACCCCTTTGAAATTTAATCCAAATAAAGGACTAAGGAATATGACTACTTATGAGTTTAATTACTTTGTTTCGGTTTTCTAACGTTAGAGACATTAAGAAACACATTAATAACCTAAATAAAGAAAGATTTTGAAGGCTATGCAATTAATAACGGTAAAATTAAGTTTACACACATACATCAGTTTCTCATGATATTCTTAAGAATTTCTCTCGTTTTTTTTAATTAGCTTGTTAGTGTGTGCCTTCAAGGTACACGTTAAACATATCGTTTACCTGGCCTTACAATAATGTTATTTTGTTATAATCTAATGCAGTTGGACGATGGTTTTCTAACCAAGCTAACAACAGAATGGCCATCCTTTACATGCCCAAGTATAGGTACAAAGTTTTGGGCACACGAGTGGAACAAGCATGGCACATGCGCTGAATCGGTCTTTAAAAACCAACGTGATTATTTCCAAGCGGGTTTGGACCTTAAGAAAAAAACTAACCTACTTCAAGCACTTGAAAATTCAAAAATAATTCCAAACGACGAATTCTATAATGTTGAGGACGTTAAGGAAGCGATGAAAACTGAAATCGGGTTTTACCCGTGGTTAGAGTGTAATATTGATGGAGAGGGTAATAGTCAAATTTACCAAGTTTATGTTTGTGTTGATAAGAATGGTAAGGACTTTATTGAGTGTCCTGTACTTCCTCATGGTAATTGTGCATCTAAAGTCCAATTTGCTAAATTTTAGTTTAGGTTTTGGGTTAATTCAATTTGATTAGCCTTTTACATGGTTAATTAATTGAATAGTCGATTATTTGATGAACATTGTTTTTCAATGTTCACTATTGTTATTAATAATTTGTAATTTGTAATTTGTAATTTGTAATTTCTGCATTATGATTAATTAATTAATATCTGAATTAGAATCAAAGATGTCTTAATAACTTAGTACTAAGAATGAGGTACACATGTGACATATTTCTCATGTTCGAATCACCCTATCCTTGTGACCAAGTGTTTGGTTTTCTTTACACCAATGGGATGACAAATTGAAACGGTTCGTTATGCCCGTAAAAGATAAAAAAAACCTAAGATCTTATATTGACCGCCATGACCGGTATGACTTACAAAGACTCAGATTACTAACACTCCAGAAGCCCGCCAACTTATATATATGTACAACAAGTAGTCTTGCTTTTGACCCGCCTCTCGCAGCCTCCTTTCCTTTTTTACATTATATAGATCGGGGTGAATCATCACATAGCTGTAATCGTCACAAGTAAGAATTTGTGGTATTGGTAGAGGATTAAAAATTAAAATCCATGTTAGCTAAGGTCAATCTGAAGCCTAAATCCACACTCAATTGCTTCTAGTTGATATATTCTAAGAATAATCTAGTATTAAGAAAGAATCAGTTGGATTAATGGGCTTGAGAAAATAAAAATGGTTCCATTAGTCAATGTTTGACATTTTTCTAATATCTAAATGATTACTTGTATTTCTAAGTCAAATACTTTAAGCCTACTCTCATAAGTATATATATAAAAAAGCTAATATAAAAGATTTGGAGTAATCTTTTGATACATGTTTTTTGAGCTCAAGAATCTAGTGCGTAACGATGGGGACATACATTATACATAGAGCCTAGAGGAGTTTGGTATTATTCCAATAAGTCCCATTTTCTAACTCTCTTGACTATTTATTTTATTGTTGTTATCGACAGTTGAGGCTATTTTCTTCGAATTTAATGGATAATTCCTTTGGTTTTAATCGTGAGAGTCAGAAATCGAATACCTCAATGTTTATTTTAGATATGAAAGTTATGAAAACTTACACCAATCAACTTTAGTATGTACCGTAAATACTTATCTTAACACTAACACTCGATCACATTAAACCCAAAAAGTTAAGTAAAAAAAATGTCCATTTTTCTACAATTTTGTCCATATGATTAACGTCGGATTATAATATTATATGTCCACTGATTGTCGAGAAATCAAATTGTCGTTTTATTATTAACAAAATTTGTCTAAAATAAAACTATAAAATCTATGACTAAAACAATAGTCCAAGAGAATATAAATTATTTATTGGATTAGAGAGAGTAATGTAATCAACCTAATTATGTCGTAGCAAAACTCGAAATTGTTATCACCATACTTAAACAGTGACAAGGCACAGTATAATTCAACTCACTTCAACTCCATTTAGTTCAGTTCAACTCCTATCAGCCGAAAAAAACCAAGCCATACTCACATAGAATCATGAAAATATTTTATCGTTCCTGAGAATATGCTATAATGAAACTTAATATCACGCGGTGATATTATATCGCTCTTGTGATGAGATACTCCATATTTTAATTATTTTAAAAGACTTCATCAATATCCTACATACCTTATAAATATGAGAACTACGTATCATTATGAGATGCATAACCCACTAATTATTATCACAACATCTCAAGCTCATCCAACTACTACAAATGGCATTACGTTCCTTTCTTATTCTATTATTAGTCTTCTTACTCTCTTGCTCTCACCTTTTATCGTTAAATGCTATTCCCTTATCAAGTAAGACCATTACACATTTATTTACACTAATTAATTACCTTCTCAATATATTATATTAGTATTATTATTATATTATATATGGCTAATTATTTTGATATTGTCATAAATAATTTGATTATTACTAATCTTTATGTTTATCTACTTAAATAATTTCAGGAGGTCTTAACATGCTCCCATCAAACCGAGGAGAAATTTTAGTCTCGGAATCAATGAACGAGGTGAATTATACTTTCTCTGTTTTTTTTATATATGACGTTTTTGTTTTTAAATAAATGAAACCATTGTATGTTATGAACTTTTGAAAAGAAGTATTTTTTTCCTTACCTTTTCACTTAAACTTAAAATATTGATGAATTTTCAACCCTACCCTCCTAAATGGTTATCCGTTCCACGGGTTAATTTGGTCCGGTCCAGTCCAATTCTGGATCGTTGAACACCCCTAACTATATGAGACAACTTTATACGTGAATGATACATGAAATTTTATTTCAAGTTTTTGTTATTTTGACATTAATGTTATTTTATGTTATTTATTAATAGAATGAGAAGATGAATGTACAAGATATGATAGAGGAAGATATTATTGAAGGAAGAATGGATATTGAGAAAAATGATTATGGACCGCCGACATCAAATCCTGTTCACACCCCAAAGCCACCACGTACGTGAGATCGTCTCACTTTGTAACTACGAGTAGTGTATTTCTCCGTCTCATTTATTCCAAAGGTAAACAAATGATTGTGACGAATAGAGTAATGCTTATGTATTGTACGTATCAAGGGTGATTGTATTAAAACCATACTACACTCATCTTTCGATTTCCTCATGTTTTTCCGTTTTGCAGATTTTTTTCGTGATATATATGTTCGGAATAATGGGTTGTAATTTGTGTTGTGTTGAGTTCGTGTTCATGTACCCTTTACACAGAACCACCAATGTTAAATGGGAATTTTTATTTCACTTTTTGCAAAAAATAAAAAACAAACAAATAGTTGTGATTTCAGGTCGGAATCAAAATTTTAAGTTGATGGTTAGTTGACGAGAATAGGCTATGCAGCAGCATAGCGCGACCTGAAATCGCACAAAAAATGAAAGAATGAATATCAATGCTTGCAAATTAAAAATGATAGTAGCATGTATATATTCGACACGACACTCAAGGATACGAATATGGAATCCGTACATGATATCCAAGTCCGAGTAACATAGACTACAACACTATCGCGCTTCTGGATTCATTGTTATACCACTCGAAACCAATGGACTCATCATTATCTCTGTCATTGAAGTAGACGCTTCTGACGTAGACGCTTGTGAATTCTTCTTGAGCTCCATATCCAAACATACCTTGAGTTTCACTACGACTTCCCACATGACCGGCCTTTTGTCGTTGTCTCTTTCGACACACGCTCTAGCTAGTTCAATTGCACCCCAAACTGATCCTTCATCAGGACCCTGCATTGTTTGTTGACTTGGTTCATTAGCTGATTTTGTTATTCTTGGATCCAATACTTTCTGTAAATCTCCTTGGTTAAATATTTCCACAAACCATTTAGCCAAATCAAACCCTAGACGAGGCGCTACACCTGTGATTAGCTCCAGTAAAACAACCCCAAAGCTGTAAACATCGGCTTTCTCATTCAGCAGCCCTGTTTCCGAGTACCTGCGCAAAATTTAGCATAAACCCTGTTCTTTTGGACTGAAATTGTCTGAACTTAATAAACTGAACTAAACTTATGAGAACTGATATTAAATCCAAACGAACATGGCCTTATCGACAAAATTATTCCCGAGATTCATATTTTTCAAACAATCCAATGTCGATCTCAAATTCCTGAGCTAATCTTGAGCCTGTTTGAGCTATAGCTCAGACTGGCTCTTTCACACCCCTGATAGTCTAATTAATACGGAGTATTACTACATTATGTATGAAGATCAGTGGAGTTGTGATGAAACTTACTCTGGAGCTTTGTATCCATGGGTACCAATAACCCGTGTTTCTATAGTCGTGACATTTTTCTCTGGGAAGATTTTCGACAATCCAAAATCCGCCACCTTTGCCTGAAGGTGTTGATTTAACAATATATTTGCGGGTTTTACATCTCTGTGCACTATACGAACTTCACAGTTTTTGTGCAGGTAATGCAATCCTGCAATTCAAAAAATTCTGCCGGTCAATTTTTATCCGAAAACAAGAGTTAATTGCATTATTAACATTATTAGCCGACATATAACTGACCTTCAGCCGTGTCAATGGCTATCTTTAATCGATCAGTCCAGCTTAAAGAATCTGCTTTCTCTGTTCATTACGACAGGCAGGTTAGTCTTGAACGATATTAGAGCAGGATTAAGATTCATACGCGCAATATATGGTTTACAGCTTACCTGACAAAAAAGCTCGTAAGTCCCCTCTTTCCATATACTCGTAAATTAGTGCCCGTTTGGTTCCATCTTCACAGTATCCCAGTAGAGAAACCAAGTTGTTGTGAGAAATCCTTACAAACACGTCAATCTGCGCTTTAAACGGGTCCAAAGGAGAAAATATTACTCGGAATCGCTTAAAAGTCACAGACAGTCACAATACGACTACATGGCCTCAAACGGGTCCAAGTTGTTATGGCGGTAGTATAAAAACAGTGGAAGAAAAAGGAATAATCTTATCTGGTTGTTGTGGCGTGACTTTAGATCACTGTCCTAAAGTCGTTTATGCCCCGTCTACTACACACGGTCTCAGTGGCACTCGACCCCCAGGATTACACAAAGGGGGGTATATATACAGAAGGAATCTTTGCGCAGGTGCTCTACCAAAGCCCAAAGCCCGAGCCGGCCGGCCGTGTCGTGGCGCGCGCGCGCGCGTGTGGTTGGTTAGATACTTACCACACACTCATCTAGTAGAGTAGTGTATGGGGTCATATATAAACCCATGAAACTTGTTTTTCATGGTCAATGTGGGATAGGAAAATACAAGTGGGTAGCTAATTTTGAAGCATATATCCAACACAAGTCTCTCGTCTATGATGGGGGTATGGAGTAATGTAAAGATACAAACCTCGTTGCTGAACTGCGTGGGAGCATCAGTCTCATTTAGCATCTTGACAGCAATTTCTCTTGAGCCATCTAATAAGCGGCCATGGTAAACAACTCCAAACGCGCCTTTACCTAGTTTTCTCTTAAACCCTTCTGTCATTTTTTCAATTTGGACAAAGGTATACTTCGGCAGTCCTTGCACCCTTTGTACCTCTTGACCAGGAGGATTGTCGGGATTTGGGTCAGGCACGCTTCCTGTCAAAATGTCACCTAAAGCAGAAAACATGCAAAAAAATTACGAAATTTGTTCGCCTACCTCAGTAGATTTCTGAAATTACCTACAAGTACAAGCATTGCTATAGAAAACATGATTCAAGTTTACCTTTTGAACAACGTTTCCAGAAGCATATTCCCCCGATTACAGCCAGCGCAATGAATACAACAGATGCTACAGCAATGAGAGCAATTAACAAAGCTGGCACAAAAGACATGGGAAGAATTATATCAGGATTAGAAATGTCATTGATAATCATCCTCCGTCTGAAAAGAATCATTGTATACCTTGTTGATTTGATTTTGGGGACGATTCTGATGTAGGAGCGGGATGTATCGCTATTTTATATAAGTCATACCTAAAGAGGCAGCTTGGAAGAAACACCATAGTATTTTGCCATGTATTCCATATTCTGAAAGCAGCCTTTAGACAGTCGTAACATTCGATACCCACAATATCACGAGTACATTGAACAAGGGCGCGCATTGTCACAGACGAGGAGAGAATGGCTTCTCCTGTAGCAAAACCCGACAAGTTACCATACGCAGCCTCTTGTACGAGAGTAACGTTGAGGCTGTAAAATGCCGTCTGGTTATATGGATCAAGAATATTTTCAGTTGCACTCTTATTGGGATACGCAAAATACGGCTTTACTTCTTTCATGGAGAAAATGGTTCGGTTTGCATACCTCAAGGTACATTCCTTAAACCAGACAATCCCTTCTTTGCAGAATTTACAGACATCTTTTATTTTCCTGGTTGCTTTCTCTACGCATTCCTGACAAGTCTCTTGACTGATATCACCCCTACAGTAGAAAAGGGCGTAGACTTGATCCTCGCCCAAGCCCATCGTGAATTTCGAGAACCTATCTGCTGAGGAGGCGTTGGGGAGGAGATGAGTGAAAAGGGTTTCATTCAAATTGACTTCAAACACGCTGCCTGAATTGTAGGTGAGGGAGGTGCTCCCGTTGCAGGTGTGCCATACATACTCCGGGCTTTCCAATGAAGTCGCGTCTTGCATGGATGATGCTATCAGGACTAGGATTAGTAACATCGACACGGCTCTTCTCAAAATACTAGGAAGAAAGCCGTGAATATGCATCATCGTAATTTAATTCAAAGCTGCAGACCTGCAGAACATCTCTGAATATGTATCTAGATTCTATAATTTGGCCAGTTGCAAAAGGAAAAAAAAACCTTTTTTTTGTGTGGTGCTGTAAGAGAAGAAGGAATGCTTATTTAAGTATCTGCTACTTGTTTATATCTTGGAATTTGACTTTCTATTAAATATTCTTAATGGAATACATGATCATTTTCACTCTTCAGCAGACATAATGACAGGCCAAAAACAGCTGGAATGACATTAAAAATTCATTGACATGGTCATAAATCAGTCAAGTTGTTCTGACTTAGGTTCTGTAACTGTTTCCTGCAAGTTACTCCAGAAACTTGGAGCTCTTGATTCATGCAAAGGTGTCGCAAGTCGCAACAGATTGTCGTTATTTGGAAAAAATACTGAGGCGGTTTTAAGATAACTCGTAATGGAAACTAAACCAACCTAATGCAACAATATTAGCTCAGTGCCTCAAGGGCTCGTATAAAATTGATAGGGTAAGGAAGTTCTGATTTACACAGCCTTTCTCGATAGTGACAATGCAGAGAGGCTATCTGCAACTCGTAATGTATTACGTCAAGAGTTTCATCTAATGGCTAATAGTACGCAGCAAAAAGAACCGCAATCAGTTTACTTGTTCATTTTCGTTATTAACTTAATACCAACATAATCCGGAACCAAAAAATGGTGAAATTTTTAGCCCCAATGTAAATGGTATCGATACAGTACAGCGATAATTTTGTTTTATTTCATCGTATTCTAAACCAAAATACTCCGTAATAGATTACTATGAACTGAAGAGTAGTAAAACCAGTATTAACTATTAGGGCTGTTGCATTCCTGACAGAAGCCATATCAGTATAGCATTACAGCAACATCTATAAAAGAATATAAAGCAATAATAAAATGATGAAAATTTAGAATTAATGTTAATAATTCTCAAACAGACCGTAAGATAAAACTGAATCGCCAAATGTAAGGCCGTGAATAGTTACAACTACAACACTATCGCGGTATTGGAGCCATTGAAATAATATTTGTATTCATAGGACTCACCATCATTGACGAAGAACCTGTGTCACTATTTCCAGCAGTCCTGTTTTTCTCCATACTTAAGCACACCTTCAGGGCTGTAACTATTTTACTCATATCCGGCCTTTTCTTCACATCTGTTTGTACACATTCCCGAGCTAGATCTATTGCCCCCCAAACAGAACCTTCATTCAGATCTCGTGCCATATTTGGATCCAAAATATTTTCTATAACCGCTTTGCTAGATAGTTTTAAAAACGATTTAACTAAATTAAGCCTAAAACTTGGCGCTTTGCCTGTGATTAGCCCCATCAAAACAATCCCAAAGCTGTAAACATCAGCTTTTGTATTCAGCAAGCCAGTTTGAAAGTACCTGTACAACATGTCGTAAAGTAATTGAATTGCGGAACATGTCCTTAAGTAAGTAATAGTGAGAAGACCATCTCAACCAAAACCTTTTTGAGATTTTTGGAGGCTGTCATAATTTGAACCCGACCTTGTAGTCACACTGGCTCTGATACCATGTGAGAAGATCATCTAAACCAAAACCTTAACAATCTTAACCGTAACATTGCAGAGGGTATTCGTTCTTTTTTCACATAATTTATGTTTCGTCAGTTTTGATATTGGTTTTAGATAATTAATTGATCTTCCCTCAAAGGAAATTAGGTAGAGTCAAAATTTAGCCTTACCCAGGATCTGTGTAACCAGGGGTAGCGACGACTTGTGTGACTACCGTCGTAACATTTTTTGGAAATATTTTACATGAACCAAAATCCGCCAGCTTTGCGTGCAGCTTTTCATCTACGAGTATATTAGCAGGCTTCACGTCTCTGTGGACGACAACATCATTGGCCTTGCAGTGCAGGAAATACAATCCTACAACACAAACTATAAAGATCAAACACAGGTCGAATCATTAAACGCAAACAAAAGTGGATTGTACAGAATGTAGATGTATCCCAGACCTTCCGCCGTGTCAATAGCTATCTTTAGTCGATCTGTCCAGCTTAATGAACTCGAATTTCCTGTTCATCAGGACAGACAGCAGATCAGTCTCGAATCGGAAAAATAACACGAATAAAGATCAGACAGATGCATAATGTATATCTGTATATGATTTACCTGATAAAAGAGATTGCAAGTCTCCCTTGGCCATATACTCATATATCAGCGCGAATCTGGTTTCATCTTGACAGTATCCGAGTAGAGAAACTATATTTCTGTGAGAGGTCCTTGCTAACACATCAATCTGCTCACAAATTAGCGACACGACAAAGTAAATAGAGGAGATATATGCCAGTATCAGTTAAAGTCACAAACCTCGTTTCTTAATTGCTTAGAAGCATTATTCTGCTTTAGCAGCTTGACAGCTACGTCGGTAAATCCATCTAATAAGGTACCTCTGTAAACTACTCCATAACCTCCTTCACCCACTTCTTTGTCGAATCCGTTGGTCATTTCTTGTACTTGGGCATAAGTATAGTTGAGCAACCCGTGAGTTTGAAGAGGCGCTCTTGCTGTAAAAATGTCACCTGATGTAAGGGAGCGTAAAAAAAAAAGTCCAACACGTATAGAAAGATAATCCAATTCATAGCCGAGTAAACGACCAAAGGTATCTATGAAACTCATCTTAACACATCATATACAAGTTTACCGCATATGTCAACTAGCTTAGTTGGTAAAGTCATGAGAAGTAGTTCTCATGACCTGGATTTAAATCCCGCCAGAAACAAAATGCTCTTGTGGTTCCCTTTACACCAAAAAAATGAAAAAAATTCATAATACAAGTTTGCAACCAATGAAAAGAAAATCATGATCATTCGGGCTTACCTTGTAAATAGTGTCTGTGTCTCCAGAAGCAAAAACCTCCGATACCAGCCAGTACAATGAATCCGACAGATGGCACAACTATGAGGGCAATAAATGAACCTGGCATACACAGAATCAGATGCTGAAGGGATATATAATATCAGATAACGAATGCTAAGGACCGTGGTATACCTTGTAGGGTACGTGAAGGGGGCGAAGGAGGAGGAGGAGGAGGTGCCACTGTTTCATACAAGTCGTATCTAAACAGGCAGCTTGGAAGGAACACCATGGTATTTGCCCATGTACTCCATATTCTGAGAGCGGCTGACAGACATCTGTAACATCCAGGCCCCACTATATCAGGAGTACACTGAGCAAGGCCGCGTATTATCTCAGTTGAGGAGAGGTTGACTTCTTTTGTGGCAAAACCCGACAAGGTCCCTTTACTATAAGCAGCCTCTTGTATGAGAGCATCCATCGTGCTGTCGAATGTCTTGTTATATGGCTCAAGAAGATTTTCATTCACAATGCCAGAGGTATTGTAATATGGATAATTAGGCTTTACTTCGTCGATGGAGAAAATAGTCCGATTTGCATACCTCAAGGTACATTCTTCAAACCAGACAATCCCTTCCTTTTTTAATTTGCAGGAATCTTTTATTTTCCTGGTTGCATCCTGTATACAATCCTGACAAGTATGTTGATTGACATCACCCCTACAGTAGAAAAGGGCGTAGACTTGGTCCACGCCTGAGCCCAGGGTGGAGCTCGAGAACTTAACCGAGGAGGCGTTGGGGAGGAGATGAGTGAAAAGGGTTTCATTCAAATTGACTTCAAACGCGCTGCCTGAAATGTAGGAGTTAGTCTCTTGGCAGGTGGCTCTCATATACCGAGGGCTTTCCAATGTAGCCGCGTTTTGAATGGATGATGCTATCAGGGCCAGGATTAGTAACATCAAGACGGAATTCGGGATTAATCTAAGAAAAATCACATGCATATTCATCATCACTGTGCAATTCATAGCTGCTGAATGTTTTGTGTGTCAGAAAATGATTTGATCAGTTGACGGAAAAGTTTTTGTGCTTAAAAGAACAAAACTTTGTTTCGGCGTAAGGAGGGTATCACTCTGTATTGCTTCTGGTCTTGTAAGAAAACAAGAAGGAATACTTCTTCTAGTATTCGGATTGCGACTTGTAGTTCTTTACTTGTATATTCTACAGTTTGACATTCTGCTAAAATGTTTAATGGAGTACATGATCTAAGATCAGTCATGACATAGTCTAAAATCTAAATCAGTCAAGTTGACATTCTGCTAAGAATGACTTGTTTCAAAATAATAGAAAAATAGAATGGTGAATCTGTTGTTCCCTTGACATGGAACCAAAGAATGGTGAATCTATGGTTCCACTGGACACGGAACCGACACAACTTAGTGAGTCACTTTGTTTTATTTCATCGTATTCCAAAGCTAAGAAAATTAAACTCGTAAATGTATGAAAACTATGAACTGTCTGAATTCCATGTTTTTAGTGTTATGGCGGTAGTATAAACAACATTAGAAGAAAAGGAAAAATCTTATCTGATTGTTGTGGCGTGACTTTAGATCACTGTCCTAAAGTCGTTTATGCCCCGTCTACTACACACGGTCTCAGTGGCACTCGACCCCAGGATTACACAACGGCTGCAAACTTCGTGTAGGGAAGAGAGCAGATGAGAACCACCATAAACGTTGCCATGACTCTTTTAATTAAGTTACAGAAGACATATTGTGTTGGTGTGAGAAGGAGGAGAAAGACAGATTTTGTTATGTTTCAAATACTGAATAAGGGTGGTGCACACACAAGGAATCTTTGCAGGTCTGATTTGGATACATTTGGATACTGCAGCACACAAAGACTGACACAAGCAACCCTAAAGCCCAAAGCCCGAGCCAGCCGTTTGTGGTTGGTTAGATACTTACCACACACTCACCTAGTAGAGTAGTGTAAGGGGTCATATATAAACCCATAAAACTTGTTTTTCATGGTCAATGTGGGATAGGAAAACACAAGTGGGTAGCTTATTTTGAAGCATATATCCAACATTTAGTACTTCTGATAGAAGAAGCCAGATTAGTAATCAGTAGCACAGAGTTAAGCCAGTACAGTCAGATACTCAGATCTACAAAAGAATGAATATTAATGATAGCAATGCTATACGAGCCGACTATATCCAAACAAATGCTATGAACAAAGTAAAATCGACGAATGTTAAGAGAGCTATAACACTAACGCGGATCTGGAACCATTGAAATACTATCTGAATTCATTGCGTTCATTATCCCCATTGACGAAGATGTAGACGCTCTGTCACTATTTCCTGCATTCCTCCTGACACCCATTTTCAAACACTTCTTCAGAGTCGCAACTACTTCACTCATGTCCGGCCTTTCTGTCTCGTCTCTTTTTACACATTCCCGAGCTAGTTCTATTGTCTCCCAAACAGAACCGTCTTCCAGATCTCTTGCAACCCTTGGATCCAAAATTTTATCTAGATCCCCTTTGTTGAGTGCGTTTTCAAACAATTCGACTAAGTTGAACTCTGTGCTTGGCGCTTTGCCCGTGATTAACTCCACAAGAACGATCCCAAAGCTGAAAACATCAGCTCTCATATTCAGCAAGCCAGTTTGTAAGTACCTGTACAACAAGTCCCAAGTAAGTGACATCAGTACGTTTTTAGATACTGACTTATTTCAGACAGGCCTTTTCTGTTTAATAACAAAATGTTTCAGCTAAAGTTACAACTAAAATTGTTCACAATTTATTAGGAAATTGTTCTGGTAACTTTAATATCAAAGATGCCCACATTTTATCGTAAATGGGTAACATACTCTCCGTCTTAAACTTAAACAGAAAAGGCCCATCTTAAGGGAAACCTGTTGAAGCAAAGTAGAGTTAAAATGTAGCTTACCCAGGATCCGTGTAACCGGGGCTACTAACGATCTGTGTTGCTATAGTCGTAACATCCTTTGGAAAGATTTTAGATGAACCAAAATCGGCCAGCTTTGCCCGGAGGTCTCTGTTTAGGAGTATATTTGCAGGCTTCACATCTCGGTGCACTACAAGGTCGTTAGAATGGTAGTGCAAGTAATCCAATCCTACAATATACGGAGTAAATTTTTAAATGTTGTACACAGGTTGAGTCATTTAAGCATAACCAAAAACAGAATTGTAGTGAAAGTAGATGTATCTCGAACCCTCAGCCGTGTCAACAGCTATATTCAGTCGATCAGTCCATCTTAACAACTGTGGATTTCCTGTTTATTACGCGAACAGTAGGTCAGTCTAACCGTCTTGAATGAGAAAAACAAAACTAAAATTCAAACAGATGCATAATATAAACAGAGTATAAATGATTTACTGGATAAAAGCGATCTCAAGTCCCCGTTGTCCATAAACTCATATATCAGAGCCAAATAGGACTCGTCTTGACAGTATCCGAGTAAGGAAACTATATTTCGATGAGAAATCCTTGCTAACAAATTTATCTGCGCCCGAAAATTATGTTTTGCATCAATACTTCGCGATGTTAGAGATTACACGGTAAATGTATATCATGTCACGAACCTCATTACTAAATTGCTCAGAAGCATTATTCTGATTTAGCACCTTGACAGCGACTTCTCTGGTGCCGCCTAATAAGACACCTCTGTAAACTACCCCATAACCTCCTTTACCGATTTGAACACTGAAGTCATTTGTCATTTGTCTCACTTGGAAATAGGTATACTTTGGCAACCCTTGCACCCTGTGGTCGACATCGACAAGAGTGATTGGTTCCTCAACAGGAGTATCAGTGAGCCTCGGTGTCAAAAATTTCTCTGTTGCATGAAAGATATTACAATACATTTACTAAGGTATACAACAACTGCAATTGGATCACGATTCGATTTTACCTTGCAAGTAATGTCGGTTTATCCATAACCAAGCACATCCTATCACAGCCAGCACAAAGAACACAACAGGTAGCACAACTATGAGGGCAACATACAAACCTGATATGCACAAACCGTAGGAAAATATCAGTCAAAGTTGACATCGTCTGAACACCAACGTCAAGCGATTATAGCTTACCTCGTCGGGAAGGTGAAGAGGATGAAGCAGCCAGGTGGGGCACAGTTCCATACAAGTCATACCTAAAGAGGCAGCTTGGAAGAAACACTATTGTGTTTGCCCAAGTATCCCTAATCCTAAGAGCGGCCGTCAGACATCTGTCACATCCGGGACCCACAATATCAGGAGTGCACTGAGCAAGGCCACGTATTATACCAGACGACGAGAGATTGACTTGTTTTGTAGCAAAACCCGGCAAGGATCCCTTACCATAAGCAGCCTCTTTTACGAGGGCTTCCATTGTGCTATCAAATGTCTTGTTATACGGTTCAAGAAGATATTCATTCACGATACCTGAGTCATTGTAGTACAGATAATATGGATTTTCTTTGTCAATGGAGAAAATGGTTTGATTTGCATACCTCAGAGTACATTCGTCAAACCAGACAATCCCATTTTTTGAGAAGTTGCAGACGTCTTTTATTTTCGTGGTTGCTGCCTGTACGCAATCCCTACAAGTCTGGGGATTGACGTCACCCGTACAGTAAAAAAGCCCGTACACTTGGTCCTCGCCTGATCCCTGGGTAAAGTTTGAGAATCCAGTCGAGGAGGCTTTCGGAAGGAGTTGAGTGAAAAGGGTGTCATTCAGATTGATTTCAAATGAACTGCCTGAAATGTAGTTATTCTTTCCTGGGCAGTTGTAACTCCTGAAATGAGGACTATGCGATAAAGTTGCTCCATGGATCGACAATATAACCGAGACAAAGACGATGAAGAACATCAAGACATGTTGAATTAACCAAGGCTTCCACATCATTCAAATTCATAACTACTGTTATTCAAGAAACCATCATAACTAAATACAGAAGTCTAATGCATTCAGAAATATTTATTTAACCAGTTGATGGAACAACTTGGAGGCTTAGTATTTCAGGAATAAAGAAGACTTCTTTTTACATTATTGTATCCTGAAATTTGACTTTGTGTTAAAAAAAATTGTTTAATTGAGTACATGACTGTATTTAGTGGTCCTAATGACATCCCCAATGTGCTGGCAAAAGATGAGGAAGTCTCAACGACATTATCTAATATCAGTCAAATTGTCCTGACACGAGTTTTCGACAGCTGCCGCGACTAATTAGGTTCTTTACGTTTGTTCGAAATTCTTCTCGTGACTCAATCTGCAGATGCCATGAGATGTGGTACGCCTAACCTGGCCGGGGTTCAAACCCTGTCAGCATCAAAACCGCCCTTGTGACTCCCTTTCCACCAAAAAAACAGAAAAAAAAAAAAAAAAAACTGAATCCAAATCCAAATCCAAATTAAAGCACATAATCTAGATTCAATCCGTGGGTAAAAGGATTTCAAACGATGACTTGGATCGAGAAGGTAATATGGGTAGCCCAAAGTTATGCCAGTAAATCCAAATCAATTATCAGTAGATTGAACTGAAAATATTATGCTGTTAATTGGCACTTACGATAGAATCCGAATCAGTAATCTACGGTCCAGAGTTATGCCAGTACAGCCAGATCTACAAAAGAATTAATAGCAACGATAGCAATGCTAAACAAGCCTACTATATTCAAAATAAATACTATGAACAAACAAAAATCAACGAATGTAAGACCATGAGCATTTAGAAAGCTATAACACTAACGCGGATCAGGAACCATTGAAATACTATGTGAATTCATTGCATTCAATATCCCCATTGACGTAGACGCTCTGTTACTATTTCCTGCATTCCTCCTGACACCCGTATCCAAACACTTCTTCAGGGTCGCAACTACTTCACTCATGTCCGGCCTTTCTGTCTCGTCTGTTTTTACACATTCGAGAGCTATTTCTATTGCCTTCCAAACAGAACTATCTTCCAGATCTCTTGTAATCCTTGGATCCAAAATTTTATCTAGATCCCCTTCGCTGAGTGCGTTTTCAAACAATTTGACTAAATTGAACTCTGTGCTTGGCGCTTTGCCTTTGATTAGCTCCACCAAAACAATCCCAAAGCTGTAAACATCAGCTCTCATATTCAGCAACCCAGTTTGGAAGTACCTGTACAACAAGTCCCAGGTAAGTGACATTTCCGAAAACATCATTACATAGTAAACTACACAGTCAGTTATCAGGAAGATCAGTAGTACAACCAATCTAGATTCGGCCGCTCTCTTCCTGGTTCAATGTTTTTTCTCTGAAAATGAACCCTCATCCTCTTCAAAACTATATCAGATCCATAGACTATATCCCGAAAGTTGTAGGATTGTAGGAATAAACAACTGTATAGTAGATGTTACGCAGGTCTTGCCTTAATATTGATTTTAATATTAACAACAGTTAGTTTTGTTAAACTGTACAGATTTGTATTTTGTAAATTTAACATTGTTAATAAATAATGAATTGATTTTTCCGTAAAAAAAAGCCTAAGTAGAGTTCAAATGTTACTTACCCAGGATCTGTGTAACCAAGGGTACTAATAACCTGTGTTTTTACTGTGGTAACATCTTTCGGGAAAATTTTACATGAACCAAAGTCCGCGAGCTTTGCCTGGAAGTCTCCATTTAGCAGTATGTTAGCAGGTTTGACATCTCTGTGTACTACAAGGTCATTGGAATGATAATGCAAGTAATCCAGTCCTGCAACAGAAAGTTTAAAGATTGAACACAGGTTGAAAGATTGAATCATTAAACATAAACAAGACGGAATTCTATTGATAGGAAATGTATCTGAGAATCTCAGACCCTCAGCCGTGTCAATAGCTATCTTTAGTCGATCTTTCCAGCTTAATGAACCTGGATTTTCTGTTCATTAGGAAAAACAGCAGATTACTAAAATTCAGACGACAACAACATCAAAGCCTTAGTCCCAAAATGATTTGGGTCGGCTGACATGAATCATCATTTGAAACCGTTAGAGCATTAAAATTCCGACTGATGCATATACTAAACGGAGTATGTGTGACTTACTTGACAAAATAGATCTCAAGTCTCCCTTGTCCATAAACTCATATACCAGTGCCAAACAGGTTTTATCTTGACAGTGTCCGAGTAGAGAAACTATATTTCGGTGAGAAATCCTTTCTAACACGTTAATCTGCTCAAGAACGTATTGTTTTGCATTATTACTTCGCGATAGCACAGAGCATTGAGGAAAATCGGGAAATATATAGAAACTGTCAAGTATTGGTTTTAGTCACAAACCTCATTCTCAAATTGATCAGAAGCATTATTCTGATTTAGCACCTTGACAGCAACATCTACTTTCGTGTCGTCTAATAAGGTACCTCTGTAAACTACCCCATAACCCCCTCTACCCACTTCAACAGCGAAGTCCTTAGTCATCTGTTTCACTTGAGAATAGGTATACTTTTGCAGCCCCTGCGCCCTGTGTTTGATATCGACAAGAGTGATTGGTCGCACACTAGGAGTATTAATGTCCCTCCGTTTCAGAACGTTACCTGGTGTGAGTGGAAGGGTAAGAAAAGACATTTCAATACATTTACACAGATATTCCAATTCATATACAACTAAAGGTATCAATGGGCCTCATCTAGACACATCATATACAAATATAAGTATACAAGAATACGGCAATGGAAAGGGAATTATGATTCGTGTTTACCTCGCCAAAGGGGTCTCTTTTTTATCAATAACCAAGCACACCCGATTACAGCCAGCACAATGAACGCAACAGATAGCGCAACTATGAGAGCAATATACGACCCTGAAATACACAAATAATAGGAAAATAAATAACATTTTCAAATTACCAATTGTAACAGGTTGTGATTACTGATTATCATATATTGTAAGAAAATTTAAGTCAATATCAACATCGTCTGAACACCAAAGTCAAATGGGGTAGAGGGAGCATGATCAGATTATGAACGTAAATGATACTACAAAGTTCAACCTTTTTTCTACGATTATGGTTTACCTCGTCGGGTTGGTGGAGGGGTTGAAGGAACTGAGGGTTCCCCTGTTTCATACAAGTCATACCTAAGGAAGCAGCTTGGAAGAAACATAATCGTATTTGCCCATGTATCCCGAATTCTAAGAGCGGCCGTCAGACATCTTTCACATCCGGGACCCACAATATCAGGAGTGCACTGAGCAACGCCACGTATTATCTTAGTCGAGGAGAGATTGACCTCTTTTGTTGCAAATCCCGGCAAGGATCCCTTACCATAAGCAGCCTGTTGTATGAGAGCCGCCATAGTTGCATCAAATGTCTTGGTATATGGATCAAGATGATACTCACTGACTGTGCTAGAGCGATTGTAGTATAGATGATTGGGATTTAACTCCTCAATGGAGAAAATGGTTTGGTTGGCATACCTCAAAGTGCAATCCTCAAACCAGATAATTCCTTTTTTCGAAAATTTGCAGGAATCTTTTATTTTACTGGTTGCTGCCTCAACGCAATCCCGACAAGTCTCCAAATCAATATCACCCTTGCAGTAAAAAAGGGCGTAGACTTGGTTCTCGCCTGAGCCCTGAGTGACATTCGAGAACCCAACCGATGAGGCGTTGGTAAGGAGTTGGGAAAGGCTGTCATTCAGACTGGCTTCAAACGCGCTGCCTGAAATGTCGACAGAGTTCTCTGGACAGCTGGTACTCATAAAGTTTAGACTATTACTATAAGACGACGTCGCGCCATAGACAGATGACAGTATCATTCCAAGGATCAGTAACATCATCAATACATACTTATTTATCAACCAAGGCATCAACATGATTACAGGATTCAACTAAGCTATCTGAAAAAATATTCATTCAATTTATTAAAAACCATCAGAGTCAATTCATTAGCTTTTTTTATCAGCATTCAAAAATATTTGTTTGACCAGTTGATAGAGACAACTTGAAACCTTAGAAGTTTATGGAATTAAGCAACTTGGATTATCAAGAATAAAGAAGACTTCAGGTTGTAATTGTTTAATGTTTATATCCTGGAATTTGACTCTGTGATTAAAATATGTTTAATGAGCAAGTGATTGTCATTAGTCACCTTAATCACCGGCCAAAAGAATTGGCACTATGTTAGGAAATCTCAGTGACATAGTATAAGATCAGTCAAATCACAAATTCTCATTTGTGACGGGCATATCCGTCGCAAGCTTGCGACGGGTCAAGTATTACCCACTTGGGTAGGAAAAGCCAACCTATTTGTGATTCTCTATGTTTTGTCTTATCTACCCAAGTGAGAGGACTTGACCCATTAAAAGCTTGCAACGGATATACCCGTCGCAAATCAAATTGTTCTGACATGCAGTAGTTTTCTGTAGCTGTTTGCCTATTTTGACTGTTTCTCCTAGCAGAAGCTTTTCCTTTTTTAGCATCTACTTCTACTAATCTACAAATTCCCTACAGAAGATATGGGGGATTAAGAATCGATAAAATGTGAGATTTCATTTGAACCCGTCTTAAGTTTAGGATAGAAAAAAAAATATTGAGAACGGGAATGCAAATACAGCAACTCATTTTATCAGTTCTTGGAGAAACAAAGTTTTGATGGCTTGACAACGAACTGTATTTAAGCCGGGTTTAACTGGATCCAGATCCAAATGTGATCCAAACACTAGACCCATGTCCGATTTGAAATTAATCCACCGGTTCCAAAATTTACAAATCCGAATTAGATCCTCCAAATTCAACATAAATCTACCAGTCCACAATACTGAGATCAAAATTCAATTCATGACTCTTTGGTACCAGATATAAGGATCCAAGTCGAGTCATGGGTCTATCGTCATACTCTACATTAAGATTCGACATAATTTCAAATTGTTATCATAAATTCATAAATTATGACAAATATCACTTTTTAATATCCTAAGAATTTTAATTTTCTCACATTGGTGAGCTTAAGAAAAAAAATCCATTAAGTTCATCTGAATTGGAGTAATTTCTACAGCTATACAAGAAAGTATATTTTTGGAACTTTAAGTATATATTCACTATGCTCCGGATCATTTTGTTATACTCCGTACTTCTATCACAAAAATGGTAAATTAAGCAAAAATACTGAAGTAATTAATTTTTCAAACACTGTCAAATCACCGAGATGAAATTCAAATCTGAAGTCGTCATGCTGAGATTTATCAGATCTCGACACTAACCAGGACTTAGCCAAACCTAAGACAAAAACTTTCTATAAAATGAAGTTATGTGCAGAGAAAACACTGGAACAAGTATTGAACTACTTTAACTTCGATATAAGATCACTTCAACCCTTAACCATCACTGATCGGCAATCCAGACCGTACCAACACCCGGAAACTTTATCAGAATATTAATATGTAAAACTT
Organism: Heliosperma pusillum; assembly: GCA_022085475.1. Lineage (NCBI taxonomy): Eukaryota > Viridiplantae > Streptophyta > Magnoliopsida > Caryophyllales > Caryophyllaceae > Heliosperma > Heliosperma pusillum. The sequence continues at coordinate 125,600 of JAIUZE010069937.1, read as the reverse complement.
ATAAATTACTGCAAATTGACAGTTCGAAGACATTCCGTTAAAAGAGTAAGGGCTCGAGAATTTTACAATGACGAAGATGAAAACTGTAACAAGTTTGTTCTCTAATTTAAAGTAACTTTTTCCTCTCAAAAAAGGTTTTCAAAGACCATACTTGCAAGCCCACCACAGACAAGCAAACCATAATTGAAAGGAAACTGAACCAATACATTCTCGAGTTGGTTGTTCTGTTCAAGGTTTGCATCTCTTCTTCCCTGGAATTAAAAATGACGATAACACGAGTAAGAAACAACATACACCCCCTCAATCCTATTTATAATGTCCTCAATGAGTTGACAGATATTTCTCACAATATATATAGAACAATTTTTTATATGATAACATAAAACTAGTTGGCTTTGATCAATGAAACATAACAAGATTAACAATGGATTTTTGAATTTTTTTTGTTAAAGTTAACATTGGTTGACCATCAATGTCAAACGAGGATAATAAATGAATTTGGGATGGATAATATACTCTGTATGTCCGTATGTATTTAGAGCGCAAACTATTAAGTATTAAGTATCATTCCTCCTCATTTTAACACAAGAAAGGGGAAGCTCACCTATCACGAAGATAGAACATTTCCTCGTGAATGGAGTTGACTGTATCCATCAGCTTCTTCAACTCCAATTCCATAAGCTGGTAAACAAAAAAAGCATTAACTTTAGGCCATGTTCTTTTCAACTGATTTCGTTGAATGATGAACTAACTACAAAGTAAATAGCACCGTGCTGCAACTAGTTATTGGTAAAATTTATAGAACTCGTTAGACAAGATCTGTGTAATAATACACAAATTGTCGTGTGTTAAAACTTAAAATCACTGATGGAAGTTCTCAGAATTGTCAGTTCCAAGCTAAATTGAAGCGAGATGAAATGAAGTAATTTTCATGTGAGCGAACAGGGCTATTATTATGCTATGACAAACATGAGAAAAAGCACACTAGAAAATAGTCAAAATACATCTCCCACCATTCAAAACATAAAAACTCGGAACGGATATGAGTGTAGTGCTAACTGCTAAAGGAGAAGACAAAATTGCATTGATGCACTTCCTCTTTTGAGGCAAGAATAAGAGTCAATTTTTGGTTAACATCTCATTTGTCCAATATTTACATCAGTAGACTAGTTATGTTATACCCCAATCACCCCTCATGGCTCCCAACATTTTATCGATTGTTTAGCATATTGTGATCCGAAAGGAAAGAATTGGTATGAATAAAGGGAAGAGAAAAGAAGCATCTGTTCCAAAGGAAAGGAAGCAAAAAGCATTTTAATTTCTCTAAATCCCATTGACTTGGGAGAAATGGTAAGTAACAATTTTATGAAAGTAAATTCCTTTTACTTACTTTCCCTTATTTCCAATTCATACGCACTCATAAAACCCAACATATAATTTCAAAATTCCGAAGAGCAAATTTTCAACCCAGCTCAAACACTACCTCCACAAACACATCCAAAACTCTCAAAGGTCACAATATCACATTACTAGAGCAAAAATTAACAAAAAGAACCAATCTTTAAGCTCAAATTACGATTTATACTAACTTTCCACAAAAAACAACATAAATACATTGTAGCAAAACGAACTTACATCAATAGAGCCCTTTTTAGCAACACTCCCCCAATCCTTAGCAGCAACACCAGTCTTCCAATCAAAATCAACAGTCATTGTCACAGGTGGGTTATGCTCTGCACTCCAAAAACATGTCATGTAATCGCCCGCTTCCACTGCGGTAAACGCAAACTGACCCGCATCCACTTTATCCGCGGAATGAAAATTATTCCCATATGCCGATGTCACCTGCAAATTTGATTCAACTCCCTCTAATCAAACACAAATTCTGAAATATTTACTACGCTATTTCAGATTTTGCAGGGTAGTGGGTAAATGGGTAAATTCTAACTTAAATGGATTAGTATCGCACTAAAATGACATAAAACGGTCTCTCAAGAGACTTAATGCAGATCAAAAATTCTAATGCCCGATGCTTAAGAGAGATGACGCCAGTTTTTAAGGTTTTGAGTATATAGTATAACTTAAAGCTTCTTGGGATTGAGGTAATTGTTACTTGGGTACTAGAAAATGGAGGAAAGTGATGGTAGAAGATATAATAGTTGCTCCATAAAGGTCATGTTCTTTTGGACTTAAAGTCACTCCCTTTGAGCTTCTATAAGCTAAATTCAGTTCAACTCAGCTCCTATAAGTTAAGTTCCGTTCCTATAAGTTCAACTCACAAAAGTTTAGTTCAATTCATACCCATTTTTCTATAAGTTCAATAAGTTCAGTTAAAAATTCAGCACCTATAAGTCAAGTCAGTTTAGTTCAACAAAATTAAGACCAAAAGAACAGACCTAAGGCCTAAGAGGGACCGTTGCCCACCAGCCCCACAAATAATGTATTACCCCGTAATGATTCCTCCCTCACCTCCTATTTCCATCATTCGCAACCACCATAAACAACCAATCTCCTTCGGTTTCTTCCTTTTTAAGCTCTTATACTCTCCTAAGAGTTACCTCCATGAACCTCACTCCCGAAAGTTAAAACCTCATCTAGCTCACAAAAAATCTTAGGTGAAACGATCAAACGAGACAATCTTACAATTCCAAAGCGAATTTTCTAAGGAGAAATCCCATAACATCACCACCAAAACCTTAAAACCTCTCTCACCCCCCACAATAACTTTAAAATCCTCAAAGTCACCTAATAAATTCCAGAGGTCATGTTCTAAACGTAACAAAACCAAATTAAATACAGAGCATATAATAAAACTTCCTTGCATGATTTTATTGATCACCCAAAAGGACCAACCTTTTTCATCCTTTCGGCTTTCACATAATAAAGCTGAGCTCAAGCCAATGTCTTTCAAACCACCTCGAATCATTCGGACAATAACGTCCAATCAAGACCATAAAGTCGGCAACTTTATTCGCCACATGGAAGCAATGTTTAACTATCACTATCTCAAAACACATCTTTTAATCCACACATACTCACAAGAGGTCTTAACTTAAGACCGTCTCACACAATAATTTTAATTCCATTCATTCAGCTTGGCAATTTTGCACGGTTTTAAAACTCGTAAAAATAGAAATACAACCTCGTATACAAAAGTAACAGTAACAGAAATAATAAAAAAAAGTTACCCGAACAGTAAATTTGTGAGCATCGGATAAAGGAGTTCCTTCATTAGGATTAACGATGTGATATTTACCGACAGTCATAGAATTACTCTTGATATCTTCAGAGATACATTTAGTATGACCCGATTGTAGATCGAATCTTAGGGATTGGGTTAATTGTGTAATAAACCCTAGAATTAACAAAATTGGTACTAATTTTAAGGAAATCATGGATTTAATTTGATTTTTAAAAGGGGTAATTTGGGATTAATTGATTGTAATTAGTGATTTTTTGATTTCTAATTGAGATTTATCAAGGGTTGTGAAAGAGAAAGAGAAAAAGAAAGAGAAGAGTTGTTGAGTTTTGTTTGAATGTTTTTATGTTTTTATGGAGTGTGTTATGTCATTGGAGGTGATGTGGGAGTTTTTTATTGGATGAAATTATGATTTTAGGAATAAAATTAATCAATGACATGAGGTGGTATCTTAATAGAAGAAATAAAATTATTATTTAAAATATATAATGGAATATAAATAAGATGATATTTCAATAATTTAGTTAAAAAATTAATTAAAATATGGAGAAAATTTATGTGAGATGGTATGTTTTTTTGTATTTTTTTTGTAAGGAAAGAAGGGAATTTTATAATTATATTAGTTAAGGTAATTTGACATAAAATCGATAAAAATAATACGGGTAGCACCTTTGGACATACATACATTCATAAAGAGGTGGAGTAGTCACTACTCACTAGTCGATAGGCGTGTATAGTAGTGAACAACTTTGTTCCTACTAAATTATAAACTCATAACAAGCTTCATCCTCGGATTAGGTGGGCTATTCTAGAAGCTTTTAAGTGGGCACGAAGATAGAAGAAACTTCACCATAGCAATTACTTGTATTGCTTATTGGTTTAGCTCAAATTCTCAATGTTACAGTTTTAGGGCCTATAATGCGTGCTGTCATTGACGATATTAACCTCATGGATTGCTTCTTTTAATGTATTAAATTCAGTTATAATCCTAAAATATTAAATAAAGAGTTTCATGATTTAGCTAAGAGAGTCGTTAAAATGTAACTATTCTACTCTTTCAATTGTTAAAAAAGAAGTTTCCTTTCATAAGTCACCAAATCACTAAGGTATAGAACATTGATTAGGCGTCAATTATCAGCTTAAACTTTTGTTGTGATTGACTGATAGTCTAATAGTGTCATAGTATGGTATTAAAGCCTCTATCGACTCTGAGGACCCAAGTTTGAATAGCATTCAAGGTTTGCTTCTTAAAAACTACTAGTACTTGTGGGATTCAAAGGAGCAACAGTCAACATCTACAGAAAAGGTCATTAGGGCCAATTTTAAGACAATCGTGTACTCCATTAAGCACATTTTTAATATAAAGTCAAATTGCAGGACATTTAGAATTAAGAATATTAGTAAGAACATTCCTTGTTTTGTTGATTTTCTGAAATTTCCTGAGTTATGAACTAAATTATGCTGATGGCTTGGTTAAATAACCATGTTCGAGTGTTAATCATCATTCCATTAACAGTATTTTCGATTCAAGGCGCGACTTCATCATATAGTCCTACTTACATTAGTAGCAACTGCCAAGGAAATATCTCCTACAGTTCAGGCAGTGCATTCGAATCCAATCTAAACGATACCCTTTACACGAAACTCCTTCCTAAAGCCTCGTCGATTGGATTCTCGAATTTCACCAAAGGCTCAGGCGCGGACCAGGTCTACGCTCTCTTTTACTGTAAGTCTGATATTGATGCTTATACTTGTCAAGACTGCGTGGAGGCTGCGACCAGGAAAATAACTGATGTCTGCAAATCCTCGAAAGAAGGGATTGCCTGGTTCGAGAAATGTACTTTAAGGTATGCCAATCGAACCATTTTCTCTGTCGATGAGGAAGATCCGTATTTTTTATACAACAATGTCACTGGCATTGTGAATGAACATCGTCTTGGTCGATATAAAGATGTATTTGATACCACAATGGATGCTCTCATGCAAGAGGCTGCTTATGGACGTGATAAGGGATCCTTGCTGGGTTTTGCAACAAAATATGTGAATCTATCCTCGACTGAGATAGTCCGTGGCTTGGCTCAATGCACGCGTGATATAGTAGGTCCCGGATGTTACAAATGTCTGAAGGCCGCTCTCAGAATAAGGGATACATGGGCTAATACTATGGTGTTTCTTCCAAGCTGCCTCTTTCGGTATGACTTGTATTTAATTGTGCCAGTTCTGGCCCCTTTGCCCCTTAAGCATAACCAACGAGGTACGGAGTATTCATAATTATCATCGAAGGATTTTGCTTATCATTGACATTCCTTATTTCATTTCTTCAACTTCCTGTATTATTTGTGCCAGTCTTGTTATTTGCTACTGCGGCGTTCGTGGTGTTCTTTGTGCTGGCTATTGATCGGAGGCTTTTGGCTATGAAGACGACATTCAAAAGGTAACTTTGAGTGACTGAGTATATTACCATGACGGAGATCAATTAGATAACTTAAAAAGATCTAATGACGGTATTTAATTTTTCAGGGGTAGGGATAGCCCCTACTGTCTCTCCTGGCTCAACCAGTAAAAAAGAGGAAGACAGTGTGCAAGGGCTGCCAAAGTACAGCTACTTCGAAGTGAAACAAATGACGGAAGGATTTAAGAAGCAGCTGGGTAAAGGCGGGTATGGAGTAGTTTACCATGGTCACTTATTAGATGGCTCTAAAGAAGTTGCTGTCAAGGTGCTAAGCGAGGATGATGCTCCCATGCAATTTAGCAACGAGGTTTGCGACTCTTTAATTTGTTTCATTGTACCGAAACTTACTTACATACTTACAGTTCATCTATATACTTTGTAGATTCTGTAGTCTGTGCTACAGCTAGGTAATGATGCAAAAAAACACGATGTTTTGGCGCAGATTAATGTGTTTCTAAAAATTTCTCACAAGAACTTAGTTTCCTTACTCGGATACTGTAAAGATGGAACTAATTTGGCACTAATCTACGAGTTTATGGACAAAGGCGACTTAAGAACTCTTTTGTCAGGTGAACCGTTTGTCATGCATCTATCTGAATTTTAGTCATGTTATTTTCTCATGTAAGACTAAGATGCATGTCCTGTTTAACAGAAAATGCAGGTTCTGTAAGCTGGACTGATCGACTAAGCATAGCTATTGACACAACTGAGGGTCTGACGTCTATCTATTTTCGATATAATTCTCTATTGTTTGTGAAATAGACTAGATTGACATATGATTACGCTTGTGGATAATCTGGATGATGTACATTTCAGGATTGCATTATCTGCACAATCACTGTGAAGTGCCGATAATTCACAGGGATGTGAAGCCTGCTAATATCCTGCTAAATCAGCGTCTGCAGGCAAAGGTTGCGGGTTTTGGGTTAACTAAAATCTTCCCTGAAAAAGACGTTACCACTTTGAAAACGCAGGTCGTCAGTACCCCAGGTTACACTGCTCCCGGGTAAGTTTCATAATTATGTCGGGAGTAATTGTCTATATAATGTCAAGAGGCTACTTGATAGTTGAGACCAAAAATAATACTTACCACAACTTAACATTGAGCTTAGAACAAAAATAATACGCCGTTGCCGGGGATCGAACCCGGGTCACCCGCGTGACAGGCGGGAATACTTACCACTATACTACAACGACTTGTTGGCTGTAATAGCAAAACCAAAAATATTAATTAACTCATATTAGTTGTGGTTAGGCTGCATTGTTTAGTGGCACGGAATTTTAGTAGAGTACTCTCATTAAAGTAAGTACATTAGACAATGTAATTAGTACACTTATGACTTCTGAGATCATTGGGGACTACAAACTCATTACTTTATTATTCACTTGAGAAATACTCCACATTCCCTTGATTTCATCATCACTCCTTTTCTTTATTCTCGATTTTTGTTACATGAATTGAGTTTGTACCTATCTATTTCACTATAAATCGGTTCCTTAATCAAGTATCGAGCGCATGAAAATAAAAAAACCACGTCTTTTTATCTATATGATATTTAGAAATATGACCAGCTCACGTGTTAAATCACCTTGAATATTACTCAAAACAATTCGAAAATTTTGATCACTAGCATATTTTGATAGAATAATTTTACTCTTTTATGTTTCGATTATAATTAAATGAGTATGAAAGTGTTTAACATAAGATATTTACTTTATGGATTGGTCAATAAGCTCTCACATGCAAGAAGTATCAAACATATACTCCATAGTTTTATAATAATGTAGTCTTATACTCATTTAAATTTTATTTTAATTTGTATGCATCAAATTTTGCTCTAAATTGTGAGATCTAATCAAGTTATTAAAAAATTGGAACAAGTGTGTCAAATCAAAATGGGCAATTATTGAGATTCACATTAAAATCAAATTGATTCAATCAATCACGTACTCCCCATACCCCTAATAAAACAAGCCAAATGGCAAATACACCATATTATCCAAAACTCAAATGACTCAATTTAACTTGAATTCAATCATCTTACTCTTACTCGCTAAATAAAACAAACGCTCCGATGATAATGTCTCAATTGTTTTGTTTAATATCACTTAAGTATTAGCTAATTACTCCGTATATGATTATCTTATTATTCATTATCTCACAACTTGAATGACATTAATAAAAACGATATTAAAATTAGGATAATGAAAAATACATCCGTTGGAGTTGTATTTAAGCATATATCCAATTTTGCTATAAGTTAGAAATAAAAGACTAAATTGCACATAAATCAATGTAATTAATACACAAATTCAGAAATACTTCCAATTTTAGTATAAGTTAGAAATAAAAGACTAAATTGCACATAAATCTATATAATTAATACACATATTCAGACTTTATTTCCACTTTTATCTTTTTATTTAATTACTGCCCTTGGAGCTGTATTTATCATCCCGCTTAAACTTATCATTACTATATAAAAAGTCGTGTAAATTGTAATTTTGTGAATCTAAATCGAACTGATTTGACCGACAACCGAACCACTATAACCAAATCACCACCCTACATTCCTTTACCTGAAAAGGCACACACACATCATTATGTGATTCAAGTCATCACAATTCACAATCATACAAAAGTAGTAAAAAACTGTCAGGTGATCAAAAAGTTGGTGAATAAATAATAACTGAAAAATACAATAAAACTTTCATTTCCCAACTTTTTTTTTTACCATAAAAAAAACAAAAAAAATTCTCAAAAAATTCCTGAAATTTCTTACCTTCTTTCATCTCTCTCTCCTCACAATTCCCGTGCACATTTACATTACATTACATTCACCAAATTTCCCCCAATTTACTCAATCCACATTTTCTAGGGTTTCCAATTTTTCAAATTTCCCCCAAATCAACAAATCAATCGCACGATATTTTCGTAATTTCCGCCATTGTTGATCATATTGTTGGAGATTGTGTTGTTCGATGAATGGGGGATGAAGACGACGAGGAATACATTGAGAAATGGAGGTGAGAAGCGATAAAATTCCGGCGATTGAAAGAACTAGGTTAAAAGTTTGGTTTATTAGGGTTTGTTCAAGTATTTTATTATGGACATGTATTGTTCATCTTGTTGCTGTTAGTGAGCTATGGCGTCCGAGATTTATTGCTGGAATTTCGTATCGATTTTCGCATGTTTCTCCTACTATTCATTCCGCTCTCGTTACGCCGTCGCCGCCGCCGCCTCTTCCTCCGGCAAGTGAGTTGATGTTCATTTTTTTTAAAATTATTTGTTTTACTATTTTTTTAATAAGATTCGATCTTGGGTAGTGGCCGAACCAGAATTTGAACTCGGGATTAAAAGTAGAATGTTGATGGATAGAGAATAGTATTAATAGTTATAGGAGGTGAAGTAGTAATGCAATGGAGCAAATTAGCAAAAGATCGAAATTTTTTTATTAGCTTCTGTTTTTGTTGAAATATTTATGCTACTAGTTTCTTCTTATAAGATTCGATCTTAGGAAGTGGCGGAACCAGAATTTGAAGAATGTTGATGGGATAGAGAAAAGTATTGGTAGTTATAGGAGGTGAAGTAGTAATGCAATGGAGAAATTTAGAAAAAGGTTGGAAATTTTAACTAGAAAAGATTGATGATTAGGTTTAGTTTTTGCTGAATTATTTTTGGTAATAGTTTCTAATAAGATTCGATCTTGGGTAGTGGCGGAACCAGAACTTGAAGTCGGGGGTTGAAAGTAGAATGTTGATGGGATAGAGAAAAGTATTGATAGTTATAGGGGGTGAAGTAGTAATGCAATGGAGAAATTTAGAAAAAGGATCATAAATTTCAACCAAAAAAGATTATTGATTAGGTTTAGTTTTTGCTGAATTATTCGTGGTACTAGTTTTTAATAAGGTTTGATCTTAGGTAGTGGCCGAACCAGAAGCTAAAGTTGAGTTAAAACATGTAGGAAGTTGGTGGACAGGGAAAATTATTGAACATCATTGGTAGCGAAGTAGTAATGCAATGGAGAAATTTAGGAGTAGAAATCAAAAATGTTAACTAGAAAGTTATGTTCTTTTCATTGTTTAATTGGGATAGTAACGAGATGCTAGCCCACTTGCTCCGCCACTGATCTTTGGTGAGAGTATGAGATGGATTGGCGAAATAATGTGATAAGGGTGAGCTTTGTGAAGATGTTAAGAATTCTTATTGTTTCACACTGTGGTTGTCTTATTCAATTTTTTGTTTGGTAATGGCATTGGAAGTCTTTGGATCTGTTTGCTGCTACATTGACATTTGGCTTAGTTATTATGCCTGCATGTGCGTTAGCGTTCCCGGAGTTGTTAAAGGGAAATGACTAGGGTTCGGTATGCTTTGCATGGATGATGCTCCTTTTTTTGGCTTTTAATCGTGGATGGAGGGAAAGCGTGATAGTAGCCATGGGATTTAGGACTGAGAGTAATTAAGTGTGCATTTCAGGTACTGCCGGTACTGAATAAAATGGATGATGTATGCGTAGTTTGATATGCCACTTCACATACCAAGTGGTCTTTAGTTTGGGCACAATATGCCTGCATTTAAGGAGTAATTGAAGTTGGATTTACCTGATGATGCTGATATCTATTCTTAAATGGTAAAGATTGTCTTTTTTTTAATTGAGTGGATTATTTTGGGTACCGGGGAGAGACATGGAATGTAAGAGGCTTAGTTTCCATGGGCTGTAGGTTTTTTTGTGTTCTTGGATGCATCCAAAGTCCGCATATATCTATTTGGTTGAAGTAATTATATTGTGTAGACTCTAGAGTGGTGTATGTCCTCATTAGTGGTTTGTATCCTCATTTATGACCCTTGGAAGGCTTAATCATTTGGCAAATGATTTCTAATGCAGGAAACTACACAAGTAGGGGCTTTCTGAGAGTAACGTGCAATGGGGGCTTGAATCAGATGCGTGCTGCGGTTTGTCTCGGCTTTACTCTGCTTCACTTAGTCTTCCATCTTTATGCCATATTTATAGTGACTTTATGTTCATTTCAGATATGTGACATGGTGACTGTAGCAAGCTTCCTAAACCTCACCTTGATAGTCCCAGAGCTTGATAAGTCGTCCTTCTGGGCAGATACTAGGTACATATGTTTTAGAAGGTTTAATTGGTTTTTGTTTGTAATTGGTTGCATTAGATGTCTAAGTGTCTAACCTCATAGGGATCTGGTGCAGTGAGTTTGATGACATCTTTGATGTGAAACATTTTATTAATTCTTTGAGAGATGAAGTTCGAATCATCAAGAGACTGCCAAAGAGATTTAATAGGAAGTATGGATCTCAACAGCTGGTTATGCAACCTATCAGCTGGTCCAGTGAGAAATACTATTTTCAACAGGTATCTGTACAAGCTTATTGCTTTGGACTTGATTGAATATTAGGAGTTGTAGGACTATAGGTTCCTTATGATTACAGTACTTTAGCCTTTTTGAGCAATGTTAAACCTAGCTAACGTAGGTTTCTTTTTCATTGGTACCGTGAGAGCTCTTTAACAGTTATATTTTAAATGTCGAGGTCCGTCACTCTATTGGAATCAATTTCTCAAGGTGACTGTAAGGCTTTTTTTTACATATTTTCTCCCACCTCCCTGAGAAATAAATTGCTGCTATCTTTTCATTGTGACTTTGTTTGTGGCTATGGGCGTGTCTTAGACATCTGAGAAAGTTTCTTCACATGAAATTCCTAGGATATGGTAGAAGCAAATGTGGGAATATCTATATGGGATGTATTTTTTGGCTTCTGTGTTTGGTTTGAGTTAATTACCTGTATTTTATGGGGGGGCACGTCATTCTGTAGACTGTAGTTCTTTTAGCTTTTCTATGTGCAAAAGCAGTTGGTGCTTTCAAGAAGATCCCGATATCTTTGATTTGGATTTCGGGTAATCAAAATTTGTTGTAATGATTTTGCGAGGAGTGAAGGACCCCCTGCCTCTATTGTGTTCATCATCATAACAACATTATATTTGTCCAAATAATATGCACCACTCAAGGACTCTGGCCTCTATTGCGTTCATCATCTTAACAATAATTTTTTTTATCCAAATAAGATTTTATGGTACTCCGTGTATAAGAGATTCATTTCTGTATACATTTAACTTATTGAGAGCATTTACTGTATGTTAGCTTCAAATATGCACCAATGTTAGCCTTGTAGGTAGGTTGAATCTGAGACAGAAGTCTATCTGGTATTCTGGTCTCAGGGGAGAAGAGAAAATGGTTGGCCGGTTTTGCTTTTTTAAATGTTTATTGAATAATCTTTTCTGATTCTGTTTTGTTCTGGCATGATGGGTATTATGCAGGTTCTGCCTCTATTCGACAAGCATAAGGTCATACATTTTAATAAAACAGATGCACGTCTCGCAAACAACGGACTTCCTCATGACTTTCAGAAACTCAGGTGCCGCGTAAATTTTCAGGCCTTGAAATTCACTCCAGAGATTGAGGCTTTGGGACATAAATTGATTCATCTCCTTGAAGAGAAGGGTCCTTTCATCGGTTTACATCTTCGATATGAGATGGACATGTTGGCTTTCTCTGGTTGTAACCATGGTTGCTCAGAAGAGGAAGCTGAAGAGCTCAAGCGGTTGAGGTTGGTACTTCACATATTAATATCGGTGCTTTTATTTATGATTGGGGAACTCTAAACGTGTAAAGTATTTTTGGTTTTAGTTTTATGAAGAGCTATATGTTGCTCATCAATCCATCATATCACTCACTTATTTCCGGAATGTCCCCTTATCTTTCCTCTCCCCTTATACTATGAATATTTGAAACCTTTCCCACTGTTGAAGTTCCATGCACTTCCCCACCACTCCCACAATAGAACCGCCTCTGCACCTCTCTGCCTCTCCCACTTTCTCTCCTTGCTCCTCTTCCATACTCACACAGATGAAACTCCCAACCCTTCTCCCCAGCCGTAATCATATCTTAAATCTCAGTTCCTTCACTCCTGCTGAATTAGCTCCCTTTTATCAACCATACCTGTTAAATGATTCTCCTTCACTCTGATATGTTCAAACCCCGTTCGTGTCCCACCACTGAATATCTCTCCTTCCTCACCCTTGAGCATTGTTGACGCAGACATTTGCAATAAATGCCCACTCGTCTCATTAGATTTATGGATAAAGTGATCATCGTGGTGGATGGACATTTATTGTACACATCCATAGAGGTGTTAAGATGTGCCTCTAAAATGTCCTTCAATTTTGGGTGAGTATGTCCCAACAATGGGCAATTATGTTGCTTAAGCTAGGGAGAGGTGTTAGGCCAATGTTTATTGAGGACAAGATGCCGAGACTTCACAATTGGTTGACCATAAAGATATGTAGCTTTAAGAGGTTGCAGACTTGCAGTTAGGGCTAAAAAAGGATTTATTAGACTTTCAACCAGTTATAGTTCATGTTCTTTTTTGGTCATGCAAATCCAATGAGTTTTTGCGGATCAAGTCTTAGCATTTGCATATGACGTGATAACTGTGTCATACATCTATCTTATTATCGTTTTTTTTTGTTTTAGTTGGCTATGGTGGTGGTGGGTCATGTGGATTAGTTGTGGGATATTTTACTCAGTCCTCTTTAATATGTATATACACTCCTAAAATTATATGCATTTTAGACCCTTCTTTGCTTTAGATGATCGTACAACTCACTCATCTGGCATTGCTTTCTCTTCTGTATTTAGATATGCATATCCTTGGTGGAGAGATAAAGAGATCAATTCTGAGGAAAAGAGATCTCAAGGTTTATGTCCTCTTACACCCGAGGAAACAGCTTTAAGTTTGCGAGCACTGGGTTTTGATAACAGCACCCAGATCTATATTGCGTCTGGAGAAACGTATGGCAGTGAAAAAAGACTTGCAGCTCTAAGAGCTGCATTCCCTAATACGGTGAGTGTTAAAGTTTATTGTTCATTCCTCCCATACTTGAAGCCTGAAGTTTTTTGTTGCTCGTTCACTTCCGTTGAATTGGTACTTTATTCATGTTTTTTTTTTTGCGTTTCAAATGAAGCTAAAGACTCACTATTCTTCTACATAGGAATGTCATTATGACTAACTTGGCTGTCTGTGCTTCTTATGATGTTACATAGTAATTGATGCACTTGACGCAAAATTTCAATATTCGTCATCGGGAAGTAGCTACGCTGTGGTAAGGCTGCACACATTTGAGTTGTAGAGGGAAACAGCCTCTTTGCTCTATTGACCCTAATTATTTTTGTTGTTGGTGGTGGTGGTATCTGTGTGCTTGTGTTTAGTTTGACTGTACCAAGCTGCTAACTTGTTCAGTTGTTCCAGAAGTGTTGTAGAATTTAGAGAGGTAACTAATTTAAAAGTTCATGTGTAGCATAAGGCTTGACAAGATCTTGCCCACTATTAATTCCTTGAACGTTTAGCTTTTTGGAGGTATTCTTAGCTTCAGTGTGTCCCGTTCTTAGCTTCAACGTGTCCTATCCTTGGCTTCAAGGTTAAGATTTCCTGACATTGAATTATATTGTCTGGACAACTCTTTTTATTATGCATCTAATATTTATCGGCTTACTAGAATATTCAACGAAGTAACTTGTTAGTCCATGAAATGAATTGTGAAATGCTTACATCTGTGATCTGTTGTGTGACATCTTAAGAACATTTCCTCACAGTCGTGCTGTGAGAGAACCATCTCAATCAACAGACTAAGCTAAATGGTGGAGGCTCAATCAATGGTTTAATATCCTAATACATACATTCTTTTTTGCCTGTCATTTTGTTATGTTTCAGTAGCTAATTCAATTTATTGTTCTCCATTATGAGTTAACAATGGATACTTCGATGAAGCTAGAAGTGTATTGCCTGGGAGTATTTAGCTTGTGAGCTGAAAAGGCTGTTCTTTTCCCATTGTAGATTAAAAAGGAGATGCTGCTTGGTCCTGATGATCTACGGCAGTTCCGTAATCATTCTTCTCAAATGGCTGCCTTAGACTTTATGGTTTCTGTCGCTAGTAATATCTTTGTTCCAACTTACGATGGAAATATGGCAAGACTAGTTGAAGGTCACCGCAGGTACGCATTTATAAGTTCATGGGTCTAGATTATTTTGTTGGATTAAAAGCAGATTAATTTCAGATCACACAGATTATAATCTTATATTCCCTATGTCCATAGATAATAGTTTCATTTTGCATCTAGATATTTTTTTGCGTCAGCACATGCAATCGACTAAGGACTGACTACCCACACCTAAAGTATTAGCTGGCATGTGCTAAAATGGAGTATGTAATATGTGGCAAGGAGCAAGGTTGTAGAGCTTATGTGGTTGATGTTTTCTAAGGAGTCCTCAATTGTGACCTTAATAGTGTCTTTAAAATTGTACTTACATTGATATTGCCACTTGACAGGTATCTCGGTTTCAAGAAAACCATTATATTGGATCGAAAAAGACTGGTTGAATTGATCGATTTACACCAGAACGGGACGATATCGTGGGACAATTTTACTTATGCTGTCAAGGAGGTTCATCAAAATAGATCAGGGCTACCGATTCACAGGAAAGTTATCCCAGACAAGCCTAAGGAAGAAGACTACTTTTACGCAAATCCTGAGGAGTGCCTCTGTCAACATTCTAATTGCAGCGACATAGAAATTGGCTACAACACTAACACTAGTGTTGTGCATTGAGGTCGCACAATTTCACTCTAAGTTCAGTTAAGTAGCTTGAATCCCAATTTAAGCTTGGAAAGTGGTTATCGGTATGGCTCAAAGCCAAGACGCCCCCGTGTACCTGAACTTGGTGGAACTTGGAAGAACAGATTTCCGTCAAACATGATGGTGTTTGACGATTTTCTGTTGACAACGTCTTTGAACAAAACAAGGCTTCTCTCACCTAATCAGACGAAGAGGATATTAAGGCGGTAATGTAACTAATGAGTTAGTGATGGGATTCAAGAATGTAGGTAGGCTTAAAGAGAATTCATTTTGTAAAACTAGCAGGTTAATTCGATCTTCCTTATTCCTTTTCGTCAATTGTTCAGCTAAGCTGAGTTCTACATCTTGCTCACCCGTATTTCTGTAAAATGCAACTCAATTTCCACGTGAATCACACACCTTACTAATTTTTATTTCATCAACTGTAAGTCTGTAAGTGTGCTTGCATTGCTGTGGGACTATATTTATTGCAGAAAGTATCGGGGTTCATGCTCTCTTGAGCAATCACTGTTCAAATGGCGCCTGAGCAATTATGGTTTTTCCGATAAATAATCTAAGCTAAGAAGTCGTGAATGCAACATACAAGTACGGTACAAGTCGAAAAACCCAGTAATTGCACACTGTCACTCAAACTCTGAATTTTCCAAACGAGGGCATGTATCCAACTCGGTCCTCAAAAGTGCTTTAGCTGACGTCAAGGCCAGGTACTCGGAACTCTTGTCCTTCTCTTGTTTCTGGCCTCGTTTATATTGGCACGTCGAATATTAGTCGCTAAGAGCAAGTCTATACTTCACCTATCCAAGGAAGCTTCTCTCCTTGAGCTCCGCTCAAACCTAGATCTTTGAGCCTCCTCTCTTGATAATATTCATATGCAAACAACTCCTCTTCTCGTTCCTTAAAAAACGCGTCCATCTGCTCCAATACTTTTTTCTCTCCTAATCTTATTCCTGCCGCAATGGCAGCCCTTGCACTGAGATCACCTCCCGCCAACAACTTCTCATCCTGCGCACCACAATCATTCCCAATCAGTAAGTGTCGGGGGACTTACACATCTTACATTGCTTTTTTTTTTTCCGGTCACCCGTTGAAAATAATTGAACAAAATGTCTAGAAAAATCAACTCGAGAAAAGACGTTACCTCTTCAGTGGTTGTGCTGTACCCAGAAAGAGCGGTTTTACAAGCGCCTCGAATCACCTGACATATGAGTTCTTCATTGTCAGGGCTGAAAGGAAGTTCAAGATGGCCCCACACTTTGTTACTGAATATAGATTCCAAAATGAAGGCATCTGATCCTCCTAGAGCAAGCAGTCTCAGAAAAGGTAGCATCTTTGGTGGAAGAGGCTGGTCTAAAACGACATCAAAGTACGCAGTTTCACCTAGACCGTTAGACTCTGCTATGTCTAGCTTGTCTCCGTAAAAGGGGTCTGATTCAGTTATCTCCAGTGTTAGAGTGTATGCATTTCGTTCCGACCTTGTTTCTATGAATCCATAATCTAA
The DNA here is from genome assembly GCA_022085475.1 of Heliosperma pusillum. Classification (NCBI taxonomy): domain Eukaryota; kingdom Viridiplantae; phylum Streptophyta; class Magnoliopsida; order Caryophyllales; family Caryophyllaceae; genus Heliosperma; species Heliosperma pusillum. The sequence goes on along the minus strand of JAIUZE010069937.1, from coordinate 108,740 downwards.
GGCCAGTTCTGCATTGCTCTTCCCCAAATCATACTGTATCATAACCTGTACAAAAAAAAATCAAGTTCTTGTGAGTGGTGAAATCTTAGCATAATTCATACTGTATCGTAACCATCGCCTTATTGAAAATGGAAAAGAAGTGATTAGAGTCGTTCATGATAAGAAAAACAACCTGTTCGCCAGCCTTCACTGGGACGGGATTCCTCAAGGAAAACAAGAGTTCTCTCGAGAATAAGCCGGCTCCCTTAACTTCCCAAGCATAGTTTTCTGCTGTAATACTCTGACTGTGATTGATCTGAATCATCAGTTTAACTGGTCAGTTAAAGTAGAGCTTCCATATACTAATTCGAGAAGATAGGATAAGAACAAGACGTTTACCAAGTCCGCCATTGGGATTAGAACAAGACTTTGGCCTTGCAGCCGGGTAAATGCTCTTGATCTTAGCATTCCAAATGCCCAAAAGAAGTCGTCAATGGTTATATCGAAAGGGAAAAGTTTCTTGTTGGGCAGTATTACTTGTTCTTCCAGTTTCTCAAACTCGTTTAATACCAACTCTTTTACACCCAACGTCGTGTTCAGCAACTGGCTTCCTGCCACATATATGCTTAGTCAAAATCAGGGCTGGCATGCTACAACTCTATTTGAAACACCCTTTACTTAGGCCTTTACTGCCTACTAGTCTTTGTATTCGACACACCTGAATTGTCCCGACTCAAACTGATCTGACTAACCTAACCCAACTCAAATGACCAGTTTACCATGTCTACATCTGAATTCTTCCCCTCAGCCCTAATCTGCCTTAACTCTTAAGAGGACTCTCATTGCAGGCATATTTACTGCAGCAGGAGCTGAGGTACAAGGCAATATTCACCCCCACAATATCACTGCATTTACTAATCCTCGGTTTGATCATTTGTTTACCTTTTATTCAAATATCAGTCACAAAGAATAAAAAGTTAAACAAATGATCATGACGGAGGGAGTACTCCATAACATATAACAGCCATCAGGAAGAAAAGACTAACTACTAACCTTGGAGCTCAGATAACTCTTCTTCTGACCTGTTCTGCAAAGCAACAACAAATCTTTCATTTAACAATTCTTCAAAACCTCAACATAAATTTTGTTATATCAGAGTATCAGACACTTCGGCCATGATGTTTGTGGCTGAAACTAACTGAACTGAACTCAACTGAGCTGAACTGAACACGAGTATTCTATCGAAAAATGAAGGTTAAAAGACATACCAATAGATAGTTGAGTTAGTATAATCAGGCAGTATATCAATATAAGCCTTCCAAGAAGAAGCATCACCAAGTTTCTTCTCTCTAATCAAGAAAACAGCAACAGACACCCAAGGCTTAAGTCCATTACATACAGTTCCAATGTCTGAAACTGCAACAGCATCAGGATTAATCCAATACTTCTTAGGCACTTCCAAGACGACGTCGTTACGAGCAATGTCTTTCTTTGCAACAAGACCTAGACCTTCTGCAACAATCCCTGGTCTTACAGGAGACTTTGCTGAGACAATTCCTTTCTCTGAAAGCCAACTCCAAAATTTCTGTACTGCTGCAGGAGGGTCTGTTTCCTGTGGCCTGAAACATTTGATGCTGAATGTTTTCCTCAGATTAAATGATGGGTTTTTTAAGGGTAGTTTTGGGGTGATTAAGGATGTTGTTGAAGATGGTTTAATGCTGAATAAATTTGCCATTTTTTGAATGTTTTTATTAAAATAGAGAACTTTGGTACAAAAAAATGAAATATTGGTGTTGAAATTTGAGGTGTTCATGTGGTGGAGGGGGTGGGATAAGTGATATGGGCATATTGTGAGTAGATAAGATTTTTTTATACTCCATAGTTGATTGCAATATGCCAATATAGCAAGTAATTGCAAGACTTCAATTAAAAATCAAGTCTTACCTGATACGGTCTCATGATAAGCTTATCTTAAAATCTCTTATATAATAGAAAGTTATTTTCACCCCATTTTTGTTTTCCCTTTTGATAAGGAGCAGTATGTAGTGTTTTTACGAGTGAGATGATATTTGAGCCGTTTATATGAAAAAGTTGATGACTATGAAGAAGGTGGAGCATAATGTTCATGATAAAAATTGTTCCTATAATTGATATGTTGATTGATAAAGATTTATCTTATATATACACGAGATATTTGAGCCGTTTTAATGTTAAAACATATCCGTTTTAAAAGAGACTAACTATCTTAATTAAGCTATTTTATTAACATCACTGCAAATAAATCATTTCATGATAAAAAGTAATGTAAAATTTTAACCTTTATAAGTACCCGTAAATACGGTAGAAAGTAGAAACACAAGGAAAAAACAATATTCCTACAATCCTTTTCATTTAGTCTCATTTACCCTTTTTATGATAGCAAGTTATAGCGAGGCTAAATGGAAAAAGGAAGGAGTAATAAATACGCGAAAAAGTGAAACAAACGTTCCCCTCTTGAACCTTAAGTCGTGGTCGTACTCTAAATGTCTGCTAGCTTAGCCGTTAAAATCAATGATCGTAACCGGGTTCCGCCAATATCACAAGTGCACTTGTATAACTTCATGGCATCTACATTCTTCTTTTGAAACATCTCAGGAACCAAGTATGAACAATGAGCTGATACTTGTGTTCAAGGAGCGATGACATCAGAAAGCCAAATCAACTACTGCAGTGATTCAGAATAAGCATTCAACAATAATCAGAGGACAGCTTGAGGAAAATATTTTTGCACTGTTGTTACCAAATAGTACTCCAGCAGTCAGCAACACTAAAATGCTACTACCACCTCTTGTAATTGTTCGGCTGTCCCCAAATTACACTTGGAAAAAGAAGTCTCCTCTATGATTCAAGGCTTGGATGAGCTAGACATGCAGAAGATGGGAGAAATTGGCCCTGCTCCGCTTTCTGAAACTCAGGGTAACCGCTGAGGGAGGGTCTTGTTTGGGCGCGTGTAGTCTCTAACAGTAGAACAATCACTGAAGAATGCTATTAGTCCTATACAGCAGCTACAATAGGGAGTCGGGGTAACGAGGTAGTCATGGATGCCCGAATAGATTCTAAAGGAGCACAAAAACTTACATGATATCTGGGATTTAAGGTGGAATCCACAAGAATATGGAGTTGGTATCACGTATGAAACCATTCCATACAAGACCCTCTATCTAAACTCAGCATGACGGAACCTCTCAGAGGCCACTACTGACATTCGAGCATCCATCTATACAGCTGCGATCAAATCACAGGCTATACTATATGAACTCGTGCAAAAGTATCAAAAAAGTTACTCCGTACATTGCAACAGAAAGAAAACTCATACAACATAGTTTTCCAGCAAATTAGCATGTGTAAACTTCTTACATCTTGGAAAATATGGCGTGAAGTAAGGCTACAAAGGCGGCGACTCCATTCTTAGACAACCTACCACTCACGCAAAAGCTGTCTGATACATAATCAAGGGTTTTAAGACGAGTTTAGAACCCTTTGGGATAGCAAGGTCTAGAGTAACAGACTAAGAAGTACAAGGTACGGACGAGAAACTTTGACAAATGTTCAGCTTGGAGAGGAATCCTAACTAAACAGATGATATAAACATTTAATCCAATACCCAAAGACACATCGTTTACGTTTCTATGAATTGGTTTGTGCAGAGATTTTAGGCTAATAATCGAGCACATATACATACTGCCACTAATAATCAGACTACGGTGCCAAAACCTGCAAGAGAACTACCTTACAAAAGTGATCAAGGTTAAAACAATGAACACCCTTTCACCAAATCCTCGAGCTTACAGGGCGACTACCATTAACCAGAATCGAACTACAAATGGTGACTACTGTTGGGGAAACTTAATATTGCTTCACGGAACACAACCACTTAATCATGGCTCCAATATGCAGATGATCAAAATACAAGCGATTACAAAATTATGACTAACCGAACATTATAAATGTTTGATTTCTATTTCGAGCCTCCTAGACGTTCGTGAATTCAAGTTTATACACTCCAAGCAATCGATCATATCATCATGAGTATAACTACAGCATTCTAAGTACACACCAGACACAACTGCAATTAAAATTTACGACAACCAAATAATCAAATCAAACAAAACAGATAAAACAATCAGCAAACATAATCTCTGAAGTAAAGTAATTATCATTATCATTCAATTTTAAAGATATCAGTATCAATGTCCCTCAATTTTGGAAAACCAAACAGCTTGTTCTGAGCTCATTCATAACAAAATCGACAATTTCTTATTAACTAACAATAAACATCAATGTTTCAAAACATAGAAACTTCCCATTTCATAAAGCTTCACCTCAATTGCCTCAATTCCAACTATTGCATCCTCTTCTAACCTCTAAAAGACACAACCTTTCATCCAAATTCCGTAACTATACCACCAAAAACCCGTAAAACAGACAAAAAAGAGCCATAATTCAGCTATCAATTCCCTCCCTCTCTAAGCTTTCTCACTAACCAAATTCTCAACTTCAATATCTACTACCTTTTCCTCAACACCCTTAGACACATCATTCCCCTCGGAATTCTTCTTCGCTTCTTCGCTTTCCAATTCCTTCCTAACCTCCTCATCAGCAACCTTCTCAGCTCTAAGAATTGGTTCATAATATTCAGCATGAGCTTCCATACATTTCTTCAAATTCCCAGTAATTTCAGCACATTTCTCAACAATGTCTTCCTTATTTTTCTCGGCTTCTTCGACACAATTCTCCCAATCTATAAAAGAATCTTTACATCCACCAGCTTTCATAAACAAGCAAAACCCACATTCTCCTTGTTCTTCTTCTTCCTCCTCCACTTTTTCTTTTTCCTCAATTTGGGGATTTTGATTTTGATTTTGACCCTTTTCATCTGGGATTGTGGGTTGATCTAGGGTTTCTGGGATTTGATTATCTAGGGTTTTGGGATCTGGGTTTTGATTTTCTAGGGTTTTAGGATCTGGGTTTTGGGAATTGGGGGAAATTGGGGACATTGTTGAGGTTGGTGGAGGTGGGTTTTGGGTGTTAGGGTTTTGGGGTGTTGATAAATTAGCTCCCATTGTTGATTTTAGAGGGTTTATTATTATATATAATTGAAGAATTTTCTAAAACCCTTGATAAACCCAGGTGATATTATTATTGTGAATAATTAAGTACAAAAGTAATTGAAAGGTGGGATTTTTAGTTCACAAAAGATGTATTGATAGAAGTTGAAAAGTTGTGGTGTAAATAGATGAGAGATGACTTGAGAAACAATGCACTAGTAGATTGGAAATTTGGAATAAAAGAAATTGAGTTCATATTACTATGCCTTATTATTATCTTTTTTGTTAAGTTGATTGTATAAAAAAAAAAAATGTGTCGACTTCTCTCTTTTTGAGGGAAAAAGAACGCTAGTGGATTACTCAAAAACCAAGGTAAAATCGAAAGTTGCAATTTCGACAATATCCTCCACTGCCACACTCTAATAAATATAGTCGATTGGCCTAGTAATCTAGTATGTTGTATGAGTCACACAACATGTCAATAATGATTGTAAAACTTATATTCCTATCAAGGTTAGGAATTCTTCAATAGCGGGATGTATTGAATACTTGGATCTAAACATAGTCGACGCTAGGGGTGTTCAAAACCGGTTCGGTTAACCGAACCGGCTTAATTGACCGGTTAACCGGTCAATCGGTTTTCCAAATTGTTGAACCGTAACCGAACCGATTTAAACCGGTTTTTTCGGTTCGGTTCACCGGATGAACGGTTCGGTTTGACCGGTTCACCGAAACCGAATTCTCAATTAATTTTTTCGTTTGTCGTAGTGAAAGGCGCTTTCTTGGAGACACAACTTTGGCCAAATGACGTCTTACAAATTCAAGAATGACAAGACATATTGCTTTGTCTTCTTCAAGAAAAAAAAAGTGTCTTGAGTCAAACCAAATTTTGAGACTAGATTTTTTGGTTAATCCATTATAGATTTGACGTTACAGAACACTTAAACTATGCATCTTCCGATGAAAGGGACACTAAATCAATTGCTTTCAATCGATGATAATATCAAATGCAACAAAACTAAACCAAAACATTCAAAAACCAACCTTAAATCGATTGAATACATTGAAAATATAAACAAATACATCAAAAAGTTGTAGATTGGGACTTGCAAATAGATCCGGAAAAATTATACCCCGGAAATTAAATGCTTTGGGGAATAATTTAAATGATTTAGGGATATGTTATAGAGATTATGATGATGAGATTGTATCATGAAAATATTAATGAAATACTAATGTGGTGATACCGAGATAGAGAAAGAGACACTGAGAGACTGAGAGTTTAGCTAGTGAATTAGGTTTTAGGTTAAAAGTTTTTGGAGAGGTGTGTGTATATGACAGTTTAAGTTTTGGGCTATTCGGGCTTTTAAAAATTTGGGCTAGGCTTTATTCTTAATTTAGTTAATCGGTTCGATTTCGGTTAACCGCGGTTTTAAAAATCCGAACCGTAACCGAACCGTTTTAAACCGGTTTTTACCGGTTCGGTTCACCGAATTGATAAACTATTTATCTTAATAGGGTTTAAACTTAACATTTACTAAAGAAGACTCGGTAATATAAGTTATCTGGCTTACCGACATTACCAAAATAACTTGTGAAATCTTAGCTACCCTCAGAGTAAAAATAAGAGATAAACAAGCCAACTCCAAAATGATATCCTCGACTCTGAGCTCCATCTAGTCATGGATTATAGATTATGAAGTATATTTATCTATTTAGCAAGCAACTAACTGTTTAGATGTGTAGTATAATTGAACTATATTTAAGTTCAAAATGGCTCAAGATCATTGGCCCAAGATTAGTTAGAAAAATTGAGCATAAGATTCTCCTCGTCTCGAACTTTAAAACATCAAAAGCTCAAATTTAACTCGGGAAAAACATTAGAGCTCAACCAATTTCCAGCAAGAAAATCACCATAGAATCAATTTTCCTAACAATCTTTTCTTCAAAAGGGAAGAAACTTGGCGCTATTGACTTTTACCTTGGAGTATGGCCTTATTACTTCTCCACATATTGTGCATATGATTCTCTGACTGCTGCAAATTTGAACTTCACTGTTGAGACTTTGTTAACTTGTGAAGCTTTAGAAGATAGTTGTTGCATACTTGCATCTTATCAATTCGAAAAACGACCGCTTCTTGAGTCACGGAAATCTTCTGAGCATGGATGACCTCATTCTATGTGTAAAGATTCTCCGGCATAGGAGAGAAAATGGAAACTTCTGCTGTCCTGAATCTTCTTCTAAGGGAGTTCATGTCTGAATGGTATGAGCATGGATGACCTAATTTTTTCTTTTAAATTATACCATTTATATCTCTAGAGATCATTAGTAAAATCCCTAGAAAAACTTCATAAATTTACTATAGTCAAAGTCTTTCTCACTACATGTCTACATCTAAATTAGTCAAAAGACTAAACACAAATTCTCATTAAAGACATCAATATCGGTCAAATTTCCCTTCGCAGGGAGACAAGTGACAAGGCAAGTGAGGATCCATTTAGTATCTCATTTGTCCTCCCACAGTCCCACTTACCTCATTATGAGAGGGAAGCTGACCTATCTTCATTAAAGACAGATATCCTCCGTTTTCAATGAGACCGACTGAACAATAAATTATTTCACATGAATTATGACTTGAGAGTAATTTACAAGCCAAGAAAAAGGACACAAAAATGGGTAAACAACCCCCACTTAACACACATGGATAAAGCACAAAAGACCCCAAACTTTAAATCCGTACAAATAGAACAGTCCAAGATCAATAATTGACATCAAAATCACGTTCATAAATCCTCACTAATCACTCTTATTAGTCATCGTGCACCTCATTTTCTAAAAGATTCACACTTTAATTCCTTAAATAAACATGTATTTCCACCAATCAAAATAATAACACAAAAAAAAAAACCATCTAAATCTAACAACAACATTCAAATTATTCACATTTGATTCAACAAAAATATATGAATGTAAATCAAACAAAAAAATGGATCTTAAGGAATTAAGAAAAAGAATGTCACCAACAAAACAACAAGATCTTAATTCCACCATTAATGGTTCTAGTAGAAATCAAACACCACCTTCTTTTATATCTTTGAGTTTTTTTGCAACTAATTTGACCAAAACATTTTCTGCCCTTTTAATTATTTTACCTGTTTTTGTTATTTTTGCTGTCATTCATCGAAACCCAACTCAATCTGATCGCATTTCATCTTTTGCTGATGCTAGGGTTTTGGATCATAAACCCCCTTTTTTGTCCAATTTTGAAAATCAAGGTAAAGATGAAACTTTCTTGTTTATTTTAGTTTAATTTAATCTGGGTTTATGTTTTTTTTGCTTGATTTTGTGAATTGGGTTTTGTTTCATTAACATTTTGCTGTTTTAGTGTGTATATGATCCCATTTTAATCATAAAAATGTGAACTTTATTATTTGTTTTAGTTTAATTTAATTGGGATTTCTGTTTTCTGGTTGTTTTTGTGAATTAGGTTTGTTTCATCAAGTTTTAGTTTGAATTTTGGTTTGATTATAAGATGGGTAGCTGCAATTTTAGAGTATATGATCCCAATTTGGTAGGATAAAAAAATTGAACTTTATTGTTTGTTTTAGGTTATTTATAAGTGGAATTTTTGTTTTCTGGTGGATTTGTATATTGGGTTTGTTTCACCAACATTTTTGTTTGATTATAAGATGGGTAGCTGCTGTTTCAGGGTTTATGATCGTATTTCGAGGCGTAAAAATTTGAACTTTCTTAGTTTAGTTTAATTGGGATCCTGATTTCTGAAATGGGTTTGTTTCACTAATTTTGCTGTTGATTCTTGCTTTGATTATGAGTTGAGTAGCTGCTATTTTAGAGTTTATTTTCTGATATTGCTAATGTTTGGCTTCTGGTCATAGTATTTAGGTTTTCGCCTTGGATTGTGCCTAGTTTCGGGGATTGAATTATGTTGGCGAATGAGTGATGTTGGAAAGTTTGTGAAAGATTATAGCATGTTTTATTGATGCTATATCTGCAGCTGATCTACTGTAGACAGTAGTTTCATGTTGACTTTTTGTGAGGTTGAGCATTGCTTGATTTCTTGATGATGTAGTAGTAAGCTAAGAGAGGAACTCCCATTTTTCTCTTAATACTTATTCGGCTGCGTGCATATAGAATACGGGAAAATTCGGAGGTACACTCGATGTCCCACGACAATACACCTTACGTCCTTACCCAAAATGCTTCCTTAGTTCGGTTAGCGACATTGAGCTAAATTATAATCCTTTCAACATAGATAGGATTCGGAGAGAAAATGGCATTGTCCATTTCCCTACCCTCCATTGCTCTCCTCTCCCGTTCCCTCATCTCTTTTTTGTATACAAACAAAGAATTAGCGTTGGTGAACTTGTAATTCTGATGATTGATTGAATTGTTCTTATTGGTGTAGAATAGGCAAATAGGTTGATTAAGGTTGTCTAGGTTGAACATCAATTTTTCATGCAAATGTGGCAGGAGTTATCTCATTACAATGTAGTAAGATCCAAACTAGTACAAATAAGGTGAAATATGAGGGGAAAGGGAAGGTTAATCTTCATTACAATGTGATGATTCTATATTGCGTTGCATACGTCTAACACCGCTTGACTCGCTATAAGCAGGAACCTTTGAGGCATTGCGGTAGTGTTCTTGTTGTTGTATGATGCATGTAAGCTTGGTCAGTAGCCGGTAATGCCTGTAAATGTAATACGGAGTAATAATTTTCACTATGTAATGCATCACTGGTGCTGTTTGCTCTCACGTACTATATTGTCACTCACTTGAGCACAGTACATGACGCCGTAATCTTTTTTTCTTAATAATGAAAGCATTCAAGTGACAGACCTCTCCTTTTACTCACAGTTCATGCAATGTCGCTTTCTAGTACAATGTGAATTTCATCTCTCTTTAGAATTCACATAATAACTTATTGTATTTACAGATCAGGTTCAAGTCCCTGATGCCAAACTTCTCGGTGGACTTCTATCCCCTGGCTTTGATGAAGCATCGTGTTTAAGCAGATACGAATCTTATATCTACCGGAAGGCTACATCTTTCAAACCTTCTGGTTATCTTCTTTCTAAACTTCGGAAGTACGAAGAACTACACCGTCAATGTGGGCCCGGTACAAAACCATACAATGAGGCTCTGAAACAACTAAAGTTTGGCAACACTACTGCTTCCCCTACCGAGTGTCAGTATGTTGTTTGGATGGCATTCAGTGGCTTGGGGAACAGAATCTTAACAATCTCCGCTGCTTTTCTCTACGCTCTTCTCTCAAACCGGGTACTACTTGTTGACCCTGGTACTGACATGAAGGATCTCTTTTGCGAACCATTTCCAAGTACCTCATGGTTTCTTCCCGGAGATTTCCCGTTGACGAATCAATTCAAGGATTTTAACCAGGAATCTCCCAAGTGCCATGGTCATATGCTGAAAAACAAACATCTTAATGATTCGGCCGAGTCAATACCGCCGTATCTGTACCTTCATTTGGGCCATGATTATAATGACCATGACAAGCTTTTCTTCTGTGATGACGACCAGAGTATTCTCTCGAAAGTCCCGTGGCTGATAATGAAGACCGACAATTACTTTGTTCCTTCTCTTTTCTTGATTCCGTCTTTCAAGCAAGAATTATTCACATTGTTCCCCGAAAAGGTTACCATTTTCCACCACTTGGGCCGGTATCTTTTCCACCCGACAAACCAAGTTTGGGGATTAATCACAAGGTATTACAATGCATACTTGGCAGAAGCTGATGAGAGAATCAGTATCCAAATTAGAACATTTGAGGATGGGCCGGGTCCATTCCAACACGTAAAGGACCAAATTAAGTCGTGTCTATCAAAGGAGAAGTTACTCCCAGAAATCAGCAAGGATGAGTCACTTGTTACTTCATCAAAGAATAAAAAAACCATAGCTGTTCTCACGACATCTCTAAGCGCAGGATACTACGAGACCCTGCGCGACTTATATTGGGAATATCCAACAGTGAACGGAGATATTGTCGGTTTTTATCAGCCGAGCCATGAAGGGCATCAGCAATCGCAAAAGAAGATGCATAGTAGGAAAGCATGGGCAGAAATGTATCTGCTTAGTTTGAGCGACAAATTGGTGACGAGTGCATGGTCGACCTTTGGCTATGTGGCTCAAGGTCTTGGTGGATTGAAACCATGGATTTTGAATAAGCCGGAGGATGAGAAGACCCCGGATCCACCTTGTGTTCGGGCAATGTCAATAGAGCCATGTTTTCATGCACCTCCCTTTTGGGATTGCAAGAAGAAGACGGGTATTGATACGGGAAACCTTGTACCTCATGTCGTGCATTGTGAGGATATGACGTGGGGACTTAAGGTGGTCCATGGTCGCGAAGAGCTGTAGATTAGATTATTTTGATGCTATACTAGCCACTGTTATATTGTTTTATTAACTGTATCATTATTTCATTGTAATATTTGTGCTGGATTCCATGTTCAGCTTGGTTGTCTAGTTTTTGGAGTAGAAGCTGTGAACTGCGAACCTGTATTTGCAATTTTGAATTTCGGGTTACAAAAGATAGTGAGTAATAATGGCGTCCAACGCCGGGCATTCCCATTCTCGTGTAAAGGGAGCTGTAAAGACATTTTTTTCTCATGTACCCTAGTTTCTATGGCTACCTAATGCCTTTGCGAATGCTATGATAAGTATATAAGATAACCTAAAATATAACGTAAATAGGATGTAGTACTTAATACTTAGACTCGGACATATTATAAGTCAAGTTGACCCGAGATCTAAATTAGATAACTTAAAAACCAAATAATACGATTACAAAACCCAAATTCCTAATTTCAGCTCGTAATTAGACCAAACTTTTCACCTAATATCAACTCTATCTAAAATAATTGAATTCGCAACCTAAAAAGAAAGACTTTAATAAACTCGAAATGTCTCACATTTAATAACCCTCTCCATAACCAGATCGCCCGAGTTGGTATGAAATAGGAGTACACGGTACACTATACACTATACACCGGATCCATCCTAAGTCCTAACTCCACCCGTGCCCGACCCGAATACCCAATTGCAATGAAATGTCCAACTACAACCCCCATACACTCAAAACGGCGTCGTTGTCATCCTTAGTAAGTTTAGTAACCCAGTGAAAAACCTCAAAGAAAAACACAGTAGAGAGAGAGAGAAAATCAATTGAAACTACAAAAACACCAAAACGATGTCGTATATGAAGGGCGATTTGCTTACCAAAACCACAAGACTTGTAAAGGGTCTTGCTAAAAAAGAGCCTCTTTGGCTCGAACCCATGCGAAAGTTGTCTCCTTTTTCCCTTTTTCTTCATTTTTCCGCCATTGTTATGATTTATGATTTGCTTACATGTTTTAAAGATGCCATTTTTATTGTGTTTTCTTTGTGTTTTATGGTTTTTTGATACATTTGTTGATTGCCCATTATTTGTTTATCTGTGTTTGATTGCCAAAATGATTGCTTTTTTATGCTTAATTGACAATTTCACATGATGTAACTTTGAGTATGTCTTGGCCGTATTGTTGGATTCGTGAATAAACGGTTTCGGAAGATGATTCGTGTTAGCCGACCCCAAAATGATCGCTTTTTATGTTTTTTTGGGCTGCCCATGTTATCTGTTGTCTTTTTATAGTGTTAAAGATTTAATTATGCTGGTATAGTCTTTGATTAAATCCGACCCCCCTTTATCCCGCAATTTGATTTACCTCCTTAGGTAGTGGGGTAATGTTGTAGTCTGTGACTGTTGGGAGTTGAAAGATCTATGTTGGGAGAAGATAGCGAATTTCGGAGTATGTTGTTGTTTAGGTAAGTTAGTGATGTTTGTAGTAATACCAATGAAAATTGAGCTATCTAGGAAAGGTATTTGTTCATGAAATGAGGGTAACCAGATGGTCTAAGTCGAGAATGGGTACTTGGAATTCTTTTGAGGGATTCTTTTGGTGTAATGTAAAGAAGTTAGTGCTATACAAGAGTGTACAAATTATGGAATTTTGAGTCGTGTGAGAATGATGCACTAGAGGCCTAGATAAACAAACAGCGTGTATGATGGACACGGACACAAAGACAGTGTGTTGATCATATGGACTTTGTTCTTCACAAATATTTCTTGCTCACTAAACTGGCTGCTCATCATTTTTATTTGGAAGTAGTCCTTTATCTATTCAATCCTAGTTGCTAATTTTGTTAGAAGTTATTATGTGGAAACAACCTCTCTGACTATACAAGGGGTAAGTTTGCGTATATTAAACTCCCCTTCTTCTCCCGCTAGTGGGAGCGTTTGAATCACGAAGGTAATAGTGTTAATATCACTAGATTGAAAGTTGAAGCCTGGAAATGTGACTGTTTGAGCTCTTTACGCTTTATTGCAGCTCAGGTTATCGTGCAGATAGTACATAATTGTATTTTAAGTATGTGTTGCTTTTCAGAATCGCCCTATATGTCACATGTTCTCTTTCATGAATTCCTACTCCCTGCGCATGAAGGTCGCTTTCTTTTGAATCTTGATGCATGCAAATTGTGCCGATGCCATTGTTTGTGAACTTGTACTACTCTGTTGTGATTCTTCTCCAGTTTTCATTATGTATATAGTCAGTCCATTAACAATGATGATAACACCGTTCTCTGTAAGACATGTCTCCTTAGGTCAATGAAATTTGTGTGCTCTCTTTCAACGAACCTATGTCTGAAAGGACTAAATTGAACGAGGACTTGCGGAAGACAACTTGGAATAGGATCTTGATATTTTGATTCAGATGACCAATTATTGAGATAGGCTTATTAAACCGAGCTTATAATAAACTACGTTGTTTGCCTTTTGAGTGTCTTATATGCATGAGTTTTTTATTTTTAAATCTTTTGAATAGTTTTGCTTTGATTTTTGGCATAAGATGCTTAAGCATTTGCTGATATGTTAATTTTACTGATACTATCTATATTTACTGATTCTTCATGATGATGTCTAGGGCCCCTCCTGCTGTGTTTCCTCGTGCCAATGGAAAAGTCAATGTAATCAGCCTTCCTGAGGATATTTACGTTACGAAATTCTATCAGAAGCATCCAGAGTCAAAATATGAAGATCCTATCAAGTATGTTTCTTATATTTTTATATTATGTATTTCCTCTCCTTTTTTCGCATTCTTATTAGTGTTGACCCTTCTCGAAAAAATTCCTAAGTGCCAAGTACAATACAAATTATATTTAGTATGAAGTTATTATTTTTGGTAAAATTTAGTCAAAATATGCAATGAAACGAAGTTGCGGACGTTGGTTCTTCAACTTGGAATAGGATATTTTTGTTTAGAGTTGGACATGGCAGACGTCGGACACTTTCTGGTAGCATTGTGGTACTGTTTACCTAGAATGGCTAGATTTTGTTGCCCGAATCATGAATAATAATCAGAGTAGAAGTTGACTTTTCCACACTGTTCTGACGATGCTCCAGAAACATTCGACTCTGATATTGTCTCAGCTTTATGTCAAGTTGTCAACCTATTTTAGTTCTCACAATGATGAAGAACATGTAGTTGAGCGTGCATCCAAAATTGAACGTGGTTTTCGACTTTTCAACTTTCCCTCTGAACGTCAATCAAACTCAAATTTGTCTTGCACTCTTGCTGTTTATTTTGTTATTGCAGCTGTTTCAAGCTTGTACGGACCTAATCTCTCTGTGTTTCTTATATTAGTCAACCGCCTTTGGCTCCTCTTTAACACCTTATAATTTTAATTACCAAATCGGATCAATACATGTTACTAAGTACTCTCTAATTGCTAATTACCTTTCGTTGCTTCCGAATTTATTCTTGGATTCATTAGGTTGTTCAAGTGATCCTCAGTTAGGAAATAAGGGTTGCTATCAATCTTCCCTTGATGGAAAAGACCCGACGTTGAACTTGGTAACACTAAGGCCATGTTTGGATGGACAGATTTGGATAGAAAGGATTGGTAGCGATTTCATTATTTGTTTATTAGGTTGAATTGGAGGGATCTAATGTCCTTTCTACAAAAAAGTTAATCCTTCCATCGTAAGAAGTTTTAAAGGAAGGCCTTTGTTTGCATTCCTTTCCTTTCCCTTCCTTCCCTTTTCCCTCCTGAACTTGTATGTAAACAGAGTGTTAAGCTTATAGATGCCCATTTTCGCACAAAGTAGGATAGATGGCGTCAAATTGTTTGTTCTTGCAACTTTGTTTTTTTTTTGTTTTTTTTCCGTCTTTAACCCATCATTTTACGCAATCCCTCTTCATTTTCTCTTGGTGTTTTCACCTTCCCATTGCTTCAATGTAGGGATTATTTTGCAAGGTTGTGTTGTAGTGGTGAGGGAGCCCATTCTCACTGTTCACATAATCTGTACTCTATTATCTTTTGATCAGAAAATCAAACATTTCTTGTAATGGAAGCGCTTAAATTCGCTGTACCTCTTTTATTGTGCTGCATACTTTTACTCTCTTTTCATGCTTATATTTTCTCTTTCAGTTTTTGCTTGACGATTCCTTATCTTTTTCTTAGCAAATTCTCTCTTTTCCGATACTGCCTTCTTTAGGTTGTAAGGAACGACCTATGTTTCTTCATTTTCTTCCATGACTTTAGAGTACTGAGAGCCAATACACTCTTCCGTTTTCTTCTGTACATCAGTTTAAGTGGATCTTCTTTATCCTCTGCCTTTTCTATACACTTTCCTCTATAGTTCTTTTGTGGTGGAATTTCCGGTAGGGTGTTCTCGTTTCACATGTAACTTTGACAAACTAGTTCAGCCCTAATATCTTTGTGTTTCTTGATGTAAGCAACTCTCTTTAGCTCCACTTTAACCATTACTATAAAAAAGAGCTCATTTAAGCCGAAAACTTAATTAGGCACTAACCACAAGTTCTTGGTGCATCACGCTTACTTTACAAATTCGCGCATGTAAGCCCAAGACCTAATAAGCCACTATTAAAAACACTGTCTTGTAGATAAAGCACAGCTAGCAAGACGTACTACTATGCAATTTCTATATTTTTCTCTTCTTTGCATTGCCACAACATATATCCCTAGATTTTTCTCCTTCACAGACAAATAAAAAAATACGGAGTATTAATTTTGCTCACTATTTTTGTTTGTGAATACAAATTATTTAGTTTGATAATTTTTACGATGGTTATCTTAGACAGACAATTGGCTTTGAGTCGCTTGGATGAAATCTGTTAAATCTCTCGTGCTCTTTACCTATAAATCTATAGTTCCTTCCTTGTGCCAATGCTAATTGCTACCAAGACGTGTCCAACGTCTTCAACTTCCAACTTTAAACACCATTATTAGTTTATAGGCGGTGTTGACTGTTTACTGGTATGTTGTAGTTTTAGATTAACCTGTCATGCATAAGTTCTATCTTTGTGTTGTCGGTATTCAGTACATCAATAGCAACATTACCCATGTTTAATGGGGGTTCGGATGTTTTTTACATCCTTACCCTCATCTGTAAACTTACTTGGAGAGGCTTTTCCCAAATGATCTATAGTGAAAATTGCATCGAGAATTCCACTGCACATCCAGTTTACTTGAGCTACTTAGCTTTGTTTCATTAGAATCCAGAACCAAAGAATGATGAATCGTTGGCTCCATTACAGATGGAAATATTTCACTGTCTTTCCTTTGAGTATTTACAAGAAATCTAAACCTATATCACCGCCTACAGCGAATATGTTGGTTTTATCCTGATTCACTAAATCACTAGGCAATAAATTGTTGGTTTGCTGACTGAAAATTTATTCTTTTCATGCAGGCTCAGCGGTTTCAATCCTGTTCCAGCTCGTATTTTTGCTTCACGTGTGCTTGAATTGAAGGAACAGGGAGTGAGAGAGGAAGAAGCTATGGCCGTAGCTGATGTACGCTCATTTTTATTTATATTATTTACATTTTCAGTTTCATGCCAGATTTAAGTGCTTTTTTATAGGGGTCTTGTATGAGACGGTCTAGCCAAATACTTTTGTATATATCATTTGATTATATGACCAAATTGATTCGCCACACATGTAAACCGGTCTCATACAAGTGTTTGTGTTTTATTATGTTAATTTGTGTCCAGATGGAATATCGAGCAGAAAGAAAGGCAAAAAAGCAGGCGTACACTCGTTTCAAGCAAATATCACGTGTTCTTGACACAAAAGTACCCAACTGTAATCCGTATCCCAGTGCCGTCAAGGAGATACAGGCAGAGGAGCGGCCCTATGTCCGTGAACGTTTCTTCGATCCTCAAATACTTGATATGGTGAGGAAGATTAAAGAGGAAAAGTATACTGAGATGCACGAAAGGTTTGGCGGGGAAAGGCAAGGTAGGCAGGACAGGTTTGGAAGGCAACAAAGGTTTGGTGGGCAGGGAAGGTTTAGCGGGCAGGGAAGGGTTAGCGGGGAAGAAAGGGCTAGGCTGGAAAGGGCTAGCAGGCAAAACAGGGTTTGAGGGCAAGATAGGTTCGGGGGCCAGGAAAGGTTGGCAAGACAAAGCTTTTAACTCTGCATAGCCATTGGACTCCATTTGAGCAAACTAGATTTTGTATGAATTTAACTTCAACTTTTCGGCTTTGGCCGTCAGTATTTGTTTGGACAAAAATCGATATAAGACGGTCTTACATGTGAGACCAACGCATTACCTATATAATTCAACGAGGAATACACGATTATTTAGTTAATCTCATATGTCATTTGAGATCTCTCATCTGATTCCTTGTTTATTTGGTGATCTTTATTGACACAAGATTTGCTTCTATTCGACTGAGTACTCAAATTACTAAATGCAAACTAGCTTCGCTCCCTTGCACCCGAAAATAGTGCAAACAATGACCCAATTCGAAAACACGACACATAATTTGATTTCAATTAATGTGTTAATTTGATATTTAATGATTCATTTATGTAAGTGGGTTGACAGGAACCGGCACAAATGACTTGTTACTACTGTACATTAATCCTAAATTGTTTTTTTATCCTCCATTACATAAAAATATATTTTACATTTTTCAAACATTAACATGACGAAAACACGACATGAACCAAATACGAATTAATGGGTCTGGTAGAGGCTTGATAACCTATTTATGCAAGTGGATTAACACGAACATGACTGGGTCAGGTCTAAAATTGTTGCGTTGAAAGTTCTTAAAAAGGGGCGCCACTGTCATCACTAATGGAAATGGAACTGGTTCTGTAATCACGGATATTAAGTTCATAAACATGCTACAAATGGTTCGATTTGCATTAAAAATTTGGAATAAACTACGAACACAAGGAAAGAACCAGCTCAACCGCGTCACAAACATTCCGGGTATAATTCTCCAGGCTATCGAAAATTAAACATCAGAAAGAAGAAAAGCCAGCAACGTGCCGGAATTTTTCATAAGATACCCAAAATACAAACTGCCAAGGGCCAAGTCTAGCCCATGTAGGGAAGAACCCTTTCCATAATGCTCTTACTCCTTCGATCTTAACTGTCTTAACCAAACAATCATAGGAATTTCTGTACATCATCTTACCTTCTTCATTTGCGTTTTGATTCATCATTCTCGTTTTCACCACATCGGCTGGACAGCTCAGCGTGGTAGCCGATAGACCAGACATGATTGAAGATAGCGTGTGAGCGTATATGTTATCGTCAGCTATCTTGTTCCTGATTACAAAATGTTTCGCGTGATCATAGCAAGCTAACTCCCCCATGTTGACTAGAAAGGCTCTTTGCACATTCGGGAACACCCCTCTCCAAAGCCCTCGGATTCCTTCGACTTGAATGATCTTTCTTAAGGCATCAACTGGGCCGGAGTATCTGGGCTGCAGACCTTGGCTAACCCGGGAACCATCTGCTTGCAATCGGACTTTGACTAAATCAGCTGGACTTGCTACTACCTGCAAGCCTGGGGGTATGAACTCAGGTGTTGATAATCTTACATGCAAAAGACGATAACATAAGGATCATCAAATAGCGCACCAATACATACCCTAAGTCCCTAACCCGATGACAAATACACAAAAGATGATAACATGCAAAAGACGACAACATAAAGATTATCAAATAGCGCCCCAGTACATACCCTAAGTCCCTAACCCAGTTAATGACAACTACGCACAGTGTTATTGAATTATCATCAGACAAGTACATTTGAATAAGCCTACATCATAATAGAAATCAGGGAAAAAAAACAAATTGATCAAATGATTAACATATAAGTTTCGAAATGTCGTACAGTATCATTAAACTTGCTGGTAAGGTAGTTTCCGGAGTTTAGACATATGGCTGATGACACATTAATGTCGAAGGAAAGAACTTCCTAATATCAAAAGCTACTACCAACTCTTTTTAGTTACAACTTTCACAGAGATACAAAAGTGAAGAACAGTTAGTGACATAGTTTTCATATACAGCTCGAAATTCAAACCAGATTCTTTCGTCTCTAAACTCAACAATGTACCAAACATCGCAATTTGAGCAGTAATATTCAACCACGGCCTTGTTATCAGTACCTAACTTGACTACTGTCTTTTCTCAACACAAAATACACCCCACATACCGGATGAAGATATGAGATAACACAGCGACATTGCATCACCGGAAGGCTTATGAAATCATACTAAAATTTCTTCAGAGGAGGGCCCTTTACTCATCGGCCTCCTACAAACTTACCACGACTACCCAAAAAAAAGAGAAATTGTGATTACCTCTACGATGAAAATGCCTTAACCTAATTCCTTCTATTTTTCTTGATTCACCCATACAACTTTTTGGTGTCTAAAAAAAACACAGTCCAGTTGAGCTTGACTACATTCATCATCCAGTTTATTCCAATAACCATTAACAAAACTCTCTCCTCTACTCAAATACCACAAACTATACCCGGGTTTTTTTCGATCAGCAATACACTAAACTTCAATTTTAATGACAATACATAGTAGTAATGTAGTATAGTACTCCCTCCATTCATTCCATTTCTACTCATTTGTTCAAAAATCTCCTCACATATTTTGAACAAACATAAAAATGAAATGAATACGATCAAATGGCATTAACATTATCACAAGACAATCAACAATTCTCCTTGTATATTCGAACAAACGTATGAAAATGAACTGAACTACTCATTATATAAGATCAGATTGCATTATCACAAATTCACAACACAATCAACAACATCAAACATTTAGAGACCATCATCAACACTCAAATAAACCAAATCCCAATTCAAAGAATCAAAAGCTACACTCATCAAAACCAGCAAGTCTTGCTTAAGACAGACATTATCCGTCTTAAGCTTAGTGTCCGTCTTAAATGAGAATTTGTGCATCAATACATAACATATGATGACAACAGGGCCTTAGTCCAGCATGATTTGAGGTCGGCTAACATGAATCATCATTCGAGCATCACAAACAAAACAAAACAAAGCAAAACAAAACAAACATATAACATAATTACATTTATATATATTGACTAAAATCAATCAAAAGAAGCAAACTTTACAACAAAATAAATCAAAAGAATTAACCTTTACAAAATTACAACAAAAATAAAGAAAAAAAATTTGAATACCTGAGCAATAACACCAGATAACCCACCAACAAATGCCTTAGAAAAAAGAGAAACATCACCAAAATCATTAAAAACAACAAGAGAATTCCTCAATTGTTCATAACCCACAATTCTAATAGGTGTATAAAATAAATGTCTAACTAAAGCAGGTGATAAACCATTGTATAAACCCAGAAAACCATCATTTTTAACAATGTTGAATGCTACTTTGAAAGCATTGATGTTTGACAATGGTGAATTAACTGAATTTGTGGGGTTGTAGAGTTGAAGTCTTGTCTTTGTTATATCAATGGGGAAGGTTGCAGTTTCAGCTGCCATGGCTGAAAATGATGCTACAATTATCTTTTTGTATGTGGGTTCTTGAGTTTTGGTTGATTTCATGTTTTTTTGTGATGAATTTTGAACAATTTGATCTTATTTCAATTGAATTTCATATTTTGATTTTGATACAGAAATGGAGGGTAGTTGGTTAGGCTTGGGCTTTGTGGATTTATGAAAGTTGATTCAAAAACCGAGTCGGATTGGTAAATCAGACCGCACCGGCCGCGTCGGACCGAACTGGATGATTGTCATCCGATTCGGTCTCGAGGGTGGAAAAATTCAACCAATTAGTCTTCAGTCCAAACCCTGAACTCGGACCGGACTAGACTAGTCCAATCCGGCCTAAAATATGAGATGGTAAGTCTTTGGGTCTTAAAAAGTGGGACGGTCGGTCTGATTTCCGATAACGGTGAACACCCTTGGACCTTAGTAACAACTAACAAGTAAGCAAACCACATTATAAATTATAATCATGGTAAGCACTCACCATGAAAATACGGGAACAAATTATCAATTATGTGCAGTGAATTTGTACGTATACGACTATAATAGTACAAAATCATACAGATTTGTTCTATCTCTATGCAATTGTTTTCTTCATATTTCTCCAATATATGTGAATATTTTATTTAAAAATGGGAGGAAAACAATTACATATAAAGAATAATACTTCATAGATAATTTTACAAAGATTTGTAATGGACAGTCGATAACAAGTACAAATTCCCTATAAATAATTTTACCCCTCTCCCCATTTGCAATATTATTTTAAATTTGAACTTTGCTTTATCAAATGGTTCAAAAAAATATATAAAAGGTTTAGAAGTCAGATAAAATATGATTTTATTAGGTAAAATAACTTTTTTGTAGATATAGTACTCCATAGTGAATATTCATACTACACAAAATTGGCGTTAGAGAGATATTGGGTGTTCAAATATATGTACTTATTTTCTAAATTGGGCCACATTAGTAGTCCGATAGCATGGGTTGATCTAACCCATACGATTGTCATGTCTCTCTTAGACCATCCACAAGACCACATGAATAAGGGACGTGCTTTTTCACATACGAATTTTACTCATTCACATACGCCTTTTACGATATTAACCTTGTCATTTTCCTATTCACTTACCCTATTAATTTTTTTTCTCCCTTCCCTCATCATCTTCACCATCAAGTCACCAACACCAACCTACCGCCTACTCCGTTGACCATCACCGTTCACCATCTCCGGCCAATCTAGTCGCCGGAAAACCAAACTCCGGCCGACCTTGCTCCGTCGTCCTCGGCCTCCCCACCTGCCTCGCACTAACCCTCGCTACCTCACTCCCCAGCCCCGCACTCCCCCTCCCCCTGCTCGGACCACCATCGACCACCATGCCCTATCCATCTGACGAACCATACCCAACCTCCCGTCCTTAGATCTGTCTACCCCAACCCACCACCAGCTACGGCCTAACGGCCTACCCCGCCGCTCTGAGCACTGTCACCATTCCAGATTAACTAAAACAAATTCAGGAACCACCCTCAGCCATCACTTTGATCGCGCACCACCGCCTAACAACCGCGCGCACCACCCATGTGACCACCGCCCACCACATATAAGCACATACCATCCACCACGCCTTAATTGATAACAACTAATAAACAAGTAAACAATTAATTTTACTAATTAACAATTAAAATAACCTTAATTTTAACAATTAAGAATTGATAAAGAACCAAATTATTTCACTAATTTGATAATTATTATCCGATATTTAAGTTTTTAGAATAATTTGATTTGATTCGATTTTAGATGAAAAGTTAATGCATAGATTGTAATTTGTCTAAGTCTAGAAAAAAGGGTATGAGATGGAAAAATAATGAAAAAATGTATGTGAAAGAGTAAAATCCGTATGTGAAAAAGTAATTCCGAAAAGTTTTTGTGGTGTTATGTAGATTCTCAACCCTTTCACCTCATCTTATCTTAAAAACGATATTTTTCACAAAAACTTCCTACAACAACAATTCACCCAATTAGTTTTAGGTGAGTCTAATATCTTCAATCTATTAAAACAGAAACATTTAGAGCCACCACATTGCGCCATATCATCAAGTTAGTTTTCTTTTTTCTCTTTTTTTTTCCTTTTTTCTTTTTTTTCCGCATTTTATGTATCGATTTTCTTTTTACATTAAAGTAATTTATCTCAGGAATATAATAATTTGAATATGCAACTTTTTAATAATCCTAAATTATGAATTACAACTTTACATTTATAATAAATTGCATTGATATATCAAAAAAATCCTGAAAATTAATAATTTAGAATTACGATCAACAAAAAATTAATGAATTATATAATTTCACCTTACACAGTTTTACTAGAACAAAAAAATTCAACAAATAAGTTCATAAGAACACACCGCTTTAGTAAGATTATTTAAAAATTAGTTGGTTAATAAATACTAGAAAATTTAGGTGATATCATTCTAATTTGTAAAATATCAACATTAATTACACCGTTAATCCGATTCATATAGTACAATATGGATCTAGAATGTCCCATATCAAAATAAAATTTGAAAAAATGATTTTTAAACTGAAAAAAAATATAAAACTCCACAAAAAATAAATTCTTAATTTTGAAATTATCTTATTTAATTTGGTTTTTAAAAAATACGAAAAAAAAGAATTATTAACGTATTCTAAATCTCTCGCTAATTACTCAGACTGCAATCTACTTAGATACTTCTAATAAATTTATCGAAGTGCCGTTTTTTATGTGTTACAAGCATAAAACCATTAAAAAATTGCATTGGTTAAACTAATTACATGCATAAAAAATACTTACGTTATAACTAAAAAAAGAATAAAAATTTACCATGTAGATTAGAAGCATTTAAAAACAAATCTGTCATTACTGAGGTGAAATGCTACATACATAACATTGTAATGTATAATGGATAGTTATTTTGTTCTTTTTCAAATTAAATTATTTTTCAATTTATTGATTATATAAACAAAAGATAATGTGTGATAAAGGAAACACAGGAGTACATTTATACCATATAGCAGTAATATAAAGACAAAAAAATTTGTATTTTTCAGGGAACACGTGGGGTAGTGATTTGATATGTATTTCACCCGTATTAAGTTTAACAAGGATAATGTCCATTTTAAATAGAATATGTGATGGATTATCTGAAGTGTTTGGACTTTGTTTAATTCTCAGTTCGGCCCAATTCAAAATAATTTGTACCCGTTTAATTACGAACACATCCAAGTAACATGAGCCGAAATCACGTTGCTAAAATTTGCTAAGTTAAAACGTGTAGATGCAAATGAATATCGTGTTATTTTCATTTCGCCGATGTTAGATGTAACGATATTGCTTATATTCTTCATTTTTCAGATTATTTTATAATACGAATATATCGAACATACACACCTTAAAGTGAAAAAAAATATGCACAATTTGTCAAGTTACATTGATCTATTAGTCATACTATGTTTTTTATTTTATAGTTTATAAGAGTCAAAAATCAATACGGCTGGTTTGTGAAATAAGTCAATAATTATTGTCTAATACTTAAGTTCTCTACTCTCGAATATTACAAGAATTTCTCTGGCGTATTTCATAATGTGTTTTGCAAAGCAATGATGTTTACACAAAATATACTCTAATTTGTAAATTTATTAGATTTTTCTACTATTTGTAAATGATACGAAATATTGTTCTATTTAAATTTTGATTAACAGTTATTGAAATTTTATATCAATATTTATGCTTTAAATCGAATATTTTATATACAAGTTTAATACCAAACCCGTGCAAAATTTTGCACGGGTATAAAACTAGTAAAAGAAAACAAATAAATAAATGGCACATGTCGTTTTCTAATGGATGAAGCACATTAAAGTACATTGAACCCATATCATGCATGATCAATCATTCAATTGTAACTCATCAACTTTGGATGAGTTTAACAAAAAGTCATCTTATGATAAAATGTTTTAGTGTAGAAATATATCTTTAGAACATGATGTTTTTGTTATTGTGAATGCTCTTATACAAAGCAAAACGGGAGTATATTCAACTCAACGAAACAAACCAACCTTATCACCGTTTCGAAAGTTCATAACAAGCAATTCATGATCCGGGGTATACAACGCTATTGTAATATTGTACACACAAAATCCATAAAAATACTCCAATTCTTTTTTTTCTCAAATGAAGCGCAGTGCCCGCACAATATAAGAGGGGTGTAATTCGAATCTACGACCTATTATCACAATATCTCTATCTTTATAATTAGACTAAAACCTCCTCGATAAATACTCAGTATCATTTCATTCACAAATTCTCATTAAAAATAAACGGAGATCCATTTAGTTCTTTAATTTACCTCCTTATAAGAGGTGATCCGACCACTCTTCTTTGAAGACGGATATTCTCACCTTCTGTAAGTCATTTTAACTTGGAATCTTAAGTTGCGACCAATAATAGGGAGTTTACGCAGTCCAAAAGATAACCACTAGGACTCAAGGAGCCTCTAATAGCGTGATTAGTGTAAGTATAATAGTCCAATTAGAGTAGATATAAATGACGTGGTTAGATAACAGCCACTACTACATCAGTAAGGATCCTCTGTCCCACTTTTGTATCCCATTCTGTGTCCCAATCCATACAGATTCCGACACATCACCTATTGTAGGAATAAAATATGCAGTATATATACTAATTGGTTGATGTGTCAGAATCTGTATAGTATGGGACACACAATGGAACACCAAATGGGACAGAGGATCCTTACTACTACATTCTTGATTTACTATCCAAAAGCCGCCGATGTATTATTTATTATTTTATTGGGAATATATGAGTACTTTTATCGCATCTTTTAGTATCTCCTAATCTTTTTCTTAGTTTTGGAAATGCCACGTGTTGACGTGATTAGTGGACCTTGATTTCACATAAGCGACAAAACTTTTTTCATTTTATCCAAAAATGACAAACTCCATTAAACCTCATTCCATTCACAAATTTCGGTTTCAGACGAGGTTGTCTTATTACTTTAAATGGGTTTTTCGCGAAAAAGTAAGTGGAACAAGTAAAGGGTTATCCATCTGAATCAATAAGACGGGTCTCCCCGTCTGAAGCAATACCAGCTCCATTACATTTTGCCATTTGCATGCACTCCAATATCAGTTAATGAACTATATCATCACTTATAATAAATTATAATACTCCCTCCTAGTCGGTCCTTTCTTCCCTCTTTCCTTATTGGGTAAGTCGGATTTTCTTCCCTCTTTCCTTTTTTGGATGTGAGGTTGTGTGTTTTGTGTTGTCTAAATTCATTTGTATGTGGAGTAGTGTGTTTTGTGTGGTCCAAATTCATTTCCTTAATTTTTGTGTAAAAAGAAAAGGGGAAGAAATGAGTGACTAGGAGGGAGTATAACATATGATGTTGTTTTTGAGTTCTATAATAATTTTTTCGAGTTTTATATGAAAGATATGAGCTTTACTATAAAAACTATGAGCTCGGTTAAATATAGGTTATATAATCTTATTGGATAATTGTATGTTCAATCTTATTCGTTCGTGCCTCGATATCACCTAAATAAAGATTATATAAATTAATTCTTAAATTTATATAGTCTTAAAGCTTAATTTGACACTTGATAATGTATACGACAATCGTACTACTCCGTATGAGATCAGATTAGCCTAATTATATAAAGCTCAATATAGAACTTAGTAATCCTTCATATGAGTAATAAGTTGTTTATTCTCTGTTAATATTTCTATTAAAGCATGTTATTCTCACTTCCTTGATTATTTATGTCCAAAAATAAGAACGATTAAATTACCGAAAAAGAGTAAACATCTCTCAATTCTTAATCTCATTACTCCATTTCTTATCTCAAAGTACAATTAATTAATCAATAATAAATCACAAATATATATAAATAAATCCCTAGAAAATTTAGATTCTACCATGTTATCCTACTTTTGCAACTATGGATTAACATCATCATCCTAAAAATATATATTCAAGTCAAAAGGGCCAAAAACACCAGTTGCTCTTGCTTAAGACGAACCATTTTGGTCTGAAGCAATAAGACGAGATTTTGTAACCACTTTACCGGTAGATGTAACCACTATTGAAAACAAGTTGATATAAGCTGTGGTTACATTTTATATAAAAGTGGCAACATAATCCCGTCTTATTTTTCAGACGGAATTAGTCCGTCTGAAATAAGAATTTGAAACACCCAATCAACATAACGTACCAATATTATTTGTTTTCTTCAATATTTTCTACATTATCCACTACAAGACAATAAACCTTCACCCATAAATCCCCTCACATCATCCTTCATACAATTCACACCCATTATTTCTTCTTACTCTTTATTGTCTTTAACCAAATAAACTAAAATTATAAATATATAAATAATTAATACAAAGGGTTCATTCATAATCATACATCATACACACATACGTAAGAAAAAAAGAAAAAGAAATTGTGAGAATAATGCTTAATAGTCTTCCTCCTGGTTTTAGGTTTCATCCTACAGATGAAGAGCTTATCATACATTACCTTAAGAATCAAGTCATGTCTAAACCGTGTCCGGTCTCGATAATACCTGAAATCGATATATACAAGTTTGATCCATGGCAATTACCTGGTTAGTATTACTCTATTATCGTTGTTTTTCTTTGATTAAAATACCCTATAAGGAGTTTTTTTAAAAAAAACACATAAATGAGACGTAAGGAGTAATTTGATGTTTAATTTTGTTTACAAGTTACAACTCTGTATTTTATACGTTAATCATTGATCCTCGTTTTTAACATTTATATATTATAAATATGATGTTTTTTTTCTTCTCAAAATTTCATTTTGTGAAATGTTAAATTATACTCGCTCCGTACACAATTATTTGTTTACTATTTCACTAGTATAGACCCCGTGCAATGCACGGTATATATAGAGGTCACTTTCTAGTGTATTGCACTTATTAATTTTAAATGGAAAACGATTAACTTTTTAGATTTCTTACTCTTAATTACATTTTGATTTGAGAAAAATAATTGAAAATACAAAATTAACCAAATAGCTACTAATATCGTTTTGATATTTCCATGAAAAAAGTATACTTTTTACCATAAATTTCACAGATTAATTTAACTGCTTTTTTGGTTATAAAGCTAGTAATAACAATTTATAATTGTATTATCTTAATAGTTATCCACTTATTAATAATTGAATAATGAATTTTGTGTCATTTTCCCCTATAGATAAGGCAGAATTTGGAGAAAATGAATGGTATTTCTTCACACCACGAGATAGGAAGTACCCGAATGGAATCCGACCCAACCGAGCCACGTTATCGGGTTATTGGAAGGCAACGGGTACGGATAAAGCCATATATAATGGATCAAAAAATGTTGGTATTAAGAAGGCTCTTGTCTTTTACAAAGGAAGACCACCTAAAGGTTCCAAGACTGATTGGATCATGCATGAATATCGCTTAACTGAGGCTAAATATAAGCCTCTAAAGGAACTTGGATCCATGAGGGTAAGCCCGACCCGTTTAACTTATTTACGAGTATTTATTAAATCGCATTGCAAGTTAATAATTGGTTTGGACATGAAAATGTAACATACGTTAGTTATTGTGAAAACTGGTACATGTTCGTTGTATTATGTCTTAACAAGATTCGTTATTATTACAGTTGGATGATTGGGTACTATGTCGAATATACAAGAAAAAGATCGTGACAAGGGCCGAGGAAAAATCAGAAGATTCATTATCATCGTCATCGTCTCAAGCACAATTAAGCTTTGAAGGAGCAAATGATATTTCTAATGAACATCAAAAACTACAAACAACAAATTTTCCAAGAACTAATTCTTTGTCATACCTCTTGGGTTTGGACTACTTGGATCCGATAGCCCATTTACTAAATGATACTCCATATAACTTTAGCTTTGATATTATTCAAACAAATATGGGCATTAATATTCAATAGTAGTGGATTTGACCTAAATGTGGGCCCATTATCATAGTACTCAAGGATGGGATTTAGTTGACAACAAACATATGGGAACCCATCTTACATCTAGTTTGTCTAGTCTAGGAAAAAAAGGTCATCAAAACTATTATACGATGATACTTACTCTGTTCCGGTTAATTTAGTTATCGTTCTTAATTAGTTGGGTAGTTATTTATTTATATTTCTGTTTAAGTATGTAGATGTTATATTTTGGAGTATATGTTAAATTATTTATTAGAATAAAAAATGTACATATTATAATAATAGCATTAGAAATCTTAATTGTAAATCTTAATTGTACAAATGATTATTTTCTAGTCAAATATTTATGAACGTTATCCAAAATACTTTGATAGTTTGAAACTTTCTTGATGTCTATTATTTACTAGTTTATCACAATTTTCATATAGGTATATAAAAAGGACGATAAACGTATACAATTAAATACATCTCCATAACTAATCTCATTTCCGATGTCCGGTCATATTATTGTCGCTCTCAATAATGGAGTCTACAATAACTATAGACTCAATTTCAATTTCATTAAACAATTAAATAATTAAGCAATTAAACAATTAAATAAATTTCTGAATTTCAATTTTTAATTGAATGAGAATAATTCCATGCTACAAGAATCTCAGTAAGTGGATTATATATCTGATGTACTACCACAGATAGCGTAGTTTGTGAGCTTTATGAAAAGTTTTCGAGCTATGTATTAAAAATTATAAGTTTTACTATAAAGTTTTTGAGTTCATTCATTTGAACATTAAACTCAAAAAATTACAATAAAACTCAAAAAATATCATTTATAAATTTAAAATCTGACTTATAAAATTTTAAATACTAAAAAAATATATATATATATAAACTCAAATTAATATTAGTATGAGATAATATCTCACATATGTAATCTTTTTTTCCCCAAGAATCTGTGGACTATCCAACCAATAAGAATATCACACAATTATTTCGTCAATTCTCATAGAACTTTCATTTAAAAAACTACAATAATGAATCTTTGGTTATAGTTTGTCTTTTTTTACGTATGATTAAGATGTATGAGGCTAATTAGATAGCTAAATTACATTATCTAGTATTTGTTGCATGGCCAAATTGAGTAAGCATGACACTCGAATCATTTTTTTGGACCACTATTTTTGGCAAGTTCTAAACGTGGCCAAGTCTTGGACTCTTGGAGAATGGGGATATATAGTTCAAGATGATCACTAATATTATTACATGATTTTCAAGTTTGAGGTTTTAAAGTAGTACTTTTCAAGCATATTTTGACTATATGCTTCTTATTTTGTCAATCAATTATACTTCCTCCATTCAACTTCACTCTACCACTTTCATTTTTGCACACTATTCATGAGTCGGCATCTAATTGCAATTTTCTCTCCAATATATAAGTGAAAATATATTCATGTGTGATCTTGTTTGATTCGTCTTTACGAGTACATTATTAATATCCAACTTTTATAATTTTTGCAAACACGTAGCTAACGATATTTACCGCGTAAAACACGTCTCGGCAAACGTGAAAAAATAATTTGGTAGAGTGAAGTTGAATGGAGAAAGTATATTTTAAGGGAGTAGATTCTCTTCAAGACAGTCTTACCTTCAGACTAGAAAATGTCAAAATATAAAAATTAATGATGAAATTACTGAAACTAATACTTTTTTTTAAAAAAAATCTGATGATAACACTTTATTAGGAAATAGTTACATCTTATTATGAAATGATGACATTTAACTCGTCTTAATTTCAAACAAAAATGGTCCGTCTGAAATAAGAGTTGCCTATTCAAAGAAGTCATACTCATATTCACCCATATATCTTTAGTTTAACACAAATTCTTATTTAAGACGGAGGTATCCGTCTTAAGCTTAAGACGGATACCATATTCTCTCACAAAATACCCATCAAGGGTGAGTGGAGAGCACATGGGGGGAGCCCACCTTGTCCCCTCTACCCATTTCCTCTCACAAAATACTCGTTGTAAGATCCGACCCGTCTTAAGCAAGACCTACTGGTAGTTTAAAAGTGTCGGCTAAGATAGCTAACAAAATGTTGAAAGGTCAATGTAAGTTATTTTAAGTAAATTTTTAATTTCAAATAAAATCGATATTAATTTTCTTAAGCAAATAACTGGGCTTTTTTTAACGGGGTGGGCCTCATTTATAAGAAAAGAAACAACTGGGCTTTTTTTGGGGAAAGTTCTTAAGCAGCTTATATAAAATTACGATAAAAAGCCTGATAGGGTTGTTGGAAAGCATTTCTCATTGTCCAAAACTGAGGTATCCTTGGCCCATATGGAAATTTGCCAACATCTAACTCCATTAGTTTCGTTTTTTATATCGGTTTTTTACATGTGTCATAAGAACTCACATTAAGAAGCCATGTAAAAAGAAAAATCTAGGATTCAATCAAGGGAAATATCAAAATAGAAAGATATATTCAGTCTTACCATTTTAGTGAAGGAATCTATCTATACCCTTTTAAAAGGGAGAAACCACAAGTTACTATTCTTATGAATAGTCTTTCTATTTACTCCCTCAACCGTCCATTCCCTTTGCATCCCTGCCCTCCATTCCTCTCACTCTCACAACCATTCATTACTGTCTGTGCTGCTCATTTCCTCATTTCTCATCCCCTCATTCTCATCTCACTTTATTCATCTCGTTTTTTTTTTTTCTCAAAAACTAATCAAACCTGGCCTCCTACTGCCTCTACTCATCAAACCTCCAAGATATTTATTCCTACTAAAGATCTCTTGATTGTGTGGTTAGTTATGCGTTCTTCTTCTTCTTATATATCTCTGTTATGGTTTTTTTTCTCCTCATCAAACTGTTCATCGTCGGTTTGATCCATTGTTAGGGTTTATGATCGTTTTTTAATTACCGCTTGAGGTTTGTTGGATTCGATTAATCCCTGTGCTATTCTATACCCTTTTAAAAGGGAGAAACCACAAGTTACTATTCTTATGAATAGTCTTTCTATTTACTCCCTCAACCGTCCATTCCCTTTGCATCCCTGCCCTCCATCCCTCTCACTCTCACAACCGTTCATTACTGTCTGTGCTGCTCATTTCCTCATTTCCTCATTTCTCATCCCCTCATTCTCATCTCACTTTATTCATCTCGTTTTTTTTTTCTCAAAAACTAATCAAACCTGGCCTCCTACTGCCTCTACTCATCAAACCTCCAAGATATTTATTCCTACTAAAGATCTCTTGATTGTGTGGTTAGTTATGCGTTCTTCTTCTTCTTATATATCTCTGTTATGGTTTTTTTTCTCCTCATCAAACTGTTCATCGTCGGTTTGATCCATTGTTAGGGTTTATGATCGTTTTTTAATTACCGCTTGAGGTTTGTTGGATTCGATTAATCCCTGTGCTATTCTATACCCTTTTAAAAGGGAGAAACCACAAGTTACTATTCTTATGAATAGTCTTTCTATTTACTCCCTCAACCGTCCATTCCCTTTGCATCCCTGCCCTCCATCCCTCTCACTCTCACAACCGTTCATTACTGTCTGTGCTGCTCATTTCCTCATTTCCTCATTTCTCATCCCCTCATTCTCATCTCACTTTATTCATCTCGTTTTTTTTTTCTCAAAAACTAATCAAACCTGGCCTCCTACTGCCTCTACTCATCAAACCTCCAAGATATTTATTCCTACTAAAGATCTCTTGATTGTGTGGTTAGTTATGCGTTCTTCTTCTTCTTATATATCTCTGTTATGGTTTTTTTTCTCCTCATCAAACTGTTCATCGTCGGTTTGATCCATTGTTAGGGTTTATGATCGTTTTTTAATTACCGCTTGAGGTTTGTTGGATTCGATTAATCCCTGTGCTATTCTATACCCTTTTAAAAGGGAGAAACCACAAGTTATTATTCTTATGAATAGTCTTTCTATTTACTCCCTCAACCGTCCATTCCCTTTGCATCCCTGCCCTCCATTCCTCTCACTCTCACAACCATTCATTACTGTTTGTGCTGCTCATTTCCTCATTTCCTCATTTCTCATCCCCTCATTCTCATCTCACTTTATTCATCTCGTTTTTTTTCTCTCAAAAACTAATCAAACCTGGCCTCCTACTGCCTCTACTCATCAAACCTCCAAGATATTTATTCCTACTAAAGATCTCTTGATTGTGTGGTTAGTTATGCGTTCTTCTTCTTCTTATATATCTCTGTTATGGTTTTTTTTCTCCTCATCAAACTGTTCATCGTCGGTTTGATCCATTGTTAGGGTTTATGATCGTTTTTTAATTACCGCTTGAGGTTTGTTGGATTCGATTAATCCCTGTGCTATTCTATACCCTTTTAAAAGGGAGAAACCACAAGTTACTATTCTTATGAATAGTCTTTCTATTTACTCCCTCAACCGTCCATTCCCTTTGCATCCCTGCCCTCCATTCCTCTCACTCTCACAACCATTCATTACTGTCTGTGCTGCTCATTTCCTCATTTCCTCATTTCTCATCCCCTCATTCTCATCTCACTTTATTCATCTCGTTTTTTTTCTCTCAAAAACTAATCAAACCTGGCCTCCTACTGCCTCTACTCATCAAACCTCCAAGATATTTATTCCTACTAAAGATCTCTTGATTGTGTGGTTAGTTATGCGTTCTTCTTCTTCTTATATATCTCTGTTATGGTTTTTTTTCTCCTCATCAAACTGTTCATCGTCGGTTTGATCCATTGTTAGGGTTTATGATCGTTTTTTAATTACCGCTTGAGGTTTGTTGGATTCGATTAATCCCTGTGCTATTCTATACCCTTTTAAAAGGGAGAAACCACAAGTTATTATTCTTATGAATAGTCTTTCTATTTACTCCCTCAACCGTCCATTCCCTTTGCATCCCTGCCCTCCATTCCTCTCACTCTCACAACCATTCATTACTGTTTGTGCTGCTCATTTCCTCATTTCCTCATTTCTCATCCCCTCATTCTCATCTCACTTTATTCATCTCGTTTTTTTTCTCTCAAAAACTAATCAAACCTGGCCTCCTACTGCCTCTACTCATCAAACCTCCAAGATATTTATTCCTACTAAAGATCTCTTGATTGTGTGGTTAGTTATGCGTTCTTCTTCTTCTTATATATCTTTGTTATGGTTTTTTTTCTCCTCATCAAACTGTTCATCGTCGGTTTGATCCATTGTTAGGGTTTATGATCGTTTTTTAATTACCGCTTGAGGTTTGTTGGATTCGATTAATCCCTGTGCTATTGTGGGTATAATTACTTTAGAAATC
Organism: Heliosperma pusillum; assembly: GCA_022085475.1. Taxonomy (NCBI): domain Eukaryota; kingdom Viridiplantae; phylum Streptophyta; class Magnoliopsida; order Caryophyllales; family Caryophyllaceae; genus Heliosperma; species Heliosperma pusillum. The sequence goes on along the minus strand of JAIUZE010069937.1, from coordinate 74,451 downwards.
GGGTTTATTGTTGATTGCTTAAATCAACACACTTGCAAGCATTCTCATTTTTTTTTCAACTGTTATGACTGTATTCCTGGGGTTTCATTTTTTTCCTTTTTTTTATAACTGTTATGGCTGTATTCCTGGGGTTTTTGGTTGCTAATGGAGTTGTGGTCTTTTATTGCTTTTTTTTATATATAATATGTAGATTTTCGTTGTGCGTGGTTGCAGTTGTCTCGGGCTCGAATCGAGAGCTTGATCTCGGTATAGGAAGTATTGATTATAACCCTAATTAGTAACTGTGTTTCTCGTAAATTTGCAACCCGTCTCCTTATGATGCTAATTAGGATTTACTTTGATGCTACTTTTGAAACTTTACTTCCCCTACTGGGTTCTGCCCCATCCCAAATTCATCTACCAAATTTCATTATCATCTCCTACCCATTCCGTATTTTGATTCCAATTTACTCTCTTAATTCCTCCATCTTTCTCACTTAATGTATTTATTACTAATTAGTTTCATCTTACTTTTTTTCCCTGTTTATTGCTTATTATAGTGGATTTTTGGGATTGCAATTGTTGAGTTTGACAAAGATCCGGCACACGTCCACAATCCTAGGTTAGTAAGTATTTCATTATATGATTATTGTTTAATTTTTTTATTTCTGATCACCCTCCAAAAAATTTCCCTGCATCGTCTCTTATACTTTCAGTCTGTAAAATAAATGACGTCTCCATTTTGAGTTAGATGATGTTTAGGTGAGTTCTTAGGACTGTTGTGATTGTCCTATAGCTTTTTGTTTGGCGCATTATTTATGTTTCTGTGACAGCATTCCTGTTTTAAAGGTGTAGACCTTGTTTTGATCTGTTGGTGCAAAGTGCGATTTTAAAGTCTATGTTTGTGAGTGACTATCCATCTATCGTAGTTTTTACTTTGTTTTGGCAAACATGAAGCAAATAACAAGAGAAGGAGACGGGGTGTGTAACATCAAAGTAATATTAGGAAGAAGTGTTAGTGTTTTTTTTTCTCCAACGTCTAATTCAATGAACAACTATACTCTCTTCCTTGTTTTTCATGCATTGTCCTTTCAGTCACTCTCCTCTCCTGTATGACAGTCTCACGCGCACTTTTTTTTTTTTTTACAAAATGTGACCACTTTTTTAGTCAATAGTGACTACTTTTTGGTAATTAGTGACCACCTTGAACAAAGAGTCATTTTTTAGTCATAAAAAGTGGTCACTATTTGTCAAAAAGTGGTCACTCCCAACTGGTCGCACCATACGATGGTCGTAGAGGAGCATTTGTGTTGTCCTTTATCTCCACCATTTGGTAGTTCTTATTTTTATTGCTCAGCTGTTCACGAGAGCTTGAGCTCAAATTCGAAAGTATTGAGTCTAACCCTAATTAATTTTGTTTTTCATATATTCTTTTGTGTTTTAATGTCATTTAGTTTATTCTTTTAATCATAGTTTCCTGATGAGCGGGTGCCTTAAAGTTTGTAGGTGCTCATATGCGGGGACGATTTTCTATTTAAACACGATTTTATCGACTTGGTTAATTGTTAGGGTTTGTGATCGTTTTTTTATTACAGTTTGAGGTTTGTGCGAGTCGATTAATCTGTATGCTGTTGTGGGTATAGTTGCTTTAGAAATTGGGTTTATTGGTTATGGCTTCAATCAACACAGATGCAAGCATTATCATTTTTCTTTATTTCCCTTTTTTTACCTATTATGACTGTATTCCTGGGTAAGAAAATCGGGTTTTATTGTCGTTGTGCGTGGTTGTAGTTGTCTCGGGCTGCGGATTGAGATCTTGAGCTCGGATCAGGAAGCATTGAGTCTAACCTTAATTAATTTTGTTTTTTTGTATATACTTTTGCGTTTTAATGTCATTAAGTTTAATCTTAGTTTCCGGAGCGGGTGCCTTAAAGTTTGTCGGTGGTCATATTTGGGGGGGGGGGTGATTTTCCATTTATTTGGAATGTCTCGCTGTAACTTCTAATTATGTTTTCACTATCCTTTTGTTATCGCCGTATACCGAAAGTGTTTTTATTAGTATTACTGTTAGTTATTAGTGTTTGTAGTAGTATTACTGTTAGTGTTATTATGCCTAATGTTTTAAGTTACTGTTATTGTTTATTGAATGGTTACTATTTTACAATGTTAATGGCATTCCTTATGATGTAAGACTTCTAAAGGAGTGAAGGCTTTCGTGGGTTTCCCGTGCATATTGCTAATTCTCATTTATGCTTAGTCGGTTAGATTTGTGAGCCTACCTGCAAGAATAACTTTTCAGCATGGTTATGCTAGCTATAATAGTTGTTCCTCACTGCCTCACCTTACTCTCTTATAGGCACTATTTCTTGCTCGTCTTACTTACTAAAAATTGTAATTTCGTTTTTTTTTTTCAAACATGCATTATGAATTAGGTTGTTGGTTTGGAAGATCTATGATGAGATGGTTTGATCTGTCATGTTGTAGGTTGTCCTTAGTGGTTGATAATAGTGGTAATAAATTTCTGATTTTGTGTATTGGTTTCTCGCCTCCCATCTACCTCTATTATCATCTTCATTTCATTCTTTTACTTGAACAACTATTACAACCTTACCAAACTAGATTTTACCGGTGCGTCTTGTATGAGGCATCTTACTTATGACACCAACCCAATTCTAATGTATTTGTGATAAGCATTCATTTAGTCACATTTTTACCTCATTTTCGTCCCCATTTTGGTCCGTTTACACGGATTTGCGTGTCTTTAATTGCATTTTATTTCCCGATTTCCCGCGCTATGAATATTGATCTCAATTTGCAGGAATTAAGGCGGAAATGAGGAAATCGGTGCAATAAAGACACTGCATGAGTCGGGATTCGAAGATGAGACGAAAAAATGAAGAAGTATGTCATCAGGTGGCCCAGGCCGGTCCCCAGACCGGCGGCCGGCCCACCGGCCCAGACCACCACACTGCAAATGAAAGAAATGAAAAAGTGAAGAAAAGGCCCAGGTAGCGCCGGCCGGTCGACCGGCGGCCGGTCGACCGGCGGCCGGTCAACTACCCGGCCTGCATCTACATCAGAAAGCCATAGAGAGTAGAATTGTGCTCCAGGCCGGTGGGGGACCGGCGGCCGGTAGACCGGCCCAGACCACTATTTCCCATACTTAGAAGATTTTTTGAAGATTTTGAAGGCAAAGTTCCTGAAGTCATGCGTGTGCTCCAGGCCGGTCAGAGGCCCGGCGGCCGGTCGACCGGCCGGGAACACATCATCGCAAAAATCGCCCTCTTCTTCTAATTTCTTCCTTAATTTCGAGGGACCTATATATACCCCCCCTTATTATTTTGTAAGCAGTTTTTTTTAGTTTTTTTAACATTCCTTTTAGCACGAAACCCTAGAAATTTGTAACCCAAATTAATCCCTAATTACTCTCCTAATATTTCCCTAATCTAGTTTAGTTTCTCATTTCAAGTGGTTGATTTTAGTATTTCATTTTCATTTCTTGGAATTTGTATTGAAGACTTGGGTGAAGACATTCCCTCATACTCATCAATATAAGTTTTGTTTGGTATAAAATCTCTCATCTTTTTTATTGTTTATGCAATTAATTTCCATTTCTAGTTTATAGTTCATCTTTTGATTATTATCTTTATTCTTCTCATAGCATGATGTTGATTGAACTCCCCCTTCCCTTTAGTGCTTTGATTCCCTTTACCATGTGTGAGTAGATTATCCTCTAGGGTTTAGGGGAGCCTAAGGGTGGATCATGTGGGGTATTAAGTTGGTTAATTAGCAAGTTTGTGGTAAATGATTTGGGTATTGCCCATATGAACACCAAGTGTTTGATGAAATGTGTGAACGAAAGTTATCATTTTATCAAGCATGGTTTGATCTTCTCTTAAGCGACGGTGGTAGAGACGATTAGACTAAGCGTTTATATGGGTGATTTGAGACAAATGCGATAGCTTGTTGATGATTATCGATTGTTGAGACATTAGGAATCGATTTTACTCGAATTATTTACCTCTTTCGCTAGTTACCCGACTAACCCATTAAATCCCCCTAAGGTGAACCCTTTACCCTAGTCTTTCCCTTAATTGTTTCCATCTATTACTTAGCGATTACTTGTTTTTCCTAGTTTTTAGTTAACTTTCCAATCCGTCATATTTTAGGCTAGAATAGGATTCAATCGAACTAGTAGTTGACCTCCCCCATCCTCGTGGATTTCGACCCCTTTATACTACTTTTATTGGGTTATTTTTGCTGCTTGTTTTGACGACAAACCGATCATCAAATGGCGCCGTTGCCGGGGATGGCGTAAGGAAACTCGTAGTTTGTTTTGTGTCTTAGATTTAGCCAAGTTACTTGTTGTTTTTGTTGGTTTTTAGTGGTTAGATTATTTGTAGAGTGCCTTGCATTATTGTCTTTCCCTAGTGTGCCCAAAAACACACTAGGAGTCTAACGTGTTTTTGAGTTGCTTTGAGTGCATGCCTAGAGGTGAAGGTTTGTTCTTGAGCCATCCGGAACCCGAAAGGTTGTTTAGGACTCTCCGTGCCAATACACTTGCTTGGGTTAGGAATTCAAGAAGAGTTAGCCATCAACAAGCCAATACTTCAATTGCTTCTACATCCACTCCAACAATCGATTACCCACAAAACAACACCATTGAACCCATATTTGAAAACCCCTTCTACAATACACAACAAAATACACCACCAAATTCACCACCTACAATACCGCAACAACAAAATCAACCACAAATGACGACTCTACGTGATCGTAACCGTCCCAACCACGATGATACCCAATCTCCAATCAATTTCGGTGTCTTGGCCCCTAATAATTTTGAGATTCACCCGTCTCAAATGAATTCTATTGAGCGGGATAGCTTTGGAGGCCTCCCGGATGAAGAGGCTCATGCCCACTTGAGAAAATTCAAAAGTAGGGTTGGAATCATGAAAAGGAATGGGGTGCCCGAGGAAACCCTTTGCCTCATGTTGTTCCCATTTTCCCTCAAGGACCGGGCGGAGAGGTGGTTGAATAACCATCCTCCAAACACTTTCACCACTTGGGATGGTTTGGCTAAGGAGTTTCTAAGTAAGTACTACCCCGCCTCCAAAACGGCGATGCTAAGAAACGAGATTACCACCTTCCAACAAGAGGATGGAGAGTCTTTGGGAGAAGCATGGGATCGCTTCATTGATTTACTTGCCCGATGCCCTCACCATGGAATTGCGGATTGGTATGTAACCCAAACCTTCTATCAAACTCTCCTCCCTCAAACCAAGGCCATGGTGAATGCTTCCGCGGGGGGAAGTTTTGATCATTTAAATGACCAACAAGGGGCGGCATTGATTAAGAAGATGGTTGAGTCGGAATCTAGTTATGGTACTAGTTCTAGAGGAAATAGCTTGAGAAGGAGTTCTAAGTACCCAAGTGAGAACTTCTCAAATGCGGATACCAATGCCAAGATTGATTTGCTCACACAAACTTTCACTAAGGGTTTTGCCGAGCTTCAAAAAGCTCAAAATCAAAGTCAAGGTCATCATGTGAATGAAGCTAGTGGGTCTTATGCACCTCCCATGGGGGAAGCTTATCAAACCCCCACTTGTGAAATTTGCAATGGATATGGACACACCTTTGAAGTTTGTGGGAACAATGTCTCTTATAACAATGAAGGTGCAAACGATTATCAACATGTGAATGCTTTCCAAGGTATGAACAACAACCCAAGGCCCTCAAGGCCTCAATTCCAAAATCAAGGAACTTATAACCCAAATTCAAATTTCTATCATCCAAGCTCAAAATTTCACCCAAACATGAGTTACAAAAGCCAAAATGTCTTAAACCCTCAACACACTCAAACTCAACCTTCCAACCCTCCGGGTTTTTCCCAACCTAGAGGAGGAGGTCAATTTTTTAGAGGAAACTATAACAATCAATTCAACAACTCTCAACAAGGTCAAGGATCCAACCAATTCCAAAATCAACACTTCAATGATCAAGGTTACAATAACCAAGGTAACTTCCAAAACCAAGGTAATTGGAATCAAGGTCAAGGAAATTGGAATCAAAATCAAGGGAACCAAAACTTCAACAATCAAGGCCAAGGTAATTTTTACCAAGGCAATCAAAACAATCAAGCAAGCCAAGGGGTTCCCGATCAATCTTTTCAAGGCCAAGGGCCAAATTTCAACAACAACCAAGGGTCAAATTTCAACAATCAAGGTTCAAGGGGACAACAAGGGAATTTTAACAACAATCAACAAGGAAACTTTAACAATCAAAGAAACAACAACCAAGGGTCGAGTAGTCGGAATGACTATGCTTTTGCCCTTCCTTTGACAAATCAACCCCACCAAGAGAGTGATCCTTCAATAAGTGAAGTTTTGCAATTAGTCAAAAACATGGAAATCCAAAACAACTTGGCTTTGCAAAATGTCACTAATGCTCACAAAAAGGAGGTGAGAGAATTGGAAGCTAGGTTAGCTTCTCAAGCTTTGAACAATCCTCAAAGGCCTCCGGGAGGTCTACTTGCTCAAGGGAAAAGCTCCAAGGATGCTTCATCAAGCCACCATGCATGTGCGGTGACTTTAAGAAGTGGACTAGTGCTTGATAACCCCTACATGGATATGATGAATGATGAGATTCCAAATGATGAGCATGTTGAGGAAGGAGAAGAACTTGAAGAGCCCTTTTTGACTCCCACCTTGGAGTCAAAAGATGATGGCAAGGGTGAAGATGATCAACCCAAAGAGGGAGAAGAAGGGTATGTCGAAATTATGCCTTATGAAGAGGAGATGAACAAGGATGTCAATGATGACGGAGTAGAGGTACAACCAATGGCAAGAGCTAAGGTAACCAAGAAAACTCCCATTCCAAAGGTATCTCTTAGCACTCCACTTGTTGTTTCCGATATCCCCTACCCCTCTAGAGCTTTGAAAACTAAGGAAAACTTCAAGTTCACCCAATTTAGAAAAATGCTTGAGGGACTTGAAGTGACCTTACCTTTCACCGATGTTATATTGAACATGCCCACTTACTCAAAACTTCTAAAAGACATCTTGACTCACAAGAGAACTTTGGGTACCCAAGATGTTATGATTATGGAGGCGGAGTGTAGTGCTCTCCTCATTAATCCTAACTCTTTCAAAATGCCAAAAAAACTTGGGGACCCCGGAAGTTTCTCTATCCCTTGTGTTGTGGGGGGGAGTCATGATTTCAAGGGCATTATGTGACAATGGTGCAAGTGTAAGTGTCATTCCCTTAACTATTGCTAAAAGAATTGGACTTGAAAGTTTAACCCACACTTCTATGACTCTACAACTAGCGGATAGGTCCGTTAAGCAACCTTGGGGTGTGCTTGAGGACGTACCCGTTAAAGTTGGCAAATTTTTGATCCCCACGGATTTCGTTGTCCTAGATATCCCGGAGGATAGCCACACTCCCATCATCCTTGGTAGGCCCTTTTTGGCTACCGGAGGAGTCCTCATTGATGTGAGGGACGGGCGGCTAACCTTTAGGGGGGGAAACGAAACCCTTGAATTTAATCTTCCACATCTAGTGAAGGGACCAATGTTTCACAAAGCATGCTCGGTAGAAGTCATTGAAGAAGTGGTTGAGAAAGTGCATGAAGAGGAAAAGTATGAAGAAGAAGCTCTACAAGTGGCTCTCCATGATGAGGAAATGGGAGATGACCACGAGGTAGATGATGAACTAATGAAGAAGGTGGAGGGCCTTCTCCCTCCAAAGGTACAACTTAAGCCCTTACCTCCCTCACTTAAGTACTCTTTTTTATGTGAGGGAGAGACTTATCCCGTTATCATTAATGCTAATTTAAGTGAAGGCCAAGAACTTGAACTTTTGAAAGTCTTGAAAACTCATAGGGGTTCACTTGGATATAGCATTGATGATATCAAAGGGTTAAGTCCTAATCTTTGCATGCATAGGATTGTCTTGGAGGAGGGTATAGCAAACCTAAGGTAGATGGGCTACGTAGGTTGAACCCTAAGATGGCGGAAGTGGTTAAAAGTGAGGTTATGAAGTTGTTAGAGGCCGGGATTATCTACCAAATAACCGATAGTTCTTGGGTGAGCCCCGTCCATGTAGTGCCCAAGAAGGGAGGGGTGACTATGGTGGAACAAGAGGATGGGACTCTCTTAGCTTCTAGACCCGTGACCGGGTGGCGGATGTGCATTGACTATCGCAAATTAAATGCCGCCACCCTCAAAGACCACTACCCCATCCCCTGTATTGACCAAATGCTTGAAAGGTTAGCGGGGCATTCTTACTATTCATTTCTAGATGGTTATTCCGGGTTTTTCCAAATCCCCATACACCCGGAAGACCAAGAGAAAACCACATTCACTTGTCCCATAGGAGTTTATGCTTATAGGCGGATGCCCTTTGGGCTTTGTAATGCTCCGGGGACTTTCCAAAGATGTATGACGGCAATTTTTGCCGATTTTCTTGAGAAGAGTATGGAGGTCTTCATGGATGACTTTAGTGTCCATGGAGACTCATTTGATCTTGGACTTTTAAATTTGTCTCATGTTTTGCAAAGATGTGAGGAGCACAACCTTGTCCTCAATTGGGGGAAGTGCCACTTTATGGTGGAGGAGGGGGTTGTGCTTGGTCACATCGTGTCTAAGAGAGGCATAGAAGTTGATATGGCTAAGGTTTCGGTAATAGAAAACTTGTCACCTCCTACAAATGTGAAGGGAGTGAGAAGCTTTCTAGGCCATGCGGGCTTTTACCGACGTTTCATCAAAGATTTTTCTAAAATAGCCAAGCCTTTAACTTCTCTTCTTATCAAAGACACACCATTTGTATTTGATGAATTTTGCTTGAGTGCTTTTTGTAGGTTAAAGGAGGCTCTTGTGACGGCTCCCATAATCCGATCACCGGATTGGAGCCTTCCCTTCGAAGTTATGTGCGACACCTCCGATTATGCGGTCGGGGCGGTGCTTGGCCAAGTTGTGGACAAGAAGCACCATGTAATCTACTACACAAGCAAAACTCTTGATCAAGCCCAAGTCAACTACTCTACGACGGAAAAGGAGATGCTAGCTATTGTTCATGCCGTGGAAAAGTTCCGGCAATACTTTGTTGGTGCTAAGGTTGTGGTATCCTCGGATCACTCCGCTTTGAGGCAATTGTTAGTGAAAAAGGATGCAAAGCCAAGGCTCTTGAGGTGGATTCTTTTACTTCAAGAGTTTGACTTGGAAATTAAAGACAAGGCGGGGTCGGAGAATGTTGTTGCCGACCACCTATCTCGATTGACTACCGAAGATCATGGGTTGAAGGATGAGAGTGGCCCGATCAATGAGTGGTTGAGAGAAGATAGCTTGATGATGATAGGTGGTAAATCACCATGGTTTGCGGACTTGGCAAATTTGATTGTGAGCGGGTTTATTCCGGAAGAGTTGGATGCTAGAACTAGGAGGAAGTTGAAGCATGACTCAAAACGCTATTTTTGGAATGACCCACATCTTTTTCGCAAGTGTGGTGATGGCATGTTTCGAAGATGTGTTCCTAGAGAAGAAGGTATGGAGATAGTTGATAGAATTCAAAACTCGGCCTATGGGGGCCACCTTGGTACATCTCGCACCATTGCAAAGGTGTTACAAGGTGGTTTCTATTGGCCATCTATGTTCAAGGATATCCACTACTTTGTCAAATCTTGTGATCGGTGCCAAAGAACGGGGAATATTAGTCACAGGAATGAGATGCCCCTTCAAAACATTCTTGAGATTGAGCTTTTTGATTGTTGGGGAGTTGATTTCATGGGACCATTTCCCAACTCTTGCGGGAATGAGTACATTTTGGTAGCGGTGGACTATGTGTCCAAGTGGATTGAAGCCGTCGCCACCCTAACAAATGATGCTAAGGTTGTTATCAAGCTCTTCAAGAACACTATATTTCCGAGATTTGGGACCCCAAGGGTGGTGATTAGCGACGGGGGTTCGCACTTTAGGAAGAGCACTTTCAAGTTCTTACTTTCTTCCCAGGGTGTCACTCATAAGACCGCTCTTGCCTACCACCCTCAAACTAGTGGGCAAGTAGAGGTCTCAAACCGTCAAATAAAAGCTATCTTGGAGAAGACTACAAGCAAAGGTAGGAAGGATTGGTCTCAAAAGCTTCCGGATGTTCTATGGGCCCTTCGCACCGCTTTCCAAACTCCACTCGGCACAACTCCTTACAAGCTTGTTTATGGAAAAGCTTGTCACTTGCCAATCGAGTTGGAGCACAAGGCATGGTGGGCCTTAAAGGAGATGAACTTTGATATTGATATGGCCGGAGAGCTACGATTTCTCCAAATGAATGAACTTGAAGAGCTCAGACTTGATGCCTACGAGAGCTCAAAGATCTACAAGGAGCAAACAAAGAAATGGCATGATGCCAAATTGGTTGATAAAGATGTAAAAGTGGGTGACCAAGTCTTACTCTATAATTCTAGAGTCAAGTTGTTTCCGGGAAAGCTACGCTCTAGATGGTCGGGTCATTTCAAAGTTATCGACATTTCACCACATGGAGCTTTTGAACTTTGGAGCGAAGAAGGTGGTAATTTCAAGGTCAATGGGCATCGAGTGAACAGATATTTTGATGGCGATGAAAAAGGAACGGTGGAAGTACTCTTCCTTGGGGATCCACTTCCCGAGGAGGAGTCTTGTTTGTAAACTCTTGTGATTTGATAGGTTTGGTGGAGTCCCTCAACAACCACCAATTTTTGTATATAGCATGCATATTAGGAATAGTTGTGAAGATTTGGATTTGTGTACTCGGGTTTTTCGTCTTTAGGAAGAAGTTTTAGGAAAGTTTGAAACACTTGTAGTCGGGTTTGGTTTGAAACCGTATCATTGGGATTATGTTGGTTGGGTGGATATTGTTGGTGACTTGGGTTTCTTTGGGAGTTTGTTGTGCTTTTGAAGGCGAAGTGAAGATAAGAAGAAGTGCTCCAGGCCGGTCCACCGGCAGCCGGGGTGCCGACCGGCCCAGAGCACTCCAGAAGGTCAATTTTGAAGAAGGAAAATTAAGCAGCAGGTATTCCAGGCCGGGCGACCGGCAGCCGGTGTGCCGACCGGCCTGGAGCTCTTTATCATAGTTGGCGAGTTTTTGGCAAATTTTGAACTGTGTTCTAGGCCGGTCGACCGGCGGCCGGTCTGACGACCGGCCCAGAGCACGCATGGCTGAAATTTCGAAGGTTGATTATTTTGATCTGAGGTCCAGGCCGGTCGACCGGCAGCCGGGGTGCCGACCGGCCTAGACTACCTGAACACGCAAAAAACCAAAAAACCAAAAAAATAAAAAAAATTGACTTGGGGTCCAGGCCGGTCGACCGGCGGCCGGTGCCTGGACCGGCCCAGAACCCTACCCGAGAGCATTATACAACTCGTGAAACCCTTGCTTTCTTCTCATTTTCTTCATTCTTCTTTCCTTCTTTCTTCTTCCTTCCTTCAAGCCTCCACAAAAACCCACAAAAAACACACAAAAACTCACCTGCATCACCACCATACTCCATCACTACAACATCAAACCCACAAATTAACCCACTACATCAAATAAATTCATCCCAAAACCTCAAAAACCCAATTTTTCCCTCTTTCAATTGATTATAACGAAAATCTCCATGGCTCAACAACCACCTCGGAAAAGAACAAGGGCTCAACTTGAGGCGGAGTTGGAGGCTAGGCTCCAGCAAGTGACGGCGGGAATGGGTCCGGATAACGATTTTCCGGATATCGTCTTCGTAAGCGAAATCGCAAGAGGTAAATTTCAATGTTTAAAACGTAGACCTCTTCCCCACTCCCGTTTTATTTGTCGGAATACTATGCGGAACCTCGGCCTTGATACGGTCACTCTTGAGCTTTTCAAAGGTTTGGGTATGGGGGAACTCTACGGTCAGCACTTCCGTACTTACCCCCGTCTCACTTGGGAGTTTTTGAGTTCGTTTAGCCATGAGAAGGATAGGAATACGGGTATGGTCAAAATTGTTTCCTTTCGCCTTCTTAATACTGCTTTTAACCTTCCCCTTGAGAAATTTTGTAAGGTTTTAGGGGTCAAATTTCATAAGTCATACAAGGTCCCCGAAAACTTTAATGTGAATGATGTGTGGACTGCTATATCGGGTTTTGAATTTGCGAAGGGAACTAAGAGGCCGGCAAATGCTTGCCACAATGCCCCTATTAGGTTTTGGCATAGGTTTATGGGTTGGACGTTGTTTGGGAGAGAGGAGTGTCATAATTTTAGGGCCGATGAGCTTTCGATTTTGGCGGCTTACTTGTTCCAAAAGCCAAATAAATTTGGAGTCAACATTGGTCACCATGTCGTTATCCACTTCCAGAAAATTGCCAATGACCCATTTAGCCCGACCGGAATCCATTTAGGGGGGATTGTTACCAAGATTGCCCATGTCCTATGTAGAGATGCTCTTGATGAGCGTAATTTGAGGTGTTTAGGGGGATGCTCCTTGTTGACGGAGGATTACATTTCAAAGAAGCTTGAGTGAGTAGTAAAGAGAGTTGAGGACAGGAAGACTTATTGGAGGATTTGAGGGGTAAATTCTATTCCCCTCCCTAATAGTGCGGCTATGAAAGTGGTTCCTGATAGCGCGCACTATCTTCTCCCCTTAGAGGAGGAGAACCCTCCACCACCACCTGAAGAAACCCCGGAAGATCCTTTAGCTCCAGTTACCGCATTTAGGCGAGATCCTACTGCCCCCGTCACTGCATATAGGAGAGAGGAGCGGGGCCCCACTTCCACCACCTTACCCTATATGAGCCCCTTCTATCATCAGCAGCAGTGGCGTCCTTGGCCCAATTCATCCCAACCCGACGCATCCACTTCCACCACTACCAGTTACCCACCTTTGGATCCTTCCTTGATCCAGTTCATGGCCGACATGACTTTGGCCTCCGAGGCAGCAGCTACGGAGAGAGAGGCAGCGGCTAGGGAGAGAGAGGCGACAGCTAAGTGGCGAGAGGAGGAAGCTCGGGATAGAGCTCTTTTGTCGCAGCGGATGGACAGGATGTATTATGACTTGGCTCTTGGCCAATACCCTTCTTACGATAATTGGTGTAGGGAGGGGTATAGGGAGCCAGTTGGCCCGCATCCGTCCTATTTTATGTGGCCAGAGGGCGGGTATGATCAGGGTTCTAGGGTGTTCGGAGATTTCAATGTTCAGCCAGACTATTATTCTTCTGCGCCGGGTTTTACTCAGCCGGTAGTTGATGAGGAGGAGGTGGACCCAGAGATTGCGGCTCAGAATGCCGAGTGGTTTGACAGGATGGGTCCACGGTTCGAGATTGTGGAGGGTGGCGGCTCTGGTTCGGGAGCCCAGGATGTAGATGCGTCTTTTGCTGAGGCCAGTCATGGCCAATTTGATACTACATCCTCTGATTTCACTGGATACTCTTGAGGCCGGAAACCCATGAGTATGATCCCTTTTAATCCAAATCTTCATCATATTTATATTTTCGCATGCATTTAGATAGTTGTATTATATCTTAGCTTAGTCATCCATTTAGTTGCATCCATTTAGGCTTGCATTAGAATTTAATTTTGTAACATATCGTCACATATTAGCCTTGCATCCATATAGCGTAGTTGCATTTTGTTTGGTGTCATTTTTAGACTTTCCCGTGGTTGGTACCCCCATGAGGGGCGTGCATTTATGCATTTTACCGCCACGACGAGACTCCGATATGGCACACTAGACTTTCCTGTGGGAGGTACCCCCATGAGGGGCTTGCATTTATGCACCTTACCACCGCAGCGAGACTCTAGATTAGCATATAGTGTAGTTTGCATTTACTTAGATCATGACATTGTATTATATCATTTTGCATTTAGTTTTAGGAATTTTATTTAGTTCATGCATTTACTTAGAGCTAACCCTCTTGTATATATTGTTCATATTGTGATTATTCTTCAAAAATCAAAAACCCCAAAAACAAGTTCTTATTTTTCAAAATATTTAAAAACCCTAAACATGTTATTTGCTTTGAATTCACCCCTCACACCATGTAAATGCTAAGTGTGGGGAGGGAATTCCCGAAAAATTGAAAAAACCCAAAAAAATTTTGTTTTGTTTTTCCTTTTCTTTTTTCTCTCCTTTCATATTTGAGTCACTTACTCGGGGACGAGTAAGACTTAAGTGTGGGGAGGATTTTATTTCCTTTGTATATATCGTTGATTTTTGAAAAAAAGTTGAAAAATGCCTAAAAATCGAAAAAATTTGAAAATTTTCCAAAAAATATATGTTTAGATTAGTTTGTATATAGTTTATTTTGTATATATTGCCGTGTGTTTCTTTTTATCTCCATCCATAGGTGCGCCCCACATCATATGAGGCACGAAAAAGGGAAAATGAAGACGCTTTGGTGAGACCTTTCCTATTTCCCTTCTCCCTTATCTCCTTTTCTTCTTATTTGAGGATGAGATGTGTTGATGACGATGGTGTGAATTTTGTTGATTGGCGTGTGTGCCACTTGTGTGCTGTTAGGAGATAGCATTAGCCTATGTGTCATATAGTCGGTTAGAGCATGTGCATTTAGGTTGTATATATGCTAGATTGCATCATGGCATATAGTTGCATTTAGAAAAATGTTTTAATAATTGTCTTTTTGGAAAACTTGTTGAATGTGCATAGTCCCTTTTTGCTACTTTTGTATTCATAAAGTGTTCATCTTAATCGTGGAATTTTAGACGCCCTGGGTTGTGCATATCTAGTGAGTTTTGACCCGTCTACTAATGCCGAGTCACGAGTTTGCGCTTATTCCACCTCGACAACCTCGATTGATGTGAATATTCCGATGGTAGAAAGGATTCTTAGGTGACCGTTCTTGCTATGCAACCAACCATGATTCATTGTTCTTCCACTTTTGATCAAAAAAGGAAACAAATCAAACAAGCTGAAAATATTGAGTCAATTATCATCTTTTCTTGTTTTCGTCGAGGAAGTGCAAAACGGAACTTCTAAGGATTCTAGTGGGCCCATATCTAGGCCCCCTTTCGATGCCACTACGGTGGGGATACCCCTATTGTTGGTTCCGACCGCATGTCCTTGACGGAAACCGTGTGCTTTCATGCCAAAAATTGCAAACCAAAATGCAAATCAAAAGAAAGAAAAAGAAAAAGAAAGCAAAGTGTGAAATGAAAAGTTTTGCAAGCACTTGGACTCAAATCTCAATTTCCTTTTATCCTTCTTGAATCATTTACCTTTGAAGTTGCATAGTGAGACGGGACGACCCTTGTGTCTCATTTATTTGAGAAACGTGAATTCCATATTCTATTGTGCTTAATAACGTCACGAGGATTTCATTTCCATCTTCCATTTTATCGCTTTTGGCCAAGCAAATAGTAGACGGGGTTCGAAATTTTCATTAGACTTGCACCGCTTGGAGGCGAATATTTTTCCATGCTTTATGATATTAGTGGCTCATGAGGAGCATGCATTATTTAGACGGTTTTCCTTTTAGATATTTCCGTCACATGGATGAGGCATGTGATTTTTCTCTTGTTAGATGCATCTTTGTCGTGTTCTTACGTGTTTTTCATTTGGATGCGTCGAAATTTTGAGCAAGCCCCTACTTGCCTTGCAAGGAAGTACTCTACCTCATGAGTATCTCGTTGTGAGTTGAAGGGACGGAGGAGGCCCGTTAATTGCCTACCGTCGGATATTATTAATAGTTTAGGTTGTAGCCTTAATATTAGAGTAGTATTGAATAAGGGTACTTATGGGTCTCGAATTTTGTTTACTTACTCGGGGACGAGTAAGTCTTAAGTGTGGGGAATTTTGATAAGCATTTAATTAGTCACGTTTTTCCCTCATTTTCGTTCCCATTTTGGTCCGTTTACACGGATTTGCGTGCCCTTGATTGCATTTTGCTTCCCGTTTTCCCGTGCTATGATTATCGGTCTTAATTTGTAGGAATTAAGGCGGAAATGAAGAAATCGGAGCAATAGGGTCTTGCATGAGTCGGGATTCGAAGATGAGATGAAGAAGTGAAGAATTGAGTCATCAGGTGGCCCAGGCCGGTCCCCAGACCGGCGGCCGGCCCACCGGCCCAGACCACCACTCTACAAATGATAGAAGCTGAAAAAGTGAAGAAAAGGCCCAGGTAGCGCCGGCCGGCCTACCGGCGGCCGGTCGACTACCCGGCCTACACCTACATCAGAAAGCCATTGAGAGTCAAATGGTGCTCCAGGCCGGTGGCGGACCGGCGGCCGGTCGACCGGCCCAGACCCCCATTCTCCATACTTAGTGAAATTTTGAGGATTTTGAAGACGGAGTTCCTGAAGTCACTGATGTGCTCCAGGCCGGTCAGAGGCCCGGCGGCCGGTCGACCGGCCGGGAACGCAACATCGCAAAATCCGCCTCTTCTTCTAATTTCTTCCTTAATTTCGAGATACCTATATATACCCCCCCTTATTATTTTGTAAGCAGTCTTTTTTACATTCCTCTTAGCACAAAACCCTAGAAATTTGTAACCTAAATTAATCCCTAATTACTCTCCTAATATTTCCCTAATCTAGTTTAGTTTCTCATTTCAAGTTGTTGAATCTAGTCTTTCATTTCAGTTTTGGGGTTTGTATTGAAGACTTGGGTGAAGACATTCCCCCATATTCATCAATATAAGTTTTGTTTGGTATTAAATTTCTCATCTTTTTTATTGTTTATGCAATTAATTTCCATTTCTAGTTTATAGTTCATCTTTTGATTGTTATCATTATTCTTCTCATAGCATAATGTTGATTGAACTCCCCCTTCCCTTTAGTGCTTTGATTCCCTTTACCATGTGTGAGTAGATTCTCCTCTAGGGTTTGGGGGGAGCCTAAGGGAGGATCATGTGGGGTATTAGGTTGGTTAATTAGTAAGTTTGTGGTAAATGATTTGGGTATTGCCCATATGAACACCAAGTGTTTGATGAAATGTGTGAACGAAAGTTGCCATTTTATCAAGCATGGTTTGATTTTCTCTTAAGCGACGGTGGTAGAGACGATTAGACTAAGTGTTTATATGGGTGATTTGAGACAAATGCGATGGCTTTGTTGATGATTATCGATTGTTGAGACATTAGCAATCGATTTTACTCGAATTATTTACCCATTTGCTAGTTACCCGACTAACCCATTAAATCCCCCTAAGGTGAACCCTTCACCCTAGTCTTTCCCTTAATTGTTTTCATCTTTATTACTTAGCAATTGCTTGTTTTTCCTAGTTTTTAGTTAACTTTCCAATCCGTCATATTTTAGGCTAGAATAGGATTCAATCGAACTAGTAGTTGACCCCACCATCCTCGTGGATTTCGACCCCTTTATACTACTTTTATTGGGTTATTTTTGATGTTTGTTTTGACGACGAACCGATCATCAATGACACGGGCCTGGACTGGGCCCACGGGCCTGGTTTGGGCCTGTTTTGAGTCGACATTTCTGAACTCGTTTCTTAATATTTCCCGCATGCTTTAACATATTTAAAACCCGTCAAAACAACAACAAAACAAACAAGTATCGACCCAACCCACAAGCCCACTCACGGACCAGCCCAGGCCAGACCTGGACCGGGCCTGAACCGGCCTGAACCGGCCTGGTTTGGGTCGGTTTTCCAGCCCCTCTACACGGTTCCACCAACAACCAATCTCAAATTATTTCTAACATGTTTTAATTAACAAACATCCATTTTTAACAATCAATTAATCCATCATTCATACAAAAATCATGGTTATAAATAAATCATCCAAATTTGTCAAGAACACTAAACATGTTAAAAATTCCATACAACATAATAATCATAACTACTTATCATGTTACTACCAAAACCATAAATAACAATAACATGAACCAAAAACAAAAGATATGTAACATTAAATTCGTCGAGTAACTCGGAATCGTTACCTTAGCTAGCAAAAATCAAGTAGCACCAAAAATAAGAAGTAAAGAAAACCCGTCTACTAGTCTTCTCCTAAAATATACGAGTCACCAAACTCGTCTTCAAAATCTTCCCCTATAAGAAATGAAAAGAATAACATTATTAGAATTAAAACTTGATTTTCCATAATTAAAGTGTTGAAAACGATTTTGTCGGAATTGGAAATAAAACGTACTTGGAGATGAAGAGCGAAGAGGAGACTCTAGAAATATAAGTTAGGACGGATTTGAACAAGTAACGAAGGTTTTGTGACGATTTTGCTCAAGAACGATGAAGAACGCTCAAGAACACGAAGAACGATTTTGATTATATTAAAGAAGGTATTAATTAGATGTTAAGTCGATTTATTGTAAAATGAAAAGATAGTTAGTGAGTAAAGGGGGAGGGAGTGCCGTGTAAATATAGAGGAATTATGGAGTCGGGTTTTGAAATTGTTGTTACGGAATTGACTCGGGTTTTATAATTATATTAAGGTAATTAATTAGATATTAAGTTAATTAAATCAAATATCTAGATATTATTTAGATATTATGTTATTGTAATCAAAAGAAAGAAAATATCAAGTCCTATGAGAGGAAGAGGAGCCGTGTGAAATGAGAAGAAAATGGGTCTGTTTTTAAGCGATTTGCGTAATTTAAGTTGACGGATCGATAAAGTTACAAATATCTTAGATATTCGTATTAGTTTAATCGAAAGAATTAAAAGATCTAAAGTGAGTGGAAAAAGATGACATGGGGCGTGTGACTCATGCCAAAGTCGAGTTTCGGGTTTGTTTCGGGATTTAAGATGACTCGGGAATAGTTAAATGACGTTCGGGTTTAGACCGTAAAACCTTCTCTTAAATTCCGAATAAATTCAAAATAATTATATTAAATTATCATAAATTCAAATAAATCTTAATAAAAATAAATTAAATTTATTATTTTTCAAATATAATTTCGGTCTTTCAATTTACGGGGTGAGTCGGAAAAGTCAACGAAAGTCAAAGTCGACTTAAAACGGGATTCTCATGGAATCTCGCAGAAATTCCAAATACGAACTCGGAAATTCCAAATTCGACTGGAAAAAATAAATTCTAAATTAAAACTTAAGTTTGCTGAAAAGTATCCGTAAAATATTTTCATCAGAAAAATAGGGTACATTTCGGGTTGTTACAACCAAGATTTGTTTATTCGCCTCCTAACTAAATTACTAGTCTTCTACAATTACGAGGCAAATGAATTAGGTTAGGTTACCTTAGAGATTTTCCGGTTCTTGGATATAATCAAATATTCTCAAATCAACTAACTCGTCCTCCTTCTTATATTTTTGGTTTCATGACAAGAATGAAAACAATAAACAAGTTGGTAATAGCTTACATAATTAATTATGTTCTTTATAATTAAAGAAGTGTTTAGAAAAGAAGAGATCGAAATTATACAAGTTGAACTTAGGGTTTGAAGTTACAGAAAGATAAGTATAAGTAATGTTGGATGAAGTTTTGAACAAGTGAGAATGAATGCTAAATGAAGTAGAAAAATTGTGAGCAAATATGAAGACAACCCCCTTTCATTTATGCTCAAAGTTTACGTAATATTTGAGCATTCAAAGCTGAAATTTTATTCACAAAGGCCAAATTGGTGGACAATGTAAGAGATGGTGAAAGGCATTAACAATGACAATGTGTAAGAAAAATGTAAGAGACATGTGACTCTTGTCTTGGGGTAAAAGTGAGTAAAGAATCAGCCACTTTTACTCAATAATAGAGGATAGGTGAATATATTTTTGTTGGTTTTATAGGAACAAGTATAAGAGTAGTTTGAGTGTACATAATAGATCTTATTAAGGCAAGAGCAACAACCGAGCAGGTCTGAAATTTTGGGATTGTTAATGGCAACTGAAAATATTACCATTGCGCCGGGCTGGGAAAAATAATAAATTTAGGCTTTTGTTTCGCCTTAATCGGAGTTCGAATGAGGAATTACAGGCCAAAATACGAAGCCAGATTAAAGTTACGCGGGAATGAAAAATCGTAACTTACAATGATTGATTCGAAAGCTACAAAGGGTATTAGATGAAATTTCAAGTTTCTCTTCTAAAATTATACTGTAATATTTAAGAGACTAATTATTCCGTACTCGGGCAAAGCTATATAAATAAACTATTAAAATTTACGGGGTGTAACAGTACATCCCCCTTAAAAGAATTTTGTCCTCGAAATTACTGATAGCTATAGGTACGCAATCTAATTAAGTAGCTCGGGGCATTTCTTGCGTATGTACTCTTTGATCTCCCAAGTAGTATGGTCGAGGTTCTGGCTTAGCCGTCGAACTTGACTAGAGGTACCTACTTCCTTCTCAGCCTCTTTATGTCTTGGGCTAGAATCTCTACTGGTCTCTCAGATAAAAAGAGGATGGGTTCGATGACGACTACATCAAGTTTTTATTTAAGACAGTATTTGATCATAACTAAAATAGATGAAATCGTCTTTAGAAATATATTATTAATAGTAAGTCTCCTATGCGACGGTCTCATTCCCCACTTTTTTGCAAAATGTGACCACTTTTTGTTAAATAGTGATCACCTTGATAATAAATGTCATTTTCAAGTCATAAAAGATGGTTAATGTTTATCAATAAATGGTCACTATTTATCAAAAAGTGGTTACACTTAACCCGTCGCATATGCGAAGGTCGTAAATGAGAATTTGTGTATTTTTAAATTTAAGTTGAGACGAAATTGAGATGAAAACAATTTATTTATTTGGGAGTTTATAAAGGTAGTAATAAATATATTTAAATTAATTTAACTAGTAGTTGCTAAATATGGGGTGTTACATTATTAACCCAAAAAAAAAAAAAAAAAAATAAATACGTATAATATCGAAATAATTTTTTTTTTTCCTTTGACTTTGAAAATGCTTTATTCCTTAAAACTTTATGTCACAAGTAGTACAAGGTATTTGCAATCTTCAAAAAAATTAATAAAGGGTTTTCACAAGAATGTCAATAATTATCGCGACAAGTTTGAAACCGCGAGAGAGGGTGATGAAATTGGCATTTGTGAAAGTTTCACAATTTCGATGACAAGGCGACTAGTAATAGGTGAAACACAAGTATAATAATGAAGTTCAACGAAAAATGATGGACAACTAAGGGAAAACGAGACGATGGGTCTTATGAATAGGATGAGGTTACAGTTCGAGCATCGTCCACTTTTCTCCCTTTACTATTCCCAACGGATCTCTATAATACTCTACTACCCCTTTTCCAACGGCATTGCTACAGTAATCCACGCTCTATAAAAAGAAAAAAAAAACACTCAAATTCAAATCATCTTACTCACTTAATTCCCTCTTATCTCAACATCCTCCAAAATACCAAATATTTCAAGTACACTATCTCCGATTATGGTTGTTCCATACGATGAGCTCAATGAGTCGATTAAGAAATCTCTTGACGAAGTGAAGACTTTGCTCAGCTTGCTAATGGTTCTATTTGTTGTCATGATTGCTTTCTTTGTAATGCTGGTAGTCAACCTATGTTAAGTGATGCGTGTCTTTCATATGCGTTTATTCTCTCATTTGACACGCATTTCTATGCTTATTACGTAGCTTTTAGCTATTATTATTCCTCTATTTGCTACTTTGGGTTGTGTTGTAGTTTTATAGGTTATTACCCAAGAAGGAGCAAATGCAAGCCAAATCCTATCAAGAAAGTAAGTTTGAAGGAATTCCAAGAGCCTTATGTCACTAGTGTCAACTTTGAAGAGCCATATCTCAAGATCTACAATTGATAATCCAGTTCTTCCAATTGGAGATGAAAGCTTATCCTCTTAGCTTTCCAACGCCACCAAAAATGCACGTTTTGACCAAGTAACGAAGAAATGGCGGTCTCTTGAAGTTCGGTGCGCAGTGCAGGAAATTCGCCAGACTTTTAGTCGATCGACTATCTAAAGTTGTCGATCGACTAATTCTAGTAATCAGACAGTTATTTCGTGGCTCTGGCCCATTAGTTACTTAATTATTCTAGCTTATGGATTTAGTATTTAAGTCTTATAAGACAGAACAATTAGGTTATGCTTTTAAGACGGTTAAACATCTCTTTTCCTTGGAGCAACTTTAGATCTAATAAATTGGAATCGATCTTTCTTCCTTTTCTTTTGGTATTGAATCTTTCTCCTTTAGTTTCAATTCCTTCTTCTTAATTCCTCTTTTCTTGTTCTTTCTCTTTATTATTTAATTTATTAGATTGTTAATTGTTCTTCCATCTTTTTCCGTCATGTTTAATTCAATTCTTATTGTTGTAGTTAATTTCATTAGATACAACATGAGTAGCTAATTCTTCTATGCTAGGATTTAGGGGAACCGCGGTCATGCGATGATTTATTGTTAGATTATTAGTTAAATCATAATTATTGGTTCGTATTGTTAATCGTTGCATTAATTGTTAGTAAATTGGTTAAATGCATGTGACCGATTTGTTAGTTTGTTAAACCTCGACCTAGATCGTAAGATATGGAAAGGGTAGAACTTGTAGCGAACAATAGAATTCCCTAATTAGAGCGAAAGCTAAATTAGTAATTCTAGGGCGAATAGTAGAGCGGAAGGAACTATCCATTACCCTTCAAACCATGTTTATGTTAACCTTTTGATTCTTTCGTTGACCGTCGTTGACCGTGGTAACCCGATATCCTAGCCATTTCTCTTATCATATTTCAGTAAACTTTCTTGCTTTATTTCTCTTCCCTCTATTTCTCTTTCCTTCACTACTTGTAGTTTAGAAAACACACAATTTAAACCCAAATTTGTTACTTAGACAAACTTTTAATTAGCGAATAGAATTTATTTAGTCTCCCTGTGGATACGATCCCGACTTCCTTTACTGCATTAGTTTAGGCCTGTTGGTTATCTTTGATTAGGTGTGCGATTTAGCCTGTCATTAAGAGCTTAATTAATAAACAAGATTAAATAAGAAACGATATTGTTTTTTTTTTTTTTTTCCATAATCGAACCTTAGATCTCTGATTTGACACCCTTGTCTCAGACCACTTTGGCTACATTCCCAAGACGATATTCTTCTCGCATAAATTCATAATTTCGTTCGTGTGACAACACTATCGGCACACTCAAATGGGTACTTTGCACGATAACTCGATATCATTTCACTATATCCCAAATTCATTGTGTAATGCTTGCTCATAGATTCGTCAAGAAGAGTATCACTCTAACACTTCAGTATCATATTACTTAACACTTTAATCACTAACTATTTCACTCTCTATAAATTCCAACATTTAATGGTTAAGCTTCTATTGCCTCGATTATCAATTTATTCTCATATATCATCACATGATCTACTAGACTCAAATGATCGATTATCTTTAAAATTACGAATGTACAACTACCGAATTCTTATTAACTAGCTCATAATGACATCGTCCTTCAATAGAAGAGTAAGCTTACTAGGGAATTATTCTTTTAACCCAATTAGCCACGTTAACAACACATGTCCTCAATACCGGCTTTGCATATATTTTAAATTTAAAATGCGAATATCAAGACCAATAATTGAGTAAGCTCATATATCTCTCAAAAGGCTTCCACATCAAGCTAGACCTATAACAATTGTCATGACGTTTTGGACTCAATACTGCTCAGCTGTCTCCAAGCTGGACTTGAATTTCGACCACAAATCTGTCATAAGTTCAAACGGTCTTATTTTCGAATCCATGGATTATTCCTAAGTCATTAGTCCTTTTATAAATAGATAATGATTCATGTCGAATATCCCATAACTCTATTTTCTTCTTGATTCCTTTCCTTGAATCTAATATCTTTAAACCAAATGCCTCATACCAATGATGTCAATCTAACTAGGCACTATGAGAATAAGATTGGAGACATAGTTTGCCAAATTCCTGAGTTTTTCATCCGACTGAAAGTAGTTCTCACCGAAGAAGCTATTGGGAATTTATTAAGCCAGACTCCGGTGCTAAGTCTTCTAGGAAATATTTTATGGGAAGGTCCCGATCCACATTTGTCTCCAATAACTCCAGCTGAAAAAGTTACCAGGGGTAAGTCTGACTCTCTCATGATTTAATTATAAAATTAATTAATACCAAGTTAATAAACTTAAACCTTTTTTTCCTATTTCAGAAATTATTGAGAGGAAGTATGAAGAGTTGAAACAACTAGAAAATGAGGTTGTTGAGGTATGCAAGCGACTTCAGATAGTCGCGAATTGGGTGACTGCGGTTGATTTGCTCACTGGGAGGGGAAAAATATTCGTCGGGCCATATGAGGATACAAAGCTTCTCGATATATACACCGATCGAATGATGGAGGAGGCTGAGGAAGAAGAAATGCACGTGGCCTCGCCATCCTCAGAGGACAGTTGTAACATTGGGGCCACATTTTATTAAGGTTAAAACTTGATAAGTAGAAGTATCATGCTAAATCGCAAAATGTAACACTTGTTATTCCCTCCGATTGAAGTTTACCGTTAAGTCCATTAAAGTAATGTTACCAAGGGATCCTTAATTAAATTTTTCCATAATAGTACTTCTCTCACTATTACAACTTATGCTCAAACACAACCAATTAAGTCTTAAACTGGTATACAATTTTCTGCAATAACTCCATTAAATCTTAAACATCCACAATAATTGTGAGATAATATATCATGCCAAGGATGATCTTAAAATGGTTAATACTTTATACTTTTACTATAAGAAATTTGGTCACTAGATTTCTGGCTTTCCTAATACCAATGTTGATTTCACACAATTTAAGCCAACTAATAATTCATAGTCATAACAGATATACTACTATTTGCTCCACCGGTTATCCAATTGAAAGTCTCGTTTCACTAGCCTCATGAACAAATTACTATACACTAGCCAGTAACTACATATCCTCATACTGTGTCATTCTGAATTTATACTAAATCTTTCAGGCTGAAAGGAGCATTGACTCCCTTATATAAAGACTTTAGGTTACTCTATAATTTTCACATCTCTCTCTTATTTTTCCATTTAACCCTAGAATATGCCTCGCAGAACTGCCTTCGAAAAGGTTAGGTCTTAAACTTTGGTCCCGCATTAACTCTTATCGAAAGTATCGTAGAAGGAGGTATTGATCTGCGCCTCTCTCCGGTGGCTTTGGCTGAAGACATCACAGAAGGTAAGCCATTCTACAAAAGTATTTAAATGCAGTTATGCCATCCCATTATCTGACACTCGCTTCTCGAACTTGTTTTAGAAACTGTTCGAAGAAAACGCGAAGAGCTGAAGCAACTGGAAGGCGAAGTAGAAGAGCTCTTCAAGCGTCTTGAAATGGTGATCAAGTGGACCGCCTTGGTAGATCTATGTCTTGGTGAAGGAAGGATCTTTGTTGGTCCATTTGAACCAACTCTACTCTTGGATGTATATATTGACCACTTTTTAGTAGACGTCTTTGCGAGTACCGCGTCTTCGTCTTCTTTTGAGACCTTCTGAGAATGTAGTGATTCGTCCACTAGGGTTACCTTGAGAAGAAGAGTTAGTCTGTATGGTGCCCATGCATGGATTCTAATATGTATCGTTATTAATACTATCGACATGAGTTCTTTTTGCAGTAAGTGCGTTCTAATAGAAGTGAGGGAAAATAGAAAAGTTAATATTACCTATTATTGTATTAGCAATAGAAATAACACATTACAATTACCATGCAAGCAAAAATAAAAGGTAATAAACTAAGTCTAAGGTTGGTCACTACATACTACCCATGCTAATTATTCTACCCCGACAATTTATTAGACAACTCTAAAGTGTTTCTAAGTGTACCTCTCATTTGAGTGATCTAAGAGTTCTAGTTATTATACTCCCTCCGTTCACAATTATTTGTCAATTATTCCACTTTTAGTTGTTCGTAATTATTTGTCAATATTACCTAATTTGAGTTTCATATGAGTTATTTATGGAAAAAATGAAATGTGAACGCATTAAATAGTATGTCTTTTTAATTTTTTCACTTTAGAAAACTGGACAAATAATTGTGAACGGATGGAGTATTTTATTTGACTTAAAAGTCATGAGTCCCGGATGCGCCCTAGATAGGTGAAATAATAATGTATCGTACAATTATTATCCACGGTCTCAAGGTCGCTCTGATACCAACTGTAACAACCCAGTTTCTCAAATGACTTAAAAAACAAAAAAAACGGAATAAATACTAAGTCACAAAAATCAGTAAAATTTAAAACCGTCAACTCAGAATGAGTTGCTTCATAAAAACTAGATGTCAAAACATAATACAAAGTTTGCTTACTGAATTACATTAAAATAAGGTTGGACTGTATTAAGATTTTGTTACATTAACTTATAAAAGATGAAAATTAGATGACGTTTCCTCTCGACAAACCCCTTCCTATGTTTCAGTCTTCAAGATCCAAGTCACCTGAAACATTATTAAAATAAAACTGCCCCACTTAGTGGGAGTAACCTAACCGTCCTCTATCAACGGCCTCAATCATGTAGAAAATTAGTAATGCAATTAGGCGGTCAAACATACAACTCCAGTTACATTACAACTTCGACACGTACACCATGTGCTATGTACATGAAGTAGCACATAAGTTCATGTGAACAATTTACATTAAGCATGTGACATAATGATCCCGAGAGCATAACAACATTATTTAACAACCTATTACATCAAACCTTCTTTATTATCAACATAAGATAAGTTCAAGTAGGCGTCATGTGAGTAAAACGTGTAGTCATTTATTTTAAAAAACATTCATCTCTTTGAAATTAAGCACGGGACGTGACTACTAATGTCTCACGCGTACTCAAGGCTTGCATCTCACTTTGAGTACGAATGGGAGCATCAATCCCGCCGATCACACCGATACTAGGAGGTTTACATCTCACCCCTAGTGCTCAATAGGACCGAATCACTAAATTGACTTAGTTTAATTAACAACCGAATCGTGGGGAAGAACAGACTGCTAATGGATGGTCTCAGAGGTCTCATTTAAGTGACATGTCCCATACACTTCGAGGCACCAAGACAATCGCAACTGTCAAGGTCTGCACACGATCGCAACCGTGAAATAATATTAATTGTCAAGATATCTGAAAGGAAGTAAAGCTGATCAAGCTCCTGTCAATATATGCGCATATACCCACTCCACAACTCCTCGGAACACGCAGCTCCTTAGTGGCAGTTGGTCGACTACTATCCTAACGACAATCCGTCTACACGCAGCTTTGGGATGTACTGTCCATACTCATATAGCATAAGCTCTCTGAGCAATCTCCCGTCACGTCAATCCCTAAACCGTACCAAGATAGCGCCCAACACGCAAAACAAATGACTCATATATGCTAGATACGATATTACATTGATAAACTGACTGACCGACATATTATCAATACATTGGTATCTAGCTCAGAGGCCCCATTCAAGAGGCATACCCAAGATAACCGAAATTAGCATACCGACTCAAAGGTCCCATTTAAGTGACATGTTCGGCAGCAGTGATAGTGGTTCGAGTGAATGATACCGGGCCTATAAACTCCCGCAGGTCCTAGTCCAAGTAATCGAATAAAATATATATATATATATATATATAGAGAGAGAGAGAGAGAGAAAGGTTCAAATGAGTCCTTCATATCTTTTGAGTCCCTAAGTCCTCTTATGAGCCCTTAGATCTTTCAAGTTGGGTGGTTGAGATTAAAAGCAAAAAGTAATCAATACACTAATTCCTTACTTATACACTAATTAATTATCTTTCTCTCTCTAGCTTAAAGTTGATGACATTTTAGCATTTTAGGGTTTAACTTTTGTTTTCAAGGGTAACTTTTGTTTTTTTACGAGTGTGCAGTTTCACAAGTGTAACTTTGATCTTTTACGAGTGTAACTTTAATCCAAAAAAGTGTAACCTTGTACTAAAAAATTGATTTTACGACAAGATTTTGACATTTTACGTATTTTCAGAGTGTAACTTTAGCCTTTTACAAGTGTAACTTTAATTCAAAAAGTGTAACCTTATACTAAAAATTGATTTTACGACAAGATTTTGACTTTTTACGTATTTTCAGAGTGTAACTTTAGCCTTTTACAAGTGTAACTTTAATTCAAAAAAGTGTAACTTTATACTAAAAAGTGATTTTGAGACAAGTTCTTGACATTTTACGTAATTTTATAGTGTAACTCTATTCTTTTACAAGTGTAACTTTGCTCCAAAATAGTGTAATTTTATACTAAAAAATGATTTTAAAACAAGTTCTCGACATTTTACGTTTTTTTAGAGTGTAACTTTGATCTTTTACGAGTGTAACTTTAATTCAAAATAGTGTAATTTTATACTAAAAAATGCTTTTAAGACAAGTTTTTGACATTTTACGTATTTTTAGAGTGTAACTTTTACCTTTTTAGAAGTGTATCTTTTATCCAAAATTGTTTAATTTTACAATAAGAAGTGATTTTAATACAAGTTCTCGACATTTTCCGTATTTTTAGGGTGTAACTTTAGTCTTTTACAAATGTAATTTTAGTATTTTTATGGTGTAACTTTAACCTTTTAGAAGTGTAACTTTAATTCAAAATAATGTTATATTATTTTATCAAGTAGTATTATGGCATCTTATCTGTAAATTTTGAAATTTTAATTAATATAAAGTATAACTCTAACCATTTTAGAATGTAACTTTATTATATACAGAGTGTAACTTTAGTTATTTATAGTGTAATTTAATCCTTTTACGATTGTAACTTTAGTCAATAATAGTATAACTTTAGTACATTGAGAGTGTGACTTTAGTCCATCGAGAATGTAACTTTAGTTCATTGAAAGTGTAACTTTAATAGATTGTGTAACTTTAATAGATTGTGTAACTTCAGTCACCGTCAACAATAACACCAAGTAAACAACAATAATAACAACCAATAACAACAAACATAACTATTTTTGTCATTAAAAAAACAACTTTTTATACGGTTATTATTAAAATCAACTAATTAGAAAAAAAAAAAAAAAGTAGATCTAGAAAATTTGTTTAATAATTTCTGAAATTAATAGTTATGTTTAGTAGATAAAAAAGTCGAGGAAAAAAAACTAATAACAGTAAGTTTGAAAAAAAAGTTGACCTAAAAGTAATAAAATTAAAAGGAAAAAAGGAATGAAAAGGAATTACTAGTAGATCTAAAAAAAAGAAACAAAAAAGAGAGAGAGAAGAAGACGGAGGGAGGGTGGTGGTGGGGCAGGGGGTCTAGGCGTCGTGGGTCGTGGAAGGAAAGAGGAAAACAAGGCGGCTGGTGCGTCGTGGCGTGGCGGCGTCATGGCGGTGTCGGTTGTGAGCGGTGGTAGAGGAGAAGAAGAGAATGTGTAGGGAAGAAGGCCGCAGAGGAGACGGAGGGGGGTGGCGGCAGAAGGTCGTCGACGACCCTTTTTTTCCAGATCTAGTTTTATTTTTCTAGATATGAGTTATTTGAAGGTGGGTCATGATAGGTGATGTTGTGATTGATGAGGGAGGGAGTGTGGTGTTGCGAGCGGTGGCGACAAGGTGGCTGTGTGAGAGGAGGGTGACTGGAGGAGATGGTGGGGCGACAGGAAGAGGGTGGCTGAAGGAGGTGAGTGGTGCAAGGAGGGCGGCTGGAGGAGGCATGAGAGGAGGGTGGCTGGAGGAGGTGGGTGGCGGCGTCGTGGGGATGGCGGCCGGTGGAGGTGGCGGCTGCCGAGGTGGAGGCTGGTGGAGCGTTTTTTTTAGATCTAGGGTTTTTGTTTTTTGTTTTGTTTTGGTGGTTGGTTTGAATTTAGAGAAAATAGAGGATGATGTTTTAGAGAGAAGGGAGAGTGTTTTGTTAGAGAGAAGGAGGGAGTGTTTTGAATGAATGAATTGTGTGGGAATTGAGTTAGAGGGAGGAATGTATTAGTGGTTTAATTAGGGTGGTAGTGAGAGAAATGCATTAAACACCTCATTAATGACCATTTTCTTATTTTCATCTCAACCATTCATTTCCAAGATCTAATGGTCTACAAGAGGACTCATGGACTCAAGGAAATAAGGTGGACTCATTTGATCCTTTCTCTATATTCTATATATATATATATATATATATATATATATATATATATATATATATATATATATAGAGAGAGAGAGAGAGAGAGAGAGAGGCAAGTTATAATGAGTCCACCTTCAAAATTGAGTCCATGAGTCCTCATCTTGCCCTTTGGATGAAAGAGATGGAGGGACAAGATTAGAACAAGATGGAAGGCTAAGATTAAAAGAAAAATGAATGGACAAGATTAGAACAAAATGAAGGGACAAGATTAGAACCAAATGAGTGGGTTTTAATGACTTTCACCTACATTACGAGTACATAATGATGTAACTTTAGTCATTAAAAGTGTAACTTCAACCATTATTTGTGTAACTTCAAAATAAAATTTGATTTCGAGTATATAAATTTGAATTTATGTAACTTTAAGATAAGTTTATGTGATTTTTACTTTTTTATGAGTGTAACTTTAGTCATTAAGAGTGTAACTTCAACCATTATTTGTGTAACTTCAAAATAAATGTGATTTCGAGTATATAAATTTGAATTTATGTAACTTTAAGATAAGTTTATGTGATTTTTACCTTTTTATGAGGGTAACTTTAGTCATTAAAAGTGTAACTTCAACCATTATTTGTGTAACTTTAAACTAAAATGTGATTTCGAGTATATAAATTTGAATTTATGTAACTTTAAGATAAGTTTATGTAATTTTTGCCTTTTTATGAGGCTAACTTTAGTCATTAAGAGTGTAACTTCAACCATTATTTTTGTAACTTTAAACTAAAATGTGATTTCGACTTTATAATTTTGAATTTATATAATTTTAAAACAAATTTATGTGATTTTAGTTTTATTATGAGTATAACTTTAATTCTTAATTGCGTAACTTTAAGTTAAAATATGAATTAATTTTAATATTTTAATAAGTGTAACTTTAACCTTTATTAGTGAAACTTCATTTATTAACTGTGTAACTTTAGTCAATTATAGTGTAACTCATGTTTAGGTAACTTCAGTCTTTTCTAGTGTAACTTCAGTCCATACTAATGTAACTATAGTCATTAATTAAGTAACTTCAGTCCTTAATAAGATAACTTTAGTCCAGTGCAACTTTAGTCCATAATTGTGAAACTTTAGTACATACTAGTGAAACTTTAGTACATACTAGTGAAACTTTAATACATACTAGTGAAACTTTAGTATGTACTAGTGTAACTTTAGTATGTACTAGTGTAACTTTAGCCCATACTAGTGTAACTTTAGTTCATAAAAGTGTAACTTCAGCCCATACTATTATAACTTTAGTTCATAATTTTGAATCTTTAATCTATAATGATGTAACTTTAGATATAAAAACAACCATTACCCTCCTCCTCCGTCACCAACAACTATAATCAACCAACAACAACATAAAAACCTAGATCTAAAAAATGAACAAACAAGATCTAATAAAAAAAGAAAAAAAATAAAGAGATCTAAAAAAAATCCACCAAACCCAAAAAAAAACGAGACTAATAAACAAAATACGAGACCTAAATTAAAAACTAGAAAAATATAAGGAACTTTGAAAATAAAAAACGAGATTTTAAAAATAAAAAAGTGAATATGAAAGAAAACAAACTAGATAATAAAAAAGTGAATATGGAAATAAACAAACTAGATATAGAAACAAAAAATAAAAAATGAAATAACAAGATCTAAAGAAAATAAAAAAAACATATGAAATCTGAGAAAGAAAAAAAACAAAAACATGAGATTTACAAAAACAAAAAAACAACGAGATAATAAAAAAGTAGATATAGAACGAGATAAACAAACTAGATAATAAAAAAGTGAATCTGGAAATAAACAAACTAGATATAGAAACAAAAAATAAAAAATGAAATAACAAGATCTAAAGAAAATAAAAAAAACATATGAAATCTGAGAAAGAAAAAAAAACAAAAACATGAGATTTACAAAAAAAAAAAACAACGAGGCGGCGTGGGGGTGCGTGGCTAGTGGCGTAGGGCTCGTGCGTGGGGGAAGGTGGCGGCGACAGAGGGTGGTGCGGAAAGAGGCGGCGACGGCGTGCGTGGCTAGTGGCGGGGAAAAGGTGACGGCGACAAGAAGAGTGGCGTGGAACAAGGCGGCGGCGTTGGGCGGTGGAAGAATGGGGTGGGAGTGGTGGTGGCCGGGTTTGGTGAGTGAGGAAGAGGAGGGGATTAATTTTTTGGGTTTTTATTTTGTTAGAAATGAGAGAATGATGAGAGATAAGGAGGTAGAGAGATAATGGGAAATTTGAAAAATGAAAGAAATGAGTGAAAGAAGGGTATAAGTATTAGGGTTTGAGGAAGATTGATTGAGTGTTTCTCACAATCTTGACCCTTTATTTTATTTTAATCCTAACCATTGATCCTTCTAATCCAAGGGCTTGGATTAGGACTCAAGGACTCAAATATACTAAGGGGACTCATTTGAACCCACCTCTATATATATATATACTAACTCATAAGAGCATTAACTCCATAGGAGTTTTATAGGTATTAATCTTGATCGAGTAGTTCTAGCATTTGAGATTTGGAACATTTTCTTCAATTAATAGATTAGAAACATAGTTTATTATTTCTAGTTCATTATTCAAAAATTAATATTTCTATGTATTTTATTCTAAGTATAAATTTACTTTGACTTAGTAACTTTTAACTAATTAATTAGTCAATGGTTAACCAAGGTCATCATAGTCAACTCACAGCTTAACTAATGTTTTAATTAGTCAAGGCATGACTAGAGACAAGTCCCTAAGTGAGTATTTAATATTCCACTAATCTCCTTATATTATAATACGGATTTACTCAAAAATTCGATGGTAAAATGAGTGTTTTAAACTTAAAAATTTCAAAGACATTTTAGTCCAAAATTTTACTAAATTCATAAGATCGTTAGAATCGTCTTTAGACCTTGTTAAAGTCCTTAAAAGTCTTTTCAAAAATAGTCTTTGAGATAAGATACAATTAAGCTTTTAAAACAATTATTTAAATAACTAAGTTAGGTAGTTTAAATCATAAAATGAATATTTTTATGAAAATAGTTAAAAATATATTTTTGTACTCTCCTTTCTGTATTGAACTTGAAATCATTTTATGGTTATAATCTAAATTCTTATTTTAATAAAAAAAAGTATTAAACTCGTATTAAACCATAAAATCACTTTTTGTTTATTTTTGAAACAGGATCAAAACTTAATATTTTTCAACGAAACTTTTCATGCTGGTTACTAATGAACTAAGTGAACTCCTGTAATTATTTCATAATTTTTAAAAGAAAATATAATTTACTGAATTTCGTACATTAGTAATACTTTAATAAATCCTATAAAATAGAAGAAAAATCGTATTGATGCAAGGTCAGAGCCTAAAATCCTATAAATCAATAAGTACAACATATTAAAATTTCAACTCCATGCAATGTATGAAACAGAACGAGCATAATAAAAAAGTTTCGGTATTTTCATAAAAGTTAACATACACATATCATTTTCCATTTTGACCTTGTTTTAGTGGATCTAACATGTGAGTATCTACTAAGTATTTTATGCCTTTAGGTATATTTTTCATGTGAGGTGATAACACAAATAGTAGGAACACACATATATTAAAGACATGTACCCTTCTCATGATAACTTATTATAGGCTATTATTCATGATGATCATTGCATGTAGCAAATAAATCTTATATTATCCTAATTACATACTTGTTAGAATAACCTATTCTACCAAGATTTGTTTATTCGCCTCCTAACTAAATTACTAGTCTTCTACAATTACGAGGCAAATGAATTAGGTTAGGTTACCTTAGAGATTTTCCGGTTCTTGGATATAATCAAATATTCTCAAATCAACTAACTCGTCCTCCCTCTTATATTTTTGGTTTCATGACAAGAATGAAAACAATAAACAAGTTGGTAATAGCTTACATAATTAATTAAGTTCTTTATAATTAAAGAAGTGTTTAGAAAAGAAGAGATCGAAATTATACAAGTTGAACTTAGGGTTTGAAGTTACAGAAAGATAAGTATAAGTAATGTTGGATGAAGTTTTGAACATGTGAGAATGAATGCTAAATGAAGTAGAAAAATTGTGAGCAAATATGAAGACAACCCCCTTTCATTTATGCTCAAAGTTTACGTAATATTTGAGCATTCAAAGCTGAAATTTTATTCACAAATGCCAAATTGGTGGACAATGTAAGAGATGGTGAAAGGCATTAACAATGACAATGTGTAAGAAAAATGTAAGAGACATGTGACTCTTGTCTTGGGGTAAAAGTGAGTAAAGAATCAGCCACTTTTACTCAATAATAGAGGATGGGTGAATATATTTTTGTTAGTTTTATAGGAACAAGTATAAGAGTAGTTTGAGTGTACATAATAGATCTTATTAAGGCAAGAGCAACAACCGAGCAGGTCTGAAATTTTGGGATTGTTAATGGCAACTGAAAATATTACCATTGCGTCGGGCTCGAAAAAATAATAAATTTAGGCTTTTGTTTCGCCTTAATCGGAGTTCGAATAAGGAATTACAGGCCAAAATACGAAGCCAGATTAAAGTTACGCGGGAATGAAAAATCGTAACTTATAATGATTGATTCGAAAGCTACAAAGGGTATTAGATGAAATTTCAAGTTTCTCTTCTAAAATTATACTGTAATATTTAAGAGACTAATTATTCCGTACTCGGGCAAAGCTATATAAATAAACTATTAAAATTTACGGGGTGTTACAGGTGGCCAGAAGAACATTGGTAAACTGTTCGCAATGGGAAAGCAAGCAGCAGGGGCAGACGCTCAGGTAGTTACCGGTACTTTTCTTGTTAATAATGTTCATTTGTTTGTATTATTTGATTCAGGGGCAACTTATTCTTTCATTTCCATGAGTCATGATGTCTTGTCAGGATTGGGAGGTAGTGAGTGTGTAATTGATGAGGTATTTATACCTTCTGGAGAGTCTGTATCTTGTACTAGGTTGTACATAGGAGTGTCAATGATTGTTGGGGAGGTTGACTTATCTGTTGATTTGTTTGAGTTTCCCTAGATGGATTTGAGGTCATTGTCGGGATGGATTGGTTGGATAGATACAAGGCTAATATAGACTGTCATCAAAAGAAGGTGTCGTTGAGGGGTCCGAAAAGTGTTCGAGTGTCATACCGAGGATTCGTGGTGAAGCCTAAGGTGAAGTTGATAACATCTATTACTTTGAAGACTTACCTGAGGAAGGGCTATCATATGATCTTGTGTCATGTGAGGGATACCCGAATTGAGGAGCCGACAACACACCAGATTGAGGTGGTGAGCGGGTTCGATGATGTTTTTTCGGATGAGATACCGGGTTACCTCCGAAGAGAGATGTTCATTTTAGCTTGGAGCTGAAGCCGGGTACGGGACTGATTTCTAAGGCCCCGTATCGTATGGGACCAAAGGAGCTTGGGGAGTTAAAGAAGCAGCTGAACGGGTTACTAGACAAGGGATACATTAGACCTAGTGTATCGTCGTGGGGTGCGCCAGTGTTATTTGTGGAGAAGAAGGATGGTAGCTTACGGTTATGCATTGATTACTGTGAGCTGAACCATGTGACGGTAAAGAATAGGTATCAATTACCTAGTATTGATGATCTGTTTGATCAGTTGAGTGGAGCTGGAGTGTTCTCGAAGATAGATTTGAGGTTGGGGTATCATCAGCTGAAGATAAAGGATGGTGACATTCCGAAGACGGCGTTTCATTCGAGGTATGGGCAATATGAGTATGTGGTGATGCCGTTTGGGTTGACTAATGCACCACCGGTGTTCATGGATCTTATGAACCGGATCTTCATTCCATATTTGGACACGTTCGTGGTAGTGTTCATCGATGACATCTTAGTCTATTCTAAGACTAAGGAGGAGCATGCAGAGCATCTGAGGATCGTGTTGCAGACTTTGAGGGAGAACCAGTTGTATGCCAAGTTATCTAAATGCGAATTCTAGTTAAAGAAGGTGGCTTTCTTGGGGCATGTGATATCGAAGGAAGGGGTAATGGTGGATCCAAGTAAGATTGAGGCAGTGTCTAACTGGGAGGCACCAAAGAATGTGGCAGTAGTGAGAAGTTTTCTGGGTTTGGCTGGGTATTATAGGAGGTTCGTGAAGGACTTCTCGAAGGTAGCTAGACCTATGACGGCGTTAATGAGGAAGTTGAACAGGTTCTGTTGGGATGAGAGTTGTGAGACGGCGTTCCAAACCTTAAAAGAGCGTTTCGCCACAACTTCTATGTTAGCATTACCTGATAGGAGCGAGAATTATGAGTTGTATACGAATGCATAGAAGTGGGGCTTTCGGTGCATGTTGATGCAAAATGGGAAAGTGATTATTTATGTGTCGAGATAGCTAAAGCCTTATGAGCAGAATTACCATACGCACGATCTTGAGTTAGGTGCGGTGGTGTTCGCGCTAAAATTTTGGAGACACTATTTATATGGTACCAGTTTTAAGGTGTTTTTGAACCATAAGAGTCAGAATTACATCTATACCCAGAAGAAGTTGAATGTAAGGCAGCGGCAGTGGATAGAGCTGATTGGGGATTATGATATGGAGATCATCTACCATGAAGAAAAGGCGAATGTAGTTACAGATGCGTTGAGTCGAAAGAGTGTACATTCCTTGTGCACGACAATGTCGTTGATAAGATTGAGGGATGAAGTAGCGAAGATGGGGATTCATGTGATTAGAAAGGGGGATGCTACTAGTGATCTAATGATTGAGCCTGATTTATATGATGATATTAGGAGAAAGCAGTTCGAGGATCCGAAGATTCAGCTATGGAAGAAGGGAGTAGAGGAGGGTACTACTCCTAGATTTTCGATGCATGGTGATGGGAGCTTGAGGTTTGAGGGTCGTTGGTGCATACCGAAAGACCCGGTGTTGAAGAAGGTGATTTTGAGTGAGGCTCATTGTACTCCCTATTCAGTTTATCTGGGTGGGGATAAGTTATACAAAGATCCGAAGAAGACTTTTTGGTGGCCGGGAATGAAGAGGGAGGTAGCTGACTTTATTGCTAGATGTTTTGTATGTCAGCGAGTCAAAGAGGAGCAAAAAAACCACAGGATAAGATTCAGTCCTTAGAAGTCCCAGAGTGGAAATGGGAGTCTATATCCACGGACTTTGTGGTGGGACTTACGAGATCGCAGAAGGAGAATAACATGATTTGGGTGATTGTGGATCGGTTGACCAAGTCAGCCAATTTTATGCCGATGAAGGATACTTGGAGCAAGATTGAGCTCGCGTTGGCTTATAGGAAGCATGTGGTGAAGTTGCATAGGGTCCCGAGTGACATACTTTCTTACCGGGATGCATGATTAATTTCTAAATTCTGGAAGGAACTGCAAGAGTTGATGGGAACGACATTGATGATGAGTACGACATTTCATTCTGCGACGGATGGCTAGATGGAGAGGACGATCAAGACCTTAGAAGATATGTTGAGGGCTTGTGTGCTATATTTTGGTGGAAGCTGGGAAGATAAGCTAGATTTGATAGAGCTCTCTTACAAAAACAACTATCATTCTAGTATTGGGATGACACCGTTTCAGGCTTTGTATGCGAGGAGATGCAGGAGTCCGGTTTGTTGGGATGATAGTTCTGAGGCAGTAGTTCTTGGACCTTAGATGGTTCAGGACATGATCGAGCAAGTCAAGTTGATTCGACAGAAGACGAAGGCAACGCAGGATCGCCAAAAGAGCTATGCAGATCTTCATCGTCGAGATGTTGAGTTTCAGGTGGGTGACAAAGTCCTTTTGAAGGTGTAACCTATGCGTGGGGTAATGAGATTCGGGAAGCGGGGCAAGCTGAGCTAGAAGTTCATAGCTCCCTATGAGATTTTGGATCGGCTTGGAGACGTGGCTTATCGTTTGGCCTTACCACTTGCTGATAAGTGAATATTTGTATGATTTTAATCCCCATTTTAGCTCGGTTTTGTATGTCATTTGTGCTTTGTTAAGCCACTTTATGAGCTAATATCGTCTTCTAGGCGAATTCCTATGTTCTAACCTGTTTTGTAGGGAAAGTGACGTTTCTAAGCCCTTTTTCTATATTCCCGAGCATTTGCCTAGAACCCGACGATTTGAAAAAGCAAGCTTGACCAAGTGAAAGGCATTTCAAGAAGGTTCACTAATTCAAAAGAAAGAAGAAGTAAAGACGATGTCGCAGTTGTCGGAAGATCAATCAATTAGGCGGAAGAATTCATCGCTTTACATCAAACCCTATCAACAAACCCGATTGAAGAGGTCAAGGGGGATGATGGAAGTCAAGTCAAAGCAAAGGGAGATGAAACGTTAGGCAAAGCTTCTAGACGACCACTTACCCGATCGGGTAAGTGTGTACCCGATCGGGGATGTTTGCTGCTTTGAGCAAAATGCTTCAACTTTCTATTCTTGTCCTATATGTTCAATGCTCGACCCCTTCCCCACGAAACCCTAATGCTATATAAAGAGCTTCAGCCACCACAACTCATATCATCTCTTCACACAACATCTCTTCTCTTCTTACATTTCTCCTTAGTTTAGTTTTTCTTCTTTCTCTTATCTTTCTTAGTTTAGTTTAGTTTTAGTTTTCTTTAGTTTAGTTTAGTTCTAAGCTTTCTTCAATTGTGGTTGTTCTACTTGTAATTGAAATTCAAGTTTCCGGGTTTGCATTTCCTATTCAAGTTCTTATTCCATTTCGATCTTTGCTCATCCTTTCCGGTAATCTTTATTCTCGTCTTTACATTATAGTTTCATTTTCTTTTAGTATTTCTTTATCATGTTTATCATTCTTAGTTTTACAATCTTAGTTTCCCTTTCATTGTTAATCATGCATAAGTAGTCACCTTTCTAGGGTGTAGGGTAGCCATGTTAGGTTGATTAAAAGATGATAACTGGATAAAAGAAGTTATGCCTTTAAAACATTGTGTCTATGCATGTTTGGATTGTAACGATAGCTAACGATTTCTGGCCAAAATTATTGACTAAAATGGAATTCTTTTTCAAGGTAGAGATACGTGAATTGAATAGACAAAGCATGACATGGTGGATTAAGACCTAGTAAATTGCCTAAAAGCCTGCTAGACCATCTGATCTATGATTGTAATGAACACATCATTCTTTCAAACTCACAATGAATTATTTGCATGTTCCATATCCAATTTCATCAATATGTTAATCTACATGTGGGAACCTACTTCCCTAGATCATTTTCTTTATTGTATTGTTATCATTTTAGCATTTAGTAATTAGTGACAAACATTTGCCGATCGTACAAGATAGAATTCTAACCTATAACTATTCACAAGTATCTCACGTCTCCCCGAGATCGACCCCTTACTTCCCTAATTACATTAGTTTGTTGTTGGACTAGTCTGGGTTATTTATCTTTGATTAGGGTACGCGACAACCCTGTCAAATTTTGGCGCCGTTGCCGGGGAGCACGGTTTTGTTTATTTGTGATTAGTAGAGTTTTACCTTGTCTTTTTCTTTTCTTTTCTTTTGTCTCGAGGAACACTTGTTCCTTGCGATTTTTCTCACCTTTTCCTTGTAGTATAGTGACTCTTTTCAGGTAATAGGAATATTTTCTTTCAAAGGGTTTGCTTTATTTTCTCTCAATGACTATCTATTTCCAACCACCACAATGCGAGAATGAGCCTTTCCATGAATACCTCGACCAATTTTATAGCTATTCTAACCATATTATCTCTCTTGGGTATACCCTTGATGAGACCTATATGAGAGATGTCGTGCTTCATGGAATGCTCATTGAGTGTCATAGCCTGGCTATGCAATTGAGTGCTGGAAGTTTTTATCAGAAGAGAGGAAAGGAACTTTGGATTTTCTTGGACTTTATGGCATCCCAATCTCGGGATGAAACGCATCGGCGGTTGAGAATCCAAAAGCGACTCAATGAAATCATGGCTCAAATTCAAAAGCTCAAAGGGCAAAAGGAAGAACCCAAGTTTAAAAAATGTAAGCCAATCAATTTTCCTTATGCTTTTTCAGCCCCCCTATGTGAGTCTACTTTCTCCTATGCTTTTTCAGCCCCCCCATATAAGTCTAATTCTCCCCAATCATATGAATTAATAGATGACGATGATGATGGTTCAACCTTTTCTATTGAAAGTCACTCTAGTGTCGTTCCATTTGACAATTTTGAGACCCCCATTATTGATATTGACCATATGGTAGTCGAGACTTTAGACAAGGATGTTGTTAAGCCCATTTGTGACTCCAATGGAGAGTCGTCGATCGAGTCATCAGATTTCTTTAAAAATCCCTTCGCTAAGGATATTCCAGATTTATTTCAAAATGATATTGGGTTTTGTGAACCTAGCCTTGAAATTAAGTGGGATCAACCACCCATTTTTGATTCCCACTCCTTTGATTCACCCTACCCCCAATTAGAGTCCACTAATGATATTTTGGGAACTAATTGTTTGTTCCATGATCTTAAACATTTCACTCCATCTCTCACTGACGAGTGGAGCAGTTCAGTGGTCATCTATGAAGTTTGTCATGCGCACAATGATAAGATATATCAATTCTTACCTTCAATATTTCATGCCTATATCTTGTCAATTGCTTACATATGTTTTTGTATAGCTCATGCGCAGGTATATGATCGACTTCTAAGGGCATTGACATGCTTT
This sequence comes from Heliosperma pusillum, assembly GCA_022085475.1. Taxonomy (NCBI): domain Eukaryota; kingdom Viridiplantae; phylum Streptophyta; class Magnoliopsida; order Caryophyllales; family Caryophyllaceae; genus Heliosperma; species Heliosperma pusillum. The sequence continues at coordinate 33,832 of JAIUZE010069937.1, read as the reverse complement.
TTAAGGCACAAAGAATGATTTTCATTAATAAAGAGTCTAGCAAGACATTTAAATAAAGCTTCGCGGGAGGCAACCCGTGTTCCTTTTTCTTTTTGCATTTTTATTTTTGTATTCCCTTTTTCGTTGTTAGGATTTATTTTGCAGATGAAAGAGTTTTCTGAAGAATCTATAAAGACCTTCCTTGTCAAGTCCAAAAGACTAGCTTGGGGGAGTCCGCGCTGACTAGTAAGCTTCACTCTTCTTTCATTTGTCCTTTTCCCCATTAAGCATCTCATTGCATATTTTGTCTTTGTGCTCACATTGAGGACAATGTGATGTTTAGCTTGGGGGAGGGATTGCATTTTCCCATTTTGCATTTTAGTTGATCATTTTTCAAATTTTGAATAAAAGAAAGAGAAGATTTTTGAGAAAATTAAAAAATTTCTGAACATAATTGAATGCTTTTCATGCTTTGCTTGCTTGTTTACTATGCTATCATGTTACATTTCCCAAACTTAGAACTTTCAAAAGATAATGATTCAATATTCATTGAATTGTGCATACATGGGGAAGTCTTGTACACAGTAGGCATGGAATGAATCTATAGATGAGTACGCTTGATCTTGACATTTGGCAAGTTGCATATATTGTAAGGTAGAACCTCCTTAGGCTGGTACATCTATACCTAGTCTCATCTAGGTGTGTGTAGTTCTCCTTGTGATGTGTGTCATGTCAAAACGCATAAGTATGGTTCTCATTTCATTCCTATAAGCATGCATTCATGATTCACTAAGATTTGAAGCCTTTTTCACTTTGAATTACACCTCAAAATTAGCCCCTTCATACAAATGTTTCACAAAATAATAGCTACACATAAAAACTGCCTACCTTTTGAGCTAGTAGCTAGACTATGGTGTATGGGTGCTCTTTTGAGAAGATTTTGTTCCTTGATGTCAAAGTGAATTTGTGAGAACGAAAATATTCAAGAAGTGATGTTATGTTCAAAAAAAAAAAGAAAAAAAGAAAAGAAAAACGAAAAGAAAAAAAAAGAAAAAAGAAAGAAAAAGAAATAAAAAAGAAGAAGTTGTGAGTATCTCCTCAAAAGTCAATATTCAGAAGGAGTTTACCCTTGTGTTTCGTGTGTAATAAGCCAATTTGTTGCTTTTAGGCTTAGTTATCCGTCTTCTGGGAAATTGATCGAAAGTTGGGATTGAGTATCCATTTATCATTGGTTAGTTGCTAGCTCGTTTAAAACTTCACATTGACCATAACTGTTTGTCCACCTTTCACCAATTACCAAAGCCTTCTTCTCATCTTTTCGGCTTCTTTTCTATGTGCATTGTGATCTTTGACTTGTGTTTTGAATTGTTTACCATATTAGACTGCGGACACATTTTCATGAGTCATAGATAGGTGAGTGTCTCAAAAACATTTACATATAAAGAAATCACCTTTTACATACAATGAGTGTTCGAGTGTGCCGTGAGAGTCCATTTGTCAAAAGATCATGCAAGAGCCGAAAATCTATAGTGAAATTCTTTGTGCTACGCCGTTATGTAATCTCAGCCATGTTTATGTATCATGTTTGCCCACGTTGCTTTTGGGTTATGATTCATTATGTTTCCAAAGCTTTATGTTGAGATTTGTTTCTTGATGGTGTAGTAGCCAATGCTTGCAACCCTTGTCCTGGTATTGTTTGTTATGTTTGCTTGAGGACAAGCAAAGGTTTAGCTTGGGGGAGTTTGATAAGTGAATATTTGTATGATTTTAATCCCCATTTTAGCTCGGTTTTGTATGTCATTTGTGCTTTGTTAAGCCACTTTATGAGCTAATATCGTCTTCTAGGCGAATTCCTATGTTCTAACCTGTTTTGTAGGGAAAGTTGCGTTTCTACGCCCTTTTTCTATATTCCCGAGCATTTGCCTAGAACCCAACGATTTGAAAAAGCAAGTTTGACCAAGTGAAAGGCATTTCAAGAAGGTTCACTAATTCAAAAGAAAGAAGAAGTAAAGACGATGTCGCAGTTGTCGGAAGATCAATCAATTAGGCGGAAGAATTCATCGCTTTACATCAAACCCTATCAACAAACCCGATTGAAGAGGTCAAGGGGGATGATGGAAGTCAAGTCAAAGCAAAGGGAGATGAAATGTTAGGCAAAGCTTCTAGACGACCATTTACCCGATCGGGTAAGTGTGTACCCGATCGGGGATGTTTGCTGCTTCGAGCAAAATGCTTCAACTTCCTATTCTTGTCCTATATGTTCAATGCTCGACCCCTTCCCCACGAAACCCTAATGCTATATAAAGAGCTTCAGCCACCACAACTCATATCATCTCTTCACACAACATCTCTTCTATTCTTACATTTCTCCTTAGTTTAGTTTTTCTTCTTTCTCTTATCTTTCTTAGTTTAGTTTAGTTTTAGTTTTCTTTAGTTTAGTTTAGTTCTAAGCTTTCTTCAGTTGTAGTTGTTCTACTTGTAATTGGAATTCAAGTTTCCGGGTTTGCATTTCCTATTCAAGTTCTTATTTCATTTCGATCTTTGCTCATCCTTTCCGGTAATCTTTATTCTCGTCTTTACATTATAGATTCATTTTCTTTTAGTATTTCCTTTATCATGTTTATCATTCTTAGTTGTATAATCTTAGTTTCCCTTTCATTGTTAATCATGCATAAGTAGTCACCTTTCTAGGGTGTAGGGTAGCCATGTTAAGTTGATTAAAAGATGATAATTGGATAAAAGAAGTTATGCCTTTAAAACATTGTGTCTATGCATGTTTGGATTGTAACAATAGCTAACGATTTCTGGCCAAAATCATTGACTAAAATGGAATTCTTTTCCAAGGTAGAGATACGTGAATTGAATAGACAAAGCATGACATGGTGGATTAAGACCTAGTAAATTGCCTAAAAGCCTGCTAGACCATCTGATCTATGATTGTAATGAACACATCATTCTTACAAACTCACAATGAATTATTTGCATGTTCCATATCCAATTTCATCAATATGTTAATCTACATGTGTGAACCTACTTCCCTAGATCATTTTCTTTATTGTATTGTTATCATTTTAGCATTTAGTAATTAGTGACAAACATTTGACAATCGTACAAGATGGAACTCTAACCATAACTATTCACAAGTATCTCCCGTCTCCCCGAGATCGACCCCTTACTTCCCTAATTACATTAATTTGTTGTTAGCCTAGTCTGGGTTATTTATCTTTGATTAGGGTACGCGACAATCCTGTCACCTGCTCTTGATCGGGTCCATAATGTATTCCATGTTTTGCAGCTGAGGAAGTATGTGAGTGACCCATCTCATGTTCTTTAGGCTGAGACTATCGAGCTAGATCTGACACTCACTTATGTTGAAGTGCCAAATGAGATCTTTGACCGAAAGGTGTGCAAGACAAGGAATAGAGAAACGGCGCTACTGAAAGTGCTATGGTATAACCATAACATGGAGGAAGCAACTTGGGAGCCTGAAGCAGCAATGAAGGAGAAGTACCTGCATCTATTTGAAGAGGTATGTTCGGTTACAAGGGCGTACCTTGTTTTTAAGGGGGAAGGAGGTAGTTGCATTTTGCTAGTTTTGCCTTGGGTATGTTAGTGGTTAGTGATGAATTAGAATATGTATCATATGCGCTGTTATGTGTTGTTATGTGTCGTTGTGACATATGTGTAGCATATGTGTTGTTGATGTGTTGTGTCTTGTGTTGATAGTTAGTTGGGGTGTTGGTGTGGTAGGAGTATGAGTTGTGAATTTCGAGGGCGAAGTTTGTTCTTAAGGAGGGAAGACTGTAATACTCCGTATTTATGTGTATAGGGGGCTCGGCCGAATAGAGCTTACTCGACCGAGTGCATATGGAACTCGGCCGAGTAGAGGATACTCGACTGAGTGAAGTTGGCTGGTGTCTTTAGTAGTGTTCTTATCTCGTGTAATTGGCCGGTTAGTATCGGCACGCGACCGAGTACATGTTGTACTGGCTAGACTTGTCGTGAGTCTCCAAATTAGTATTTTTAACTACTACAAACGCAAACTAATAGTAAGTGTAAGTAGAAATCGATCCCACAAGGAAGGTGTTTTGTTTATTAAATGTGTGCAAAAGCAAGTAACTAAAGGGGTTTTTGATATGTTTATGTTCTAAGTTTACTAAAACAAAAATGAAATGAAATATAAAGACAATATAAATAATTGAAAATGTAGAACAAATATGAGAATGATTCTTGGACCAAGTAATTTCCACAAACAAGTTATGAATTGATCATTGACTCTTCTATTCTATTTCAATATTGAATACTTTGCTATGAAGTTGTTGACTTCTAAATCCACTTATGAATGATTATTAGTTACAAGCGTAAATAAATAGTCCTTACAATATCGTCAATTTAGTCAAGCGCTCAATTGTATCGAGATTGTAGATTAAAGCGATGGGGTTTAGCAAAGATAAACAAATGAAGAAAACAAGCGTTGCTTCACTTTGGTTCATACAAATTTAGTCTTTTATAACTCAACGATGATGAAAAGCATACGAATTGATGAGTTATAATTGCTACAATGGAATAGATAAACAAACAAAAGATTCATTCATCTAATCTAGTAATGGTTAATTAACTAATGACAACGAGTTGATCATTCTAGGTGCATAATTAACAAACCAACAATAATGCAAACTAAATTTGATACTCTAATAATGAAATAAAAATAGAATAAGAGTCTTACAATTCAAACTAACTTGGCTTCAAGAACTTGTTCCAAGATGTAGAACTTATCCTTCCAATCTTCCATACAAAATAACTAAAACAAAATATAAATTATCAAATGTTTTTCTATGTATTATGATGATTAAAAGATGGATGAAGATATGTCTAATTTGATCAACAATCCCTCCTTTTATAGATCTTCAAAGAGCATTTTCATAAACCCTAATAAAGCCTCATAAAACCTCATAAAGTATGAGCATAATTGCCGAGTTAAAGAAGAATTAGAGTAGTCGTCGGAATCCAATGCTGAGCCGCGCGACGCGGCTTTTTGCTGCGCGACGCGGCTAGTGAAACATGCATATTTGCCGCGCCCCGCGGCTTCCTTGAGCGACGCTTCCTCTTCTTCCCTTGTTTCCGTTATTTGACCTTCATCTTTGGGCCTTGACTTGCTTCAAAATCAACACTCTCATGACTTCCTTAGCCCAATACCAACCTCTAAAGAGCCCTTCTCCACTTATAGCAGGAAATCAATCCAATTACCCCATTAAAAGACACAAGTCCATTACAAAACCAACACTTAAGACATAAGCACTAAAATCCCCAAGTATGCTTCTTAACCTATCATTTAATCATCAAAATAACCTTATTAACCCCTACTAAACTAGACTAATCATGTACTCGACCGAATACGGCGGATTTCACGTTTAGTCGGACGGATGATTAAGGGGTCATTAAGAGGATTAGTTTTCATTAAAATCAGTTTACATCTTAAACAAAAACCCTAACTCTCAAATCCTCTCAAACTCCTCAAGAAACCTTGATCATCTCGTGCCGGATCCAACCTTTTTCTTTGTCGATTGATTGATTTGGGTAGGTATTCTTGATTTTGATTGTTTGTATTGCTTTGATTACCCTAATTTAATTGGGGGGGGGGGGGGGGGGGAATTGTGATGTTAATTGAATGCCTATGGATTGTATAGGAGGGGACTTCGTAGAGGAACACTTTTGATTTCTTTGCTTTGCTATACACGGAATTGCTATAAGGTAGGGTTTCCCTACTCAGTATTTGTATTACTAATTGATGGCATGAGATTGTTGATATGTTATTATGATTATTGATATGTGATTGATGATGATGGTCACTGTTGTGACAATGATGGAGTTTAGAGTTGTTGTCGATGATTACTATGTTACTATGGTTAGGTGATTCTGTTGGGAGATGGATCACGCCCCGAGTTCGCCCCCGTAGTTATCCCGCTACGTGAGGGATGTGCATATTAATGTTCTGGGTTATCTTGTTGTGGCGAGATGGAAGTTCGACGCCTGTGGTTACGGTCAAGGGTCAATAGGTAGTTTTGTAGAGCATGGATGGTAACCTGAGTCTACTGAGGTAACCGTTGCGGTGGCCCTCTTGTTTCTCTTTTGCCTTGTGCTTATCTTGTACGTTAGTCGGTATATGCAAATAATGACCTTTTTACTGTTTTACAAAACTACTGTGATCCATTGGGGAATGGTGAGCAGGTGATCGCAGGTAATCATTAGCATTGCGTGGGATCGAGGATGGGATCATCGTACTGTGTCTAGCTTCCGCTTATCGTTTGGAGTCTTGAACAATTAGGAGTCATTTCATTATGTTGAACATTGTTATTTATTTAGTAACATGATATCAATATTGAGTTGGATTGTTGGTCAGATGGTATGCCATCTGTTTTGGGATTCTGTATTGACATTTAAACATTGATTAAATAAATGTTGTTTCTTTATTGCTTGTTGTGATATTTACTACCTCGGGCAATCGAGATGGTAGCACTTTCATGTGCTAAGGGGATCTTGTAAGGCACCTTGGTGTATGGGGGTGTTACACTAACATCGAAAAAATCATCTGAGTCTGTCTCACATACGAGGTAGCTCCAAAATCTTAGTGCATTTCTTCTCATTTCACTATACATTATTACAATCACTAGGTAGTTTAACATATAAGATCGACCGGCGCTCATCCAGGCTATGAATTGCGAATTAATTTGTTTAACCAGGCTACAAATTGCGAAAAAATTCGCGCGAATTACGAACTCGAATTACATCGAATTATGGTGTTTGGTTAGAATTTTATCGAATTATGCTCTATTTTGAGCGAATTGCGTATTGGTATTACGAACTTGAATTGGTCGTATTATGAATTAGGTAACCCTTAAGCCTTAACCATACCTACTATTATTTAATATCCAACCTCTTCTTCCATCTCCTCAAACCTCAACCTCAACCTCAACCTCAATATCTCCTCCTCCAATTTTCCCCAACCTCCTCCTTATCCTTATCGTCATCCAATATCCTCCTCATCCTCCAACCAGAACCTTCTCTTCTACCCTCAACCTCCTTCCCCGTCCCCTTCCCCATCCCCTTCCCCTAATCTTAACCTCTCAAATTAAGTTTTTAGTTTCCATGTTTTTCATAAAACAAGCAACAATGTACTTTAAACTCAAGATGACATTGAACTAACTAACATATATATAACCAAGGGTATCTGTCAAAATACTCAAATCTACACAAGGAAGAAATAATAGCCATTCTTTCTCTGTGAAGAAACGTAGGCAAAACTTATCAAGAATTAGAATACAAAGACAAAAACTTTCATGAATAGAGGCAATAAAATCGTGCTTCTTATGAACAAGAATTGCATAAGAAAGTTTTAAAAGTTACTTTTATGAAATAATGAAGCAAGTCATAAAACTGAGTAAGTATTTCAGAACCCCATTCCGTAAAATTTAATCAAAAGAAAATCTAAGAACACCTAAAATCCATTTTTTATACATGATTGATCCTTCAAATTTATTAAAGCGGATTTATCCATGGTACCTCCCTTTCTCAATGATTGTAACTTCTATCTCAAATTTCATCCTTTAACCCATACAGCATTTGTTGCTACATCCTCCTCTCGTCATTGCAATAGCTAGCTTAACCACAAGAACGTCAAGGTAGTTCGACTAAGCATACTTAATTATGTAACCAATCCTTCCAATTGATCATAGAAAGGCCTTCAATATTTACAACCGCGACTAATAAATCTACGTATTAGTTCTATCGCATTTAATCATCATCTAGCATAAACCCACTTATCTAATCAATGAAAAATATCTAAAACATAAACCTAAGTGAACAATAAAATTAAAAAAATTTATAAGGTTAGGATCTGATGCTTTGAAATAACTGAAATTTCTTGTCAACTCGCACAGGTCAACCTTTGAAACCGTCAATTATCGAGTATCAAATGCAGCTCAACCAAGCTTATGCCGTGAAATCACATACGCAATAACACGCTATGTTGCTCGGACTCCGTTAAAAGTATCCGACATGGGTGTGCGTTTATGTGTCGAATTTGTGTATTTTATGACAAATGATTCATAATTTTGGTCTAAATTGAAGTGTCCGAGTGTCCGACATGGTTACGTGAGGCAATATTCAAGAGTCTGAGCAACATAGATGACAAATATAATATCAAACACAATATGATCAATCAAAATAACTACCAAACAATTAAAAAAATGTAACACATTTGTCCCATCACAAAGTTAGCAACGTATACGAGTTACCTATGCACGACACGTCGACAATCTAGTTACAAGATAGACTGCTTTCTTATAATTAATCATATTTTCATGGACTTTTGAGGGAATCATAGATCAAAGTCTCTCCGTTAATAACACCAGCACGAAGTATTTATCTTAAATAAGAGCACTTATGCAGATTAAAAATACTGAAATACATTTATTAAACAATAGAGCCCCACTTTAAATCCTTTACATCTTAGGGGAAGTTCTTTTCTTTCCTATATCCTTAGATTTTTATCCTCATATCTGTAAAATACCAATAAACAACCTAAGATTTTAAGAAATACTGCCAGCTGATTGCAACTTTATAGTTTCAGCAATTTCAAGGATCAAGGGAAACTTCAATATTCGGATACAGAAATTACCAACTAATCAAAAGTTCAAAAGATAAGAACATTACCAGGCTTGTTTTTGCCGTTGAGAAGCTTAAATTCTAGTTCCATATTCCTATCTCCTTCACCCTGCAATTCAACACAATTGAAAGATGACTATAAATAAAACTATACATAAAGTTTCATAAAAATCTCTCAAAATATCATAAATATATGAGGAAATGCATGAATCTCACCAATTTCGTCCACAAAGTCAAATAAATATTCTTCAACAAGTAAGACATTTAGAGGAAAAACCTCGTCCTTCTATTTGCCCTCCCTCCCTTTCCTCTCCTTCCTTTCTATCCTTCCCCAAACCCTAAATGTTCATGTTGCACGTGTTGTATGAGAAACCCGATTACAAACACAAACACACTTTCATTATATTGAATTATGACGCCACCACCAAACTATGTAAAACAGTCATAATAATCTCATGTTATATAACAATAATCTACATAACATGAGACATGTTTGCTATGTGGTCTTTATCAATTAAGTGCATATGTCCTTAATGTATCCCAATTCCGCATAGTGGAGGAGGAAAGAGGGCTAATATTATTAAACCTCGGGTTACACAATCATAACAATCTTATGTTATATAAAAATAATCTACCAAAATAAAAAAATATCAAGGTTGTATTCAATTCATTACAAACCTGAGGTTCCTCTCTAACTGGCTCAAATTTACCTATCATCGACAATGCAGTGTAACTGAACCAAGCTACAGAAATACAATCATTAAAGTACAAGAAAATTAAGAGCAATTAAATATGTCTAACAACCTCTTTAAAAAAGGATTGGTTATCTCACAGGGAATTGCTTCCCCGAATCAGTTAGACATGGTCCAAGTTATACTAAATCAATTAGACTACTTGAGTATGGAAGTAAACACCACAACCATATTAGTGAAGAGAATAACACAAAGAGCAGCAACGTAACTTAGGTAATACATTGGAGATATTCAGTTCCAGTACACGTCATAGTGATGGCTCTCATCGGCCAATGAATTACACAAATCAAACTTCCAAATATGAAAAATAATTCAAACCAAGAAATGGGTAAGTATAACTTAGGCAAAGGCAAAGACTGAACGCAAAGTGCCAATATTTCTAAACCAATTGAATATAATACTCAATTTACCAAAAGCTCACATAAGGGAACTTGTATACCCACCCAATGACGATTTTTTTTATAATTTGATATGTTGATTCCTGAATACCAAAACGAAAACTATTGGTTTATGCATTGCAGCTAAGGTAGTTTACGTTCAAAACAAATATTCAAAATTCGACTGTTACCATCGTAAACATCAAAGTATCAGAATAAAATAACACTGCAGTAGCCAGACTACTTCGACTAACTCTAGTTAACAATCAAAACATAGATTTGTGCATTACAATCAAAACACAAATGTTCATAATAACCAAATCTCTGCAATTTAATTTATGCTTTCGAGAATGACAAACTACGATAGAGTCCATCGAAGTGTTAAATTACCGGTAATATCCGGATAAATAACCAAATTTCTACAATTAAATTACGGTAGATATCCGGTAACTTAATTAATGCTTTCGAGAATTCCCATAAATCAAGAGAAAAAGAAAACCCATATCACAAAGACTAAAAAGAAATTACCGGATATATACCGCATCCGGCGACGTTGCCAAGGCGATCTCCAAGTATATCTGATATGGCATTGATTGCGGTAGTTCATGCCTACTTTTCGTTCGCATTTTTTGTCAGACAATGATGAAATTAGGGTTAGGGTTACGATTTAAGGGATTTGATTTTGGGTATTAGTTGGGGTTGACATTATGTTTTGGAGATGAATATTAGGGAGGAGTTCATTGACATGGCGTGATTTATTTCTTTGAGATTGAAGTTGTTGAGACAGTAAGTGAATTTTTAGAGAATATGAATGAGAGAGCTCGAGGGGGTGATTGAGGCAGAGAGTGGGAAAGCTAAATAATGTAGGTTTGCTAATTGGAGCTCAAAACTATGCGTTTTGGTGGGAAAATAGGCAAAGTGATGTGTATAGGTACTGTTCATTAGGAATAGTAACCTTCCTTACTCACATTTTAGTAAGGTTGGTAGATAGTAACCACCTTGAAAAAAATAGTCACTATTTGTCAAAAGGTGGTAATTGTGAACTGGTCGCACCTATGCGACCGCCTTAGAGGAGCATTTGTGTAAATAAAAAGTTTTAACCCTGTGCAAAATTACACGGGACTACGTAAGCATTGTGATCATCAAAATTTTAACATATTTAAGATTTTTATCATATATATTAAATTTTTTGGTTTATAAATATATTTTGAACATCCAAAATAAATTTGAACAAAGTTGGTATATATAAATATAACATCATAAGATTGTAATATGAAATTGTCAATATAGTGAACAAACAAATTATGTGAAACTTTTGTACACTATGTTAATTATTCAACAATACATTAACTATATATTTATACGCATTTTCGGATAAGAGAAAGTTATATCCGTGTAACATACCTATGTTAACCTTTTTTTTATCCCTTTAAGAGGCACTAGTTGGTGCCCTAATTTGGTGCAATGCTTAGCGGAAGTAAGTCGGACAATCGGTAGGGTGTAAATAGAAAGTTGCTTGGTCCTTTATACGGAGTATATTTATAGATTGAGGAACGAGCGCAATTGTTGACCGGAAAATTAATGGGCTTGATTTCACTTTATAGCAAAGTTAAGGGGGTTGTTTAGTAATGTTTACTCTAAGTAGGGGCGATTCTAGGGGGTGCAGGGGGTTCATCTACACCCCCATATAAATCAGAATAAAACTTTTTTGTGCAGATCTTATAGCAGTATTATGATTTGGGTTCATTGGTAAGATGTGATAGTTCCAACCTAGAGGTCAGCAGTTCAATTCCCATTAGAGCCTATTTTTTTTTTAATTTGTGTCTGATCTTTTCTCGAGATGAATGAAGCAATGCAAGTCTGCGTATGTTATTGAATTTCCATGACGTAATGCAATAGCAGTATCTTTGTGCGTTTTTGTCCATGTGAATCTGTGATTATCTTCATAAATTTCAATTTAAAAGTTCTGTAATCAAAACGTAGCTATCATCTATTTTAGTTACCAAAAAAGTTTATTTTATAGCATCATGTTGATAAACTTGTACGAGTAGATAGTGTAAAATATTTCCTAGTCAAAGTAATGTATTTTAAATCAAAACTAGTTTTTATTCATGTGCAATTTGCATGGGATAGAATTGGAGTTCCCGTTTGTGGATATATTGTCAATTATTTTCGTTTATAATATTTAGTTTGCCCATTTTCTTCTTAAGGATAAAACAAATATAAATTGACGACTTCTTATGCTAGTTTATTGTTAAGTTAGCGGGAAAAAATTATAACATACTAAGTATAGAGTAATTACTGATATGATACTTCAGTTGATTAGTCAAATCTCAAACTTGGTTTATGCTCAAAATTTGCAATCGATTTACACGTTCTAAATATTAAAATAAATTTTTTCTATAGTATCAGCTGCCGAAAGTTTTATTTATATTAGATATACAAATATTTGTCCTTAAGCATAAACTAAACAAAATGTACAACTAAATTTTGACAAATCATTATGTAAACAAAAGGCAATGTACGCAAATACAATTATAGTCGTTATTACATAAACAATATATGAATTTAGATAGAGAAATAAAGTAGCATAAAAAATGGTTCATATGAAGCATTAATCAATTATAGTATTAGTGTCAAAATCAGTATTATGTGCAATTCATACCATGATCATTGAACATGATTTTGCTTTCCATATGTCAACTGAAAGTGGAATTAGTATAAACAAAAGTAACAGAGACTCTACTTTTAAAAAGATTATGTAGAATTCAAAAAATCTAAATTAACATGAGAAAAAAGGGTTTAATAAAAACTATTATGTACCAATAGTATTATCTTTCGTTTTGCTTGAGTGTAAGAATTCCTTCTCGTTTGTAAATTTGTGTAGCTCGATCTTCCATTAGTAATTCAACTGCCAAATAATTTGTGTTTAAGTTAATCCCCACTTTAAATAGTTTTTTCTAAAATGTCAATAAAAAATATCTATAGTCATAAACTACAAACAATGAAAAATTGTAGTTAAAACAAATAAATAGGACTATTTTAAATTAAAAGCAGTGACAGTTCTTGTATGTGTATACTAGTTTAGGACCCGTGCAAGTTGCACAGGTATGTAAAAGGGTTATTGGGAAAAAATATTTTCATAGTACACTTAAAATGTTAAAATAGTATAACATCGTTATTGGATTTTGAAAATATGTATTACATCGTTATTTGATTAATTTATTCACTAGTATAAATCCCGCGCGAATGCGCGGTTTTTTAAATTAAAATATTTCAGCATTTAACAATTACATCACTCGTATAACTACAATTGAATTTTATTTATATAATTTACTATTATTAATGTTTTGTATTAAGAGGTAGAAAAGAGAAGGTTGGACATTTTTACTTTTAATAAGATTGTCGGTTTTATCGAAATATTGTTAATTTTATTTGAAAACAAAATACTGTTGTTGTACCATTATATCCACTAAAAGCATAATATAAATATAAAATAGTGACATTAGTAATACAATCAGATAAGATAAGTGTTGTAATAAATATACTTTGTATACGCTAAATAATTTTTTTTTAAAAAATAACCAAAATTTAAATGTTCACATACTATATATGGAGCAAAGATAGATATTAAGTTTAAATGTAAGAAAAAAAATATAATTTGTAAGCTTTTTTGTTGTAAAAGTCAAATTATCTATGAATACTATTAACTTGTTTATGAATACTGTTAACTTGCAGTACATATGTTCAATCAAAAGACAGAATGATAGAATTATTTAGAAAGCGTTTGCTAAAAAAGTGTTCGTGGTATCATATTTGGATAAAAATATAATAACTGTAAAATATTTTAATCACATAATACGACAATTTAATTTATATAACAAAATCAGAAGAATATCTTATAAATATGTCTATAAATATTGAAAAAAATATCATACCATTTTTATAAAGAATATAGTTATTTATTGTTTGGAATAATATACCTAATTCTAGATATGATATAAGGAAGTCTATTTATAGAACAAATCATTTGGGCGGGAAAGTTTTAGTAAACTCTTAATCTTTTAGTATAAGGGGGATTGATAAATGAGTTCCAAATGTCATAAAATTAAGAGAACATTATCTCTCGAATACATTGTCCCAAAAATTGAAAGATATTATCCGCTCGATAAGACAAGAATATAAGATTATTTCTTATCGCAAATGTTCTTGTAAGACACTCACATAGTGCAACCAGTTCACAGTGACCACTTTTGTTACAAATAGTGACCACTTAAATGACTAAAAATGACAGGTGATCACTATTTACCAAAAAGTGGTCATTATTAACCAATTAAATGATCACATTTAGAAAAAAGGTAAGGGATGAGACCGTCTCACAAGAAAGTGATTGTTTTCTTATAAGTATATAAAATTCATAAATTCTCATTTGAGACGGTTACTATTTGTCTTAAACTTAAAACGGATCAAATACAAACCAAAGCACCCACTTATTGCCTATGAAATATCACAACGTTTGTGTTTACTACCACATAGTGGTAATATTTGACTCGCCTTAAGCTTAAGACAGATAATTACCGTCTTAAGCAAGACATATTAACTACTCTGAGACAAAGTATGAAACAATTTTATGAAATAAATTATTATGAAGTAGACGACTACCGAGTTCCCACTGTATAACTCTACCCTATATTCCACATTGCTCTTTTAAAAAATAATATTATTACAACTATTATCAAAAAGTAGACTAAGACATAATCCCATACTCCCAAGTCCCACCGACTGAGTTGCCACTCAGGGCCTGTTATTTTGGACTTAAAGTCACCCTCTTTAAGTTCAGTTCAGCTCCTATAAGTTCAGTTCAGTTCAGTTCAGTTCAGTTCAGTTCACACTACAAGAAACAGGTATATTAGCGACGAAAATTTTGCGACGGATATTAAAACTGTAGAAAAAACATACTTGCGACGGATATTGCGACGGGGATTACATCTTGCGACGGAAATGCGACGGATTTTCTGTCGCAGTACTTTTTCACATATGGTGCCCTTCTTTTTACATCGCGGGAACCTCTTCGACGGATATTCCGTCGCGAATTAATAAATGCGACGGAATTACGACGGATTGTCCGTCGCAGGGAAAACAATTGACCAAATGTTTGCCCAAAAAGGTGACAGATGGGCCTGATTCTGCGACGGAATTGCGACGAATATTCCGTCGCAGGTCAAAAATTGACCAAATATTTGGCCATAAAGATGACAGGTGCGCCTGATTCTGCGACGGAATTGCGATGGATATTCCGTCGCAGAATCTTTTATAACATCTGCAAAACTCTTTCTCTCGCAGTGTTTCTTTCCTTTACCAAAATCGAAATCAATCGAAACCCCACAAAATCCCTCACTCCGACAATCGTCGTACGACGACGACAACTCCCCTCACCACCAGACGATAACCGCCGGACGACGACAACCTTCCCTCCTCTCTCTCCCAGGTTTCTCTCTCCCTCTCTTTCTCCTCTTTTTTTTTGTTTATTTCTCCTCTTTCTTCGATCGGCGCCCCACCGGACCACCATCCTCCGCCCCTCCTTTTCCCCTTCCCCTTCTTCCCCTTCTTCCCCCTTTCCCCTTCCCTTTCACCGGACCACCTTCACTTTCCCCTTCCCCCTCTCCTCTCCTCTCCTCTCCTTTTGCCCAGATCCAGCTGCCGCCCCTCCCCTCTGCCGCTGCCGGACCGACGCCCCTCCCACTATGCCGCTGCCGTCCCCCGTCCCGCCCCTAAATAACTCCGTTTAATTATTATATTAAGTTAATTAGTTTAATTATTATTAAGTTTAATTAAGTTTAAGTTTATATTAAGTTAATTAGTTTAATTATAATTATTAATAAGTATAAGTTATATTGGTTTAAGTTAATTTTTTGTTTTGATTTAAGTTTAGTTATTATTAAGTATAAGTCCAAGTTTTTTTTGTTTAAGTTTAATTAGTGTGGTATATATGTTTATGTTTAAGTTTAATTGTGTTTATGTTTGCGTTATTTTGTTTAAGTTTAATTGTGTTTATTTTTATGTTTATGTTTGCGTACTTATGATTAATTAGACTATTATTTTTTTTTGTTCATATATGGTAGACCTAGTACCCGTTCAAGAGTTATACATTAGGTGTAATTCTTGAATAGTCCCCGTTTTGGGATTGTCTTTGAATCTTTTATGCCATTTAGGTGGTAAATACTAATTATTTTTTTAATTGTTCTTTGACGATTAAGTTTGGTTGATAGTTCCTTTAATGTTCTCTGAATACATATGTAGAGTGACAAGTCATTCAACATTGTTTATTTGGAGAACTGTAGGGAATTGCTGCCGAATTTTCGTCTCATAACAATTAATTAAATGATTAGTATTTACTAATGGTATGAAAGATTCAAAGATGGGTTTAGGTTGGAGAGATAAGGACCCCATGAGCTCGAATATTATTTTTTTTTGCAGGTGGAAGATGTTAGATAGTTTTTGTTGTTGTTGTTTTTGTAAGACAATCCTAATATATGAAAAAACAACTCATATATTAACAATAAATGAATAGCTTTGTTGTTGTTGTTGTTGCTATTAGTACACTTTTAGTTCCTTTTGTTATTGTTTTGAATATTTACTTAAGTCAATCATAATAAATATAAACGTGTATGTAGATTTGAAATGAAAAGAGTACAACGGGTGTGGATGTATGAAAGATTGGTTTGTAATAAAAAAATTAAGGCACGAGTTTGTAATGGGCGTTAATGAATTCATTAATTATGTTAAGAAACAAGAAGATTACGGTAGATGTAAAGAAATTAGATGCCCGTGTGTAAAGTGTAGAAATAGAAATTTTTTAGCCGAACAAGAAGTACGAAAACACCTTGGACTTTGGGGCTTTTGTGATAACTATTATGATTGGGTGTGCCATGGTGAGAATTTTCCCGTTGAGGATAGGTCTGACAATCCTCATAGGGATATGGTGGAGGATGTGTTGCACGACAACATTAATCAAATTAGAATGGAAAATGTTGACGCCGAAGTGGTTGATGAATCTCCAAATCCTAATGTAATAGCCTTTTTCAAAATGTTGGAACATGCCAATAAACCGGTGTATGAGGGGAGTCGTCTCTCTTTGTTGCAGTCAGCTTCATGGTTGGTAACTTTGAAATGTGAATACAATCTACCCCACAAATGTGTAGATGGTATCGCGTCATTTTTAGGGGACATTATTCCTGAAAATTTTGTTATGACGCGTAACTTCTATGAAACCAAAAATATTCTTAAAGCTCTTCAAATCCCTTATGAAAAGATAGATGCGTGTGAAGCAGGATGTATGTTGTTTTGGGAGGATGCTAGTCTTCTTGATAAGTGTAGAAAATGTGGTAGAGATCGATATAAAAAACAAAAGAATGCAAATGGCAAAAGGGTTGGGAAAAATATCTTAACTTATTTCCCAATAGGTCTGCGTTTGCAACGACCTTATGCCACAAAACTAAGTGCGGCAGAGATGCGGTGACATCATGAAAATCCACGTGTCAGCGGGATAATGTCTCATCCAAGTGACAGCAAGGCTTGGAAACATTTTGATCGCATTCATCCTTCTTTTGCAAGTGACCCTCGAAATGTTCGACTTGGTCTTTGTACCGATGGTTTTGCACCTTTCGGTCAATACGGAAAGTCGTACTCCTGCTAGCCGGTAATGCTTACTCCATACAATTTACCACCTTGGCTATGTATGAAAAGACAGTTTATGTTTCTATCATTACTTGTACCTGGTCCGTCGAGTCCCAAAAAACACCTTGACGTTTATTTACAACCGTTAATTCGCGAGTTGAAACAGTTGTCGGAGGCAGGGTTGTACACATACGACGTCTCTAGAAAGCAGAACTTTGATCTTAGAGCCGTACTATTATGGACTATCAATGAATTTCCTGCTTACGGCATGTTATCGGGTTGGTCAACTGCTGATGAACATGCGTGTCCATATTGTATGGAAAAGGAGACTAAGTCGTTTTGGCTTTATAAAAGTAGAAAATGGAGTTGGTTTGATTGTCATAGACAATTTTTACAACCTGATCATGTTTTCCGCAAAGATAAAGTGAATTTTCGAAAAGGACGAGTAGAGAAAGATTTTGCTGCTACGAGATTAACGGGTGAAGAAGTGTGGGATTGTGTGAAGCATTTGCCTAAAATTGTGGATGCAAGTAAAGCTGAATTGGACTCGTTAAAAGTTTCTCGAATCGGGTGGTGGAAACAAAGCATTTTTTGGGAGCTTCCTTATTGGAGAACACTATTAATTCGTCATAACCTTGATGTAATGCATATCGAGAAAAACTTTTCCGAGCAACTGATTCACACGGTGATGGATGTGAAAAACAAGACAAAGTTTACCCCACAGGCACAAGAGGAAATGTTGACAGTTTGTTCTAAACAGCGAAAAATGGATTCATTCATTTTGAATACAGAACAAAAGAAGGTGTTGTGTGATTGGATATCCAATTTGCGATTTCCGGACGGTTATGCTTCAGATTTGAGTAGATGTGTTGATAAACACGAGTTGAAACTACATGAATTGAAAAGTCATGATTGTCACGTGTTTATGGAGCGTTTACTTCTGGTGGCTTTAAGGCACCTTCTCCCGAAGAATGAGTGGAATGCAATAACTGAGATTAACCAATTTTTCAGAGATTTATGTACTTCATCGATACAAGTTGAAAAAATGACTAATCTCAAGAACAACATTGCCGAAATCATTTGCAAGCTAGAGAAGATATTTCCACCTTCTTTTTTTAACTCAATGGAGCATTTACCAATTCATTTGCCGTATGAACTGAAAATGGGTGGTCCAGTGCAATATAGGTGGATGTATCCTTTTGAGAGGTAATTAATTCCACAATTATCCAATTTTATTACTTACTTTAATTTCATTCGATCTTAACCAACTTTTTTATAGGTTCTTAAATCATTTGAAAAAAAAAGATTGGAAATAAAGCGCGTGTTGAAGGTTCTATATGTAACGCGTATTTGCTTGAAAAAATTTCCAATTTCTGTTCATTTTATTTTGAAGAGAACGTAGACACAAAAGCCAAGGATCTCGACGTAGGCTTGAAAGAGCCTACGTATTCTACCTTACCCGAGATTTTTCAAGATCACAGGGGTATTAGTTTTGGAAAGTGTCATGAAAGATTTTTAGAAGACAACGAATATGAACGTGCACACTTATATGTTTTATCAAACTGTGATTTAGATGAATTGAATCATAACGAAGTGTAAGTAAAAAATCGATCTTTGGAACTTTAATTATTAAGAATTATAACATGTAAAAACTATTACTTAATTCGACATTATTTATAAAGAATATAGGATGTTTGAAAATTATATCAGAACAGAATATCCCCAATTTCTCACAGCCGAGGATATTTGGAACAAATTTGACACAAGATTTCCCTAATGGTTTAGAGGTCAAGTAAGTACATACTACATACTAACACCAGATTACTCTTTTTTTTTATTATACCTAAAGGTATTATAATTTGATAATAATTTAACAATGATAGGTAAATAACTTAAAAGATCCAGTTCTCATTGCCTTAGCACAAGGTCCTTCGAAAAGGGTGCGAACATGGAAACGTTATTTCATTAATGGATACAAATTTTGCACTTTCAAAGATGGGTCAGATTTGGAAAAATCTACAATTAATAATGGAGTATGTGTAAGTTCGACTGAGGGAGCTGACTACTATGGAACACTCAATGAAGTTGTTGAATTGTCGTACACAGGCGAAAAAAGCACATATAATAATATTTTATTCAAATGTGATTGGATTGATAATTCTGAAAAAGGAATGCAAATGCATAAGGATTATAAACTTGTGGATGTTAATCGAAGCAGAAAATTTCCAAAATGCGATCCATTTGTGTTAGCGTATCAAGTGGAACAAGTTTATTATACTTTATATCCAAATATCAAAAGAGATAAAGATAAGTGGTCAGCAGTATTCAAAACTAAAGCCAGATCGCATGTTGATGCTCCTATTTTCGAATCTGTGTTTCAAGAAGATGTTATTAGTAGTGAGACACTACTATCAATAATTGAAGTGCCAGATGATAACGAATTTATAGAGGAGGAGGAAGAAGAAATGCAAGTAGAGGACAATAATGAGGAGAAGGTATATGATCAGGCCTGTCGCAAGCCTGATGCAAAGATAAATTACCCAGACTAGGCTAATAACAAATTAATGTAATTAGGGAAGTAGGGTGATGATCACTATTTATATACATATTTTATGCTTCCCCTAGTCACAAATAACTCGATTTACCGTCTTTCCTTGCTTATTCTATGTTATTTTAGCTAGAATATCGATTCTGCCGCTTTTGTTATGTTTTAATGCAGATTGGATGCATTTGGAGCTTTTTGAGATGATGTGGAGCATGGCGGAGTTGGATCGTAGAAGCTAGGCACGGAAATCGAGGAAGAAAAGAGAAGGAATGAAGAAAAGTTGAAGAAACAAGCTTAAATGAGAGTTGCTCGATCGAGCAGAGTCATGTTGCTCGATCGAGTCGATATCATGGCTGCTCGATCGAGCAGAAGGCCCTTGCTCGATCGAGCAAGCCTTATTTCGGCGGATTTCTTTTATTTTCCTTAAAGTTTAACCTAATTTTAAGGATCTTTTGTATTATAAAAAGAAAGCTCGTCTTTCTTAATTAGATATGCTTTCATATACTTTCTTATGCTTTTCAATGCTTTATTGCTTTAAATTAGAAAACCTAATTTAGTTTGCTTGCCTCTTGATTTTATTCATCAAAGACGATTGTCTTTAGTTCAAGCTTGTAATCGGTATTCTCAATCTATCTTCGTTATTTAATTACCTTCTTGTTCTTAATTGTTCTTTGTTCATCCTTTCATTGTTGTTAATCATGTTTACTTTAATTATTATTGTTGTTGTTTATATCGTTATGAGTAGCTAAATTCCTTTCTAGGGTTGAAAGGGGATCTAGGATTGTTAGAAGGGGTAGATTAATTTATTGAATTGCAATTGCATGGTTATCGTTTGATTATCGTTTTAATTCTAGTTGTTTGATTACTGGCCAGGATTAATTAACTAGTCTCGCAAATTAGGATTGACACCGCCGGGTTAAGACTAAGATAGGCTACGATAATTGAATAGAACTCGTTTAATGATAGCGATCGCATGTTAAATTGTAGATCTAAAGGGCATAATTGAATCGACCGATCTTGTGACCTTAGATAACTTTATTGCATGATAATTGATTACTCCCTTATCCCTGAATAATAATCCTAGTGAACCTGAGACCCTAGACTTTTAATCTCATTGTTTTCAACCTTATTAGTTAGTTATTGCTTATTATTAGTTGTTATTATTATTGTTATTATTGTTATTGTTATTATTTATTGTTATTGTTGATTGCTTTTAGTTTAGAACTCAAATCTCAAACCCCGAATTGTTACTTAGAGACAAACCTAGTTTAACAGATTAGAATACTACCGCCTCTCTGTGGATTCGATACCTTCCTTACCGCTGACTATTAGTTAGTTGTGACTTAGGTTTACTTTGATTAAGGAGACGCGACTTTACCCTTATCAAATTTGGCGCCGTTGCCGGGGAGGCAACAGTTTTCTGTTTGTTTCTACTTAGTTTGTCTTTCTTCGTCTCAAGGAACCTAAGTTCCTTGAGACAGTTCTCATCCTTTTCTTTAGTTTTTGTTTATGACCAGGTGTTCTAGGTCCGTTCTCGTGCCCTACGATTCCGAACCAGAGAAGACTCTCCGGTCTAGACGAAACTTTTGGAAGGAAATTCAAGAAGCGGAAGACTTTAGTACGCTTGAAACAGTTTACGCCGAATTTGTCGCAGAAAAACCGTCCTTAGAAGAGGATACACCTATTTCTGCACCTACTACAACCATGCCTACTCTAGCCAGCCACTCGGAGCCTACTGTTGCATCTATTCCCAAGGGATTTCAACTCCCTACTACGGGTAATAGTACTTTTGAGATTCGTCCATCTTATATCTCTTTGGTGGAGCGAAACATGTTTGGAGGAAGCCCTACTGAGGATCCCGCTAAGCATATGGAGAAATTCACTAACTATTGCTGCTCTATTCCTTTAACGGGTGGGGTGACACAAGATCAGATCAAGTTGGTGTTGTTTCCCTTTTCATTACGAGACGGGGCAGAAGATTGGTTAAGTGAGTTAGATATGGTTGCACTTGGCATCACCGATTGGAATTCTTTGGCTCTTGCATTCTACAAAAGATATTTTCCGCCACAGAAAACCAATGTCATTCGAAGTCAAATCACAAGTTTCAAACAAGGTCCCAATGAGAACTTTAATGAGGCATGGGTTCGCTTAAAAAAGCTTGTCAAGTCTGTTCCACATCATGGTTTTGATACTTGGTTCTTATGAAACCAATTTTATAATGGGTTATATGATGATCAGAGAAATTTGTTGGATTCTGCTGCTAATGGGAGATTCCAAAATAACACTACTGATGCCAATGCTTGGAAGTTAATTAATGAGATGACTACTCACACTGCTGAGTATGGGAATCCTAGGGGTAATGTGAGGAGAGGAGGTACGGATAATGCAGTTGCAGCTCAGTTGGAGGCATTAACTGCCAAAATTGCCGAGTTACAAACTTCAAAGTCTTTGGAAAATAAGCAAACGGTTCATGCCATGGTTCAACAAGAGCCAACCTGTGAACGATGTGGTACTATGGGGCATAATGCAGTGGAATGTATGAGTACGGTTGAGCAAGTCCTTGCCTTTCAATCTTTTAAGCAAGGTACACCTTACTCCAATTTTTACAATGAAAGGACAAAAGAGCATCCCAATCTCTCCTACAGAAGTCAGAATGTTCTTAATCCTACCCCACCGCCACATCAGCAACAAGGTTCCTCTTATGTGATTCCTCAGAATCGCAATTTCCAAGGTAATTATAATCGTTCCAATCAAGGAGGCCAAAACTTTCAACAACCTCCACCTCCACCACCTCCAAGTAATGATATGGCGGAATTAAAAGCCATGTTGCAGCAGAGTCTTATGATCCAACAAAAGCAAGATGCTCAGATATCACAGTTGATAGCTCATAATATGATGGTTGACACTCAAATTGCCCAATTGGCAATTCAAAATCCACATAAACAACCAGGTAATCTTCCTCCTCAAGGACACCCTCCACATGAACAAGCCAATGCTATCACCTTGAGGAGTGGAACCCATTACAAAGGCCCTGAAATGATAAGGGATGCAACCAATGAAAGCTTGGAAGTTGCTGAACAAAGTTCAAAAAAAGGCGAAAAAGAAGCTGAAATAGAGGTTGCTCGATCGAGCAGCACCCCTTTCTCGATCGAGCAACCCAGAAAATTTGCTCAAATTCGTCTCGGGAAGTTTCTGAAAGTTACAGTACATCAAAACTCGATCGAGCAAGCCCTCTGCTCGATCGAGCAACCCCTGATCAGGATGAAAACACTTCCAATTCACCTTCCAAAGCTAAAGAAGCCGAGCCCATTACCATTGCACTTCCTTTTCCGCACCGCCAACATAAATCCAAGCTTGATAAACAGTTTGGGAGGTTTATGGAAGTGGTCAAGAATCTGCAAGTGAGTGTACCTTTTACCGAGTTGATTACTCAAGTGCCGGCTTATGCAAAGTTCATGAAATATATATTGACAAGGAAGCGGTCCTTTAATGAAGTGGAGACGGTTGCATTTACTGAGGAATGCAGTGCTGTGTTGCAATCCAGATCACCACCAAAGCTAAAGGATCCAGGGAGTTTTTCTATTCCTTGTAATATAGGTTGCTTGGCAATTGATAAAGCCCTTTGTGATTTAGGGGCTAGTGTTAGTGTTATGCCATTTTCTATATGCAAAAAGCTTAATATGGGTCAACTTACTGTTACAACCATGACCTTACAAATGGCCGACCGTTCTATTAAACACCCTTTAGGGATTTTAGAAGACGTACCGGTTAGAGTAGGGAAGTTTTTCATACCAGTTGACTTTGTTGTCTTAGATATGGCTGAGGACACCCAAATTCCTATCATCTTGGGACGACCATTCCTCCATACTGCGGGGGCGGTTATAGATGTTAAGAATGGGAGACTTACACTAACAGTGGGGGATGATACAATCACTTTCAACTTGGATAATGCCATGAAACATCCCATGTTAGAAGAGACATGGCATAGAGTCGATATTGTTGATTTATCTATTGATGAATGTCTTTCTTTGTGTTTGAATAGGGATCCTCTGGAGATCGCCTTAATTTCCAGCACTGCTGAAGCTGGAAGCTCACTGAATGAAGAAGTAGTTGAGATGAAAAAACTGCTCATAGGAGAGGACTGCAAGTTACAGAAGGTTTATAGCTTAGGTAACCCCCCTAAGGTTACCGAGGTAAAGAAACCTGAACTTAAACCCCTCCCCTCTCATCTTAAATATGTTTTTCTTGATTCCCATGAGATGAATCCTGTAATTGTCAGTGCTAGCCTATCTGAAAGCCAACTTTCTGATTTGTTGGTAGTTTTAAAAAGACACAAAAAGGTATTAGTCCTGACTTTTGCATGCACCGTATCCACTTAGAAGAAGACCACAAACCTTGTAGGCAGGGTCAGCGTCGTTTGAACCCCACTATGCAAGAGGTAGTTAGAAAAGAGGTGCAGAAATTGTTAGATGCAGGGATTATTTATGCTATTTCTGATTCCAAGTGGGTCAGTCCTGTTCAGGTAGTCCCTAAGAAGGGAGGGACTACGGTCGTCACTAATGAGAAAAACGAGCTCATATCTACTAGACTAGTGACTGGGTGGAGGATGTGTATTGATTATAGGTGGCTGAATGTAGCCACTAGGAAAGACCACTTCCCTCTTCCCTACATTGACCAAATGTTAGAGCGTCTAGCGTGTCATAAGTATTTTTGTTATCTAGACGGCTACTCGGGATTCTTTCAAATCCCCATTCATCCTGACGATCAGGAAAAGACTACCTTCACATGCCCTTATGGTGTCTTTGCTTACCGAAGAATGCCTTTTGGGTTATGTAATCCCCCTGCCACCTTTCAACGTTGTATGATGGCTATATTTTCTGATTATATCGAGTCTATTATGGAGGTCTTTATGGATGACTTCAGTGTTTATGGGACCGATTTTGATAGTTGTTTAGCTAATCTGACTAAGGTCTTGCAACGTTGTGAGAAGAGTAATCTTGTGTTAAACTGGGAGAAGTGCCACTTCATGGTAACTGAAGGGGTGGTACTTGGTCATTTGGTGTCTGGACGAGGCATTCAAGTGGATAAAGCTAAAGTGGAAGTGGTTGAGCAATTACCGTACCCGGTGAATGTTAAAAGTGTTAGAAGTTTCCTTGGTCATGCGGGGTTCTATCGCCGTTTTATTAAGGATTTTTCAAAATTGCTCAACCAATGACTAAGCTTCTCCATAAGGATGCCCCGTTTGTCTTTACTGATGAGTGTGTTAAGTCTTTTGACAGGATTAAACAAGCTCTAATCTCAGCTCCAATTATCCAGTCTCCTGATTGGACATTGCCGTTTGAGATAATGTGTGATGGCAGTGACTACGCAGTTGGGGCTGTTTTGGGGCAAAGGAAGGATAAGGTGCTACTTGCAGTTTACTATGCCAGTAAGACTTTGGATGATGCGCAAGTTAACTATGCTACCACTGAAAAGGAGTTACTTGCGGTTGTCTTTGCTTTGGATAAGTTTAGAGCCTATCTTGTGGGTTCTAAGGTGATAGTCTATACTGACCATGCGGCACTGAAATACTTGTTGGCTAAGAAGGAAGCCAAACCTAGGCTTATTCGTTGGATCTTGTTGTTACAAGAATTTGATTTGGAGATCCGGGATAAGTCAGGTGCAGAGAATGTGGTTGCTGACCATTTGTCTCGTCTGAGGTTTGAAGAGGGTGATTCCATCCCCATTGATGATTCGTTTGCTGATGATCATCTTCTTGCCATTACCATGGAAACTCCATGGTTTGCCGATTATGCTAACTTTTTGGTTGGGGGAATTATGCCTCCAGATCAATCCTATCAGCAAAAGAAGAGGTTTCAACATGATGTCAAGAGGTATTTTTGGGATGATCCGTATCTATTCCGGGAATGTGCCGACGGCATTTATCGACGATGTATTCCCGAGGGTGAGGTACATGTCATCCTTTCTCATTGTCACTCTTCTTCATATGGCGATCATCATGGTCCCTCAAGGACGTTTGCTAAAGTTATGCAGTCAGGTTTTTATTGGCTGACTATTCTCAAGGATGCTACTACTTTTGTCCGTTCTTGTGACGCATGTCAAAGGACGGGTAACATTTCTCAAAGGCATGATATGCCTCAAACAGGTATTTTGGAAGTTGAGATATTCGACGTTTGGGGTATTGACTACCAAGGACCATTCCCATCTTCCCATGGTAACCAATATATTCTAGTAGCAGTTGATTATGTCTCCAAATGGGTGGAAGCCATTGCCACTCCAACTTGTGATGCCAAAGCAGTTATCAAACTGTTTCAGAAGATCATTTTCCCACGATTCGGGGTTCCTCGTGCTCTCATTAGCGACGGAGGAAAGCATTTCAATGAACGTCATCTTAATTCTTTATTGAAGAAATATGGCGTTACACATTGTCGGGGGTTAAGTTATCATCCGCAGACAAGTGGTCAGGTAGAGGTTTCTAATAGGGAGATTAAGTCAATCCTTGAGAAAGTCGTGAGTAAATCTTGGAAGGATTGGAGTCGTAAGCTCGACAACACTTTATGGGCTTACCGTACTGCTTTTAAGACTCCAATTGGTGCTTCTCCATACCGGTTAGTCTATGGCAAGGCGTGCCATTTACCGGTAGAACTTGAGCATAGGGCTATGTGGGCCATAAAAGAGCTTAATATGGATCCCTAACTGGCGGGTGAGAAACGACTTATGCAATTGAACGAGCTTGATGAGTTTCGATTGCATGCCTATGATAGTGCTCGGGTTTAAAAGGAGAAGACCAAGAAGTGGCATGACAAGCATATCCTGCAGCGGGAATTTAAAGTTGGTGATAAAGTATTATTATTTAACTCCCGTTTGCGTTTGTTTCCAGGTAAACTCAAGTCCAAATGGTCAGGACCGTTCACAGTTACCGAGGTGAACAAGTTTGGGTCGGTTACGCTATAAACCGACAAGGGTGAGATTTTCAAAGTCAATGGTCAACGCTTGAAGATCTACTACGATGGAGCATTTATAGGGGTGATAGAGGCCGTCGACCTCTTCACTCTTGATGAATCCCCATGACTTTGAGGTAACACGGTCGTGCGGGACCGATATAAACCAGCGCTAACCGGGAGGCAACCCGGCATTTACTTGTATTTCATTTGTAAATTTTATTTCGATTAGCTTAATTATCAATGTCATAGTTACATTAGATTTAGTTTGGATAGTTAATATATTTGTGCTTTATTGAGTGCGGTGAGGGAGCGTTCTAACAATTTTATTGAGTATTTGCAGCTAATACAATCGGAAATCGCTTTAATAATGAAGACATGAAAAGAGCAGCATGACCGCTTTGCTTTGCTTATGGGTCGTCCTATGGACCCTACTCGCTGTGTGTGCCCCAACGTTCCTGATTCACTCGGTTTTGGGAATGCCATGTTTGCTATGTTTCACCGAATCGGGTTTGGGGGGCTATATTCCCTTAATGAGCTTTCCTACCGACCTTTGACACTAGAATTTTTTAGTTCCTATGATTGGGACGAGACCAATGAAAGTGTGTCTTTTAGGTTGCTTAATAGGGATTTTGTGTTGTCTTATGCCGAATTGGCGAATCATTTGGGTCTTTCTGTCGGCAAAGATGATTCTTTTATTGCTATTCCTTCCGGCTTTCAAGCCGTTGAATATTTTCGTTTATTTACGGGTCTTCCTGAGGCACGTGTTAATGCTATGGCGGTCAATGATGTGTAACATCCTTGTCTAAGGTTGTTTTTGCGTTTCTTTAGCCTCCTTTTATTTGCTAGGAAGGACCTAAGTAAGCTTAATTCTCATGAGGTTTTGTTACTTGCATCTTCCCTCAACCCCATGCATGAGAATGATTTTTATTTCAATCCGGCTGGTTTGGTGTGTTTTGCTTTATGGAGAATCACTTCCGCTACCCAGCATTCCTTAGATTGTGGTGCCTGGGTCACTAGGTTAGCTAGGCGACTTACTGGGTTTGGGGGCGACCGTAGATACACACCAATGACCCCGCTTCATGCCCCTAGAGTGGACGAGGAGTACTTGCGCCACACCCTTTGCTGGATAAATGCGTTAGGAAACGATAGATTTCAGTGGCGAGTACGGGGGACCCAGTGGATAGCTTTTCCTGATACCGATAACCGTCTCCCTTCTACGGAGCGGTTGTCTACCCATGATCTTGAGACTGGACCTACCCCTTCCCCTCGTTCTTATGTGGTTCCCCATGAGCTTGTTTTTACTTTGGTCGAGAACCGTCGACCTCGTCGGCGGATCACTCCTTCTACTTATACTCAGGCTACCACCACCCCGATTCCACGCTTTACACCCACCCCAGCTCCTTACCCTTACCCTCCACCTGCTTACACCTATGATCCAGCTTTAGAGAGGGAGATTAGGATTCACCAAGGAATTAACAATGACTTGGTGATGAGGGGACTTTGGGAGAACCTCATGCGGACTGATCTTAATGCCACTGCTGGTTGGACTCCGCCGAGCTACTACCGAGGTCCGGGTGATGAGACGAGTGTGTTTGATAATTATGGGGTGACTCCTCAGCAGTTTTCCCATGATTTTAGCCACGATTATGGTTGCCTTGGTCGTTCTTGGTATACTCCTATCCAACCGGATGCTCCAGTTGGTGGGTTTGGTGACCCAACTCGGGCTTCTTCTTCTGGTGCTGCTCAGTGGGGTAATGATGATGATGATGATGATCAGGCGCAGTAGTGGCAGCGGGTCACTACACCCCCATTTTGCAGCTGGTTTGGGGGAGGCTATTATTCTATAAGCTGGTATTATCTATCCTTGTACTTTCTTTTATTGTATTTTCTTTTAGCTATTTCCCCTTTTCCCTTTTGTTAGTAGTGTCCTTTAGGTTGCTGCTGTTGGTTGATTGTGTGATGTTGTGCTGTTAGCGTCACAATGAGGACACTATGACATTTAGGTTTGGGGGAGAGTCTTTATTTATGTTGTATGTTTAGTTTATTTAAAAAAAAATCAAAAAAATTGAAAATTTACAAAATCCAAAAACATGTTGTTTTCATTTTATTAGGTCGAGTCTTGGTGAGTTGAATTACAATGATGATAATTTGCATTGTTTTTGCATTTGAATCCCATATAAGTTATCCATGTACATTGTTTTGACTTACTATTTTTTAAAACAAAGCTCATAGTACAAGTCTTGACCATTTTTGACATACCTTATGCTAATTAGATTTGGCGATTTTTGTTGGTAAACCACTTAAAATTCTGAGGTTTATAGAGCTTCCTAGGCCAGGAACATCAATAAACTGGTCTCATTGTTTTTAGGCTTGAGTGTGGTACTCCTTGTGGAATGTGTAACATCAAATTGCATAAGTGTGACATTCGTTTCTTGATACTATACGCGTTCGTTTGATAAGTGCATGATGAAAGGTGGTTCTTTTTGTTCAAATAAGCCTCACATAGCCAAAAAGACTTGATTTTATACCCTTATTATTGGGTTCTTTATATTTAGCCATTTTGAACATTTGTAGCATGTTTCATAACCTATCCAATAGCTACATTCATAGAACTTGCCTACCTTATCGGGACAGTCGCAGTTGCATGTTTTTCTTATCTACTTGTCTATTATAGTTGGGTCGGGATTTCAAAAAGAATATCAATTGGGTGTAGCAAGTATGTTGGCAATTGTGTCATTTATTCCCTTTGTTGAAAAAAGTTATGAAGCAAAATGATGAAGAAAAGAAAAAAAAAAGATTTAATTTGAAAAAAAAAAATGAAAAAGAAGAAAAAAAAGAGAAAAAAGAAAGAAAAATTTGTTGCTTCATTGAATTATTCAAGGGAAAATGAAAGGGATTATACTAGAGTCTAATGCATATTTAGAGAGCAATTTCGATCTCTCTTGCGTTGTCAAAGTTTAAGATGATTTCTCTAGTTGGTGTTGGTTTGTGCTAGTCTTGTAGATTTGTTTTGGTAAAGTGTCGCTGCGATTACCGATCTTAGCCCCACATTCCCAAACGTGCCTTGGCACAATCCACTTCTATACCTTCACCCATTAGCCTCCCTTTTTGTCCTGATTCATGTACTTTATAGCGAATGCGTATTAGTTGGGGAAATTACTATCACATTAGAATGCATGCATGTTTCATAAGTTGAGTGAGTGTTTCTATTTCTTTCTATCTTCACAAAACTCACCTTTACATAAACTTATGAGTGCATGAGTGAATCCGCGAGAATCCGACAAATTGAGCCTTGCAAGATTGAAAGGTATTTGGTTTTTGTCTATACTACGGTATCATGTAAAATCTTGGATTATGAGCTGCGTTTTCTACTTTCCCGTGCCTTTGAATTTGTTTTATTGGTACAACTTAGTCATTACTTTGTTATAGATTTGGATAGCTTGGGATTTGTATGTGCATTTACATTAGCTTTGAGTTTTTCATTCCCCATTTGTATGTTTGCCTTTGTATGTGTCGAGTGCTTTGCTTAGGGACAAGCAAAGGATTGGTTTGGGGGAGTTTGATGATCACTATTTATATACATATTTTATGCTTCCCTTAGTCACAAATAACTCGATTTACCGTCTTTCCTTGCTTATTCTATGCTATTTTAGCTAGAATATCGATTCTGCCGCTTTTGTTATGTTTTAATGCAGATTGGATGCATTTGGAGCTTTTTGAGATGATGTGGAGCATGGCGGAGTTGGATCGTAGAAGCTAGGCACGGAAATCGAGGAAGAAAAGAGAAGGAATGAAGAAAAGTTGAAGAAACAAGCTTAAATGAGAGTTGCTCAATCGAGCAGAGTCATGTTGCTCGATCGAGTCGATATCATGGCTGCTCGATCGAGCAGAAGGCCCTTGCTCGATCGAGCAAGCCTTATTTCGGCGGATTTCTTTTATTTTCCTTAAAGTTTAACCTAATTTTTAGGATCTTTTATATTATAAAAAGAAAGCTCGTCTTTCTTAATTAGATATGCTTTCATATACTTTCTTATGCTTTTCAATGCTTTATTGCTTTAAATTAGAAAACCAAATTTAGTTTGCTTGCCTCTTGATTTTATTCATCAAAGACGATTGTCTTTAGTTCAAGCTTGTAATCGGTATTCTCAATCTTTCTTCGTTATTTAATTACCTTCTTGTTCTTAATTGTTCTTTGTTCATCCTTTCATTGTTGTTAATCATGTTTACTTTAATTATTATTGTTGTTGTTTATATCGTTATGAGTAGCTAAATTCCTTTCTAGGGTTGAAAGGGGATCTAGGATTGTTAGAAGGGGTAGATTAATTAATTGAATTGCAATTGCATGGTTATCGTTTGATTATCGTTTTAATTCTAGTTGTTTGATTACTGGCCAGGATTAATTAACTAGTCTCGCAAATTAGGATTGACACCGACCGGGTTAAGACTAAGATAGGCTACGATAATTGAATAGAACTCGTTTAATGATAGCGATCGCATGTTAAATTGTAGATCTAAAGGGCATAATTGAATCGACCGATCTTGTGACCTTAGATAACTTTATTGCATGATAATTGATTACTCCCTTATCCCTGAATAATAATCCTAGTGAACCTGAGACCCTAGACTTTTAATCTCATTGTTTTCAACCTTATTAGTTTGTTATTGCTTATAGTTAGTTATTGCTTATTATTAGTTGTTATTATTATTGTTATTATTGTTATTGTTATTATTTATTGTTATTGTTGATTGCTTTTAGTTTAGAACTCAAATCTCAAACCCCGAATTGTTACTTAGAGACAAACCTAGTTTAACAGATTAGAATACTACCGCCTCCCTGTGGATTCGATACCTTGCTTACCGCTGACTATTAGTTAGTTGTGACTTAGGTTTACTTTGATTAAGGAGACGCGACTTTACCCTTATCATAGGGGTCGATCCTCAGGGAGATGGTGTTTCCTATAAGATGTGAAATGTCTCCCAATTGGGTTTTATCTAACGAAAATCTGGGTTTTGGGATTTTTATATCTAAACTAATATAAAGCATAAATAAAAACAAAATAAAAACAAATGAAAACAATAAAGCAAGTAATGAAAAGCATCTAGGGAAATAGGTTCACACATGTAGATTTGACATATTGATGAAATTGGATTTGGAACATGCAAATAATTCATTGTGAGTTCGTAAGAATGATGTGTTCATTACAATCATAGATCAGATGGTCTAGCAGGCTTTTTAGGCGATTTACTAGGTCTTAATCTACCATGTCATGTTTTGTCTATTCAATTCTCGTATGTCTACCTTGGAAAAGAATTCCATTTTAGTCGATGATTTCCGGCCAGAAGTCGTTAACTATCGTTACAATCCAAACATGCATAGACACAACGTTTTAAAGGCACAATTTCTTTTATCCAATTAACATCTTTTAATCAATCTAACATGGCTACCCTACACCCTAGAAAGGTGACTACTTACTCATGATAATGTCTAAATCTAAAATGATATTAACAATGAAAACTAGGATTGACATGTTTATTTGATTTTGACTCTTTATATGGCGATAATAACGACGCTAATTGACAATCTAGGAAATGAAACAACAATTATAACGGTACTAAAATGAATCTAAGACAATATGTAAAGCGAATAACAATCAAATGTAAAACAATAAGAACATTAAACAAGGGATAAAACAGAAATACCTATATGACGATCAACAACGAAAGCGATAACAATAATAGAAAATCCTTGCACATAATAAACGATCCACCAATTACAACGCTTGAACCACACAAAGGAGATTACAAGGATGAAATTCTTATTGATCTAAGCTAATGTTTTGATATGGAAAGGACAGAAATAAACTAAGAACAAAAGACTAAAGAAGAAGAAAATGAGAGAAGGGAGGCTAGTTCCCCCTCCTCCTAATCTAAGGAGAAAATGTAAGAAGAGAAAAGAAGAGGATTGTAAGATGGATGTTATGATATGAGGGCTAGAGCATATATTTATAGTATTAGGGTTTCGTGGAGAAGAGGTCGGGCATTAAACACATAGGACAAAAGTAGGAAGAAGACGCCGTTTTCTCGAAGCAGCACACTTACCCGATCGGGTACACCACTTACCCGATCGGGTAAGTTGTATCCCAGATCTTTTGACCGTCGTTTCATCTCCCCTTGCTTATGACTTGACTTCCAACATCCCCCTTGACCTCTTGAGTCGGGTTTGTTGATAGGGTTTGATGTAAAGCGATGATTGTTTTCGCCTAATTGATTGATCTTCCGACAACTACGAAACTGTCTTTGCTTCTTCTCTCTTTCGAATTAGTGAACCTTCTTGAAATGCCTTTCACTTGGTCAAGGTTGCTTCTTCGAATCGTCGGGTTCTAGGCAAATGCTCGGGAATATAGAAAAAGGGCGTAGAAACGTCACTTTCCCTACAAAACAGGTTAGAACATAGGAATTCGCCTAGAAGACGATATTAGCTCATAAACTGCCTTAACAAAGAACAAATGACATACAAAACCAAGCTAAACTGGGGTTAAAACCATACAAATATTCACTTATCAAACTCCCCCAAGCTAAACCTTTGCTTGTCCTCAAGCAAACATAACAAACAATACCAGGACAAGGTTTGCAAGCATTGGCTACTACACCATCAAGAAACAAATCTCAACATAAAGCTTTGGAAACATAATGAATCACAACCCAAAAACAACGTGGGCAAGAATGATACATAAACATGGCTGAGATTTACATAACGGCGTAGCACAAAGAATTTCACTATAGATTTTCGGCTCTTGCATGATCTTTTGACAAATGGACTCTCACGGCACACTCGAACACTCAATGTATGTAAAAGGTGATTTCTTTATGTGTAAATGTTTTTTGAGACACTCA